>CP141143.1:4400549-5000549 GCA_035235625.1 Saururus chinensis
ATCAAAGCGGCAACATCGCCGATCGCCACCCACAACCAATACCCATGGTGCGGGCGGCTGTGCATCTCGCATGGTATAGGGCAAGGGGAGGGTTCAGGGTCGAGCAAAGGCCACGAGGCCGTCACTAGCCAAGGCCTATGTAGGTGAACTCGTCCACCTTCTGTCAAGGTAAGTCATACAAATTCTTGCCAGAGGCCGTCTGGTACTGATGGCGTAAAATGGGCAAGAGGGTCAACGGGCAAACATGTCGGTAAAATGGAACTAGTTGTGGCTACGGGCCACAAGGAAGAGCTTAGGTCAGAGGCGATAACACCGGGTTAGGTGGGGCCAAGCTAGGGTGGCCCACTGGTGTCATCGGGCCGGGGCGGAGCCGGACAAAAATCCGCTAAATCAAATCCGGCGTCCGACTGATGGCGGCAGTCACTACGTCCAAAACGGACGTAGACCAAAAATAGGGGACGACCGATCTGAGCAGAGGAGATACAGAGGGGACGGAGGCTGAACCGGTCCAGGTGGGGCCATCGCTAGGCCGGGACAGAGGCCACAGCAGCCAGGCTGCCCTCATCAGCCAACGGCGGCGGCGGCAACCCACTGGAAAATCGTACGACAAAACATATTGGCCGGAGTAGAGGATGGCGGAGGAGATGGAACCGCATCGGGTAGGGTGTCCCTCTGACTTCGCCGGACCACATAGGAGTCGAAAGAAGGTCCCGATGGCCGTGTCTCACAGCCGCCGACCACTGTTTGATCAAGGCAGTGCACTGGCGGCAAACAGGGGAGGAGATGGGGAGAATGATGGAGTCACAGGGAGGCCAACCGGGGCTGGGAGAGATGGCTCATCGTCATCGCCGGACCAAAGTGGGGCTGGACGGAGGTCTATCGGCCGTGGCTCACCGTCAGTGGCCACCAATTTGTCCAAAACAGAACTCCGGCAAAAATAGGGCAGAAGGAGGAAAACATTGGAGCGGCGGAGCAGAGGCCCCATGGGGCCGGGAGGAGTGTCCCCTCGTCGTTGCCGGCCCAGGGCAGAACTGTGGGTGGCCGGCCCTTGCCGGCCCACGGTGGCGGCAAAACAAATGAAACAAAGAGGGGAGAGGGCAAACCGGGGAGGAGGCGGCGCGACCATAGGCGGCCGGGGCGGAACCGATGGTGGTGGCTCGGCGTCCCGCTAGCGGTCGCCAGTCGCTGGAGAGAAGACTGCAAAAAGGGGGGCAGTTCTCTCTATTCCAGAATTTTCTGGATTGGGCTCGGCCGAGCCCGAGCTCGAGCCCGATCTTTCCAATTTTGTTTTTCTCTTTTTTTCCCCACTTACATCCTCAACACGCGTTAACTCACTGGTTAGGCATTATAAGTCCAACATGCACCAAAAGCGCGCAGTGAGGCCCGCGGCCTGCGACTAAGCCCTACACCCGACTCTGCGGGTATAATTATGGGGGAAAATACACAAATATGAATACGCTGTAGTGTCACATTTTTCCGCTGAAAATGACCAGAAAAATCATAGAAAAATCAGGGACCTTACACTTTTGCAGGTCAATCGATAGCTGTTTGAGACATGATTCTTCCCCTTGGTGGACAATTCTTCCTCGACTTTGAGCGTAGTGAAATCGCAATGAAGTTATGTGGAGTTTGGTGCTACGATCTCATGTATTGACTAAGGTGAGAAAATTATGTTATCTACTGGACTTGTGTATGTATGTACGATTTATTCTCAGACTGTGAAAGAACTTGTACTCATAGATGCCTGAGAGGTTTTTGTTTTTAAAACCCATGGCCATGGTATGTTTTAATTGTATGCTTTTATTTTAGGTCACACCTGAGAACGTTTGTTTATTTTAAGATGATTTAATTTATGAAAGTTGTTTTCACACGTTTTTGAATTTTGTTAATTTCTTTGATTTACATTTGTGTTTTGAAAATAAAAATTTAATAAAATTTTAAAGTAAATGTGTAGAAAAACCTCGGGCATGACACCAAATGAGGTGATTTAGTTGATTATGTCCCCTAGCCCATGTTTTAAAATTTATAGGTTTTGTTATTCTTCAACGGTTATTTTTCATATCGATTTAAGTTTCGAGAAACACGTTATATAGATAGGGCCCACATTAAAAGTTCAAAATTATCTACCTTTGTAGATTTTATTTAATAGAGCTCGAATTTAGAAGCGTAATGATATAAGAAATGTGCATATCCGAGTTAGGGAGAGAGAATTATATTAATTTAAAATTTTAAAATTAAGTTTAACTACTAAATTTTATTACAAAAAGTAATTCACATTAAGCGGTAAATTTTTAAAATTAATTCTCAAAAAATCTAATTCTATTTCTAATCCCAAAGCTTAAGGTATCAAATTCTAAGGAGAAGGATAATCACCACGTGAGGAGATTATGTGATTTTATCGAAATTAACTTACAGATCGCTTCTATCAAAATTCTTATGCAACTTCTTCATTTAACTCTAATTTCGTTAAATTTAGATGGAATTGTGCGTAATCATGATATGAAGCTGATAACTCATCTTAAGATCGTACGAGAGGCGGAGTAAATTTTTTATTTCTTAAATACAGCGGATTGGGCTTTTGATAGAGAGAAAATAAAGTATGAATATATTTTCCTAATCATATCGATTGAATCATTAATACCGACGGAATAGAGACAGAACTCTTTTGAATCAGAGGGAAATGCACACTCCAAGAGCCCCTCGCGAGTGTTACGAGGAGTTACGAGTTACAACAGACTTAGCGGCGAAAAGGAACTAGCGTGCTGATGTTGGCCGTGAAGACCATGGAAGATGAACTCGATCTTTCGCGTGTCCAGCTCGATGATCCATCCCCAATCCTCTCTCGTCTTAATCAAGCAGTTTCCGATTACGCTCAGGTTTTTCAAATCTTCATACAAATTTGAAGTTACCTTGTGTTTTTTTTTTTCTTCCTTCTTGTTTCGCAGAAATTCAACTGTTTCAAGGAAACATAAGTCTACCTCGTCGTCTCAGGCATTCGAATCCGAAGACTTCCGTGGCTCTGATGCAGCCGTCGCCTCCTTCGTCGGTTACATCGGCCGCACATCTGAAGTCGCCCTCTCCGATCTCGAAAACGTTGTTTGGAGGACAAACGCCTTGACAGTGCTATCCGAGGTTCAAAAGTTGATTGCTTCCCCTTCCTCCAGTCAGGTGTTCCTTTTTTTTACTACATCTACTTTCATCATTAGCTCTTAGGCAACTAAATTTGTTTTGCTTTTTTACGTTTTACGCAAGTTAATAATCCAGTAGTTGCTGACAGGCAGATTTCGACGGAATCTACCTAGCGCTACCGAAGGTGGTCGCGACATTTGCCGGCATCTCCACAGAATGCAGGAAGATGGCCGATAATATCATCGAAAGTCTTGTGGATAAGTGTAATCCGAGAGATATGCTTACAAGTCTGTGCGAGGTTAGTACGCAACAAATGCTTACCTGCTTCGTATCTGAACATTCAGGAGCTCACTCAGTTCACTAGGACAAATTTTATACGAAAATTTCCTTTTGGATATAAAAGAACATTATCTGCCGATTTCTAGTCACCTCAAAAGTTGGGCTTGCACAGTTTTTCACCTTCTCACAATTTGCTTCCCAATTTATTAATCTTTTGTCACGAGGTTTTATAGAACTTTATTTACCAGCATCCTTTTCTACTGCCTAGTTGATGTAAGTATACTCTTTTGTTTTTCTGCCAATCATATACCAGCATTGTGAGTATAAACGTTGGGATTTACAACTTATTGCTATTTGTTTTATTCTGTATACGGGTGTAGGTAATCGCCTTTCATGTGGGATCCAATTTTTCATGTACTGTTGTTCTCATTTTCTATTTAACTGATCTTGTGATCAACATGGCCTGTGATTAAGTTTCTTTTTTCCAAAATTTGTCTCATTGGTAAAATGATGCAGCTCGATTTTTTTTTTCTCCCTTCTGTTTCATTAAGTCATTAATTTACTCTTGTACTTTTCATGCTGCCTTTATTTGGATCCAGTATCTGATATTTATTTATTTTTGCCAGGCTCTTGATTACATTAGTGAAGCATTTAAGGATCCAGTTTATTTCGTTTCCCTCATTGGTGGTCTCGCAACAGGTATTTTGACAGTAGAATGACATAGGAGTTGTATACTCTATCGGAAATGAAGTATTTTGATGATGCTTATTGCTAGGCTATTTGCTTCAAGAGACTTCTTTCATACAATATCAGATTCCTGCTTGTTCTCTACACTAGTATTATCTTTTATGTTCTTCTTGAAGTAACTCAATAGACTAATGGAGATTTTGTAATTGAGGTTACATGTGGCATTAATAGTCCAAGGATGAAATCGTTTTCTCTGTACCTGGTTTGATAACTATAGGCAGAATCACTATCCATCAACAAAAAATGAAAACTATCATGACAACTTGGTAAGACAGTATTAATAAATCTCTTGGCAAACATTTGCCTTTGAGGGCTTCATTTTCTCAATGCATATGAAGAAAATAAACAATAAGTAACATGTGTATTGTAATATAAACAAGTAATCTTAGTATTTTGATATTATTCATCTTACTGAAGCCAAACCACACACAATGCCTCATGATTAAATACCCATCTATTAGATTCCACTCATGTAAAATGTTTCTATATTGGATATTTTATTGGTAAAGTCAGGTTCTACTCGTATCTGTGTTTTCAGTATTATCTTGTGTCAAGAGGAGGCACTTTGAAATTATAAAAGAAGTTGTCTCTGTCGTTCTTAATGTACTAAAGGACATATCAGTAGCATCAGACGATACAGATAAGGAGTCTCCCAAAGAGTTGGTTGCTAGAGCTCTTGGTATTGCTGCTTCCATACAAGCAGCTACACAGAAATCGGTTTGTGCTGGTCTTGCTGATGATCTTGACCAGGCTTGTGAATATATTATCTGATCAATGGTGTTGATCCTCTTCTGTACCTGCAGGATGGTGGAAGAAAGGAGGAGCTCCATGCATTACTTGGCTTATATGTCTTGCAGACTATGGTTGGTACTTCTCTCGATCTGTATTTTGGTCTTGCTTGGTCTTATCTAAATGAGTATGGCATTCACATCCTTTTGTATTGAAATTCCCTTTATTTCTACTTTCAGGCTCTTATTACAAGTGACAATCTGGCACTCAATGATTGTATCTGTGCTTCATTTGTGCTACAACTATCTGCCTTCCTTCCTTTTTGTAATTTATCTTATCTAGGCCTAATAACTGGATCTGATGTCGATAGGATTACCAATGTCGTTAATAGAGGTAAATTAATATTTCTAGATCATTTCTCTTATGCTTGCTTTATTTGTTATTTGAACAACTTTTGTTACTCTTTCTCGATTGGTTTGCAGATGAAGAAGATGGCTTTATGAAATGTTTTCCTTTTGTAAAGCAGGGCGCTTGTCTTTCAGGTTACTGAAAATTTCTCAGTTTTTTCTTCACTGATTTAGCTTATTATATTGTAATTGCAATTCTATGCCTTTCGTTGCTGCTTGTTTGTGTCTTTGCAGTAATATGGGCTTATATATGTGATGACGTTCGTCAAGTTGCCAGAGAAGACTTTGATGCTTTTAAATACAAACTCCTAACTAGTCAAACAATTAGGTGGCATGCTGTTGGCAAGCTTGGTTATGTAATCTCTTCCATTGATCAATCGTGGGAGATAAAAAATCACACTCTTGACTTCTTGTTGCATATAATGGATGAAAAGATCTCCCAGAATTGTGATATAGAAGAAAGTTCGTGCTATATGAGTAGTCTTTTCAGCACTTTGCAGGTATTGTTGTTTAGTTTAATTAATTTTGAAAAAATTTAAATTCTGAGATCAAAACAAATTTCAGGCCATTCAAAGGGTGATGATTTTTGCTATAGATGGTGCATCAAGAAAGAAGGCTTTCTCTGCACTGAAAAAGGTAACTTATTCAAAGTACCTCATGCATCAGAGATGCTTTGGTTTGTTTTTAATCGTTTAATGTGAAGTGTGCCTGAACTGCTCTTTATCTGGATTATATAAGTCTGGGAGTGACAATTACTCTTCATAATATTTGCGTTTTAAGGAATTGAATATTATAAAATGTAGGGCATTTCTGCAATCAGGAGACTTGTCCTTGGATTTTTCATCTAGTAGTTAAATGATGTGGATAGTTCACATTTAAGTGGCTGAATTACAGGCCAGTGTGTTAAGAGACAAGTTTAAGGGAATTTCGACCAAATATCAAGGTTAAACATTCTTATGTCTTTAAGTTGTTAGTGATTGTGAGTGGTTGTTTAGTGGAATTTCTCTTCAAGTATTATTTTCATGATTTTGGAGTCGGATACAGTTAAAATGCAAGATAGCCCACTCTAGGATGGTAACTTGGAAAAGATAAAGTAACATGGAATATGACCTTCAATATAATAATGTGGGAAAGATATGCAATAGGCCTCTCTCTCTCTCTCTCTCACGCACGCACGCACACACACACACACAGTGATTTTGCTTGTTGAAGTTGCAAAGAAAACAAGCCTATAAATAAATTGTTTGTTTCTCATATAGGAGAATATCCATGCAGGAACTCAAAAGGCTTCTACAATTTTCTGTCAGGAATCTTTATGTCTATCTAACTTTGTGAAATTCTCATGTCCTCACTATTTTTGAAAGTTCATTGAATTGCTGGAACTTGTGAGGGCAATTTCCCCCTCTTGCTTGCAGGTTCTTGCTGATATTCCGTCTTGTCAGAGGTTTGACATCCTGAAGGCGCTTATTGAAAATAGTAGCTCTTCCTCCATGGTAAGGATAATGTGAAAATTTGTTATATACATTCTGCAGGTGCATGTAGAATTGTAAAATAATAATTCTAATTTTTTTGCAGACTGCAATTCTTTTGGACATCGCTAAGGATGAAGTTCATGTGGAAAATTCTCAAACTGCTACATTGAATAGTGAAATCCTTAAAATAGAAACTGATGAACATCCATCCTCAACAGTTTGGAGTTCAAATGCCCTCGAATTGGTGGAATTCATTTTGAAACCCCCAAAAGGAGGGTTCCCTTCCCTGCCAGACCACAGTGAAGCGGTATTTGTTATTTCTAACCTGTCTATTGTTTTGCTAGCTGGAAAATCAAATGGGTTGCTTTATATTTCTTATAATTCTCAAAAGGCATTTATGGAGTAGAACATGGCCTACCTCTTTATTTGATATCCATATCTGTATGTGATATCTATTTTTGCCGAAAAAACTGTTCCTTCATGATATAACAGTACAAAATGAAACATAATTTGCATCATGGTCCACTGCTTAATTTGACCGCTGTGATAGTCTATATGTAGATACATAAGTATAAGCAGTCAAAAGTGTTCCGAAAAAGAATTGCTTGGCCAGTATGTCTGAAACTACCAAGTTACATTCTCATTCTCTATTCAGTTATCGACATTGAATTTAACCTTTTTTAGTTGGGATTAAGTAACGTTCTAAACTGACAGACCATGCTACTTCTCTGTTCAGAAACTGGAATAGCAAGATCTGCTAGATTATTTTGAATGCAAATTTTATTTCCTTAATGATCTGCTCAGTATGATGTGCATTGCCATTCAACTTTGCATCTTATACAGTTGATGTGTTTTTTACTGGCAGGTCGTGTCTGCACTCAACTTATACAGATTTCTTTTGATATCAGCATCAACAGGTGAATTTCTTAAACTTCTTTCTGCTACCATTCATTTCTGACGAAAACATTTCTGCTATATTCTTCCTAATTGGCTGAAATTATTAATCATGACCGGTACTACATATGTTATAAAATCTAGATGGACAACGAATTTAAGTAGGTCATCTATAATAGCATTCTTTGTACTGTGCTTGATAAACACTTCAACTAAGACTGGATTAAAGTAAAAGGATATGTTATAGGAGTAACTGCACTGGAAAAGGTCGATGCATTAAATTATTAGTACTTTAGAATGCATTCACGTCAGTGTCATTTTCATAGTATTTACTTTTTTATTGCAAAAAGATGTGCTTTTAACAGCTTTGATGCGCAAACCACTATAGAATACAGAAGCTCATTTCTGACATGAGCATATGCATAGACAAAAGAAAAAATGCTACCTCACCCACCGTGCAGATTATGTTCATATGATCCTTGTAAATCGCTTTATTTGATGATGATTTCTCTTAAAGGGTAGTACAGTACTCCGTATGTGTGCTGTTGTTTTGATTACTATCTACTATGTACGCCAGCATTTTTTTTTTGGGCACTGACGACTTCCTATGATTTCAGGACAAGCTCAAAGCAAGGTGGTGCTGTCAGAAAAGAGTTTGCATAAGGCTAACTTGGAGTGGTTTCTACCACTTCGAAATTTAGTGTCAGGTATCGAAGCGGAAAATAGTAATGATCATAGCGAAATAGGAATGTACAAAACTTGTTTGTTAAATCCTGTTGAGTTAGTGTTATATCGTTGTATTGAACTGGTTGAAGAGCATCTGAAGCAAGTTAAGTGAATCCTGCACAACGTGGAATTCCTAGCGTGTAACAAAGCGAAAGCATGCTAGAATAAGAATATGTGCTTCTATTCTGTTATACCAGCTGATATGCTGTGTGGGAAAGTTCATACAACATAATTCGCCCTTTAGAGGTTACCAAATTATCTTTTTTCTGGTCTGTATAGCATGGCGTTTTAGATTGGTTGAAAAATAATGCTATTGCCTATTGATTTGATTGAAGTCAAATTCCAAGCTCTTTCATGCACTCGAATTGGTCATAATCCATTATTTCACATATTCCTGAAGACAAGTTTGACGTGTTTGAATGTTTCCTCATATTCTAAACCATGGTAAAAAAAATTCCTAAATCAATGCCTTAACCACCTTTTGTTCCAATAATGGTCATGAGTACGTGAACCACAAGTTCTCTTCTCACTGTGCCTCTAGTGTTAACCACCAATTTTCTTGCCAACACACCCTGGAAGAAAATAACATTGCCAAGCGAAAACACCGTCATATTGTCGAGACCACCATCACCTACAAGATAGTGGTAACATGTGCTGTTACTTATCTCATCAGTCTGTCTCTCCTTTCCCACCTTTTACAACAAATCCTCCTATCACCTTCTCTTGCCACCCCTCTTAATTATTCCTCCTTCAGAACTTTCGGAACAAATATTACTTTTGAATTCACCCCTACTCGTACCATAAAGTAGAACCCTACTCCCTCCCTTTAATCTTCCTTGAACACGTCCCTTCCTCCCTCCTCTCTTCTTCAAACTACTTTTTCCCCTCTCCCATGGTGTCACCACATGTCTCATTGCTCTCATTTACTCTGAGCCCAGCCCCAGTGAGCTCCTTCCTCGGGTATGAATACTACATTATCTTTATTGATGTCTTCACTTGCTACACATAGCTCTGATTCAATATTCAGAAATGAGAGTAAATAGATTTTGTTCTGTATAGAGAGCAATATTTATAACCTTAGAATGGGAGGTTCTATAATGGGATGGGAGGGATATTTGCGAAGAAGTGCGTGTGATGTTGCCCAATGTGAGGCTGAGGTGGTGGGGTGCCTTGGTAGAACTCATCTAAATTTATTCAATTAGGTCACCCTCTTAGTATGAAAACATTAAGTTGATGGATCATGTTAAATGATACTACATAAAAATAACAAATATAACAAAACTAGGAGATTTTAGCTCACTTTGATGTTGAAACTTGTTTTGCTTAACCACAAGACTTAATTTTTTTTAACGAAAACTTTGTTTTGCTAGCCTATTTTACATAAATTTTCTTGTGAATAATTGCCGTAAAAAGACTTGCTAAAATGTACTACATTATTACTCATGATATAAGATTTCTCACTTTCTTGGTTAGCTAATCTATGTTTAGCTTGTTGCACAAAGTATATAGTAGACATTGCTTACATAAGGGAGATCACTATGGAGGAGAGAACATTAAAGATGCTAGTGACTGGACCCCTTAGAGTGATCTTAACTAGGGGTGTTAACGAGCCAAGCTGAGCTGAGCTTTAGGTTGATTCGGCTTGAGCTTGAAATTTTAACTTCGAGTTTGAGTCAACCTTGAGTAGAGTCAATTCACTTATAGCTTGCGAGTTGACTTGATTTTGTAAGTAATATTTATACTATCATTATATAATATATTATATTAATAAAAAATATAAATATTGTGATGCTTAACACATCAACCACATGTATGCCTTACTCATATTTAAGGTATGGATTGAAAATCAATTACATTAACTTTAGTTAATTTTGATTTTTAAATCCCACACTACTTAGCACAAAAAGAAAATAGTATATGTATGTTTTAATTAGTTTAAATTTATAGGAGTAAAAAAATAATTCTAATTTTCATGTGATATATTCCACTTATTTCGCATAAAATAAAAGTGAAAAATGATAAATATTATAAATGAAAGACATAAAATCTATATATAAATATTATGAATGCAGGTTTTCTCGAGCTTTGAGCTGAAAGAACATAGGTATGATTGAACTTTGCTGGACTAATTTCGAGTTGAACTTAAACGCAAACCGAGCCGAATAACCATTTGAGATAGCCTATAAAGTCTAGATTGCTGCCTCTGTTATTTTTAATGTCTGTGCGTGAGTTTTCTTAACCCAAGCTAGGGGAGGGAGGCCATATCAATTATCAAATCAGTTTCATGGCCTATTCAAGAGTCCAGTTATAAGAGTTAACTTTGCGTATAATAAACCAAGCGACAGAATTCGTGTCGTGGAATTGTGGATACCCAGATTCAGGTTCTAAGTTTCTTTTTTCTAGGGTGCTTATTCTTAATCATTGACCGTCACAGTGATGGTTTCTCCTGAAATGAAGAAACTCAACCAGAAAATTTAAGGAGAAAGACTTAAGTACGATTTATGCAAAAAAACTCTTTATCTTTGATTGATTTTTTCTTTTTTAAACGAAAGGAAAGTCAATTCTCACAAAAAGGACATCTTTCTGAATTCATGCTTCCCACTCACAATAAGCTTAGACTAAGCTACGCATGAGAACCTTAAAGATCGGAGACACACGCTAGGAGCTTCCCATCCAGAAGGGATCAGAAAAGAATGAACAGCTATATGTTACTGCAATCGATTTTGACTTGAATCATAATTGGATCAATGATGGAGAAAACATCCAAAATGAGAAAAATACTCAACCAGAAAAAAACGGAGATGTTTCTCTTGTGGATTAATTAGAAAAGACCGAAACAAATGTCAAATGTCCGCGAAAAAGACATCATTCTGAAGACATTAGGGGAGAATTAACAACATGTTTCTATCAGCCATTGATTAAATTGCTATAACTTATAATTGAACCAACGAAATAATAAAAAATATGGGAATAACTTAAGAACCAATGCGTGCATTCAAATCTCCCAGACCACCTTCCCCTCCTTGCTGCAGAGTCCCATAACGGGCAGCTTTTCCCGCGCCGGAGTCATCGCAGGCGAGGAGGATGTGGATGAGTGGGCAGATCCGCCGGCACCGGCCGCTGCGACCAGACAAGACTCGCTCCAGGCCCTACGGATCTGGTACGAAACCTTGCTGCAGCCGTGGAGAGAGTCCCTCTGGCGCTTTCCGGGCTTGCGGTGGAGAGCGCAGCCGCAGTTCTTGTGGTAAGGCCGCCGCTCGATCTCCGTGTCGAAGGTGCCGATGCACCCCTCGAAGACGCACCGGCGCAACCCCTCGCTGGCCATGCCTTCTCCTTCCCCAGCTCCAAATTCCCTTTCTGCCTCCAATCCCCTGCCGCGTCTCGTACGTATTTATAGCAAGCGGTTGGCAGGCCAGAGAGAGAGAGCGAAGGAGAGAGAGCGACCGCTAATGAAGGGAGGGAAGTTTGTTTACTTTACAACACGGCCGGAACGTGGTTACTTTTCCAGGGGCGAAGCTTGGACCCAAAATGCGGAGCGATGCCGACGTGGCGGTGGAGATTGACGCCTCGTGGGGGTAGTGGGCTCCTTATATGGTGTGAGTCGTGTGACTTGGGCTGGGCCTAACTGGGCCACTTTTAGCGTCAATAGACGTCTTTGACCCAATTTGTCGCGAACTGTACGGCAAATTCGGAAGCTTCTTGTGGACTGTCGAGTCGATCTACGTACCGTCGTCCCCACATATTTTAGGGTTCTTAAGGTATCCAGTGGAACCGTGATATATGCCACGATACATCTTTTAAATATTTGACATTTAGGTAAATTATATGTGTTTGAAAGTGGATAAATTGAGACATAAATTTGAGTTTAAGTGTTAAAACATAAATAGATATATACCCGGCCAAATGGTAGAACGTTCCACTGGATACCTTAAGGACCTCCACGAAGTGTTTCGTGTACTTAGACTTTGTAAGTACAAAATTTTTAAGAAGCCGCTGGGTCGTTGCTGTCTTGATGGCTCCGAGTCTTTAGGGACATACGCCGCTTTTATCCCATTCCACCCAAACGTCATTTTGTCACACGAAGTTCTGAATCGGAGAAAACAACAGTATATGATGTTAACTCCCATAACTAGGCTAAGCTAAATACAAATATGTAATTAGTTACTTATCCATGTCAAATTGTTAGATTTGGAGCTTCATAAACCTTGTGGAAGAATCTTTGCCCGCCCTTAAGTTTCTCATCTCTAATATTTTCTTGCCTTCTGGAAGAGAGTTTGCTCTTATTCCTCAATATCTGCCCATTATCTGCCCTACCCCAATGACTGCCATATCTCAGCATGCCTTCAAGCCTTTATTATTGTTGTTGTTCTTCCCACAATCATTGGCTTACCCACCCCTTCAGATATATGCATGGCAAGCTCGTGAACACCATTTTTCCTTTCTTTCGTTCCCATATTCACCGGCCCAAGCTTTAGCTCCAACAAGTTTGCCTTGGCAATGACACTATGGCATCATACCTTGATAAAATTAAAACCCTTTTCGATCGTCTCTTTGTATCTTCTACATCTCTTGATGATGAAGATGTCATCCTCCATACCCTTAATGGTCTCCCCTCCTCTTATGCGTCTTTTCGCTTCGCCATTTGCACTCAATCATCCACTTTATCCATTGAGGAGAGCTAGTGCTTGCTACTTTATGAAGAGGCCAACTTTTCTCTTGAAACAACTGGTGCTACCTTCATTGACATTGACTCCTCTGCTCTACTCTCTACAACACCCATCTCTATCTTGAGTCTTTGTATCCACCCGCCTACCCAAACCTTTTGTGTAAACGTTCCCAACCAAAACTGTGGTGTTGGGCACAATAGCAACTGTGGTGGTGATCGAGGTTGCTACAACCAGAACCATGGGGCTCCCAACAACCGCTTTAATAGTTCTTCGTCCAATGACATCAACACACAAAACTAGATATGCCATATCTGCCACTATCATAACCATATCACCATTGAGTGTCATTATCGATTCAACCTATTTTACACAGTGCCCTGTACCACTACCACCACGGCTCTGCATGTCACTCCCTCCACCACACGGGATCCTTTGTGGTATGTTGACTCTGGAGCATTTGACCATAAAACTACTAATCTCTCCAATCTATCTAACCACCAATTGTATCAAGGTCCTCTTTTTGTCATTGTGGGCACTGGACAACAGTCCCCTATTACTCATACTGGTAGTCTTTCTCTCCCTACTTCCAATACTCCTATTAATCTATATCAAGTCCATACTTCCTCCTCCTCCAAAAATCTTGTATCAGTTTATCCACCAGCTAAAGATAATAATCACATTTTTTCCTTCTCCTTCAATAATGACTTTAAAATTAAGAATCAACTCACTCGGAAGACCCTTCTATCTGGACCATATAAGATTGACCTCTATCCACTCCTATAGTCACCAGTTCCTCACCCAACTCTCCACACCACCGCATCCGAAGCTTTTGTCTAGCACCTCCACTTAAGCCATCCTTCACCACATGCACTGAAATCTATTTTAATTGTTCTTGATGTTCCTGCTAAACAGTGCTCTGTTTCCCCATGTACTGCATGTTCATTAAGTAAATCTCGTCATTAACCATTTATGCCATTTGTTTCCAAAACCAATCGACCGTCAGAATTAATTCATACACACGTTTGGGGCCCTGCCCCCTTAATCTATGTGCTTGGCTTTTGGTATTGTCCTATTCATTGATGAGTTCAGTCATTATACCTAACTATAAGTTAAGCCCCGTTACATGTAAACAAAGCTTAATCGAGGCAAATGTGTCTAAAGCTTTCCTTCTGTTGGTTGTTTTTTGTTTTATCTTTTGTTACGATGTTGATGATTGTTGCACATGCTCGTCAGCAATGCCTGTATTTGGATGTCTTGCATTACCCCTCCTGCCTTTTTTATGCCGATCCCTGTCCCCACTCTAAAATCTACCCAGCCAACTCTTCGCATCCTAAGGAAGCACAGGAGAGTACCAGGCTACAAAAATCAACTCTAGGACCAGCTAGCCACACGGTGACAAGGCAGACTCCTACGAAAAAAGTCAGTTAATGCTATTACTGCTGCCCGTTAATGCTGTTACTGCTGCCCAAATCTGCGTCGAACAAAGAGTAGCAAATATTTTGCTATAGAAACAGCTCTCCCGGATACTTTCCCATGTTGCTGCTTCCCATCTAATCTCAAGAGTCTTTTCTCCTCTATTGGTAGATCCTCTGGTTTTCTTGACATTCCATTGGATTTTCAGCAACGCCCAAATTTACATTTTCTTTTCCATTCAGCTCTAGCCTGTTGGCGCTGGATGTTTTTATGTCTAATGGAGCTGGGCTTGGGCTTGGCTGGTGAAGTTATAGGCAATGGGTTAATTAAGGGTAGCGGGCCATAATAGCTACAAGTCGGACCGCATTACTTGCAACCCTACCTGCCACTGCTTGAAGTTCTGCCACTAGCAGCATGGAGTCAACTGAACGACCAAAGGAGCAGTCAGCACTCAGCAGTGGCTCCCACTTTCGCTGTGCCCCACAAAGAGAAAGTTCATTTTCGTTTTGAACAAGAATTTTTGGCAACCGAGCATATGCGCGCTAAATACAGTAAAATAAGGGTGGCTTCAGTTTACTTAAGGCTCGGTTTATGCTTCACTTCACTTCACGCCCGCGGCTTTGCTTGCTTCAATCGCCTTATGCTTTTCTCTTCACCCAGGCACTCTTGACACGTGACATTTGCTTAAAGCACTCATTCAGCTGCTTGCTAATTAGCGATCGCCGTTTTTTATATAGGAATAACTAGCCAGAACTATAAGCTTACTACAGCTCCGCTCCCAGACCGTCAGGCGTCAGATCATGGCCAAAACCATAATGCCATGCATCCTCTTTTCATATTAGCATAGGATAGGATTCAATGTGAACGAGGAAGGCAACCTGCTTGTATTTCCTACCTGTTCCCCATGGATAACTGCTCACTTCTACTCCTCCCGTGAATAAACATCTCAATGGTGTCAAGCTCTACTTCAGAAGATGCTATCTGTCTACTTAACACGGTTACACCGGTCGAGTTATTCACTTGCGGCAAACTTGCAAATTAAAGACGTTTAAGCATTCTAACTTCTAAGATACCACCACCTTGCTCACTATATACAATGCCAAACTTCCGACGTCGTTGATTTGAAAGTGGTGTTTGCGTTTCCATCTAAATCGGGAACCATCATTGAAGCTGCTGCTTGCCAAACAAGCACACAGATGATTACATATATATCAATTTTACCTATCTCATCGACGAGTTTGCAAAATCTAGATACGAAACAATGTCTCCGTGAACATTTAAAAATATTAGAACGCCTTCATATTGCCATGAAGTGCGCCAGTCCTACTATAAACAATAAACTAAAAGGTGTACATGATAGATAAATAATGGTTAGACTAAAAAAAAGGCAAAAAAGCTCCGGTGAGTTTCGCCTGGTCATCAATCCTAGAGGTGTGGCTCATATGTACAGTTGCTCGTCCATTATCGAGGTTGTGTGGATAATCGACACAGAATTTCATTGTCAACTCATACCATATAGTGTCTCAGATACGGATTCCTCCTCTATAGGTAGATTTAGATCTGGCAGTGAGAAGCATTCTGACAATGGCTTGGTGACAACAGGCTTTGGCTCGTTCTCTACTTGATCTTCAGATTGTTGCTTCAACATTAACTGCAAAACATAAAGAAGAGGACCTTCAAAGTTCATTACAAACCTAGTTTTATCACAGTTTTGGAGATGAATGAAGCATTCTATATATCGTTACCTAATGAATGTACAAACTGTTCATCATTAGAACTCCTACTATTGTTATTAACCCCAATTTGAATTTCTATAGAACCTGACGTTATGGCAACTAGTGACTCTCTGCCTCTTTGGATTTTGTTTTGTTACCAAAAAAAATCTAGTAATTATCTGAATTATAGAGTTGGGTTAGATAAGTACACAAATCACGATAGTAGAAATGAAAATCTATAAAAAGGTTGTAGATGCGGAGCAAATAAGGCAAAATGATAACTTGTTACAATGCACTACAATTAGTTTGACTATCATTTAATACGTGACAGCAGGCTCGGACCTTTGCCACTGCATGGGATATGTGAAACTGTTTTCATGATTAGTTGCATAAGGAACGCAAGGGGAGCGTCCATTTTCAAGATGGACGGTGCACACGCTAGCGCACATTAGCATAAGCGTAAGTATACGCTAATGTGCGCTAGCGTGTGCACCATCCATCTTGAAAATGGACATTCCCCTTACGTTCCTTATGCTCAGCTCATGGTGGCGAGGGAGCAGGAAAAACGCTTCCCAAGTTAAAATGACCGTGATGTTGATACAAACAGAAAATAAAGCATTACAGGAACAGTAACCAAGCTGATTCTGCCTGTGCTCCACTGTTCGAAATCAAATGCAGAGAGAATGTTATGCTTCAGCAAGAAAAAATGTCCCTCCTCCATGTGATATTTTGACAACAGTCATGTTATGACAAAGCAACAAGTGGCCAAAGTTCTGCAAACTGATGCACCTTAGGAATTGACAATATTTCTACAACATGCTTGGTCGTCATGCCGCCCTAATGTATCGTTATAGGCTTCAAATCTAATTTAGTAGACTTTTGACACCGAACCAAAAAGTTTATGTTGTCATACTTCTTCTTTGTTTACAATTCATTTGGAACGGAGAAAAAAACCATTATTGCCTAGAGACACATCATAAGTTTGTTCTGATTCGATGCACCCTTGGAAAGATGATCTATTAAGCACGTTATCTGAAACCATGAATCAACTGGTAGGAGAGAACCGTTTGATAAGCAAACAATTCAGCCACCTCGATTTGGGTAGAAGTGAAAATCACCAGGCAACATTTAGACGACATGATACTAGCTCGTATGAAATACTTTTACCCAAGGAAAAAATCTTCAGTTTTTTGAAATGGACATTCAGCATAGGTACCGAAAGGCCAAAAACAGTGGACAAGAGGACTACCTTCAAGCTGTTGTTTTTATCCCGCAGCTCCTTATGCTTGATCTTTACAGCCTTCAGCTTCTGCAGGGAGCATTTAAGCTTACACAAGGAAAAAGAAAGATCGGCAACTTGAGTGAAAAGAAAAAAGAATCCAAGAAGACCTGCTTCAGCTCCATATTTAGCCTCAGTAGCTCGTTCTCCTCGGCCTTGAGTTCGTCCATTGTCTGGCCACGGCCATTTAAAACAACCATTCAATCGTCATAAATCAGCACAACTATATCGTAAAGCGTACAAATGAAACTTTCCAAACGAATGAGATCCCAACACCGAGAAATCCAGACAAGCCACAAATCAGATTTTTTTTTTTTGGCGGCACTCACGTGAGTCGGTGACGCACGACTCATCTACTAAAACAGGTACAGCAGCTTCAGCGGGTCACGTGTCAAAAGTCAAAACAACCCAGTGGGCGACCCCCCGCTTGCACCTCGGTTTTTCCCCCTCACATTGGCATCTCGTTTTAAACCTAGAGACAAAGACGCCGTCGACCCAGTGCTGGTCGCTACTCACAAGTCTAGTATATTTTACCTTCTTCTTCTTGCTTCTCCGGCTCCCATTCGTCGATGCATTAGCCAGACTGACTGAAGCCTGAAACATACAAGAAAAAAATCTTAAAAAATCTCATCCATGTCGCAGCAATAAAGTAGTCTACAAGACTCCCCAACCCAAGGGAAAAAAAACTACGCGAGACGTGCTTAATAGGGTGAAAATTTTGATTTAGGACGTGCTTCTGGTGTTTTTCGTAGAAGTCCGGGTTGGTTTACTTTTGGACATGTTCCGTTTGCTTTTACGGGCACATTTGGCATGGCGCTGGAACAAGTCAAATCCACTGGGCCACACGTCTCCACCACCCTACCTTACCCACTAACCACCAAAGTAGCCCCCGCGAGCTACACTTAACTTCACTACTTCAGGCGTGGGGAGTAACCGCTGCTGAGTGCTGACACCCGAGATGTGAATGAGACAGAAGGGGCCGAGGATAAAATGAGAATTTAATTAAATTAATTAGATGCTTTCATTGCATGTCTTGCCTTGGAAGACCGACCACGTTGGCACACACAGAGAGTCTCGCAGCTCCCTCTCTCTCCTCCTCACCTCCCCTTACCAAACCCTGACCCAACCACCAATAGTCGTCCCCTTTCGCCAAAGCCGGCCCCAAACCCACGCCACCTAAAAGAGGATTTTTGCTAGATGCAGGGTAGATTACGCAACAAGCTTTGGTTGAAAGGTCGCACTTTTTCGACCAAAACGCCCCCGAGATTTACCTCCCCCCCATTATTTTATTTTATTATGTTTTTTTTGACAGAGAACGGAATCTAAGCTAATTATGATAGTGTGCCACTCTGACAAAGTGACACCAACAACTGCACTCAGCATTGAGTAAATACCAGCCGAGAATTTGGGCCGTTATCAGAGGGCATTTCTGGGAGATTGGAAGAGGAGAGATAGAGAGCGAAAAGCAGGAGAAAGCTCTGCGCGAACGGCGACCTTGTTCCCAGCACACGCAAACGAAGGAAAAAGAAGAGAGGACGACTCACCCCAAAGAAAAAAAAAAAACCCTCCAAATAGTTTCAACTGTCCCAAATAAAAATGGCGTTACGAACTCCCGATGCCGGCACAAGTCAGTGAGCCGGGCCCTTGGGGTTTAAAACTCCAAGACCAGGAGCTACGGAGGAAGCAAATGGAGGACAAAACCATCAAATCTCTAGGTTCGGCCGGAGGGACCTCAACTTAGCAAAAATGCCTCATCGTTTTCTGGCAAATACGTGGGTGGACAATTGGACATAGATTCACAGTAAATTAAGTAAATTTACAAAGTACCAAAAAAAGGGAAAATGAAAAAGGAATGAAGGGTATTTTTGCCAATACGAAAAAAAACGAGGACTAAAAGGGTAACCAGCGACCGCAAAAGAGGAGCGAGCGCTAAAACCAAGGACACCTCCACCTTTCCACCCCAGATGTAACTAATCCATCTCTTAAAACGCATCCTTCACTAAAACCCACCCTTTGATTTCTAGCTAAAAAGTCTAAATCACCCAGAAAAACTTCCTTTTTTATTTTTTTTGGAAAAATAAATCTGAAGAATATGATGAAGATGAAGAGGCGGAGGAGGAGGAGGAGGAGGATTTTATTTTTGTTTTTTACTGGTGTTTTTCCGACCCAAAAAATCGATGACGAAAGTCGCAAACTGACAGTGAGATAACTGGAAGCCGTACCTTGGACTTGCGTTTGGCAGATCGGCTGGTGGAGGCCTCGCACCCGTCGCCGCCGCTGGGGGAAGTGCCGTCGCTCCACGAAAGCGGCGTTGTCGGGCTCCCCCGCCTTCCGGCCCGCTCCTCCCCGTCCTCATCCGCCTCCACCTCCTTCTTCGGCTCGTGCGACGCGACTCCGCCCACCTGCCGCGAGCGCGGCTGCGTCTGGCCCCACCTCAGCTCCGACAGCCTCGCCGACGACCGCCGCCTCGGTGGCACCCTCGAGAGCCGCACCAGCATTAGCGCCGCCAGCGCGTCGTCGCCCATCGCCGCCACGACCCAGTCCTCCTTCTCCGACTCGCTCTCTCCCATGGCGCAGGGAGTGGTAGAGACACCACGAAACAAGGAAGAAGGGAACAAAAGTAGGAAACTGGCCTCCCTGGTCCTGGATGGGAGAAGCCAAGATGACAGAGGTGGTGGGGGTGGAAAGACTGGTAGACCAGTTGAGGGGAGCCAGCCACAGCCTCGTCGTTATAAAAAATACTCCAATTAAGATTAGATAGGAAGGAGAAGGATATGAGTCTATTTATATAAAGAGGCAAGAGTGGAGCCATTTTGGCGTGCTTTCTTCCTCTTTGCACCTTGCCATTTGGCTCTGCCTGAATTCTCATTTATGCCCCTCCTCTTTCACAGAGTAAGTAATTCATTTGTCTCGTCGTCTGCCGGAACTGGAGCCCCTGTAAGAGTGCCCGAGTGCAAGCTGACAGCGAGTGTCCGAGACCCACTTCTCTCATAGTTATCCCGAATCCCAATCTGCGTAGGCCCAGGGCCCCACCAAGCAAAGCCAGTAAACCGCGACTCTTCGGGTCTGGAGATTTAGAAGAATGTCATTGGCTCTCTCGACCGATCCGCCCACCTGTCATACGGCTAGCTTAAACGCCACATTTCTTGCTGCACCCAACGTGTGCCCTCTACCCCTCCTTCTGTTGGATCCCTTTCCCCCAACTGGCTGGCCAAGACCATTAGTGCAGACACCAGAGACCAACTACCACGCACGAATTAGGCGTGCACTTGGCTAGTATTGCCAGAAGAAAAGGCAATTGCTCTGTTTTTTTTTATATATAAAAAAAGTAAAGGACCAAATACGCCTCAAAGGGGCTGTTGACGGGCGGGATTTGCAAACTAATACTCACTCACTACGACGCATATTAATAATAAATACATTTGATTTTTTTAAAATATTATTTTAAAAAATTAAATGTAACTATTAATTTGAGAGAGAATAGTAGTACTAATATTGGATGATTAAGATAATGGCGTCCGATCAGTTTCACATAGCTGCAAAAGCCTCAGCTGGGGCACTGGCAGCCAAGATGGCCTTTTCATTTGTTTCCTTTATACTAGTTAAGGAAAACCAAATGGACAATGGCATGGGTAATGATTTGGCTTTCGTTTTGCCTTTCCGACGCGCATTTCACGTTGAAATCTGGGTGGCTTGGATGGGTTTTCAACTCCGCCCACCTTTCTTCAGTGTGGGACGCTGAACGCTGAACAGTTCTTGTTTGACACGTCCCATAAGTGATGTGGCGAAGTCTTGGGAGCTGTCTCCATCTCCTTTCCTGGAGCTATGGCTATCACCTGCGAGTTCTGCTGGCTCTCGGCCTCTCCTCTCCTCCAGGTCCAGACGGTGGCCACAGGCCCGGACCCATTTCTATGGATGCCTAGCTAATTAGCAGACCAAACTTTCTTTGTTGGCGGGGCCTTGATCAGGTACCGACACAGTCGATCATTTAGCTTTTACTTGGTCAAGTTTACATGCTGACCAGAACTCAAAGCTCTGTATATGTAGTGGCGGTGGTGTGGTCTTCTTGGCTCTTGCAAAATCATCTAATGTATGGATACGTGATATCACATTCATATTATACGTAGAATACATAGTATAATAAAATTGGAATAAATGAAAGGTGAGAAATGGGGGATATCCATCCTCCTCCGGAGGGCATCCCCTGCCCCTCGAGGAGACAAATATTGGCCTTCACATGCATGCAATACGGCCCCCACCACAAACTAAAGTTGCGAAAAGACAATTAAAACTGTCGCCCTTTGAAAATCCGATCGTCCGCGTGAAGTCATCCCACCCGCTTCTTCTTCTCTGTTCGGATTAGGAAAAGGAATGCCGGTCCATTCAGACTTCAAAGCTTTTCAAGCTTGGAATAAACTTTCGAAGACGCTCACCTTCGGCCATGGACAGTTGGCCGTAACTCCTGTACTTCTTCCTTTTCTTGTTCTCCTGCCTGGGGCTCTGGCTGGTCAGGGCTCAGAAGCTGGTTCTAATTGGTTTCTCAGTTTTCATTTGGGGTCCGCCTACGTAAGGTTGTCAACTAGTCTATACCATGTAGGGATCATTTACTAAAGTCACTAAAATCATAGAGTTGACCTTAGATTTTTAACTGCTGACATTTGCCCTCCGCCCCCACATTACGAAATTTTTTCCATTAAATAAATTATTATTCTTTTTTTAACACCATTGCCGAGAAATGATACTGCACTGGCATCCTCTTCTCCATTCACCCCTGTGACCTCCTCCACCGCTTTCTTTCTCCTCCTCTTCCTTCTTTTTTACATTTATTTTTCTCCTCCCCTCCTTTTCTCTGCCGCAACCATGCAGTTCACACTATTTCTCCTCCTCTTCTTTCCTCAGCTCTCCTCCTCCTTCCTCTTTTTCTCCCACCTCTTCTTCCTCCTTTTTCTTCTCGACAAACGGTAAGGTAGAAAGTGTAATAAAAATTATTGACCTCCAAAATACCACAAATTAATGGTAAACACTAAAATTAAGATTCTTGGATACGGACGGGAATGTGGAAGTTCCGCATATGCTCCATTCGCATCAAGATAGCATAGACTTGTGAGTCGATTCGGGAAAGATTCCACCTTCCCTTTGGTGGATTAACTCGGGCAATTGTCAAAATTTGTGCTTGGACTTGATAATTTAACCTTACTTATTTTTTCACCATGTTTGATGCTTGTGGCTTATAAAAAAAAATCTTCATGCTTGCGGATGATCGACAAATTTGACGTCACTATTCTTTTTGGTAACTACATCTGTGACATCACACCAATTGACTTGCTCTGTAATATAGAATTAATTGAATTGATTGGAGACCATTACATGCCACTGCGACCCAAGTTTATTTTTTTCTCCCGGTTTGCGTCCAAGCCAATTGTACAATGCTATAATAATGATCAGCATAATTCATTCGTCGGGCCCTCAAAAAGATCTACCGGTGCCGAGTGGATTTGTTAGAGTCCTCCAAAGGCCAAGCTCAAGCAGGGCTTCATGATAAATTTGAATTAAGAAGGCCACCAACCAAGTCGGTCCACCAAACCAACAACTTAAATTGCGCAAACAACATGGAAATCCTTTGAAATTGCAATGGCACAATGTGTATGTGATGCAAATACAAAAACAACCACAAGTACACGCATGAAAAGAAAATTTCCACTCTTTAAGTGCATATAGCAAATGAGTCGTATTAGCTATATTTTTCCGTAGGAAATGGATATTCATACTCTAATTTTTTTACACTGTACGCCTTACATCACCTTTGATTAGTTAGGAAAAACAAGTCTCACCTGACGATTATGAAAATTACTTTTCCCTATTTAAATATAAGTAAGGCCTATGATGTAGAGAAAGCTAATGGAGCAGAAATATCACCTTCTTTTAGTTTATCGATCATACACAGATTTTCTATATCAAACACATGCGGGGATTTGAGTCTATTATGTTTCTTTTGTTTGACTTTGGACATATTATGTTTCATAAGTTTTTATCATCCTTGTTAATTTTTGGAAAACATTGAGATTCTTTATAAGACGTAGATGTTGAGGGCTCTATATTAGACATGTTGTAGAGCAAATGACAATACGTCACATGTATCTTTTGGCTAATGGGAGAAAGGCAATTTTAAATTTAGGACTATAAAGGTGTTTTGTTGGAAAGTGTTTGCTTGATTGAGACTGAACTTATATATTTATTGATCTTTACATGATCACTCACCTAAGTTGGATAAAGGTTTGTTACTTTTAACTTATTTTTTAAACTTACTGTTTGTGTTCTTGTTTTGAAAATATTTCACCTTGTTTACCCCATCCTCGCCACTCGTTTAATTTGCCAACTCTAGTCGCCATTGCCGTATAGGATGCATGATCGAGTGTCGTACCCCTGTGAGAAGTCGGATATCTATGTATGTGTTGTTGTGGGTCTTAGAGTCTTCTAAATCTTCCCCTCATAGTTTTGAATTCTACTTTTACTCCAAAGATCTCCCGTGTCAATTTTACTCTTTACTTTGAATCAATATACTAAACCATACTTATCAGACTTCATGATTCACTTTATTAGCATGAGCTTACTCTAACAGCTCGTGAAAATTCCATTACTTAAGTAATTCGGTGCTGTTTGAAATAACTTCTTTTTAAAATATATACAAAGTAATCATACAAAAAACTTCAATCGTGATTCTAATCTTACTGTAATATATAGTAACTAGTAAGGTACTTTTTTGCTGCAAAAAGTATAGATTTTGCTTGTATTACATTTTTACACTTGATAAGACGAGTTTTTATTTGTTTTTATGTGTAGCTATTCGTTCTAACTAGGTATCCTACATGACTTCATCTTGACTCTTCTAAGACTCTAAGTTGGCTTGATTCAAATAGTTTTTTGAGCCAATTTTGACTTGAGTTTTAAAATGCTTGGCAAATAAAAATGTACAAACTATAAAATATTATTTTTTTATATATTATGTTAGAAGTGGGCTAACATTAAATGGGTTAAGCCCATATCATTTAATAGACATGATAATATTTATGTGAGTTAAACCTATATTACTCAAGTGGGTCAAGTTCATATGTTAGAAGAGCCCAAGCTTACTTTGTGTTGAATGAAAATCACACATGTGAATAGGTTGAAGAAGTAAATAGTCTCACATCGGATTTGGGATTTTCTGTCCGTTTCCATTTTTGTAAGAGTAAACAAACTGTGATTCGCTGCATGTACTGTGTTAGAGGTGCTCTTACAGTACGTGGTTAATCGTCTTATCCTGTGAGGCAGACGCCTAAAAGTCCTAAGCACCGTTACAAATGGCAAATTCTGCCTTAAGGACAGAGCGACTTGCTTGATTTGATCATAATCTTTTCAGTAAGATTTCTCATCATCATATATGCTAATATACAAAAATAACATATTATACTCTATATTTCCTACTTTAATAGCTCCATTAGGATTAGAAAAACAAACTAAAATGAGATTATTGTGAAAAGCTAATTAGAGCTATTAATGTAGGGTAGAGGGACAAACTTTGGAAGCCTACAAAAAATAACTAGAAAATAAGGAGATCTAAACCTACTCAAGATTGCGGGCCCCTCCTTTTTAAGGATTCCAAATTACTCCTTATGGATATTTACGAATTTATTAATAAGTAGCAGATCTACAGTATAGCCTAGCTTTTGAATTTTTGTTGAACCACCCTTATTATCCAACTTAGGATGGGGCCATGAAAAATACCCACTCCTATTTGTTGACCATTCTTGAGAAAAGCTCCGACCACTTTGGGATATTTAACTTCAAATTGATTTGAGTTAATTTTATTATTGAATGAGTGCATATGCATGGTCTAATACAATTATATGCTTTATTCAATTGAAATCTAACATAATTAGATAACAATATACTAGAGCTTTAAGTACCAAACACAATGGATACTCAAGATCATGAAAACAAGTTACTTTTGTCGAAAATCAGCTATCTTTGGAGGCATGACGTTCTTCTCATTAGTAAAATTCACATATGAGAACATGTGCACACTGAGAAGTTAGCATTTTCAAAAAAATAAAAGACTTATTCTTTGTGGCTTTTAATGATTTGACGTTCAGGAGCCACATAAGAACCATTTAAGGGTAGAGTTTGTGCTAACTTTCATCAAGTTATAATTTTTTTTAGAGGTTATGCTTCTAGTATTACAAGTGAATCATTTTTTTTAATATGGTCCACTTTAATGTGTTGAATATGATTCATTTATTAAACTCATCTTTCGGAGAATACAGTGATAAGTTGCTTATCAAATCTAAAATTCTTCTTTAAACAAAATAGAATAAGTTTTAATATTATATATTTTTCTATAGTCAATTATAACAATAACGGTATTTTACAATAATCAATTTCCTACACTACGTACTATTTGTCCAACAAAATCTTATACCAAATTTTTATTGAACAGCTCATTTTTTTTCCATTCTAAATCAAGTGTAAAGTTTATTTTAGACAAAAAGTGATGTATGGTTATTGGCATCCTTATTCTTGATAATTTTTTATTACCACCCTATCCACAAATCTTGGATCTGCGACTGAAATTAATTAGAATCCAAACCCTTTGGTGCGTTAGTGTTAACCATTCATTACCTTATACTCCCTATGTCGCATTTTAATAGTCATTTTCCAATGAAATTTTTTACTATATATGTTAATTGTTATTTTATGTTATCCTTCTAGAGCAGATGGAGTAAAAAAGTTAACGGATGGAGTAGAAATGTTGGTGGATTGGCTTCCATAAATATTATATTTGAAAAACTGTGAACAATTGATACGGGACGGTAGGGATATTTTAAAAGGTCAACGGCCACTGTTAAAAGGTCTACCAACGCTCATGTCGATTCTCATTACCGTAACAAGAATAAAGAGGCTTAAAAAAAAAACGTGGTTATTAAAACCCCACTTTTTTCTTGGCCCTTGTTACTTTTTTACTCTAACCTCCTCTATTAAAATCTTTTACTTATCCCCCATAAAAAAAAATTTATCCAACTTTTCCCCCTTCTCCTTAGTTCTTCTCCGGTGAAACTTTGGTCACCGGTGCCGACGTTACGCAACTGAGGTCAATCCATGCTAGACTGATCATACTCTAGCCTGCATCACTAGTCCGGCGTGGGGCCAGATCCAGCAGACTGGCCGTGTTAGATTCGCCAATGCATAGGCTGTGCAGCCAATTTGTCGGTGCGCAAGCCGGATTCGAGGTGCCAGATTGGTTGCGCGGTCACTGAGTCTATGTCGCCGTCACCGTTGCCGTCGCCAAAAGAAAAAATAATTAAGATTTAGTATAATTGGAGAAGTATGAGCAAAATAAGAAGGGAGATATGAGGGAATGAAGTTAAAAAAAATTATATTTTTACTTTATTTTAAGAGACACTTAAAAATAAAATAGGGTCTATATAGCCACGTTTTTTTAAAAACTAGAGATCCAGTAGGAGGCAACTTTATAGATGGCCTAATAGTTTTATCTCATGGGAGTTTGACCCAATATAGTCTTTCAACTTTTTTGGTGTTGTCCAAAAAAAGTGAATTATAATTCGCTGTTTGAAGTCCATGAAGACTGGCTGCTCACATCACTTTTCATTAGCATTCGTCTAACCGATATCTGGAAATTAAATTTTTGATCCACAGTGCTAGAGGGTGTGGGGTTCGCCATTATTTTCATAAACCAAGTCCCAGGGTGTAGAAACCTTGATTCTAGATTGATTTGTGAAGAACAGAAAGAATTATGTACAACATGGACTGAGCTTGACACAAACAAGACTTGGTATCGGTGGACTTGCAAGGTTGTCTTTCTGCTGAACTATAAGCATCAGTTTACTTGGACGTGTGGCCGGGCTGCGTGACCAGGGATCTTTGACGTGGTACATAGCTACGTCATACTTAGTACTAGATTTACATGTCACGAAAATAAATCAATAGACATAAAAATTCTGATAAAGAGGAGAAGACCAGAAGGTTCATCTCTTCCTGACGAGTACTGACTGCATTTGTCTGTCATGAATTTATCCCCTTGAGAAATTTCTTGCATATCTTCTCCCAAAACATTCTATCAGCTTCAGCGGCCTCCATCGTCTTTTTTGCATGATCAGCAAAATTTCTCTGTCCAAATTGTATTGTGTTACCAGTTAAGTGCATTGAAATATAATTTTCGATCTTCATGCAAGCAGGAATAGTTAATTTAAGAAAGCAAGCAACTACCTCTATGGACTTGTTGACAAGGAGCCGGTCAATAAGATTAAACATTATGTTTTTGTCGTATTCTGGATGCCCCTGAATCCCTAATATGTTGTCTCCGTAAGAGAACATCTCCACACCCGTCTTCTCAGAACGGGCAATCACCTCTCCACCAAGAGGAACCTCAAGGACCTGTAAATTTTTTCTTCATGATTTTAGTGTTTTTAATTG
Source organism: Saururus chinensis (assembly GCA_035235625.1). NCBI lineage: Eukaryota > Viridiplantae > Streptophyta > Magnoliopsida > Piperales > Saururaceae > Saururus > Saururus chinensis. The sequence continues at coordinate 4,428,477 of CP141143.1, forward strand.
TATGAAACTAGCTAGGACAATCAAATTCTTGTCTGGTACCATTACTTCATTTTGGGTTTCTATCGTGGACCATTAAATTTGGACGGAATATTTAAGGAGACTGAATGAGGCCGAAGAAATGATCAAACTGGTAGTCTACCTCATCTTGATGGCATTCCATTATGGAAAGACATGGAGGGATATGCTGGAAGTCATCAAAAAGCATGGGGGGCAACGAATCCTTAGCCAGAACCACAGTTCTCAATCCAATGTCCCACCCCCCACGAGCTCTTCCGACCTTACCACCCAATGCACGGCATAGCACCTACATCAATGAGGCCTTGAGTAAGATTCATGGCTAGCTAAGTAAGGATATAACCATGTTGAATCAGACTAATTAACAAATGTCACTAACAAGTGACAGTAATACCAGCGGTCACAGAGTGCAAAACCCACCTGATGGCCGAAGCAAATTCCAAGAATTTTCTTGCTCATGGAATGCAGAATCTGCAGGAGCAAACACAGTCTCAAGATCCACACATCGTCGGCGAAGGCATCACTGGGGCTACCACTGATCACAAAGCCATCGTATTCGTCGAGCTCCTCCGTGTCTGGAAACTCTCCCTCCACCACCCTGAACACATCCCACTGCTCCCCCTCGTCACCGAAGGCCTTCAAGAAGACATTGAAGTATCCACCGTATAGCTTCTTCACGTAGTCGGAGTCTTTTGCAGCCAAGAGTAGCGCATACCTCTTCCCCCTTGCAGCCTTCATCTCGGATGGATACTCAGTTCTCACAAACTCACAAGGTCGAGCTTGATCACCGACAAGCACTGATGGAAAGGAAAATTATAGCTAATCAGACGCAAGTGAAGCCTATGGACGAGAAGAGATGGTGTATTTGAAGCTAAGGAATGGTGAGGCGGCCAGTCTGCGTTAGTGCCTTCTTACCTTCTTCCTCACCCGTCCCTTAATTTCCTGGTTCCTGGTCGCTTCTTTGCGATGTCAAACTTAACCGTGTTGAACACGTCAGGAGCCCATATAGGCATGACTATCAAGCGTGGGGCACACCGTGGCTGTCAACCGATGCCAGAGATGGCTTCCATGTCCGCTCAATTTCAAACACTCAAAAAGTCATAATCCTGGAATGGAAATTCATATACCTTTTTTCTTTACATCATAAGTCCATTCTTATTAGTATGTAAGTCCTACCTAACAATGTCCAATCAAATATAGTGTCAAACTTATAAGTGTAGAGAAAGGGGAGTAGAATTCAAGAATATAGGCTCTAAGAGACCTGGAGCAATGGTCTTTCCACACCTCTACTTGCATTTTTTTTTTGTTTTTCGGCGAATACCTTTGCTTGCATCTCCCCGTATATGGCGTGTTGTGACTGTTGTCTTTAATTTTCCTTCTTTGTTCTTTTTTATGTTACAACCCGAATGCACGACGCGTCGGATTCATCCCTGATTGCACTTTAAGAGACGCCGGCTGGCGGGAACGCGGGGAGGAAAACATTGTGCTCATTTTTTTCTCGCCTGCCGCCATTTGGTCTCTCTTTTCTAATAAGTCTCTCTGTCTAATATCAGTATATTCTACGGATTGCCGGCCAGGGGAGAATCCAATAGGCCCATATCGCACACCCTACCATATATTATTATAGTAGCGTAATTATATTAAGGACTCTCATACGTATTTAACGCCGTGCACAAAATATTTGCTCTTGGTGCTACAGCCAAATATATAAAAAAAACTTCCGGCTAAGGTGGCACTCGTGTTGAGTACATAGTAAAATTCAACCCAACCTTAATATGTTATATTTGGTTTTAAAATTCAATCTAAATAGTTATTTAGGTTGAGTTTAAATTTTAAATGATAAAGATAAATATAATTTTTACATCTATTTTAGTAATTTAAAAAATATAAAAATTTATTTAAAATTATTTTTATTCTAAATATGATAGGGCTATTTAGGTTAAATCGGGTCAGGTTTTTAAATAATACTATATTTAAATTTAGTAAAACCCGAGCCAATGCTAAATTTATAAACAACTTTGTCCCATATCCTCAGCTTTATTTTTAATAAGCTCCACACTTAAGGGTTGCATCTCGGTATGCATCTAGTCGGTTCCTCTAAGAACCAAATTGGAACTGAAATTAGAATCGAAATTTCAAAATTGAATAGGAGCTGAATGAGGAACCGGTTTATTGGAACCGAACCAAATTTGACATGAAACCGGAACTAAACCGAGAACCGGTTCTAAACCGACATGGCAAACGGGGCATTAGATTTGGGCAACTTCGTGGCTATGAGTGAATGAGATGGATAAGGGGCAAGAGGCGAGATGCCACTTGAAGGCAAAGCGCCACCCGTGGTGGGGATAGGAGATGAGAGGGAGGGTCGTTGGTGGTAGGAAAAGATGGAGAGTGTGGTGGAAGGAGATTAGGACGGAGGCGGAAAGAAAGGTGGAGGCTTGGCGAAGAAGGGTGAAGCCCCACTGGCAGCGAGGCGAAGTCTTGGCGGCGGCAAGGTGGTCGTGAGGTGGTAGTGAAGGGCAGATGAGAAGGAGAGTGGTGGAGTCACTGTGGAAGGGAGGAGATTTGGCGATCGACAAGTGGTAACAACCACGAGAGGTGGAGAAGGGGAGGTGACTATGGGCGAGGGGTGATGACCGATGGTGCAAAATGAGGTGAACGGAGAGGAGACGAACAAGAGGAGAGGATCAACGAGATGGGAATGGGTTGGAGGAAGGGCGGGGTTTGGGTAGTGCCGTAGCAGCCGGTGGGACGGTGGAGGTGGAGGATAGAGCAGTGACCGATGGGAGCATTTTTGGAGGGCAAAGCCACCAAACAAAATATTAAAAATAAAAGGTGGAGAGGAGGGAGCAAGGAGTGAGTAGGAGGGTTTAGGGTTAAAAAGAGGGAAATTTATTTCTACCGTTTATTTAAACAAATAATTAAGATTATATTATAAATAAAAAAAGATATTTAATTTAGTTCGGTTTTAGTTTTTTATAAGTTGAAACCGAACTGGATCAAACCAACTAAATTTGGATTGGTTCTACTCTAGTTTGATTTTTTTGTGCAGCCCTATCCACACTTTCGGAGTCCCGGGCTGGCTAAGCCACAGACAGTTCATGGTTTCATATTTTCATTCATCACTTAGACATCTTTCTTCTTTACCCATCCAATCTAATCACAATGGATAGTGATATACACCGAACTAATCTACCCACCTAACTCTTTGGATGAATTAGTGGGTGATATTACCATTTTCATCATGAAGGGTTCAGCCCTTGTATGAAATGTGGCAAATTTTGTGGGCTTTATGAATTTTGATGCGAGACTTATTTTCAATGTTGGATTTTTTAAAACTAGAAGTAAAAATTTTTAAAATTAATTCTAAAAATTTAATGATGAATGTGAATTATGGTTAGTTGGTAATATTTTTTTTTAAATAAATTTAAATATCGCTTTAAACTCTTTTTAAAAATTTTAAACTAATATAAGTCTTTTTTTCGAACATGGATATATACATTTTTTGTATTATTGCACTTATAAAATTAAGCCTTATGAAATAAAATATATTTTAAGGAGGCCCACCTATTTATAACATGTATTTTAAGCTCAAATCAATATAAAAGATGATATTAAAAAATAATAAAATTTATAATTTAAAAAACAAGGGTTGGGAGCTCGAATCGATGGAATTACCTCGTACTTATGAAATAATTCGGTGATGTTTGGTCGATTTTGGCTCAAATTAGCTTAAATTTAATTTTTAGGTAAAATTTTAAAATTAATATGATTCCGATAATTTAATTTAAACCGAAATTTTAGAGACATTTTTAAAATCTTACAAAAATTTTACATCTGCTTACAATAAAAAATTCAGCCTCTGCTGCGTGGGTCAGTTGAAGTTGGTTCACTTCGGAAAAGGCCCATATCAACTTGGAACTTTTAGTTTCACGAGCCCATGCTGAATGGATCTATGGGAGCCCAAAACATCGGGCAAGACTTGTATGCTCCCGACCCAAACAACCTAAGCCACGACTGAGCCCACGTGTTCAATCGCCTCTCCCGGTCCCGGCTTTCCCCGGGAAAATTGCGTGTGGAAAACCTTCAAGGCGGCCGCCGGCACCTCCACCACCACCATTATGGGAGGCGGAAAGAGAAGATTTGTCAAGAAATTTAACAAATCCGTCCCTGGAAGTCTTTTCGTCAATGGTGGCCTTCTGAGTGATTGGCAGCAGGATTTAGCTTCAGGTCAATCCGCACAGAACTCTATTTACATTTTACGATTCATTTCTCTGTAATATTTTGGCACCCTGCAGCCTTCTGTTCCTTCTTTAAATGCAGGGGAATCTGTCAAACAAAACGGTAGACATGGCACCCCCCCAAATTCTGGCAAAAAGAAACCCTCTTCGTCAGCTTACCTTGAGAAGCGGCCAAATTCCTCTAGCAATCCATTTGGCTACAAATATTCTAACGTGGGCGTTCAGGTGATTGAATGCTTTTCCCTTTTGTAATATGTCTTTAAACGAATGAAAGGTAACAAAGTCATCCATGGGAGATGAAAGTATTTTTCAGATCTTTCAGTTAAATAGAGTTATATAGAGAATAGTCAAAATGTTGTGATGGCTATTGTACAATCATAGGGGCGGTTGTGTTGGGTAGTTCCATTTTATTCCAATTTTTAGAACTCTGCGTCCATTTTTTGTTTTAAGCATTGTGCGACTAATATATGCCTCCTAGTGCAGCTTAATTTATGGATGAATGACCTGTCATAGTTAGTTTCATAATGGTTCTTTAATTGGTAGTTCACTATTACAAGCGACTCAAAATGTATAGCAAGTCATCTATGGGACGCAAAACCCTTTTCCAAAGATATTCCATTTAGTTGGTTTATGCTCTATGTATGCAAATTGTTTTCTTGTTTTTTTATTCATCCACAGAAACTCATTCAAATCACAATCATAAGGACGTATCTGTGTGTAAAAGTAGATTTTTAGGGCGGTTTGACTTCTACTTTGCTACTTAACGAGGATTTGTGGTTCCCCAGTTATACTGTCCAGAAATCGATGCCTCCAGAAGCAGCTTAATCGGGGGACTAATGTTTATGCATTATTTTGTTTATAACTATTTTCTCCATGAACTTCAGGGGGCTTCCACTTCAGATTCATTCATGGGAGAGACTTCTGGAGAAAAAAGTGAGTCGCCGATTATTCTTGTTAAGGGCAACTCAACACAAATTGTTGCTTACGAAGATCGGACACCTGAGCCTCATCCATACATTGAGGAATTAGCAAAAAGTTATGCTTCAAACTTGGTGTTGGGAGAAAACACTCATAAGGGGCTGGGTTTTTATGATGAGGAAGTAGAGGAAGCTAGTGTTTCTGAAGAACACAATAAAAGGTTGGGTATTAATGTATCCACGGGTGAAGTGGGTGTGACATTGATGGAAGATAATTTCTCTATTCAGCAGAACAGTGGGTTTTTGTCTATTGGAAGTTTAAAACTTTATACAGAAGATGTTAGTAGTTCAGGTGAAGAAATTGAACTCGGGGATGAAGATGATGATGAGGATGAGGATGATGTAAGCATAGATTCTGATGAATTATCTGATGGATCTGTTGATTCTTCTAGTGGGAATGAATCAGATGATGTATCACGTGACAGTGATTCTGAGATTGATGATGAGGTAGTAGAAGATTACTTGGAAGGAATTGGTGGTGGGTCTGAATACCTTAACACCAAATGGTTAGTTGGTCGTGATTTGTCTCAAGGGTTGGACATTTTGGGTGAAGAATTTTCTTCTGATAGTAGTAGTGATGCCAGTCTGGAAAAACTGGGTGGGACTGCCTTGCAAATTGCTTCGATGGGATATGGAATGAAGAAGCCTCAGCTTAACAAAAAGTGTTTCCGCAATACAAGTGGGCACTCACAATACATGGATGATGCAGAGGCTGCTTTGGACAATCTTTTGTTTGCTAAAGAGCCTAGAAAAGTGTTTGGAAAGAAAAAAATGGATTATCACCTTTCTAATTCATGGCCTAGAGATGCTAATAAGAGTAAAAAGTGTACGAGATATTCAGGTAACAAGATACTACTTTTTACTGCTTACCATCAATTATGGCTTTGCGCAATTACACCTCATAATTACTTTAGCACGTTCTAGCTCTCAGGGTTAGTTTTTTTCTCAGTGTAGAAGGGGCAAGTTATCTTAATGTGTCTGAACATTAAATGCTTTAATGTGTTCTCTGTGGTTTTAATTAAACTGAGTTATGTTTTAGTTGAGAGGGAGTTTTACTTCACGGTGTATAGATTATTGTTGCTCTAGACTTATAATATTTGCTCTGAACTGGGTTTGTTCTTATAAAGAGCTATATTCTATATTTAACGTCAGGTAAATTGGTACTGATGGCTTCATGGTATGCTTAGTGATTTAGTTTTTCATTTTTCTTCAAAAGCAACAATTTTATTGCGTCATATGCTGACAAGTTTTATGTGCCACCTTGTAAGGTCCGTTGTGTTATACAGTTTTTTGATGGATGAATACCATCTTGAAAGTCAACCACAGTTTTTTTGATAACCAAGATTTTTCTGCTCTTTGCATTTCTGATCCTTAGTTCATAAAATGTATATTTTTTAAAAAGATCTTAAACTCCATCATGTTCGTGATTCTAGTATGTTAAGTCGATTCTTTTAACAGTAGCTCACCACTTTTTCCTTGTTATGTACGGTATTAAAAAAATTTAGCAGTGACATACTACTTGTCTCTTTTGGTTATGAATGTGTATCCTTAGGTGAGAAAAAGAAGCACCGAAAAGAGCATATAGCTGCAAAGCGTCGGGATCGAATGATGCGTCGTGGTGTAAATCTCGAACAAATTAATTTGGTAAGTACAAATTAAATTTTCATCTTTGTCTGTACCTATTTTGTATTTTTTATTTACTTTTTCGTTAGCTTATGAGAGTTGAATATCTTAATCAATTTTTTCATCTTATTAATTGTTCCTTATAAGCAGTGTGCATCTCTCCTACATCTTTCGTATTTTGTTTGCATATGTTAATTAGGGAGATCATTAAGTGTTTGTCTTAACCTTTCTTGTCATATATCTTTGTATCTTGTACTCAAAATTATAAAGTTTGGACTGATGATTGGAACCCGGTTCTACCATTGTTCCTCAGTCACTAGTTTAAAGTAAACTGTGTGAGATAGTTTAAGTGGTAGTGTGTGACAATTTTTTTTTCTATCTTTGGATAGCTATATCTTCTTTTCTAAGAGGAAATGGTGCTTCATGTTACATTTTTTGGAACTGTAGGATATGCCTTTGATGTGAATCGAAAGGGTCAGAGAGGGAAAGAGAGGGAATAGGGGAATAGAAAGAAAGATAACTTCTTATTCACTGCCATTCTAGCCCTAAATTACATGGTTTTATAAGAGAGGAAACATAAATGCTAATTACTATCCTAGAGAAAACCAAGGGACACAACATAGTCCCAATACAATCTAATTAATGACATGGGAAGGCTAAAGTTCACAACAGAAAACCAAGGGACACCCATAGTCCCAATATAATCCAGTTAATGACATGGGAAGGCCAAAGGTCACAATAGACTTCTATTTATGTCACTTGTAGTTAATATCTAAAAGGTTTGTATATGCAGAAATTGGAGCACATGGTCTTAAACGAGGTTGATATGTTATCTTTTCAACCCATGCATTCCCGTGATTGCTCCCAGGTATCTTTTTACTCTGGCATATTCTGTATAGTGGGTGATTATATATTGGGTTTCATTTCATATAAAAGATCACATGAATAGTTTAAGTGCGATAGTTTCACATCAATATTATGATGCAGTTGATGGAAGAAGATGCTATTGCCATATGCTTAGGCATATCTTAGTTTGAATGCCTGGGATGAGAAGCGACTAATTGGGCCATAATACTTTGGTCAATGGTTTATGAGCCTGGCATATGAATAGTGAAGATTGATTTCAGGATTTCATGTTTTCTACAAAACTGTGTGGTTTTCTTTTAACTTTGTAAATTACATGACTTGAATGTCTCACATGTTTCTTTATTATTTTAGATGAGATTTAGATGATTTATGTGATGAGTGTTGAAAATCCCTTTTTTGTTGATCAATCTTGAACTTCCACCTAATTTGCCTAAGTGCTTTCTCTTTCTCTCATTGAATTGGCATTGTTAGTGCGAAGATCACACATCTTGTCCTTGATTTTTGTTTTTTGAAAATTAAAAAAAGACTTTTTAAGATTAGATGGGACTATGCTTTTTTTTTTGCTTCCATGGCATTAGTCGGTATAAAATTTCTTTAAATAGAGTCATGCATAACAAGATTTTTCTCCTGGGGATTATATGTCAAATAGAGGAACAAAATGTGAGTCTCTTGGGGATTTGTGCCTTAGTAATCAAGTAGGAACTGATGAAATAGAGCTTGTCTGTATAGTACATGATGAAGGTGTATGCTGAATATCTACTGAAGAAGCTTGTCATATTTTTAAAAGGAAACTGTAGAATTTATAACTGAAAAACATTAATGTGGATCTTTATATTATTTAAATCAATATGATGATCCATCTTTGTGTAGATATTGGTCTTTTAAATATTTTCGATTGGTTGATCACTAGGTGCGGAGGCTAGCATCTATATATCACCTGCAAAGTGGTTGCCAGGGTTCTGGAAAGAAAAGGTTGTCAATACTTACCCTTTTTTGTCAGTCATTTTTTTAAGTAAAAAATCTGATTCTTATGTATTGAGTTAAAATTGCTCTTCAGATTTGTAACTGTGACACGGACTATCCATACATGCATGCCATCTCCTGCTGATGAAGTCCGTTTGGGAAAGGTGATTTGCTAGCATTTTCATCAATGGATGTTTTCCTTGTGTATATCTTTCCATGCCTCAACTTTCATGGTATTTTGATTGTCTTTGGTGGTAATAAAGTTACCAACTCCTGTTTGATGGAAATAATTTTTTTTGTGTTTCTTGCTACTAGGTTGTCTGAATTTAGTAATATGACTGCAAATTACAAATTCAAGAGAACTGACATATATTTTCTTGGTTCAGTTATTGGGTCCAGGTGAAGATTTTGCAGTTGCAGAGGTGTCAACAAAGGTTCGAGGAGGAAATAAACCACGCCCTAAATATTCTTTTCCAAAATCAGCTGGTGGATTGAGGGGGGAACTTCAGTCTGCGCCAAGCAAGCTGCTGAAAAAACACTCATCGGAGAAGAAAAAGGGTCGTAAGCCTGCCCCAGCATATGCAAATCAGCCAGTTTCCTTTATTTCAAGTGGTAATATGCAAGTTGAACCTGTAAATTCGACTCTCAGTCCTGATGAAAGAAGTGGTCTTACTGGGGCAAGTCAGGTAAGTGCCTTAACATTGGGTGCGTTTGAGATGCATACCAGAGGGTTTGGATCAAAGATGATGGCTAAGATGGGATTTGTGGAAGGTGGGGGATTGGGAAAAGATGGCCAAGGAATGGTTGAGCCCATTGAAACTGTAAAACGGCCTAAGTCACTAGGATTGGGCGTTCAATTTGCTGGAGTCAGTGTTAGTAGTGCTGGGGCAAATTCATCAGAAAATGATTTATCTGATAAGCGCTCCAAAACACATGGGTCGAGGAACATGTCAAAGATGAATTATCCTTCTTAGCAAAGGATAAAAATCTGTTGCAAAACCATGTTCTCCAGTATGCAAATCAGAAAACTATGTTTATGAAAATCTCATGCATTCTATAATTTATTTTTTTCAGCATAACTCTGATGCCTTGGACACACCTATGCAGTGCGGTACCAGTAATATTGGCCTATTTGTACAGAATAAAATAAATATATTTAGGAACGGTTAGAGGCTCCTTGTGATTTTGTTTCCCAGGTGTGGTTTAAGTTTTTTTTACATGCACACATCCAACTGTATTTATTGTAACAAAACAAATAAGAATTGTCAATTTTGACTGACATGGGAGAGGTCCCAGGTCTGATGCGAGCCTCAGAGACCTTGGGGGGTGGGGTTATGGGTACAGAGAATTTGTACATATTCAGTGCCTTGCTTCTTGTCCAAAAAAATAACAAGAGTTCTTCTTGTCCACCGTCATCTTAGATGGTGATTTGCAAATGAACCAGTACTTAGTGCACGTATAGGTGGTGCAAAACTTTAGCACGGTTCATCCACTCTCTAGCCCAAAAAATAAGCAACCCTACAGCTAGACACCTTTGTCTTCCTACAAAAAGCGTTCATCAGATGGCATCCGCTGTAATCTCATCCATCTTGCCTTGCTTGAAAGCTTCGCAAGGCATCAAACTACATGAAGTAAACCCAATGATCGGCAATTCCAAAGTCTACTTATTTTGAATAGATATCCACGATTAACTAATAAGTTATGCTTCTTATTTATTTAGACATTAAACTGCAAGTGGATAGTGATGTCGTCGGGTCGGGTTTTGGTCCAATTTTATTAAACTCGAACCTGATATCATATAACAAAATTGTGACCCGAACTTAACCCGTTTGACTCGAATAAAATAAAAAATATTTTTAAATTTTTTTAAATTTTTTTTAAAATAATATAAAAATAATATATATATATATATATATATATATATAATTTATATTTATATTTATATTTATATTCGGGTCGGGTTGGATCACCTAAACCCGACCCAACTTATTATGGTATTTTTAAAAACTAAACTCAACCCATTAGGGTCAAATCGGGTTGGGTTTACCATTTACCCAACCCGAGTGACATCCCTACAAGTGGAGGATAATTAAATCAGCAAGTATTCATCCTAGTTTAGAGGGCCTTAAGATTCATAGCGAATTTAGCTATCTTTCTTAGAAGTTGAGTATTAAGGTTGGCAGTCAGTATACTTTATTTCTTTTTTTCCCCTTCTTTTCTATTATTTTCTTTGTCCTATATTAATAGTTTATTTGGTTAATCAAAATGAATTATATTAATGAAGCTGTAAACGTAGGATGGAAGGAGTATTTTATACTCTGGATCTTTTATTGCTACGAAGTTTATTACTTTTTTCCATGTGGTAAAGAACTTGAATATCATATGCATGATGACTTCCTCGCAAATTGATTTTAGTGAAGAAAATTTTCCATTTCAATAATCATTTATTGTCAGTTCTATTCGTAATCTTTTGTGATGCTAATTTTATAGTCGTATCATTTGACCAAAATGATATTTGCCTCATCACATATTCAAAAAATATTCCAAGGAAGGGAACAGCCAATCGAAATAACAAAATAATTATCTTCCCTAGAAGTTAAGCGAGAGTGCTTTTTAATGACCTTGATTAGTCTAAAATTTTGAATAGGCTGTTTGCTCCCAAAAATAAACCTTTGATTTTTTAAGGATGAAATTATCCAAAAGACCAAAATGCTTTTGTCATATCAAATTTAAACAAATTATTCCATCTGTCCCACATTAATAGTTTTATTTCAATTCATTTTGAAAATCTAAGTAAAACTATTAATATGGGATAAAAAGAGTATTAAATTTAATTATTTTTTTTCAAAAATCACTACTCTATTGCCAAAGCTATATCTCCGTCAGGGTTAGCCTTGTGTTGTCACCCTTTACTACTACCTAAAAGCAAATGGACTCCATAGTTAGTTTTAGGCAAACCTAGTTGTTGGTCGCTTGGCCAACACCACCGCCTACGAGAAAAATAGTGATTTATTTTACTTTAAAATTTAACATAAAACGAATTGAGGATATTGAAGATTTTTTTTAATATTATAAAATAATATATATTAGAAAACCTAAAAAAATGAGATGTGGTTGCATATTGAAAGTTATGCATCCAACGTAATTTGAGTTGTCAGATAGTTATTTGAAAGCTCACATTGTTACAAGATCAAAGGCACCTTATGTCACGCCCCGGCGATGCTCGACCCGAGCTGAACTGGTCCAAGGGCCGGTCAAGCGCGCGGGGGCGACAAAGGGAAATTGAGAAAACGGTTTAGCGGAAGACTTAGCCCTAACCACGGGCGACTTAACAAAATTATAGAGTATGCACATTCCACTTTGAGCAAGAGTAAATAAGTAGAAAAGAAAGAGAGTTGCTTAACACAAAGTAAACAACTAGTCACAAACCCACATGCTTAGTCAACTATAGCCCACATTGGCTTAAAATAAGTCTTAAGCAACACAACTGTAAAATGTGACATAAAAATCCAACAGAGAACCCTACACAAAGGTCCTAAATATAAAGTATAAACTAAGGAAAATAAGTCACACAAGAATCTCCACAATCACATCCATGTCATCCCTGACCTTTCCTCAAAGTGGAGATCCTATCCGTCTGCATGTCGCACCACGCAGCCCCAAAGCAAAACACAAGAAAGAGGGGTGAGTTTAACAAACTCAGTAATGATTTTTAATATAACTATCATCATCGAAAATACGATAGCATAACAATAAACTCATTCAAATATAAGATTTATAAGGCGCATCATTTTCTGATCACACATACACATCACCTAAACCTGCATCATAGTGCATGATCCACATAGTGTCATTCACATCATAACAACCTGCATAAATGTATCTCTAACATACATATTCCATCATGCATCACATCATAATAACCTGCATGAATGTATCTCTAACATACATAATTCATCATGCATCACATCATAATAACCTACATGAATGTATCTCTAACATACATATTTCATCATGCATCGCATCATAATAACCTGTATGAATGTATCATATCATGTCAACCTCCATCAAGGAGAAATCACAATTTAGTGTCACACAGACGGGAATACGGACATGTCCACAAAGGCGTGTCATGGTCCAAAATTCTACACAAGAATTCAAGAAAGTTTGGGGTTGTCAATCCCTAAAAATTGTTCACCCTGGACAATCCTGGCCGAGGATGTCTCATTCTCATACAGAAAATCTAGAGTAGGGGTGTTCACCCAGGGACATCTCCTGCGGAGAAGAGAGCCCGAGTTCCCACACAAGAAACCCTAGAACACGTGGTAGCGGGTGCACACGGCATACCACACGGGATTCTCAGGGTCCAGATGACACTCATAATAACAATCTCACAATTCGCAAGGTAAGTACACAACTCGTCCCCGCATACTTCCATTTCTCTAGACTCAACCTAGGGAGTGCACTCGTTCGACACAGAAACTCAAATCAAAACATGTCCTTTCGGACCAATCAAGTTTCAATTAAGCCACGACCGATCAATTCGACACACAATTTTCCACATTGTATCCAATCGGTCAAATTTGATTAACCTCGATAAAGCCTCAATTGGAAATCCATTTTCATGATGCATACAACATAATACATATATGGGCAAGGCATACATGAATCCTAATCTATGATAAGTGCTCTCATCAGCCCGTAATGCATCATTCATAATTATAATATCAAACTTCAACATCATCATTTAAACCCCACATGTGTGTGTACCTAGTAGAAGTACTTCACTCAATGCATTTCAACATGCTTAAAATTAACTCACTACCACACTACACATGTGAATTAACATCTAATCATGAATTCTAGCAGAAATCATAGGAGAAGAATCATTGAAATCATAACTTAGGTCAAAACTCAACCACAATGGCTAAACACATATAAGATCATTCATTTCATCCTTAAGTCATGACATTCACCAACATCCACACATCAACTAACCACATTCTATTATGACAAATTAGTCCATTAATAGGTTATTGTCACGCCCCGGCGATGCCCGACCCGAGCCGAACCCGGTCCAAGGGCCGGTCAAGCGCGCGGGGGCGACGAAGTGAAATTGAGAAACGATTCTAGCGGAAGACTTAATCCCTAACCACGGGCGATTAACAGCAACACGGAGTGCGCACAATCCTTTGAGCAAGAGTAAATAAAAGGGGAAAAAAAGGTGTTGCTTAACACAAAGTAAACAACAATCTCAAACCCACAAGCTTAGTTTTAAGTAAAGCCCTCACCGGCTCAAAATAAGTCATAAGCAAACATAACTGTAACATGTGACATAAATCCACAACAAAGAACCCTACACATAGGTTCTAACATAAAACATGAAACAAAATGAAGGAAAGTCACGCAACGATCTCCATCATCACACCCAAGCTACCTCTGACCTTTCCTCAAAAAGGCAATCCTGTCCGTCTGCGTGTCGCACCACGCAGCCCCAAATCAAAACACAAAAGAGGGGTGAGTTTTAACACTCAGCAATGGTTTTAATATCACTGTCAACGTAGAAAATACGATAGCTTAGAAATGAGATCGATACGGATCAAAGATTTACATGGTGCATCACTTTCGATCACACATTCATATCACTTAACACTGCACAAAAATGCATAATTCAACCTGCATGGATGTATCTCTAGCATACATATTCCCACATGCATTCACATCATAACCAATCCCGCATGGATATATTTCTAACATACATATTCCACATGCATAACATCAACATCAACATGCATGGATGTATCTCTAACATACATATTCCACATGCATAACATCAAAATCAACATGCATGGATGTATCTCTAACATACATATTCCCACATGCATAATGTTATCACAATTAACCTCCATCAAGGAGTAATCACACATTGACGTCACACGTACGGGAGCATAGACAAGGCCACGAAGGCGTGTCATGGTACAAAATTCTACACAAGAATTCAAGAAAGATCGGGGTTGTCAATCCCTAATACTTGCTCGCCCGGACGATCCTGGCCAAGGATGTCCCATTCTTACACGTGAGAATCTAGAGCAGGGGTGTTCGCCCAGTGGACATCTCCCGCGGAGGGAAGAGCCCGAGTTCTTACACGAGAGAACCCTAGAACACGTGGTAGCGGGGTGCACACGGCATACCACACCGGATTCTCGGTGGTCCAGATGACACACATAAAAATATTCTCACGTATCCGCAAGACAAGTACACAACTCGTCCCCACATCATTCCATTAAACAAGACTCAACCCGGGGAGTGCACTCGTTCCACACAGGAACTCCAAATCGTTCCACACAGGAACTTCAAATCGAAATATGTCCTTTCGGACCAATCAACTTGCGATTAATCCACGACCGATAAACCCGGCACGCAATTCCATCACATTGCATCCAATCGGTCAAATTCGATTAATCACGATGAAGCCTCAATTGGAAATCCATTTTCATGATGCGTGCAGCATGGCACATGCGTGGGCAAAGCATACATGAATCCTAATCATGATAAGTGCTCTCACCAGCCCCTAATGCATCATTCATAATCGCGATATTAAGCTTCAACATCATCATTTAACCCCCCACATGTGTGTGTGTGTGTAACTAGTAGAAGCCTTTCACATAATGCATATTAACATGCTTGAAAATCAACTCACTACCACACCACACATGTGAATTTCTACTTAAACATGAATTCCAGCGGAAATCATAGTAGAAGAATCGTTGAAATCACAATTAAATTCAAAACTCAACCACAAAGGCTAAACACCTATAACATCACTCATTTCATCATTGAGTCATGGCATTCACCAACATTCACACACCATTAATCACAATTTATCATGACAAATCTGTCCAACAATGATTGTAGTCCTACTGAAATATGCTTAACCAAAGGGAAACAACTATTCATAATTTCAAAATAACGATTCCAACATCATGCCACAAAACATAAGTCATCCCACCATCACTAAGCATATATCTCAACTCCATAAACTCAATAGCATGCATTTCCAGTAGCCTAACATAGCTCAAAACACTCCACATTCATATAAAATTGGCAAGCCAAGGTGGAATCATCAAAATAGGCATCATACACAACATGCAAATTTCCTGTGTAGCCGATCGATCGCCCTTCAGGCCGTTCGATCGGTTACACGCAAAATTTTGAAATTTTCAGTTCAGCCGATCGATCGCCCTGCAAGGCCGATCGATCGCCAACTGCAGAAACAGTCATCTTCTTCCTTTCGCAAAATCAAACCGAAACACCATAGATAACACTTCAAATCCACATCTAGCACCCTAATCATCATCAAAAGTCCTCCTTGACTTCCAGAATATCAAACCAAACCATAATAATGCAAAACCCTAAGAAATCGGGATTAAATAATTCCATTTTCTAATCTTACCATTAACACACTAAATCAAGCAAACCATTTCGAAATAAGCCAAAAATGAAGAGTTTTACCATGGATAAACAGAGATTTCGAAGACCCATTACCTCAGCACTTGATTAAGCTCGGATTGAAGAGTCACCCTTCTTGAAATCCTTGAAAATACAATGAGTTTGAATCAAACACCAATAGAATTCGATTTACTTAAGAAATCCCTAATTAAATCTTAGATCTAGGGCTTGTTGGTAGTAAAAATCAAATTTTGAAAGTTAGGGTTTGCAGTAAAACACAAATCAGTAGCTTTTGATGGTCAAAAACGAATTGAATCAAGGGGAAAATGGTAGATTTAGAAGAAATTAAGAGAAAAGCCATGGATTAGTGCTTAATTAGAGCAAGCTTACCTTAATCGGCTTCTAATTCGGGCCTAAGTGGGGATTAGGCCAGACCTCCTTCCTTAGCCTATTCCCAAAAATGGAAATGGCTCTGGTTTGCCCTTTTATAGTAAGGGTTGGGGTAGGCAAAGGTAAGTTTTGGGGTGTAAATATGAAAAGTAGGCTAAAAGTGGTTATTTTGCAAATTTAAGCACGAATTAAGCCTAATAAAATTCTGAAAATTTTTGTGTGACCTTAAGTATATGTCTAGGTTCATTTGACACAAAAATAAAATTTTCGACCGTGGGGCCCACAGGGGTCCCGCCAAAACCCTAATTTTTGGGAAAATAGTGAAAATTCCGAAAAATCTCAAAAATTCACATTTGGTTTAAAATCACTTAAAACCACTAATATTGAAGTTAATTTTGGTTAAAACCATCACAAACTCTATTTATTTACAAAATCACCAAATAAGATCAGAAAACACGTAAATCTCACGATAATCAATAATTAAAGAAAACCAAAACCGGTTTAAAGATGAGGGTCCTTACAGTTATAGTCCTACTGAAAATATGCTTAACCATAGAGAATCAATCATTCATAATTTCAAGATGACAATTCTAACATCATGCCACAAAGCATAAGTCATTCCACAAATCTCTAATTAAATATCTCAACTTCATAACCTCAATAGTGTGCCTATCCAGTAGCATAATATAGCTCAAAACATTCCACATTTATATGAAATTGGCAAGTTAAAGTGGAATCATTGAAATAAACATCATGCAAATAGAACACAAATTTGCTATGTAGCCTCGATCGGCTAAATAGAAAATTTTGAATTTATAATTTTGCCATTCGAACGCCTAGCAGGCCGTTTAATCAGGTAAAATAGAAATCTGTTGATCTGATAGTGTTGCCATTCGAAAGCCCATAAGGGTTATTCGAACGCCAACAAGGCAGAACAATCTTCTTCTTCTTTTCGTATTTTCAAACCGGAACTCTATTGATAACACTCCAAATCACTATCTAACAACCTAAATGCCATCAAAAGTCCACCATGACTTCCAGAATACTAAACCACATCATAACAAGATAAAACCCTATAAAATCAGGATTAAATATTACCATTTCTAATCATGCCATTAGAATACTAAATCAAGTAACTTCATTCAAAATAAACCACAAAATCAGGAATTTTACCATAGAAAGACTGAAATTTTAAAAGTCCATTACCTTATCCCTTGATTAGGCTTGGATTTAATGATCACCCTTCTTAAAAACCTTACAAAGACATATAGTTTGAATTAAACTCAATTAAAACCGATTCAACAAAGAAAACCCTAATTAAAAACTTAGATCTAGGGCTTGTTGAACATAAAAATCAGATTTTGAGAGCTAAGGTTTATAGTAAAAATGTAAATCAATAGTTTTGATGTTTAAAAACGAATTAAAACAAAGGGGAAATGGTAGATTTAGAAGGAATTAAGAGGAAAGTTAGGATTTAGTGCTTAATTAGATTGGGCTTACCTTAAACACCTTTTAATCTGGGCCTAATTGGGGATTAGGCCTGACCTTCCTCCTCAGCCTATTCCCAAAATGGGAATGGATCAGGTTTGACCTTTTATAGTAAGCTTTGGGGTATGTGTAGGTAAGTTATGGGGTATAAATAGAAAAATAGGTTAAAAATAGGTATTTTACAAATTTGAGTACTAATTAAATCTGAGAAAATTCTGAAATTTTTTGTATAAGTTGATATCTGGGTTCATTTAACACAAAAACCAAAATTTTGACAGTGGGGCCCACAAGGGTTCCGCCAAAACCCTAATTTTTAGAAAAATAATAAAAATTCAGAAAAATCTCAAAACTTCACATTTGATTCAAAATCACTTAAAACCACTAATCTTAAAGTTGATTTTGATTAAAATTATCATAAACATCATCTATCTTAGAAACCACCGAATAAATCAGAAAACGCATTAACCTCATAATAACTGATAATTAAAGAAAACTAAAAATCGTTTTAGAGATGAGAGTCCTTACACCTTAGGTTATACGGTTGCCATAACATAAGGCCTGAAAGCTCAATAACATAAATAAGACAAAATGAGTTATGGGGGTAAAATATATTTATTTGGACCTCACAAAATTCCTCAGTACCCCAAAAAAATAAAATATTCATGTATATTTTTACTTGTTATCCTAACCCCAAATCTTATGTTACATTTCTCACTTATTACCCCAACTAAAAAATCTACTTCTCATTCGCCAAATAGCATGGGTGGCCTCCCCTAACATGGGATCTTTCTTTCTCCTCTTCCTCCTCTTTCTCTTCTTCTCCCTTCCCCTCCGATTTTCATCTTCTCTTTCTCTTCGAACTTCTTAGCAATCGGCACTTATAGAGGAGTCACTTATTGGCTGCAGTTTGACACCCATTGCAACATTTTTAGCTGTGCTAGCTGTAGCTATTGCCATATCTAGATATAGCATAAAATAAATATTAAAAAACATAAATAAATAAATAAACAAATAGATCATTTGGGAGGCTCTTTTCCACAGTTGAAAAGTATTTTTTATGTGTGGGGAAGCACTTTAAGAAGTTAAACATGATGACCAATTTTAATTTTAAATGACTTTTCTTGTTAAAAATTACCTTTTAGTTTAATTCAAATCGAATTGACCCAAAAATTGACTTCTTTAATAACTATTCAAAAAATCTCCTCTAAAATAATATAAAAAGACATTTTATATATTATTTTTTTGTCATAATTATGTTGGAGGATATTCTTATCATTTTACACACAAAACACAACGTGAGCTAAAATCATGTTTCTCTTTAAAATCATCTAAAGAAACTCTAACCAAATATCTTCTATTTTTTCTTTTTTTCCCAAAAGTTGATTATAATAATAATTTATTTTCTTTCTCCTTTAACATGCAAGCCAAACAAGTCCTAAGTTAAAAGATTCATAAATGAAACATTATAAATAATTTTTTTGGTAAATGAATAGTAAAGACTTTTGGTTTCAGTCATAACAAACGTATGGTGAGACATATTCTTCAAACACATTTTTTAGGAGGTAAGTTGTGTTACTAACTTACAGGTAAAAGAATACTTTATATTTTAGTATAAAGAATACTTAATAACCGTTGATATTTAAGATTGATAGTGCATATTAATTGCAAGTTAGTATTGATGTCACCAATACTAATATTAAATTATTTATCTCACGGATAAAAGATTTTCAGCACCCTTTACGCTAGGTTTATGGTAAATAAGGAGTATAAAAACTGCTTCCTTTGCGGGCCTCTCTGCGTGTCTTAGTCCCTGTTTGTTTTTTTTACTTTAAAAAAGCCTAACGAGACTGTCCATGGTAAATGTTCTGAAACATGGGCCCCGTGACCCCTGCCAAAACGCCCTCAGATTCAGGCCTAAGTGGATTCTTTTGTTATCGAAGTCCCGCTGCGGCGCTGCCCACGGGAAAGGAAATGGTGCGTTGAAGAATAGTGAAGTTTCACGATGGACAGCCCCCGTAGCCATCAGTACGATTTTGATTCCGTTTCTTCCGGACTACCGAAACGCGTGACGCTCAGTGAAAATTGCTCAAAGGACACACACCAGCTTCCTTCCAGAGATAAAAAAGAAAGAAAGCAACGTGCTCTTCCCCACCTCCATCGCCATCTCTGTTCGTCTTCTGCCCTTGGCCTCCCCCCTCAGGAGAGATTCAGGAGTTCCCTGCGGATTTGCGCTCCAGAGATCCCCATTTACTTCGTCTTTTCTAGAAGGTTAGTATTTCATGCTATTCCTTTCTCTCTTTCGACGTCACTCCTTCATAGCCGCTTTCATTGTGGATCTTTAGCTCCATGCACTTACTTCTCTAAGATCCATAAACTCTCTTGTGATTTGAAGTATTCGTTTTATAAATAGAATTGCTCTTGGTTGACCGTTGTGCTCGCCAATTTTGCTTTTGTGTCTGTTCTCTTAAGTGGATCTTCGGCAGATCTGGGGAGAGGGTGGGCAACAATGGGTTCTTTTCGTACATTCTGCATCTGGGTTATGATTGTTTGCTTCTGTGCTCGATCTGGATATGGGTTTTATCTTCCCGGTAGCTATCCCCACAAATATGAAATTGGCAACACTTTGTCGGTGAAGGTTAATTCCTTGACCTCGATCGATACAGAAATGCCCTTTAGCTACTACAGCCTTCCTTTCTGCAAGCCCCAGGAAGGAGTCAAGGACAGCGCTGAGAACCTCGGCGAGCTCTTAATGGGTGATCGCATTGAGAACTCTCCCTACAGATTTAAGATGTACACCAACCAGAGTGACATATTTTTGTGCCGATCCAATCCGTTGTCAGCGGATGAATTTAAAATCCTTACTAAGAGGATAGATGAGATGTATCAGGTGAATCTAATCTTAGACAATTTACCTGCCATTCGGTATACAAAGAAGGATGACTACATTCTCCGTTGGACTGGATATCCTGTGGGAGTTAAGGTCCGGGATGTTTACTACGTTTTCAACCATTTGAAATTCAATGTTCTGGTGCACAAATACGAGGAGACCAATGTGGCTCGGGTGACGGGAACAGGCGACGCTGCTGAGGTTGTCCCAACAATCCATAAGGCTGGGAGTGAGGAGCCTGGTTATATGGTTGTGGGATTTGAAGTTGCACCTTGCAGTGTGGCACATGATGCTGACTCTATGAAGAATCTGAAGACGTATGAGAAGTACCCATCTCCCATAAGTTGCGACCCTTCCACCGTGGCCATGGCTGTGAAAGAGGGCCAGCCTCTGTCTTTCTCGTATGAAGTGTCATTTGTTGAGAGCGATATCAAGTGGCCTTCTCGGTGGGATGCATATCTAAAGATGGAAGGATCGAAGGTCCATTGGTTCTCGATTCTTAATTCCCTGATGGTGATTGCATTCCTGGCTGGCATTGTTCTTGTGATATTTCTGCGGACTGTAAGAAGGGATTTGACGCGGTATGAAGAGCTCGATAAGGAGGCACAGGCACAAATGAATGAGGAGTTGTCGGGTTGGAAGCTGGTTGTTGGGGATGTCTTCAGGGCTCCGAGCAACCCATCACTTCTGTGTGTAATGGTGGGTGATGGTGTTCAGATTCTTGGAATGGCTGTGGTGACTATCCTATTTGCTGCTTTGGGTTTTATGTCTCCAGCTTCTCGTGGAACTCTTATCTCTGGTATGCTCTTTTTCTATCTTGCATTGGGGATCGCTGCCGGTTATGTCGCAGTGAGGCTTTGGAAGACACTTGCATCCGGGGACCATACTGGATGGGTCTCAGTTTCCTGGAAAGTTGCTTGCTTCTTTCCTGGGATTGCATTCTTGATCTTCACAACCTTGAACTTCCTTTTGTGGGGTAGCCATAGCACGGGAGCCATACCCATTTCACTGTTCATCATTCTTCTTTTGCTTTGGTTTTGCATATCAGTTCCCCTGACTCTTATTGGTGGTTATCTTGGGGCCAAAGCACCACATATTGAGTACCCTGTCCGGACAAACCAGATCCCTCGTGAGATTCCACCTCAAAAATATCCTTCCTGGCTGTTGGTGCTTGGAGCAGGGACCCTTCCGTTTGGGACTCTCTTCATTGAGTTGTTCTTCATTATGTCCAGCTTGTGGATGGGACGAGTTTACTATGTGTTCGGATTCCTTTTCGTCGTATTGATGCTTCTCGTTGTTGTATGTGCTGAAGTGTCTTTGGTCCTTACTTATATGCACCTGTGCGTGGAGGATTGGAAGTGGTGGTGGAAATCCTTCTTTGCATCTGGCTCCGTTGCAATATACATTTTCTTATATTCTATTAATTATCTAGTTTTCGACCTTAAGAGCCTAAGTGGGCCTGTTTCCGCGACGTTGTACCTCGGATACTCCCTATTCATGGTTCTTGCAATTATGCTTGCGACGGGCACAGTGGGGTTCCTTTCATCCTTCTGGTTCGTGCATTTCCTGTTTTCATCCGTAAAACTCGACTAAGTTTTGATTGTGGGAACAGCTTCTTCAACCAGATTTGCCTTGGTAATTCACAGCAAAATTGGCAACACGGTCAAGTCCGAGATTGGTGACTCATCCTTGTATTGCACTATCATGTTTTAAGCTGTAGGAATAGGATGGAAATAAGTTCTTTACAGTCTTGTTTCAAATTCTTTATTTTTGTTATAATTAGACAAAATGCTGTTGTACGAGGGATGTTTAAGCTGGTATTTTTATTGCTACTATCCGCAAATTATATGGGATACCTTTTTTCTGTTCGATTTATATGCACGCTTTGCATTATGTGTTAGTTAAGTGTTAGAATGTCACTTGTATTACCCTTGTTTAATATAATTTTGGATTTTAATAGTGCATGGTAAATTAACATTGCTGCTTTAGCCATTAAAAGTGGTTGCAATGTTCTGATCTCTTTTTGGAAGCCAATGAAGAATTCCTAGAAGATCCTACACATCATAATCTTATCTTTTGGAAGAGCATGCTGTTGGTGTACCTCTTGTTAATTGTTATACGAAAGAAAACACAATGCTGAGATGTAATTTGTAATCTTGGGAACCCAATTTACCCCAGCAAAAAGATCTAAGCCGTGATTTGTTTGAAAGCGCGTGAAGATTGAAGTAATAAAACTTGTGTGGGATGAGCAAAGAAAAATTAGAACGCCGAAGTGTCAGGTCATTTTGGCCTGAGCAAGCTCCGCAGCAGCGGCATACTGATGAAAAACTCGGTATGAGCATCGTTTAGACTTTAAGAGTCATTTACAAAGCTAGGTGATGTACCAATTGCCATATCAATGTCTGTGGATATGGGTACGCACAAGCTGCTGTGAATATCAATGTAATGAGATGGGCTTAAAAGTAAAAACCGTTGATTTTCACGAAGCTTTTATAGCGGTGATAAAAAAAAATTAAAACAGAAAAAAGATTCTCCAGGATTTAAGTTGTATAATGAGATGACTCCGAGCAGTATTAGCCGTGCCCATCTGAGAGGCCTGTGCGAGTGCAAACATACTTTTTTCTTGATGAGATAACAATATAAATAGAAAAATGACAATGCTACTCTCAATCTATACATCTTTGAAGTGGTAGGCTTTTTTAGGACAATAAAAAATGGGCTACGTGAGGTCGACTTTTACTATCTAATAAAAATATGTCACATGTATATAAATGCGAGGTATTGATTTAAAAAAAATAATACAAAAACTCCTACATGGGTTTTGATTGGACTAAACAAGTGAAGCCCAAGTGAATTTTTTGTAAGGCCTATTTGTTCACTCCTATGAAAATTCATGTGTGTGTTTGTTAAGTGTTTTTGTGTGAATACCAATATCCATTTAATCTTTTACCCCTGTGTATGTATCATCCCGGTTGATAGCTTTAAATAGCATGATAGGGTTGTTAGGTGTTTTAGTATCATACAAGATTCTGTTATTTTTCCCATCATAAAATAAGTAGAAAATAGCAGAAAGTTCATAAAAAATTTAAAAAAAATTCAGAGATATTACACTTTTGGAGCAACTTTTAGGCTTGTCACGTCCGTTGTGCACCAGTTTGATAAGGAATTTTTAATATTTTTGGTATTTTGAATGTCAAGTAACAGGTAACATGTGACAAATAATAGATTATTTGGTTACACTTGTTTTATTGTCTTGTGATGAATTCTTTAGATTCTTACACCTGATTGTTGTGTAAGGTTTTTGGATTAAACTTTTCATATTTATTTTCATTAGGTTTGTGTAAATAACTTGTTTTTAATTTTGAAGTATGTATTAGAGTGTTAATGTAAGTTTTCAAACTTTACTTGATTTATATTCACCCTTTGTTGTGTTTTTGAAATCTTTCAGGGTCCTCTGTGTAATGGTGTAATGTAGGTGCTCAGGAGAACTTATATTGCAAGCAAGATGATAATTGAGGAGCTACTAAGGGGGGGAATAAGTTATACTAAGTGATAGCTAGGAGAGAATAAATGAAGAAATATTAAGAAACTTCATATTATATTGATAATATTTCATTTTCAGTTATGGTAGATCCTTTCATAATTTGAGGTATGTATTTATGTTATTGCACCAAGATTTTTGTATGTTGATACAAATCAATTAGCATTATAATATATGTAGCATTAGGATCGCATGAAGAAAAATTATAATTTTTTTTAACGATTGATTAGCAATTATAGGTGATCAATTGGGCTAGCAATCATATTGGCAATTATAGGTAATCGATTCGGCTAGTGAACAATTGGTCATTTACAATGATCAATTAACAATCACAATGTCTTAATATAAAATGAAGCCGAGAGTTGGTGATCAATCGACCTTGTTTGGCGATTGATAGTTCCTTCGGCGATACGGTTTTCACATTTCATTTTTATAATAATTTAATTCTAATTAGGTTTATTTCAAGTCTTTTGTTTTTCTAGTAGTCTTTATTTTATATTATTTTAATTATTTAGGGATTTTAGTCATAAGGTAGTTAAAGATTAGATTATTTTATTTACAATTATGTCATTAGGGGTTGTATAAAAGCATGGCTCTTCCATAGGGTCCATAGTTTGGTATTTTCTTATATTTTGAAGAAGAAGAAGATATTAATTATTTCTTTTTTATTTTTCATCATTTTTTTATGAATTTATCATTAAAATTTATAAGAGATGGAGGTTGTGTGTGCTTATAGTCAAATTTGGTGAACGATGTTTATATTATCAATCTCGCTCGCATTATATATATATATATATATATATATATATATATATATATATATATATATATATATATATATATATATATATATATATATATATATATATATTATGTATATGAATGTTTAATCCTAATTATCATAAAAGTAATTAAATTTCTTTTTTATATAGATCTTCCTCGGATTGTTTGTAAATAAAATGGTAACTTAGTTGCATAATCCAATTTAATCAATTAAAGTTAGAAGTTATCGTGTTTTTGGGTCAGAAGGTATGGCACCAATTATGATAAATACATGGCGGCCGATTGATCACAGTTTTTTTAAAAAAATGGCTCTACATTACCATCCATTGACCATCCAAGGGCTTTAAAAAAAGCCCTGCCAAATATTGGTATAGTCTAGTGCTGGCCCTGTTAAAGGCTCGACCGTAGTATGGGGAGGAAGGGCAGGGTTCGACCATGTCGTTTCCTCTAAGTGCCAATCGTCTATTTCTAGGGCAGCACAAGAAAACTGAAACCAAACCGATCTAAGTAAAATCGAACCAAAATTTAGCGGTTTGGTTCGATTCCTAATTCGGTTTCGGTTTGATTTTTATAAAAAAAAATCTAATAAATTTCGGATCGGATTGGTTCGATTTAAAAAAAAAAATCAAAACCAGAACCGAACCAAAATTAAACTAATTTAATTAAAATAATTTCTATTAAATTTAATTTTAAGGGAAAAAATTTTAAATTTTTATATAAAAATATATAATTTTATATTAATATTTACTTAATTTTGATTTATTAAAATATTTAATTTTTATTTAATTTTAATTCAATTTCGGTTCTTATGTCGGTTCGGTTTTTATATTTTAATTTTAAATTTTAATTCGGTTCGATTTTTAAATTTTCGAACCGAGATGCAGCCCTATCCATTTCCCTCGGCACACTCCCACTACATGGTCAGTTGCATAATATTAAAAAATTCGGTCTCTGAGTGGATCTCTTTGTCTCTCTCTAATCACCGATTAGATCTCACCGTCCGCCTCAAGAGGCTTTACTTTTGCAGGTTCGCCCGAGAGACACTGGCGGCATCCCGGGCAGAGCCCCGTATCTTCGCTCCCGAGTCCAGGGCCAAAGCGAGCAGGGCCAGCAGGCGAAGATGTCAGCGGCCAGGTCGTGGGAGGAGCTGCCGGACGAATGCTGGGAGTCTATCTTCCGTCGGCTCGACCACCATCGCCATCTCGACCCCCTCTCATTGGTATGCAAGCGATTCCTCTCCATCTCCAACCTCCTCCTCTCCACCCTCTCCTTCCCCTCCCCGGGCTTCTACTCCCCCTCCCTCCTCCCTACCCTCTTTCTCCGCTTCCCGTGCCTTAAATCTATCACCATTTGTTTCGTCCCCTGCAACGGCCTGGATCGCTTTGTGGACGATCTCTCCTGCTCCGACCTCCCCCTCGAATCCCTCCGCCTCCTCCACCAAGAGCATTTCCCTGGCCCCGCCATGAGCCTTCTGGGAAGCAGGATGTATAAAACCCTAAGATCCCTTTCTTTTTCTTGGTCCAATTCCCTCTCTGACGCAGACCTCTTTATTATCGCCGAGTCCTTCCCCTATCTAGAGCGACTCGATATCAATTACAATGAATCGAGTCTCCCATGGACTCAAAACTCTGAACTCCAAAGAGTGACTGACGATGGAATTCGAGAAATCTCAATCAAGCTTCAATCCTTACGCGCCGTAGATCTCTCTGGGAATACCTTCCTTTCTGATCGATCGATGGCCTATCTGTCCTCGAACTGTCCATTGCTATCTGAGGTGACAGCCCGCGATTGCTGCTGCATTGGTTCCGCTGGCCTTAGTTCATTCTTATCGAATGCTCCCACGAGCGGATTATTGTCTTCGCTGGAACTCAGCCATATGCATTTGCCCGATAGTTCCCTTATCCAACTATATGAAACAAATTTAAACTTGCGGAAGCTTGCTCTTACCCGTTGCCGAGGCTTCAGCGCCAACACACTTTGCCTACTCGCTCAGTCCTGTTCGTCCCTACGTCAGCTGGATCTTGAAAGTGTTGAAATTCTTACCGATGATGTGGTATTCCATTTTTCCCGCTACCTGCATAATTTGGTGTTTGTAAACCTTAGTAACTGCAATCGCCTAACTAATAAGACCTTGTTCAATCTCCTTCGGAGTTGCCTATTTTTAGAAGAAATTCAGATGGGCAAAACACTTCTTGGAAGAGGCAAAACCCTTTCTGATTTGGTTGTGAACAGCCGAATCCGGATTTTAAAGTTGGAATTCTGCTTTTATTTGTCTGACGAAACTATCACTGACATCGGTTGTGCTTGTCCGGAACTGGAGCATCTCAATTTAAGCCATTGTCGGCAGATTACAGGGCGAGGGGTAAAGGAAATTGGGATGAGCTGCCCCAACCTTAGGCATTTAGAATTGAGCGGATGTAGAAACGTCGGTGATCTTGGGATGGGTGTGGAATTCCCAAAATTGGAGGTGCTAGTGGCGCCGCAGTCAGGAGGGGGAGACAAATGGCTGTCCATTGCATGGAAAAGTTGTGAGAACCTCGATAGCTTATATTTGGAGACCTGCTTTGGAGTGACGGAGAGAGGGTTACAGGAGTTGGTGGCAAATCACAGACGACTGAGGAAATTATATCTAGGGAAGGGTCGCAACTTGAAATTGAGTGGCACGGCTTTGGCTAGATTGGTATTCTCCAGGGTGAACCTGAAGAAGATTGTTTTGCCTCTAGGCTTCACTGTGACGGAAAAGCAGAAAGAGATCTTTCTTAAGCATGGCTGCTTAGTTGTAACAGAATAGAGGTATGCATGTGTATGCGGCATAAATACGTTGTATGGGGCAAATCAAGAGTCATCCCTGCATAAATTTGTATCCTGCCCTTCTAAGTTCGAGGTATCATATTTCTATGTTGTGTTGTGGACAATGATCAGGATGGTTATTGTGATAATTCAAGATATATCTGTAAGGACCCTTTTGAACTCATTCTATTGTAGGTAATTGAAAGCTTTTCTGTTTGTTGTTTTCTGAGTGTCTAAGGCCATATTCTCAGATTTTTCTAGCAAGAAGGATTGATGTTTGTAATTCCTAAAAATCTTGATTGTCCTACGGCTGTATTTTCTTCCTCAGCATTTTGTTCAAGGCATCAATCATAAATAAGATTGTTATGAATTACAACTTATGTTAGCGAAAACCAACTTTGATAATGACCTGCTCAGCTAGCTTTGATCCATTGCCATTTCATGGTCTTGCAATTGTGACTTTAACGGCTGAATCTTTCATATATGTTCTGCTAAGGTAAAATTGTAGTTAGTTGCTCACTTGGTGCTTCTTATAGTTAATACCCTTTTTAATTAATTGGTACTATAATATTCGAGGTAAAGCACAAATCGTTTATGTGAGCACTCTGTACGAATAGACTATCTATAAACATTTCACTTGCACAGTGGTTAGCCATTTTCCTGAGTCATTCTTACTTGCAAAGTGTGAAATTTTCTGGTTTGCAATTTTTGAAAAAATGAAAAGAAAACCTCTGATCTTTGTTCACAAAACTAAATGAACGCTAACAGGTGGAAGATCTGCTGAAAAATTACCAGAATGTATGCACACTGCGTGTTAGAATGCCCATCTCATACGATTTGTAAAAACCCTCGAAATCTCATCACATGAATCACCCGATATGAGGTGGTTAACATGCCAAACTCAATAATAACCCTGGACGAATTTCTGCCGATCTCCATTGAGATGATCAAGAGAAATCTTACAGGTATATGGAGCTAATACAAATACTGGTGTAGTTAGTCACGGTTGGATTTTGAAGATGTACACAGATTACATCCACCCAAGTTTCTCTTCGAAGTCAAATTCTGAAGCAGCAAGCCAAGGTTGTTGTGGTCACCAAGCTGAAGACAGAGTACCCTGAACTTCTTCCTATATAGGAATGGCTCATGAAGTACGCGTTTTAGCCAAATTAGAAGATAACGAAGCTTGAGATACTTGTTCTATAGTTTATTTTATTTTGTTGAGGTAGGTGTCGTGGAACACAAATGTGGGAAGGAAAATGATATTTTTACATAAAATTACACATTAATATAAGCCAATGTAAATTTTGTGTAAGGCCTATTTGTGAAGTCCGAGTTTTTTTGGATGTTTTTGTTGTGGGAATATCACTATCCATGTGGGAAGTGTCTTCCGTCTAACTGAAACCATTCCTCTCCCTGCCAATTTGCTGGGCCGGTTCTATGACTATGTTACATGTGGCTACATGTGACCATTACAGGGCGTTAAGTCATGGAGCCAGGTCAGGCTAGACCACCTTTAACTATTCGAAACTGTTTTTTTACCACTCATTATGACCATAATGCATGATCAGAGGAGATAACCCGGAAACCTGTTGGACGTTTTGAAGTTTCTTTTACTACTTTGTTGATGTGGCAGCTTTTTATTGGTGGTCACTAAGCCCTAAATTAGTCATGTTAGACAAGTCCTTTGGGCCAAAAGTGTATTAGTTTTTCTACATGAATTGATGTGGCTCCTCCCTAGCACTCCTTTGAACTCAATATCTCTAAAGTACATGAACTAGTTAGTATGAACACAAGTGGGACAATTCTTAACACGCACTTGTGCTAATGTGTGACGGCGTGTGCTCTCTTCATTCTCAACACATATAAAATAGGAATAACTCCCAGAGGGCACTTCAACTCCCAGAGGGCACTTCCATAGTAAATAATTTTTGACTACTCCGCTATGGTGCCTTCCATCTAAGCTTGAGGGGGGGCAAAATAGGAGAAATAAAAGGGAGGAGGCATGGAATAAAGATGACGGAAAATTAATTTGTTTATTGCAGAGTAGTCCCTCCATTTGGTAATAAATGTTTGATTAAAAAAAATCATTTTGATTTTCTTTATGGATACTATGAGAAGAGACAGGAAATATAATGGAAAGATTTTAACTCTTGTGAGGAGTAATTAAGTAACGAGGAGAGAGATATTCTTGGGCCCAAGTAGCAACATTCATGCATTACGTAACCATAGTATATCATATTTGACATAAAAGCAAATATCCTAATTTGAAATACATAAAAATAACTATAAAAAAGCAAACATAAAAGCAAGCAAAACTTATTTTTTGGCCAATTATTGTACAAGACAGATTGATTTTTAAACCATTAAAATTAAAACTTCAATATGATATCCCAGTAAAGGAGAAAGTTGCTAGTTCCACATGGGCTTTTTAACATTAACTAAAAAACAAAGGGGCAGAATATCGTTGCATGCAAGGAGGAGAAGAAGGCTTTCAATGCTTCACGGCATATCAGGGGGAGATAACGTCGTTGGGTGTTCCAGAGGTGGAGATGAAAACTCCGGCACTAACGGCGGAGGAAGCGGAAGAGGTCCCACTGGATCGAGTGGCACCAACGGGGGTGCAAGTTGATCTGATGTCGGAGGATCCAGAGGATTGTTGGGCGGTAGAATGCCTGAAGGTGATGGGTAGACTGGCGTTTCTGGTGGCAAATCATTAGATGACGGTGAGGGATTGATCGGGGGAAGAATATCGGAAGGTGGCGGTGAAAATATGAGGGGACCGGTCGGGTCGATGAGAGGAGAGTCAGGCGGTGGCAGCGAAGAGATGTCTGGCGAAGGGAACGGCTGAACCGGGACCTCTGGGACGAGAGGCGGTGCAAACAGATCGTCATCTGAAGGTGGTGGAGAAAAAACGGGGAAGAAGGGTGGCGAAGTTGTGTCAGACTCAGGTGGCGGTGATAAATCTGGAAGAAGCGGAGGGAAAACTACCACAGGCGGCGGCGG
This sequence comes from Saururus chinensis, assembly GCA_035235625.1. Taxonomy (NCBI): domain Eukaryota; kingdom Viridiplantae; phylum Streptophyta; class Magnoliopsida; order Piperales; family Saururaceae; genus Saururus; species Saururus chinensis. The sequence continues at coordinate 4,459,497 of CP141143.1, forward strand.
AGAAGGTGGTGGTGAAGGGACGAGAGGTGGAGGAAACACCACTGCTGGCGGTGGGAGTGGCAACGGAGATGGTGGTGGCGGAGAAGGAACTAGTGGCGGTGGAGAAGGAAGAGGTGGTGGCGGGGGCGATGGAACTGGGGGAGGAGGTGGTGAGGGCGAGGGCGGGGGTGGTGGGGACGGGACTGGTGGGGGAGGCGGAGGCGGGGGGGACGGTACTGGTGGGGGAGGCGGGGATAGTAGCGGAGGAGGAGGCGGGGATGGGGCTAGAACGACTGGAGGAGGTGGCGATGGCAGCACAACGACTGGACGTGGCGGTGATGGGACAAGAACTGGCGGTGGAGACGAGACTGCAGCAGGCGGTGGGGAAACAACTGGTACCACAGGTGGCGGCGAGGGTACAACGACGGGCGGCGGAGATGTTACTGGGAGAAGAGGAGGCGGTGGAGAAGGAACGAGAGGAGGAGGGAGGAGAGGACCGGTAGGGGGAGAAGGAACGAGAGGAGGAGGCAGGAGAGGACCGGTAGGGGGAGATGGAAGGAGGGGTGGAGCAGAGGGAATAGGAGAGGGTTGTGGTGGAGTACGGCGGCCGGGCCGGCGTCGTGGAGGCGGAGACGGAACGAAAGGGTTGTTAGGGAAAGGATTGCGAGGGAAAGGCCATTGGCCGCAGCTTCCGAAGAGGTACTGGAAGAGTGGGTCGCAAGCTTGTCTACGGCGGTTGCTGTTCCTCTTGTCTTCCCCTACTTTGACATGAGTAGGACTCCTCTCTCTACCTCCGGGTAGCTGGTTGTTTTGGTGGTGGCGGTGCGGCCTGGCGGCAGCTGCGGCAAGAAGAAGCATAAGAATCAGACACAGAAGGCTCCTCATCTTTTCGTCTCCCTCTCTCCTGTTAGGAGCCCATGAATCATGATTCTTCGCACATATATATTTTCATAGCTGGGTTGCACTGGCGGGAGCTTGGGGTGGGCGTGGGCTCCTGTAAATGACTAACATATTTGCTAGTTGGCGGAAGGCGGAAGCTATTAATGGCGGTATCTGATCCATGTTGATATACGTGCCAATTTGCAGAAGAGGTGAGGAGGATGAATGCAGCTCCCGGAGAGGCTTGTGTTCTCATTTCTCCATCTCTCTGCTCTCTGTACTCATTTACTGTGGGGACGACGGCCGATACATGTCAACTTAATTCTTTCGAAGGCGTGTACGAAGACGGGTTGAGCCAAGTATCAGTTAGCTTGCCGCTAAGCGCGTGAGCTTTGCCCCTGTAATAAATTTGCCTTGGACTGAAAAGTGAAAACTAATCCGTTTGCTCCTTTTTTTTATGGTAAAAGTCAAATTAGTCGTAAGACTGCCTTCTTGTGTGTCTAGCCCGTGATCTCAAGCTGAAGCAAAGTTATGCATCGCACCTATAACATAGCATAGTTTTTTTTTTTGTAAATTGTTAAGAGTGGTAACAAAAGTGGTTATGCAGGTACGCCCAAATTAAAATTTACTAAATATCCTTAAAATATTCTATATGATTCACTATGACCGATCAAGTCTCCCAATACACCTTTAGCATTGGGATAAAGTTTATCCTTTGACACTAACCATGTTTGTACAATGAGCCTTCTTCGCAATGCATATATAATAACTCTATATGCACCCCACCATGGGTACCTTAATAACTTCATAAACATTTTTATAAATTTATGAATAAAATAGAGGAATTGATAAAAATAGAGGAATTTAACCAAACTAGACTCTTACTTTAGTCAAATAATAGAAATGCGAACAAGTTTTTACTTTTTACCAAAGTAGACTTACTCACGTGAGAACTTGTAAGCATGTGAAGAAATTTTACTTAACTACCCTCTTCTTCATTATATGACAAGCCGACAGGAAAAATATGACAGATTGGTTGCTCAGCCCAGGAAAAAGATGTCTTCTTCTTTTCCTGTAAGACTTCATCTCACAGTGATTTTCCCTCCTTCTGGGTAGGTTCTTCTTATTCATATTTACGTTTTTCCAGTTTGCTTCATCTTTTATGCTTCTTTTCTCCGGGTCTTCACATCTTCGAACTGCTTCATCTTCTCTGCTTCTTTTCTCTGGGTCTTTACATCTTCGAGTTGCTTCATCTCCTTTGCTTTTTTTCTCTGGGTCTTCAATTTTTTAGGATTTATGTTTTTTAATTTTTTAGTTTTTTAGTTTTCCAATTTTCTAGTTTGACAGTATGTCAGTATTCCTGTTTTCCTTTTAACAAATGGATTAGTCTAGTCGATGCAGGCATATATATATAGGGTTCCTCCAATTTTTCTTCCTATGTTGTGAAGCTAATTTAGGCCTTTTTAGGGTTTTTGTTCATATATTGTTTCTAAAATTATCTAGTTTTCAATTATCCAGTTTTTTAGTTTTATAGTTATTCAGTTTTATAGTTTTTTAGTTCTCCAATTTTTTAGAAATGTTACATCTATAGGATATGAACAAGAGCCATATGTTATCACAAAAAATAACTAATCTAATCACCGACCCTAATTCACAAAAACATCCAACGAGCCCAATGTGAGTACCCCACTATCAACAAGCAAATATAAGATTCAATTCTCATATGGATAAGTTTAGTTAGGTAAATCTTTGAAACTTCCCCACATTTTGGTTATACGACCAAACTAGGAGTCTCGCAACATGAAGCAACAAAATTTATTTTAGGTTTTAAATTTGTAACTTGAAAATGACCAGTTATTCAATTTTATAGTTAACTAGTAAATTTACTTGTTGGGTTAAGAACCATACACTTCACTCAATTTATTTCCTGATAAGTCTTTTTTTCATACAAAAAACTATGAACTGTCAATTGAATAACTATCAATAGGATAACTATGAAGTGGATGAGTATTAATTGAATCTTGTGAAGCTTAGGTGCATAGTAATGTGCTTGCATATACTACTTGTGCATGACTGCAAGGATGCATTGGATAAATAAATTACATTTAAACATAAACATGGAAAGCTACCAGAGTTAGAGCAATGGGTAGCCCAGTTTGCTTCATCTTCTCTGCTTCTTTTCTCTGGGTCTTCACATCTTCCAGCTCTGAAGACCTATTGGTTTATTTCCCTTCCACCAAGTAGATTGGTTTAGGTTATTTCAGATGATAAAAAAGGTGTTATCCGATGAAAATGTTATTTTTGGTTAGTTATATTTTGGACATTACGTAGTTTTTGCTAGTAAGATTTTCTGGGTGGCTGAAAAATTGGAAACTGAAATATTAGAACACTGGATCATTGAAATATTGGAAAAGTAGAAAACTGGATTACTAATATGATATGAGAATAGTATGGAAAGGGACACAAAAGGTTTATTGTGTGTTTGGGATGTCCATTGGGATGAAAGTGGTAGCAAATATAACTTTGATAATGCGGAAACAAAAATAATTTAATCACCTTTCAAGTCTTTTATTTCAGTTTTTCAGTATTTACGTTTTCTTGTTTTTCAGTTTTTTCAATTTTTCAGTTTTCTAGTTTTTTGGTTTTCCAGTTTAACAGTATGCCAATTTTCCAGTTTTACAATATGTCAGTTTTCCAATTTTCCCTTTAACATATAGATTATTCTAGTCGATGCAGGCATATATATATATATGGTTCCTCCTATTTTTCTTCTTATGTTGTGAACTATGATTTTTCCTCTCATCATTCCCAAAATTGCTCATTTGTGCCAAAATATGAGATAATTCTTTTAAAAAAATAAAATAAATATGTGAGTAAATAAGATAATAATAATTTAACAATAATTCCCCAATTATCGTCGCTTAGGTTCCCTACTACATCTCTAGAATTTGACGTATCACTGCCAAATTTAGATCTATTGTCATCTCACTTCCTAATCAAATTGCATCATGCCCACCCTTCATCAATCATTAACACATGACATCCTTGATTTATTAGGCTCGCTTCTCCTATTTTGGAAGGGCATTGTCATCCTCTGAAAAAAAAGGATTCAACAACTCTATTAATTATGACTCCAATTAAGTGACATAAAAAGAAAACATATGATCAGTGACTAAGTCATCCTATCATGCACAACATATAAATTCATACAACAAAAGTTTTTTTATCAATAACTGGTAAGCTATTAATTTCCTTAGCCAGCGCATGTCCTCACCTGTGAAGTCAAAAACATAGCGGTGTGACAAATACCACATGTATAAGCACCACAAACCCCACAGTCATCACAATTAAAATATGGCATTCCCATATATGGAATGCAACCAAAATCCAATGATTATTGTTAACATTGAGTGGGAAGTGATGAGCTCAAAATTCTGAAAATAGTGTTTCATTCACAGTCAACAAGCTCTTCAATGATTCTAGAACTGTTAGCTTGCCATGTTCATATTTAAATTTAATCCATTTATCAATTGCATCCTTGCAGTCATGCACAAGTAGTATCTGCAAGCACATTACTATGTACCTAATGTAACGTCCCAGATTTTATTACGATTTTTCTGCTATTTTTATCTGATCATTTTCAGCGATATATTGTGATGCTTCAGCGTATGTGGCCTCAGTATTCGTAACCGTAGAGCCGGGTCTCGGGTCAGTCATGGGCCACAGGCCTCGACGCACGATTCTGGCACGAAAAATCGTTGAAGATCAGAACTGCAGAGGATAAGCAAGAAAATAAAAAAAAATAGAGAAAACGGGCTCGGGCTCGGCCGAGCCCGATCCAGAAATTTCTGGAGTGAACAGTGCACCGCCCATCCCCTTCCGGCCTTTCTCTGTCCCAGCCGCCGGTGGGCCGAAGGGCCGTCGCCACCGGCTCCGTCCCGGCCGTGCGACAACAGGGGGGCCACCGTCCCGGCCCCGACGGCCGCACCGCCTCCTTCCCCGGTGAGCTCCCTTTCTCTCTGTTTGGTGTTGTTCGCTGCCGCCACGAGCCGAAAAGGCCTGGCCGGCCGGCTATGGCCCCGCCTTGGGCCGGCGACGTCAGGAGGCCACCCCTCCCGGCCCCAGTGGTCCTCCTCCGCCGCCCCGGCCTCCGCTCCGCCTCTCCCCTGTTTTTCGATTCTGCCACAGTCCCTCTGTCTCGTGATTTGGCGGCGCCGGCGGTGGCCGGTGGGCTCCGCCTGGCCTCCGTCCGGCCAGCCACGAGTCGGCGATGACAAGGCCGCCGTCCTGGCCAGTCCCGTTGGCTCCCCCACTCGGATTCCTCCGGTTAGCCCCGCTCCGCTCTCTATATCTGGATTTTGCATCGCCGCCAATGGCCGGCAGTTACCGGACGGCCACCGTGGGCTCCGCCCGGCCTCCGTCTGCCCAGTCACAGGCCGACGATGCAGGGCCGCCACCCTGGCCAGCCCCATCAGCCCCCGGCCAACTTCCTCCTCCCCCGATCTCTCTGTTTTGTACTGTGGCAGCACCGGCTATGGCCAGTGGGCTTCGCCCGACCTCCATTTGGCCAGCCACGGGCCGGGGACCGCAAGGCTGACCACCGGCCAGCTCCGCCACCCCCATGGCCGCTCCACCTTTTTGGTTTTCCCTGGCCAGTCTCTCATCTCCCCTGTTTCTGTCTATGACGGACTTTGGGGGTTGTGCCGGCGAGAGCCAGCCTTCGGCTCGCCTCTTGCCGACCAGCCTTGGGATGATGACAGTAGGACCGCCCATAACTAGGTCTACCGCCCCCACAGCCGCTCCGCCTGGGCTGGTTTCCCCCAGTCGGTCCCTCTTCCCTGTTTTGGTTTGAAGGGAATTGTGGCCGCGCTGGTGGTGAGCTTATGGTTGGCCAACCTCGGCCTAGCGGCACTAGTGTAGCCGCCTCCACCCAGCTCCGCCCGGTTACTAGGGCCCTGGCGTCACGGGCCAGAGCTGCCAGTAAACCCTGTTCGCCGTTGTGCCCCTAGGGTTTTCCACCTGTTATGGGCCATCGGGCATCGTTGGATGTCGAACACCCTTGGACCACCTTAGTGTGGCGGGTCTCAGCCTGGGGATGGCTGGCCGCCCTAGTGCGGCACCGCCCATCTTCTTCCAGCATGGGCCAGGTTCCCCTCTGCCGATTGTGTCTGACCGCTCTATAGAGAGCGCCACGTGTTGCCCTTTGACCGTCTTACCCTTGCCGGACGCTAATTGGCCTCTAGTCGGCCTGCCTCGGCACGGCAACAGCAAAGGCCGTATTGTTGGTCACCGCCCTTGGGCATGGCCCTACCGCCCTTCCGAGTCTTGGGCCGACACAGTCTAGCCCTCCCCTCTTCCCTTGGCCGAGTGTGCAAGTAGCTGCGCGTGTTAGGGTATCAGTGCCGCTTTGGCGCCGCCCGACCGTCAGATGGCTCTGCCATCATCTGGAGTTGACATCGGAGTCCTCCATCAGTCTCCTCCATCCTTGAGTGTCACCCACACCCTCCGCCCTTATGTGGGCCCTGGTAAACGTGAAATCGACGCCGTTGGGTGCTGACCACGGCCGATTTCGACGTTTTGTGACCGGTTGTGTATTTTTCAACCGCCGGTCGAATTTTAGTGAGTACACCCCGCCTTTCGGTCACACCTGCCACTCGTTGGCACGATCTTTCTCTCGGCTGCCCCTAGTGTGCCACTGTGGATCATGGATTTTGCCGCATTGATTTTGATACCCCTTTTGGCCGTGTGTAGTTCCGGCGCTTCTTAAAAACCTCGGGACAACAGCTCTCTCAGTTAGGCAATGATGTTGACCGCCGACTCCGCCACCGATGCCGCCACCGTCGTGTGCTCGCCATCAAACGTCATGATTACGAGGTAGGGGAGCTTTGAACTCGTAAATTCATGACAGCATGCTTTGAATGAGTAGTAGCATGCTGGGCTTGTATGATTTTACGTTTTGGATATTAAATCATGACATGTATGCATGATGTAAGATAGTGAATTATGCCACTATGAGATACATGTATGTATGTATGTGAGTTGTAAGCATGTTGTATGTGTATGGTGTATGATGTATGCGCTAGTGATGGCTAGCGAATATGTTAGTGTGCTACGTATGTGTATGATGGACACGCTAGTGATGGCTAGCGATGTCGAGTAAATTATGTATGTGGACTGTGTGGGCAGAGGTATGGGCGATGGACGGTAAGATTGGAAAGGGTTTGGTATGAAGTTGGATGTGGATTTGGATGTGTAAGCGCATGACGGAAGACAGAGAAAGTAAGTTTGAGGAGCGAGGATTTGAGATGGGTCAGTTTGGTTTGGAGCGTACGTCAGGGGTTCGGTAAGTACGTTTGGGGAAGTTTCAAAGATTTATCTAACTAAACTTATCCATGTGAGAATTGAATCTTATATTCACTTGTTGATAGTGGGGTACTCACATTGGGCTCGGTGGATGTTTTTGTGAATTAGGGTCGGTGATTAGATTAGTTATTTTTTGTGATAGCATATGGCTCTTGTTTTATATCCTATAGATGTAACATTTCTAAAAAACTGGAGAATTGAAAAACTGGATAATTAAAAACTAGATAATTTTAGAAAGAATATACGAATAAAAACCCTAAAAAGGCCTAAATTAGCTTCATAACATAGGAAGAAAAATGGGAGGTATATATATATATATGAGACACCCGTTTATATGAGCCCGGGCTCATATAAATCTATGTGAGCCCAGGCTCTAAGGGCTATCGGATTTACATCCGGTGGCCCATAGAGCCCGGGCTCACATAGATTTATATGAGCCCGGGCTCATATAAACTTTTTTCTATATATATATATGCCTGCATCGACTAGAATAATTCATTTGTTAAAGGGAAAACAGGAAAACTGAATACTGTCAAACTGAAAAATTGGAAAACTAGAAAACGTAAATCCTGAAAAATTGAAGACCTAGAGAAAAGAAGCAGAGGAGATGAAGCGGCTCGAAGATGTGAAGACCCAGAGAAAAGAAGCACATAAGATGAAACAACTCGAAGATGTGAAGACCCAGGGAAAAGAAGCATAGAAGATGAAGCAAACTGGAAAAATGTAAATATGAGGAAGAAGAACCTACCAGGAGGAGGAAAAATCACTGTGAGATGAAGTCTTACAGGAGAAGAAGAAGAAGACATCTTTTTCCTGGGCTGAGCAACCGATCTGACATATTTTTCCCATCGGCTTGTCATATAATGAAGAAGAGGGTAGTTAAGTAAAATTCCTTCACATGCTTAGAAGTTCCCACGTGAGTAAGTATATTTTGGTAAAAAGTAGAAACTTGCTCACATTTCGATTATTTGACCAAAGTAGGAGTCTACTTTGGTCAATTCCTCAATAAAGCCCAGGTTTCGTGGGGTGCATATAGACATATATATATATATATATTGAAAAAGTTTATATGAGCCCGGGCTCATATAAATCTACGTGAGCCTAGGCTCTATGGGTCATGGGATTTACATCTGGCGGCCCATAATATTTATAGGTTTAACCAATGAGTATAACCCATGAGTATTATGAGCCACCGGATGTAAATCCGACGGCTCATAAAGCCCGGACTCACCTAAGTTTATATGAGCCTAGGCTCATATAAACGGGTCTCTCTCTCTCTCTCTCTCTCTCTCTCTCTCTCTCTCTCTATATATATATATATATATATATATATATATATATATATATATATATATATATATATATATATATATATATATATATATATATGAAAAAATTTATATGAGCCCGGGCTCATATAAGCTTACATAAACCCGGGTTTCATGGGTTGTCGGATATACATCTGACAGCTTATAATATTATGGGCTACCATATGTAAATCTGGCGGCCCATAGAGCCCGGGCTCACGTAAGCTATATGAGCCCAGACTCATATAAACAGAATTTATATATATGAGTCGCGTTAGTATGAGCCCGAGTTTACGCATGTCCGAGCTCATTATAAATCCGACAGCCCATCAAACTCACGAGGCATTTAAACCAGTGAGTTTGATGGGCCACCAGATGTAAATCCGACGGCCCAATATGCCCGGACGTATGCCGGTATACGTAAGCCCGGGTTCATATTAACTTTTCCCTATATATATATTATATATATATAATACATAAACACATATATGCGTTTTAACATGTGTTACAAACACTAGAATTTGGTGCTCAATGACAATCTGGAGCATTAGTTTCGTTTCGTTGTGCCCCGTTGAATTAGTGTATGTAATTTTATCCTGAATGAATTATTTATCAAAAATAAAATTCTAACTTTTTATCACCTTCTCATATTGGTAACTACTTAAGATATGTAAATTACGAAAAGAAACATCAAGATCAACTGAGCGAGTTAGTAATAATGCATGCCCCAATTGTCGATCAGGGTGACTCGCAACCACAACCAACTAGTCAATTATCTCCGACTCGTAGAAAGCAAGTACGCTAGGCCGGAAACTAGAGTAGTAAAGTGTCAAAGGAGGAGTAAGCCCGTTTGAAAAATAAAAAGTTTATTAGTGAAGTAAATAACATTTTTTATTTTTATGGGGGATCATTTCTGTCTTTTACTGCCTCTTTTTGATGGGGTAACCTACTATGTTACAAATTCAAAGCTTAAGATAACGTCACATTAGGCAAGAAATGAAGTCATACACTCATACTTGCTACTGTTGGGCCACAACATAGACTCAACTCAATAATAAATTTTTACATTTTTACTTATCACACATTTTTTACACCGAAAACTCCTAACAAGCTCTATTGAGACAAGCCGCTTGTTCGATACATATTTTATTTTATTTTTAATTTTTTAAAAATTATATTTAATAATGTGTGTGCATTATTGCTAGTACTTTTAAGGTATTTTTTAAAGAATATAAACATTACTCTTTGAGCCTATGGATCCATCAGTGGATCAAGTAAATCCATTTCTTCGTTAATTTGGGGGATGAATGTTGTCCTTTGTCTAGTGAACTGACGTATGGCATATGTAGCAATTTTTAGCCTGCTTTTATGAAAAAATATTAGGTAAAGATAAGGTACAAACATGGTATGCTTATGTAGTGCCTATCACCAATCACTCATTCATTCTCTTTTCCTTTGACTCCCTAAAAATAACCTATATATTAGGAAACATGGTGATATATTACATACTAATTTGTGGTAGGTTGGTATCCTATTCGTACCTAGCTGATGCAATTCAACCTACCACTTTTTTCAGCTACTCCTTCACCCATTTCGAGAACGGAATAACTCAAGTCAGGGGCGTTCTTGATTAACATGGAATTCAAATTTTTTCCAGTTAGGTTTTATGTTTAATCTCATGGAAAAGATTCATTCCTTAATATGGAAGGATTCCTGCTCGACCCGGAGTTGAGTAGCCGCATGTGCATGGGGTAACTAATGATGAATTGCGCCACCATTCATGAACAAAAGGCCATCGTTCATGTTAGTGGCAATTGGCAAAATACTTGCCGATTGCATTACCCAAGTTGAAGATGCAAGCAAATCCGGGCAATGGGAACCTGAGACGAGGATTTGGCCACGTCCATTCCTACGCCAAACTTCCTCTAATGATCATGTGAATCTGTTTGTAGGCACCACTCTCGTGGGGCCCTCTCTCTCTCTCTGCATCTAGCCCATAAGGGCTGAAACTGGTAGTAGATGTGTCAGAATCTTCGCCGCTTAGGGGTTTGTCCATTCTTCACAGTCAAGAACATATGTGATGGAGCAGTTGTCTCGGAAGCTTGCAACTATCAAATCTCGAAGTCAATCGCAATCGAAGTTCAGAAACAACACAAAGAACCATCTAAGAAGAGAAGATATTCAAGCTAGATTTATAGAGAAATTTTCTATTTTTTCTATTTTTTTCAAGTGTATCTCAATTACATCAAACGATACAACTTTCAATATGAAAATGACATGAAAATGGAAATGAGAATTGGAACAAACAACAATGTATTAGATCTCAATTCGAATCAACAGAAAATTACAGAAACAAAGTAGGAATCTCATGTTTGAAATCCATCAAAACATAGAAATTCATAAGAACAAAGTAGATCTTTCTACCTCGAATCCATGAAATAGATGAGATCTGAAATACTAATCTTACTCTCTCGATTCCACGAGGAAGCTCAGATATGAAAGAAACAGGAAAACTAGCTTGAAGCATTTCAAATTTGAATTTGGAAATCGTCCCTCCTCTTTTCGTTCTCCATTTTATCACCCCCCTAAGTTCAGTTTGCCAATAAATGTCCAAATTTTCACCATCTTTATTTCGGTTTAAAACTAAAGTGGGAAGGGTAATTTCATCTATATCAGTTCAGCTATGTGTGAATTTCCCGATTTGACCTATTTGTTATATCACGCTTTAGTTAAACATCATTTAAATAGGACAGAGCAATATTGTCGCCATAAGTTCTACTCTCCTTTGAAAAGCTCGACCTCAAGCTTAAAAGCTGTCTAATGCCAAGAGCTAAAGCTGAATGAGTAGATCCATTCATGTGGTGGTTCTTCAAACCAAAGAACTTGATATGATGACAACATTTGAAAGCATTCAACCAATGTCACTAGAGCAGCCCACACACTCACATGCAATGTTGACCCAAGGGTATCCCAGCTTACTTGACCAAAAGAAAGAAATTCCAAATTGCTTGTCCTAAGAAGTATTATACCAGCTTTGGTAGCTTAAGATCGCTTATTTCATACTCACATATAAGAAACTTCCACTCAATTTTGTCCCTAGTATATGCTTTGCACCCTGTTTTAGTTTTTACCAAATGTGAACAAGGGGCAAAAACTATTAGTATAAAACTTCTATCATGGTGAACTATGAGAAAATACTCTGTCTTTTGCAAGCCTAATTGTGCACTCCAAAATTTCCTGAGATAAATCAAATCTATAGTAAACCTCAGTAAAATAAAAATTGAACAAACGTGAGAAACCTTTGTTGTCAAGAACATGGAAACTTTAACCCTAGTAGACCAATTTCTTGACTCTGTTCTAGTAGTCGTTGGTGCCTTAATACCCATGCAGCTTTTCCGATGTCCACCATAAGTTGTAAAGACCTCATATTTCATTTTCAACTAGCAGCAATGAGTGCAGTTCAATGTTTTTTGGCCGATTCATTATGCTGACTAGTCGAGAATCTTGTAGTAATGACCATATTTCAAACTCTATAGAGAAAAGTGGATGGTCCAAAATGATGCACCGAAACTTCCAAATCAACACCACTAGATCCCCAATTGAAAAGTGATCAAGGAATAAGAACAATATACAACTGTCTTCTTTAGACATATAATATGTGAGATATATTCTACCACTTGGATCAAACAGAATATCAAATGTTAATAAACACATAATCAAACTAAGCTTCTTCTCCTCTTCATAGTTTTGAAAAGAGAATTTCTGACCAAAGTTGTCTCCACTTGTTAAAATGATATTACCACTGGCTCCAAAAATTATTAATAAGACCAACAAAGTATAAATGGAACAAGGCACAACTTGAACAGATATTTTTGACAAATGTTGCACATATTTTAATTCCATCTTAGGCTGCAAAGTGACTTTGATATCATATGAAATTTGTTGAAATAGTTGGAAGCTGGAAACAAGAGTGGCCACATTTGAATTTGGCTTCCCAGCTTCACTCTTTGATTTATTCAATACAATCTTCTCTATTTCCCACTTTATTTTCATTGTATCATTTTCTTTACTTTGAAAGTATGTCATTTTTTGCAATTTCAATACCTCATTCTGAAGTGGTGCATTCTTTGGCAATTCCTGAGTTATTTGAGATTGGAAGATAATATGTTGCTCAAAGTTCTTCTTATATGTCTACCAAAGTTGATGTTCTCTATACAAATTTTCTTTTAAAAAAGAAATATGAACTTCCAACTTCATATACTAAAAATTTTCTTGAACTTTTTTCCTTTGAGTACTATTTAATTTTAACAATTCAATAGCAAGATTTTTTTGTTTCATATCAAAAATTTTGATCTCTTGAAATTCCTTCAAATCATCTTTAGCACCAACTAAACAGTCTTCTATTCTTTCTTTCATTAGCTGCTTAGCTTGCCTTGTTGATTCACTTAATAGTTCCACTTCTATGTTTTGTTATGTCAATTCATCTAACATATAAAGATCTAGAAAGTTCTTCACTTCTGTCATTCGAATTTGCTAAACAATATCAAACTTAACAACACTCATTAGAAGTTTGATATTTCCAAACTTTTTTTTATAACTCAGGAAATATTTGTATTCAGCAAGAAGCATATGTCCACACTTAAAACTAATAGGCATTTCACCAGATTTCTCCAAGTTTAACATGATTGTATCAAGCTCTATTGCATGAATATGCTGTGCCACATATTTAATAAATTTGGACTCAAGAACCACGAATACTAAACCACATCCAATGTTGTTCCAATCCAATGTCCTTGATTTTAATAACATCTTAACAGAAAATCCATAACAGTAAAAAGATAAGTCTGGCTGTAATCCTCCTCCTTTCCAATTCTGAACTAATGCATTATCTTTACAGAATTTTAGCATGTATAGATGTTTTACCTCATATTATACTAAAAGTTTTGATGGAAAATACTCAATGCCCATGCTTTTATCTTCATTGTCCACAACTTTTGAAAAGAAGTTAACTGCTCTATGTTTCTTTAACTTCCAATGTTCAAATGTCAACTCAGCTTACACATTCAACTCAAGAATTGAGTTATTACCATAAACTACATGATATGTCATTAACTATGAGAAATTAAAATATATTTCATCAACACTTTGAGCTACCAAATATATTTCTATTTCCTCTACTCCTCGATGAGTTAACAAATTTTGGATCTCTTTGACAAACTGTCGAACACTTTGAATGCAATGATTAAAATTCAAAATTTGCTACACCAAATAATTTGTTGAGATACATTTTCCTTCCAAAAGAGTTTTTAGTTTGGACCAACTAAAACTGAATTGTTTACTGCCTTTCATTTGCATCGCTTGTATATATTTATACAAGGCTGAAATTCTTTTATTTTTCCAACAAACAATTGATTCTACTGTCATATTTTTTACAAACAAATGACATATATAACACATAATTCTATGCAAATTTAACTATGGTGGTTTTGGTGGTATTTGTAACATAATTTTCCAAAGCATAGTCCAAAGTTCATCAAATCGAGAATTTAAAGCTGAGATATAACTACCTTGTTGATGCATAGACATTATAGGATAGAATATCACTTGCCAAACATCTTGACCATGATTGAGAAACGAATTAAAATCATCTAATTCAGCTTTTATAGTTCTGCTATTTTCAATACTCATAGGAAATGACAGATTTTCTTCTACTGAATTTTCTTGATTGAATGACAATTTATTAGAGACTTCACTATTCATCTTAAAGTAAGTGTTAGCTGAAAAACACTCTGTTATAGCTTTCAAAATTTTAGTTGTTGATACTATTGACTGACATACTAATATATATATGAAGTTAAAGACATTTCTTTGTCCATTCCATGTTCCTGAGTTTTATTTTTTCTGTTGTGCCACTCCTTCTATCTCACATTCATCTAATTTCAAATCCATAATTTCCTAATGAATCACTAATTCTTCTAAGTCATCCAGTTTCTTATGTTCTGCTTTTAAATTTACTTGGATGTCTTCTAGTTCCACAAATGGATTTCTAAAGTTCAGGGACTATTTTTGGTCTTCAGTTTCAGTTTTCTTTGCTAAGAATGAATATTCTTTGTCATATTGTGATTTATTCTTTGACATTGAATATTGCCTCAACAGAGTTTGTTCATAGTCAATTGGCATAAATATGTTTTGAATCAATCTCTTCATTTGCATCGAAGAATTAATAGGATATTTTTTTAGCCTCATTCGATTCATTTGAAATTGATTCCACCTAGTCAAAGCTTCACTTTTTAACTGACAGGCTACTAATTTTACTTTGAGCTCCTCAGGTACTTTCATATACTGAAAATAATTTTTAACTGTAATTATCCATTCTAACAACTTTTTACTATTCATTCGACCATTAAAAATAGGTATATCCAATTTAGGTCAATTAACTTGAATATTTTGAAATTCACGTCTTCGATTTTGTTGATTGCACTTCAATTCTTCATCATTGTATAGATCTTCATTAGTTGAAACTATTAGAGTTACTCGAACTCAATAATTTTGAAGTTTTGGCTATTTGAATTCAAATCTCCTGCGAACTCCTGTTTGGATATGTGATTGCAAATTTTTCGAAGCAATATTATTGTGTTGCATTTGCTAAATCACTTGTTGTAACTGAGCCTGAGTTTGTTGTTGCATTTGTACCAACTATAACATGAGTTGACGTAGATCTGAAGCTTTGGATCTGTCAGATTCCATAGAAGAAGCTAAACCACGCTCTGATACCAAATGATGGAGCAGTTGTCTCAGAAGCATCGAATCTCAAAGTCAATTGCAGTCAAAGTTCAACAACAACACAAAGAACCAGCTAAGAAGAGAAGATATTCAAGCTAGATTTATAGATGAACTTTTTGTTTTTTATATTTTTTTCAAGTGTATCTCAATTACATCAAAGATTACAACTTTCAATATGAAAATGACATGAAAATATAAATGAGAATTGGATCAAACAACAATGTCTTAGATCTCAATTCAAATCAACCGAATATTGCAGAAATAGAGTAAGAATTTAATGTTGAAAATCCATCAAAATGCAGAAATTCATATGAACAAAGTAGCTCCTTCTACGTCAAATCCACGAAATAGATAAGATCTAAAATATTGATCTTACCCTCTCAAATCTATGAGGAAGCTCAGATTTGAAAGAAACTGGGAAACTAGCTTGAAGTAGTTCGAATTTGAATCTTAAAATTGTCCCTCCTCTTTTCGTTCTCCATTTTATCACACCCCCCCCCTCCGCCGCCCCCCGAGTTCAGTTTGCCAATAAATGTCCAAATTGCCACTATCTTTATTTCGGTTTAAAACTAAACTGAAAAGGGTAATTTCGTCTGATCAGTTCAGCTCCGCTTGAATTTTCCGATTTGACCTCTTTGTTATATCACGCTTGAGTATCGTCGCCATGAATATGTTGGTGGCATCTCTCGTGATTTGCAGCCCGTCGTGAGCTATATAATCGGACTTTCTGAACCCTACTGTCTTCATCAGCCGGCTGGCTTGAGGTTGAGATAAAATGGGCAGAAAGCACGACGGAGATTGTGGGAAATGAGAAGGGGAAGAAAGCCTTTAGACGCACAACTGCGTGGTACGATGAGGGTGTATGGTTGCCTGCTCAAGCCTCTAAATAGAGCAGCCAATTAAGCGCTGGTCGTGCCACTCTGGGTGCATCTGAAGTTATCTTCCTCATCTGCTCAAGTGAATGATTGTGGCTTCCCTCTTCGTATAACGGTAAGGTCATGTATTTGAGGGTTCAAAGTCTCTCGCGTTCTGCTGGAACAACCTGGCCAGGATCTATGTATGGAATTCTTTTTTCAGAGATAGAAAATAGAGCATTTATGTGAAGCGATATTTGTCGATAGAGCTACTCCCCTTTTATCCTTCTGATAATTTTTTGTTCAAAGAAATGTCGAGTGCAGGATGGAACTGGAGAGCATGATACTTGAATGGCGAAATGAGGCGAGACCATCGGAGCGTACTAATTCAAGCCCAAACTTGATGGAAAAAGTGCCCAGAACCTGGGGAGATAGCTACTGCAAGTGTTTCGCCTTCTTCTTTTGTACGTTTAGCTGCGTGCTTTTTTTGTTTGAAGATCGCTGATCTGGTATATCAGTGAGGATTGAACCGGGGTCATTTACTTTTTGGAAAGATGTGTGCTTGTCAAGTATCGGGGAGTCAAAGGTAAGCTGGACGATATTAGTGCAGAAACAAATGTGCAAATCGACAAAGAAGCCACAGCTCTTCTTTCAGGTGCAGCAGAATGTTGTCAGATGATTTCAATTATACCGCACGCTTCTATTACGGAAGTTCTTTCACGTCGTTTTCTGTGTTATTTGCAGAAGATTTTGCTTTTGGTCGATTGGAGTCTACCGACCTCTGCTAAATGCTCTGTTCCTATTGGCACAGCCCACGAATTTCGTATTCCTGAAAGGGCCTTGCATCGCAGTTCGCGGACCCAGGTTTCCATTTTAGGAAGATACCTACTCCTACTGCTTCTTGGACTTACTGGACATTGGCCCATCGTCTTGTGTGCCTCTCTCAACCGGCGACAGATGCAAGCCTCCGCCGTCGATTTTCATGACGATTCTTAATGGTAGCAGAGCTCCTTTCCTGTGGTGAGCAGAATTCCTCCTTTTCTCAGTTACTTGCATGTTCCATCATCATTGTAATGGTCGGTTTTAGAAAACTAAAATTTTTAATCCCAACTTAGGGAGTATTTATCATTTTAATGGGTACTCAAGCAATTGGATTTTTAATCAATTATTTTGTTTAGCCACGCACTGAACGAAAAAAGAAGGCGAACACACGAGGCCTTAAAAAAAGCAGGACAAATAATGAGGAACATGGCACAAAAAGTGAACATTGAGTCAGATTAGAAAAAAGAATGGCAACTGTATGGGAGCAATTTTAGCAATGTTCGGGGATGATTATGAGAATTAAAAACAATAATATTTTGTTTTGTTTTGCTTAGGAACTAGGAAGTCGACAATATATAGAAACGGCACAAGAGACATATATCGTGAAATACCAATGAGCTCCCCGTCTCCCGCGGGGGGAGATTGGTTAGTGATATATAATGGTTTTTGAATCCTTTTTAGTTCCAAAAATAACTTGCGCTAAGCAAACTCGATTCCTTATTCCATAAAAAAAAAAATCGACCACTCAGTTTATAAAATTAACATTTCCATTATTCACCGACTTGACTCTGCTAGTCAAGCTCCACAAATTAACGAAATACCATTGACAGAAGTTAAAATATTTCTTTTAAAAGTTTGCATGGCAATAGAGTTTGTTCGGTATTAATAATTTTATTTTGTTAAATTTAAGGAATTGGGTCCTTTAACTTATTTTTTCTCTTAAATAGGTTTTATTATTTAATCAAAATTACTATTTATTCAAATACAACTATAATATAAGATAAAGAAAATATATAAATATAAAGGTAATATTTAAGATGTACACGGTCCCAAGCATGCACCGAGCACATCACGCTTATTGGATCTCAGTTTTAAGGAGGGCGGGAAATTAGCAGGCACCCCGTATTGTTAGATTATTGGAAGGTGGTGCGCCATGCACATATAAATGGTACCATTAGTGAAAGTTAAAAGAATTATTTTAAATTTCATATGATATATAAAATACTTATTGATAATTTTACTTTTATTGATTTATTTGTTTAAAAATAATATAATTTTGTGTAGTCAAAAAATTTACCCCTTTTATACCGTTACTAGGTTTACACTTAGTAAGTTGAAATTACAGTTATATATGTTTTTATTTTAGCTGTAATTAATATTTTATGTTGAATACTCTCTCTGTCTTATAATATAAAACGAAAAGAATATAAGATTTTAATGAAATAGCATCTATTTTAGGCCGTTGAGAATTGGGGGCCTACATTGTTTGTGATTATATTTTTGGGCTTGGCAGGTTGAAAAACCACTTCAACCCCAGGCCTCATTGTAAATCAACAAGGGTTGTCCTCTTGCTGAAAAAAAAATTAGTGTGTGTTGGCCATGTATTTTATTGAAGGTACGATTTATTACCATTAATAACTACTTGTTGCCATGATGCCCAATAATTATGCTGATGATCCGTACCTTGAATGGTGAAATACATGATCAACAAGCTATACAATACAAACTAAAAAATTTCTCCCTTTTTGCCAATGTGAAATAAATTTTCGACCCAACCCTAATAGTTTGGTTTGAAGAAGATGCGGGGCCCACTGAACAAGGATCACATTTTTCTTATATTATATTAAAAAAATAATTTGCTTACTAGTTATGGACAAAAAAAGCATTGCGGTATGAATTTAGTCTCTCGTTGTATGTTTTCTTTCCATAACATTTTATTGAAGGCATTTCTAATACAGCTGTTGAACTCATTTTTGCAGAGGATAACTAGGCTTCTTGGTGCTCCCAAGGCTAGGCAGGATTAAATTATGTTATTTATCTTCGCTGTAAAAAGAACTTATTTTCTTGAATTATTATTTGTAATAGAACTTTGTGCAATGTTTGGAGCTTCTTCTCTGCAAACCCTTGTGCATATGAATATTTTTTGTTGTATTCAAAATACTAATACATATTTAGTTCTTGTTTTTTTCAATTTAGGGAAAACCATAATAACATAATAGGTTGCACCTTGCACCCTAATATATACCTACATCAGCTAAAACTGGATCAACTAGAAAATTGAAAAATGAAAACTTGCAAACTAGAAATTGGAAAACTAAAAGCTAGAAATTGGTAAACTGAAAAATGGGATATTGAATAACTCAACTAGAAACTTGAACAACTGTCTACTCTATCCAAAAACATGATGAACTCATGCAACAACGTAATACCAACAAAAAATTGGTTATGTATACATTTCATATCCACAAAAATAAATTTTTTTCTAAACATGTATCATATTTGAAGTTGTTCTTATGTTTTTTTGGAGTACTTGCCTTTTTCTTTTTTGCTGAATGGACTTTTCTCTTTCCTATATGGTTTCTGATTGCAAAAGATTCTCCTATATCTATTCTACTACTGTCTTCATTATCATTGCGCTCATGATGCCTAACTGAGAATTGACAAGTAGTTCTATTATGGCCATACCCCTTACATTTACTACACTTCACCGTTCTCTTTTCTTCGCCGTGTAAGAGTATTCGCTTCTTCTTTAGTTGTCCTACAAGAATCGTTGACTGTGGAGGCTTCAATTGAATTACACATATAAAATCTGGTGTATCCCATTGACCTTTATGTAGAACAGGGTATATGCCGCACTTGTAAACCTCTTTATATGTATCAGCCCTATAAAATTAGGAGCATGCATAATAATCAATGTGTCTTTTTGAGCATGCAACTAGGGCATGCTCACATGGTAGACCTATGGCCTGAAATTTCCCACAGGTGCATGTCCTAGCTTCCAAATCAACCTTATCATCATATGGATACGACTTTATATAAAGCTCATGTGCACTGATAGGATAGCATGCAAGTGCACGTGCTTCCTTAGCCATTGCCTCAATCTCATTTTCTGCCCATAAGGTTAATTCAGTGGTCCACTCCCCTGCACATGTGATACGTTGATACCACATACTTCCATATTTAAGTATATACCCTCTAATATGGCTAAAATTAGATATTCCCAATACTCTTTAATCATAGAGTTAAAACTCTCGCACCTATTAGAAGTCATTATATTATACCTCTTACCAGGAAAGTGTACACCCATTTTGCTACATCTACATCAATTAGCCACTTGTGTGCATCTGGATTAATCCATTGTATGATGGTCATTTGTTCGTCAAATTCCTGCAGACGGTTTGTCTTTATCGCAATGTAGAAGTTGGGGGAGAGGCTTGGATCTTTAAATTTTGCATTCATATTGGACCACACATGATAAGCACAATACCCATGTACACAGTCCGAAAATATATTTTGAACATGTAAAATGATTGAATGGTTTTTGTCAAATATGATAACCAGCCCTTCAATGTGGTTCAGGGCATGCTTCAGATGTTTAAGGATCCACTCCTATGATTTGTTGTTTTCTGATTCTCTGATCCCTAATGTAATATGGTACAAGTGATTGTCACCATCTAAAGTTAATGTCACAAATAAGATGCATCTATACCATCCTTTCAAATATGTGTCGTTTATAGCAATGACCTTGCGCATGTGCCTCTTGAAATTCTCAACGCACATGCCAAAAGATACAAAACACCTTTGAAATAATTTGTCTACAATGTCGTATTTGTTTTCTGTGGTAGTCCTTAGATTCATCTTTTCCAATTGGTGTAGATATGCTGAAAGGCACTCATAAGACTCCTTAAATGTTCCATTCAACTTCTCTAGAGTAGCCTCTTTAGCCTTAGCCTCTTTAGCCTTCAAAGTCTTACGGTAACTTATAGAAATTCTATATTTTACATTAAAATCTTTTTTAAATAGTAAAATCTACATTTAAAAGAAGTGCAAATAATTACTTATAATACTTTTTAAGTATTGAGTTACTTAAATAAAATAAAATATAATTATTAATATATATTTTTTTAATATAAATCTATCAATTTAATTTAGGACAGAAGAGGTTTTTTTCGGAACGAGTTGGGGCGGGGACATATCTACTAATTAATAGGGTATTATGGTCCATGAAATGACCTAATCGCCTGATCTGTTCTTCCAATCCACTCGCCCAAGCACTTTGCTGGACATGTGTCCCGCCTAAACTTTGTCATGGCCGAAATGTAAGATGCTGGCTCTGCCTAATTCAGTTTCGAGATAGTTAATGCTCGCTGGAAAGTGTGACGAAAGATTGCAACTTTCATCCTGTTAATCAGATTAAAATACTTTCCGACAATAGTTCCCGTTATTACCAGACGAGGCACCTCTGTTCTCCGCCGGTGGGATAGGAACTGCATAGACGAGGCAATTCCTCCGGTCCCAGGTAAAGGATCTTCAACTCAGCAAATGGAGTTTTTCTTGTTCTTCTACTTTTGTGAGGCTTATGGATATCGTTTCAAAGTTCTTAGCGGAGTTGCTTGATCCACCTCGTTAGGTGGGCCGTTGACAAGTCCAAGTATCTATTCCACGCACTTCACGAGTCAGTGGTGCAGATTATGTGTTCAATACGTCTTGTCGTAGTCGATATTTAGGATGGTCTATCTGCCAAATTTTTAGTATAGAAATAATTAATGGCTGAGAAATTTTGGATAGATCGACTTGGTGGAAATCATAACCCAGGATTATTCGTCCATCCTATCAATGGGATTGTTTTACTTACTGGAGACGGTCCCTGATTTACTGTAGATCGAATGATATCCAACGCTTCATTAGGATCCACATAATTTGGGGTCTCTTCCTACCAGACGAGGCAATCTCATGGCCGCAGGAAGGAGGATCTCCCACTCTGCACATGGAGTTTCCTGATCAATTCCTTTAGTTAGCCATTCTCAATAGCGGCTCCTGTTGAATAACCGCAAGCGAAGTCCAAACTTGATATTAGGACGTAAGAGGTGTTTATTATAGACTCAAAACTCTTGTCGCTTAGCTCTGATGGGATAAAAAATTAGCTGTCCCACACCAGTGGCCTTCACTCGTTTGTTGTCACGTTATAGCAACGTCGTTTTCTTTATATCTCATTCAATATCATCTCTTTCTTTTCGACCACTATAAAGAGGTTATAACAATCAAAGGAGTTAAGAATATCTGTGATATGGTGTTTTTTTTTTTTGCTTGAACAAGGTGTAGGATGCTTCTAATGAAGGAATCTTAACCGCAACTTGCTGCCACA
Organism: Saururus chinensis; assembly: GCA_035235625.1. Taxonomy (NCBI): domain Eukaryota; kingdom Viridiplantae; phylum Streptophyta; class Magnoliopsida; order Piperales; family Saururaceae; genus Saururus; species Saururus chinensis. The sequence goes on from CP141143.1 coordinate 4,481,849, forward strand.
CTTCAAAGGGTGTGATAAAGAAAGTTTAATTTCCACCTGTCAAGAAAATAATTTCATTGTTTAAGTAGTCAATTTTAAAAATCATTTGACCCCGGAAAAAGTTTAAATTAATCACCCCGAAGCGTCTCCGTTGCACATACTGCAGTCCTGGACTCCAGGCCGCACCTGGCACTCAAATAGCTTGCTATCTGCCATTTCTTTCCGCCCCGCTCCAATGGCTGGTGGGTCTATGGCGCCGACCGGCGTCTCCAAGGAGAGAGCGCAGCAGTACCGAGGGAAAGTTACTTTGTTCGTGGTCATAGCTTCCATGGTTGCTGCAATAGGAGGGGCCATTTTCGGTTACGACATTGGAATTTCAGGTGAATATTAATGCCATGCTTCGGTTTCGATATCCCTTCTCTTGTTTCATCATTTCTTCGATCTTTTTCTCATGGACCGAAAAATTTTCTCGTTTGGCAGGGGGAGTGACATCCATGGACCCGTTTCTGAAGAAATTCTTCCCGCTCGTATACAGGAAGAAGCATCACGAGACAGAGAACAATTACTGCAAGTATAACAACCAAGGGCTGGCCGCGTTCACTTCCTCCCTATATCTGGCGGGTTTGGTTGCATCTATAGCGGCTTCGCCGGTGACCAGGAAATATGGGAGGAGGATGAGTATCATATGTGGGGGCATCAGCTTTCTTATCGGGGCAGCTCTAAACGCCGGTGCTGTGAACTTGGGGATGCTCCTTCTCGGCCGGATCATGCTCGGAGTTGGTATCGGGTTTGGAAACCAGGTACGTGGGCACCACAGTGACCTCGTTATTATATCTCAGCTTTCAATGCTTAGTAATTGCCGTGTGACTTCGTTTAGAAAAACTTATAGAAAGTGCGAGGGCGACTTTTCCAGGTTGCCATGATCGATGATGTAGACAGGGCATTATTGCCATTTAACACGAAAGAGAGCAAATCAGCCGTGAACACAACTCGGAGGACTAGTTAGGGCCCTTGATCCTGATATTTTTCGTAAGTGCTAAGTAGAAAGTTGACTGTGGGCCCATGCTTTTCTAGCCCATGCTTTTCCAGCCCATGCTATCAAATGAGCATGTTCTATAGGACGTGTCTAAGCCTGATCGATCAGGTCCATGACCCGACTCTATGACCGTTGTACATAGCTACCATGCTAGCTAGGACTGATGAGTATAATATTAGGTCTTTATGTACCATGCTAGAACCACCAAGTACCATGATCATGCACCCTGATTTGTCGAGCCCGGTGAGAAAAAAGTATTTTTGTATTCATTCAAGAGTATAGGTATGGTTGTGCAAACCACTCTATAATGCCAATGCTTAGGGGACAAAGAGGGCGTCGCCCCCAGCCCATAAAAAATTTAGTTTAAAATACACTTACATCTCTATAATTTTTCATAAAATGACAATTGTAGCGACTGATATTTTTTAATATCAAAACATGCATGAATGCATCTCTTAACAAAACCAATTTTTAAGAACTTGGTTATTCATACCTTTTTTTTTATCCCTTAAATAAAGAAAAAATATATATTTTTTACTTCTTTTCTCTTTATTTCCTTTAAGGATGCTATTTGGGTCGGGTAAATGGTAAACCCAACCTGACCTTAATGGGTCGGATTTAGTTTTTAAAAATTAACCTGAATAACTAGTTCGGGTTTTAGGTGATCCAACCCAACCCGACCCCGAATATAAATATAAATTTTAAATTTTTATATTTTTTAATATTATTTTTAAAACCCGAATATAAATATAGAATTTAATTTTTTATATTTTTTAATATTATTTTTTAAAAAAATTTAAAAAATTATTCTATTCGGGTTAAACGGGTCGGGTAGGGTTTGAGTTACTGTTTTCTTATGTGGTATTGGGTTCAAGTTTAACAAAACCCAACCCGAACCCTACCCTGTGGCATCACTAATCTCCTTTATCTATTTTACCTATACTTCCCTCAAAACATAAACCCAACCTTACTTCTCTTCTCCTCTGGTACCGACGGCCGTCGGCACTAACTCGAATGGTTGATGGCAGATTCGGCTGGGCAAGCCGCGACCAGCACGAGACGTAGTTGGCCAGATCTAGTTGGCTCTAGAGGTCGCGACCAACACAAGTCATAGTCACTGGCTACGGTGGCCGCGACCAGCGCGTAGTTGCAACCAGCATGTGGCTTGCACGCAGTCGTGGCTAAAGTGGGATGAGAGTCGTAGTCGGCCAGATCTAGCCTACCGTGGTGGCCGTTAGTAGCGCGTGACTGCGGCATGTAAGCAACTACGACTGCGCATGCGCAGCCGTGGGACAAGACCAGCGTCCCGTAGCCAACGACCGCGACTAGCCACAGCAGTAAGAAAAAGATGCTGGCGTTGATGCCGGTGTTGGAAAAGAAAAAAAAAGGAAGAAGAGATGTGAGAGGTGGGGGTGTTAACGAGCCGAACTGAGCCGAGTATTAAGCTGTTTCAGCTCGAGCTCGAACTGCTGAAGCTCGGCTCGAGCTCGACTCGAAGCTCGAATAAACTCGAACCTTTCAACTCGAGCTCGGCTCGATTTAGAAATTAAAAGCTTAGCTCGAGCTCGAGCTCGAACTTGAATAAATAAATCATAAGCCTTGGCTCAAACTGGGCTCGAACTAAAAAAATAAAAATAATCTATATATAAATATAAAGTATATAAAATATTACATATACTAATATATTTTTAGTATTAAATATTAATTAATATACTTTAACAAATATTACGACTACACCGTGAATATTTGATTATAGTCACTATGAAAGAAGAAAACTATGACAAATAAGTTTTAGTTACTGTAACGCCCGTGATTTTTCACCCATTTTTCTTAAAATTCACGGAAATTTTTTTTTCCATAAATCGGAGTCAAAACGATAAAATCAAAACCTGTTTATAATTTAAAACATCATACTGTCAAATCAAATATCCTCAGGCGCTACTCGAAAACACACGTATGAATAAATTGCTATGATCATAGACTTTAAATACAAATCACTCCCAGACATCCCTGAGTACAAGTCCCATAACAGTCCACAGACTCATCCAAATGAAAGTCCAGAATAAACATCTTGTGTTCTCATCTCACCCAATACAGGAGATCGTGGCACAAAATACTCGCAGAGAGTAAAGCAGATACCTGAGTCAACGGGAATCAATCCACTGTTGAAACGAGTGTCCATCTCCAGGAGCTCTCCGCACAACCTGCAAAACCTCCCGTACAACGGGGCTAAAAGAAGTAGGGTGAGTATTTTCATACTCAGTAGGAAAATACCCAGTAGGGGAAAATCCCAACGGTGAACTCCATAAGTTCATAAATCATGCGTCATGCAACACAAACATGAAGCAGTCTACATAACATAATCATATTGTGCACATACACATACGATCATATCAAAGGCACCATCGTGTCACAAACATACCGAAGGCACCATCGTGCCAAAATCATAATATCAAATCAACTTACACAAACACCCTTATCCAGGGTCATACAACTTACTCGTACCACCGTACGCATACTCAAACAACATACGCATACCTGTACGACCTTACTCGTACAATCGTATGCTCACTCATACAGCTTACCCATACATGTATGACCTTATTCGTACAATCAGACTCGTACGACCTCACTCATACAGTCTGCACAAAATCATACTTACTGTCTTACTCAGAAACATATTCTCACAATCATACCCATACTCTTACAGTCGTGCTCATACTCATACGCTTACAGTCTTACTCATACTCATACGCTTACAGTCTTACTCATACTCATACACTTACAGTCTTGCTCATACTCATACGCTTATAGTCTTACTCATACTCTTACACTTACAGTCCTGCTCATACTCATACGCTTACAGTCTTACTCATACTCATACACTTACAGTCCTACTCATAATCGTACACATATCAACGACCACTGAAGCTCATTACAACTAATAAGCTCCAACGTCGAAATGGAAAAGAATGCCACTGGGGCAACACCTTAACCTCCGGGGAGTGACTAGACGCCATGGACTTTTCCGAAGGTAAGGCACACCAATGCTCATGGGGCACTAGATCAAACAGGTAAGAGTAGATCCATGATACTACTTACCTGAGCGCGCAAACATAAACACCCACACATAAGGGGTCATACAGTTGCCCACCATAATGGGTCTTATAGTGCCATAGAATCGCCCACCATAATGGGTCTTATAGTGCCAGAGAATTGCCCACCATAATGGGTCTTATAGTGCCAATGCCACTCTTGGGCAGAAAACATACAGTGCCACTCTTGGGTGGAAACATACAGTGCCTCTCTTGGGCAGAATCATACAACGCTCTCAACAGAGCATCAAACGTCTAGGCTTACACAGCACACAGACCAAATCAGAAATATACGTCGCTCTCAACAGAGCATCAGACGTCTGGGCTTCATACAGCACGCAGACAAAGTCAGAAACGTACATTGCTCTCAACAGAGCATCAAACGTCTGGGCTTATACAGCACGCAGACCAAATCGAAACAAAGTCGCTCTCAGCAGAGCATCAGACGTCCGGTGCCCTATACAGCACACAGACAACATCCCGCAGGATAAACACCATGGCAAGACATGATAAATGCTCGGCCGACTCATTAGCGGCCAGCTCAAACACGGAACTTAATCCGTCGAACCCTCAGGTCTCAAACTCACAACGCTATCATTAGCTGTGCTTATAATTCAAGTTTGAATTAAGTACATTATGCGGTACAATTATGCCACACAAACTCACAGTCCTCGACTGGTCAAACCGAAGCTGAGCCCGATCCGAAACCCAAGTTCGTCAGGGCAGCAGACTTCACTTACCCGTCCACCTCGTGGACAAAACTCATCGTACAACAAACCCTTACAGTCTTACACACTTCGCCATCCATCTTATGGCCAAATCCTCTTACACTGACATCCTCAAATATCGCTCCTCAGAGCCAACCCAGTTGTCGCCCTCTTACTTATATCTCACTTATTATACTTATTTTTCACTTCATAATCTGTACGTTATGCTTGTACAATTATGAACCCTCTTACTGTCTGACAAATGCCCAACACACAATCCACCCCAAACTGATCCATTCTAATCCTTGCCCGTCATACTCTTATCCTCTGTCATACGCTTACACAACCGCATCCAAATTCAGACAAAGCTTCTGTCACCTCTTACTGTCCATCGCCCATACTTTTGCCCACAACACTTACACATATCCCAAGCATAGGCAAAATGCCATCATACACACGTATGTCTCACACATATGTATAACATACACATACGGTCATACATACATAACTTACAAACATGCACGCTAGCCATCACTAGCACATGCATCCACACGTCAAACATGCACGCTAGCCATCACTAGCACATGCATACATCCAACGTACACGCTAGTCATCTCTAGCACGTGCATACACACATTCATACATACTTCAAACATGCACGCTAGCCATCACTAGCACGTGCATAACCCATACATAGCATACTGACATATTTGCTAGACATCGCCAGCGCATACATAATCCACATCCATAAAGCATGCATACATCTCATGCATATCAATCCTACCATACAATCATGCTTACACGCACATCATGCAATCGGATCGTTACTTAACATCCAAGCATGGAATCATACAATCCTAGCATGCTGCTACTCATTCAAAGCATGCTTCATGAATTTACGAGTTCAAAGCTCCCCTACCTCGTAATCATGACGTTCGATGGCGAGCACACGACGGTGGCGGCGTCGGCGGCGGAGTTGGCGGTCAAAACCGTTGCCTGGCTGAGAGAACTGCTGTCTCGAGGATTTTAGGATGCGCCGGAACTATCACGGCCAAACAGAGTGTCAGAAATCAATGCGGTAAAACCCGCGATCCACGGCGGCACACTAGGGCGGCCGGGAGAAATGTCAAGCCAACATATGTGGCGGTGCGACCTGAAGTCGATGGTGTACACTGAAGATCGGCCGGTGGCTAAAACGTGCACAGCCGGCCACAAGACGTCAAAATCGGCCGTGGACAGCACCCAACGGCGATAATTTCGGTCAACAAAGGCCCACATACGGGCGGAGAGCGTGGGGCAACGCTCGAGAACCAAAGGAGAGGTGGAGGACGGCTCTAGTGGTCAACTCCACTCGGTGGCAAAGCCAACCGATGGTTAGGCGGCACGAATGCGGCGCCTAAACCCAGAAGTACACGCGTGGCTACATGCGCACGCGGCCCAAAGGGCGGGGGAGAGGGCTGAACGGAGATGACTCAAGGCCCACAAAAGCCAACAGGGCTAAGGCCCTTAGCTGTGGCCAATCAAAGCGGCGACATCGCTGATCGCCACCCACAACCAAAACCCATGGTGCGGGCAGCTGTGCATCTCGCACGGTATAGGGCAAGGGGAGGGTTCACGGTCGAGCAAAGGCTATGAGGCCGTCACTGGCCAAGGCCTGAGCAGGTGAACTCGTCCACCTTCTGTCAAGGTAAGACATACAAATTCTTGCCCGAGGCCGTCCGGTACCGACGGCGTAAAATGGGCAAGAAGGGTCAACGACACATATGCCGGTAAGGCGGACTAGCTGCGGCTACGGGCCGCAAGGCTGAACAAGACCCAGAGGGTGGCCCACTGGTGTCACCGGGCTGGGGCGGAGCCGAACTACGGTCCGCTAAATCAAATCCGGCGTCCGACTGATAACGTCAGTCACAACGTCCAAAACGGACGTAGGCCAAAAATAGGGGACGACCGGAGAAAACCTGTAAGGGCGGAGCGGCCATGGGGGTGGCGGCTGAATCGGGTACGGAGGTGTAGTCCACTGCCTTCGCCGGAGCAAGGCAGGACTGGGGGAAGGCCGAATCGACTGCAGATCACCGCCGGCGGCCACTGTTTGCCCAAACAATCCGTCGGCGGAACAGTGAACAGAGGGGGAAAGAGGGTGGGGGCGGCGGTGCCGAGGCCCACCGGGCCGGGAGGAGGGGCTCCTCGCCGTCGCCGGCCCAGGGCGAAGCCGTGGCCGGCCGGTAGGGCCGTGCCGGCCCGTGGCGGCGGCGGAACGGCGCTATACAGAGGGACGGCAAAACAGGGCAGTGGGGAATCGAAGCGGGACGACGGAGCAGAGGCCATCCGGGGCCGGGGGGAGTGGCCTCCCGCCGTCGCCGGCCCATGGCGGAACCATGGGCGGCCGGCCGGCCCTCGCCGGCCCACGGCGGCGGCGGAATCGCAATACACAGAGGAAAGGGGCTAACCGAGGGAAGAGGCGGCGCGGCCGTGGGGGCCGGGACGGCGGCTCCCCTGCCGTCGCACGGCCAGGGCGGAGCCGGTGCGGCGGTCCAGCGGCCTGCCGGGGGCCGGCGGCGACCGGGCACAGGGAAAAGGCGGAATGGGGGGGGGGCGGCGGTACTGTTCATCGCGCAGGAGGTTCTGGATCGGGCGATCCCGATCCCGATCCGAATTTTCCTGTTTTATTTTTTTTTCTTTTTCTTTTTCCAAACGTACGCTCAACGCGCATTAACCCACTGGTTACGCGTCGAACCTCCAAAATTCACGCCGTAAGCGCGCAGCGAGGCCCGTGGCCCGCGACTAAGCCCCACACCCGACTCTACGGTTATAAATACGGGGAAAAGACACAAATACCCATACGCTGAAACGTCACATTTTCCTGCCAAAAATGACCAGAAAAATGGCAGAAAAATCCCAAAAAATCGTAGAAAAATCAGGGACTTTACAGTTACATATGCTAAAAAAATGCAACATTATTATTTTTCTCTCTTTATGTACATATAATCACTAAAAAAGATGTAAAAAATAAAAAATTATTTAGGCAAAATCGAGATCCAAATGCGCAAGAAAACATAAACTAGTCTACCTCCCGAGTTATGTGTGTTCTTATATCGTAATATGATGATGTATGACATCTATACTCACATAGTCGTGAGTGAGCCTTGACTCATATAAACGGGTCTCATATATTAATACGATACATAGTATTAGTATATAAATATGTGATTATATGTCGTTTTATATATTCCATTTGTCTTAGATTAATAACTCAATTAATTTTTTCAAAATCAACTAATCAAATAGAGCTATTAATCTAAGAATAGAGGGAGTATGTTATAAATATGTATTTAAATTAATAATTATATTTATATAAAATATACATATATATATATATTATTTATATATAATTTTAAAATTATATTTGAGTTCGTGCTTGAGGTCGAGTCGAGTAGTATCGAGTTCGAGTTTTATTCAAGTTGAGCCGAGTCGAGCAGGGATCGGCTCAAACTCGGCTTGAACTTATTCGAGCTCGAATCGAGTTCGAGTCGAGCTTGATTCGAGTCGAGTTTAACTCAAACCGAGCCTAATCGAGCCGAATTTGCTCACAAGCTAGCTCGACTTATTTATAGCCCTAGTGAAATGAATGAGATTAAGGTAAAAATGAGGGGTGTGAGAGATTTTAATAAAAAATAGTGAGATAATAAAGCAATCAGGACATAGAGAAAAAAAAAGGGTCTAAATAACCATATTTTATTTTTAAATAATAAAAATACCCCAATTCATATACTTGTTAAAGGATCGTAATGGTTGTACTCCCCGTTTCACCTCTTTTTCAACTATGATGCTATTGGTTGTGACCCTATTAATGGTTAAGTCAATAAAAGTCTTTTAATCATTTTAAAAGAATTATTAATTATTTTTGTTAATAAAAAGTGTTTAATATGATTTTTTGGAAGATATAAGTGTAACTGTAAGCACTTTCGTACATCGGAAAATAATTTATTGATTGGCTTGATGACCAACGGCCATGACCATGATTCATGGCCCTAACGTAGTATTGTTCCGCTGGTCACGAGCCCTTGTCAGGCTAGATGAGTCATGCAGCATTTTCATTAGCATATGCTATGATATTGACTTTGGGGATATTTCCGGACGTATTTTCTCCTGGATCCCCGAACCTAATTTATTTTCCCATTTTCAAATTATGTTTAGAATTCGTATTGTTTGGTAAAATAAATTGTAAAATTTATTAAATTTTGTTAAAATATGATTTTGACTAAAAGGATCTAGAATCAATCTTGTGTCGAAATCTCTTAATTTTTAGGAGAAAAAATTCTAAAAAAAGCTGGATTGACATGGACATATGTAGCACATCAAAATGAGGATTGTAATCAAGTCGTGAAGCTTCACCAATAAATCATTGTTAGTGAAGTTTTACAAGTGGCTACCCAGCTTCACTATCTGATTACATTTCTTTAAGTACATTAGAGGATATTTTAACTTGGATTCTATATTCCCAATATCTTATGCATGGACGAGTCTAGCCCGATTGGGCCTGTGACCAATGACGAGCCCACATAAGGTTCCAATTAGGGGTATTAACAAGCCGAGTTGAGCCGAGTATTAGGTTATTTCGCCTCGAGCTCGAACTGCTGAAGATCGGCTCGAAGCTCGAATAAACTTGAACCTTTCAACTAGAGTTCGGCTCGAATGAGAAATCCAAAATTTGGCTCAAGCTTGAGCTCGAACTTGAATAAGTGAATCATAAGCCTTAGCTCAAACTGGGCTTGAACTAAAAAAATAAAAATAATATATATAAATATAAAGTATATGAAGTATCACATATACTAATATACTTTTAATATTAAATATTAATAAATATACTTCAACAAGTATTACGACTACACCATGAACATTTGATTATAGTCACTATGAAAGAAGAAAACTATGACAAATAAATTTTAGTTACATATGCTAAAAAAATGTAACATTATTATTTTTCTTTCTTTATGTACATATAATCACTAAAAAAGATGTTTAGGCAACATTGTCATCTACTTTTTTGTGTTTTCTTTTCTTTACATGCTTATAAATCACTAATAAAAAAACTATTCTATAATCTTAGTGTGCCTCTAAAAAATTCTAAAGTACATGTAAAAAGATATACATTTTGTAAGATGAGGATGGTCTCAATGTCATGCTTTAACTTTGAAAAGAATATCTAATCATTTTTTTCTAAACTAAGGTTGGTCCACAAATGTCATGCTTCTTTTAGAATTATTTTTAAGTATATTAGTGTGATATCATGTTGACCATCTGTCATATACTTATAGCTTCATTTGGTTTTTCAATTGAACTAATTTTAGTTCATTTTCAAGAATCAAATAGCCCTATTAATTTAGGACAAAAGGAGTATATTAGTGTTTGCATCTCCAATATTTTTATTTTTATAAAATATATATCATATATAAAAATTATATATCCATTATAATTTAACAATGATATATATCATGAAATTTTTTTATATGAGTTTAGACTCTCATACGTCAGTATGAGCAAAGACATCATAGGTCATCAGATCGAGATCCAAATATTCAAAAAGACATAAACTAATCTACCTCCCGAGTTATGTATGTTCTTATATCGTAATATGATAATGTATGACATCTATACTCACATAGTCGTGAGTGAGCCTTGACTCATATAAACGGGTCTCATATATCAATACGATACATAATATTAGTATATAAATATGTGATTATATGTTATTTTATATATTCCATTCGTCTTAGATTAATAACTCAATTAAAAATTTCAAAATAAACTAATCAAATAGAGCTATTAATCTAAGAATGGAGGGAGTATGTTATAAATATATATTTAAATGAATAATTATGTTTATATAAAATATGTATATATATATTATTTATTATATATACATATAATTTTAAAATTATATTTGAGTTCGAGCTGAGTAGCATCAATTTCGAGTTTTATTCGAGCCGAGCCGAGTCGAACAGGGGTCGGCTCAAACTTGGCTTAAAATTATTCGAGCTCGAATCGAGTTCGAGTAGAGCTTGATTCGAGTCGAGTTTAACCAAGTTGAGTTTACTGACGAGCTAGCTCAGCTCGTTTATAGCCCTAATTTCAATATATAATATATGAGAGGGCTATGATTTTTATGTACAATATATTACCTTCTTATGTAGTATGTTTAGAGTCCTATGTAGGTTGGTCAGGGAGACTCGGACCGGAAAAAATTTTCGATGTACATATAGCAGCTTGGCAAAGCCTATGCAAAGGCAACACTTGGCCTTTAAGCCAACCAGCGAACTTCTAAAATTTTCTCTCATAGTTCGACTTGGGACTCCATCTCCCCCTTTTTCCGGTAGATATGCTTATAAATGTCAAAATAGTGCTGATGTTTTTTTCTTATTTAAATATCAATTTCTATTTGTTGTGCATTTTATAACAAAATGCATTCTCATTTGCTGGCAACATAAAAGCCTTGCTAGCAGTTTATACTTTTCTGAAATGCAATCTATACAAACTACGGAGTAATTTTTTTCCTTCTATCACTCATAATTGGTGATTTATATTCAATTTCTCATGCCTTTGTATCATTTGAAAGTGAGAATGTGACATCTAGCAGCAAGGAACTATCTTCCATTCTTTATTTCTGTAGGCTGTGCCACTCTATCTGTCGGAGATGGCACCTGCTCACCTTCGAGGAGGTCTCAACATGCTGTTTCAGCTAGCCACGACTCTGGGCATCTTCACGGCCAACATGATCAATTACGGAACGGAAAAAATAAGACCTTGGGGATGGCGCCTCTCTCTTGGCCTCGCAGCAGTCCCCGCCTTCTTGATGACGTTGGGCGGGTTCCTCCTTCCGGAGACACCCAACAGCCTGATTGAACGCGGCTTAACAGATAAAGGACGGAGTGTTCTCCAAAAGATACGTGGGACACCCGACGTGGAGGCTGAATATCAGGACATGATGGAGGCCAGCGAGTTGGCAAACTCCATCGAGCACCCCTTCCGAAACATACTGGAGCCGAGGAACAGGCCTCAGTTAGTGATGGCCATCCTGATGCCTGCCTTTCAAATCCTAACGGGCATAAACTCGATCCTCTTCTACGCTCCCGTCTTGTTTCAAAGCTTGGGTTTTGGCGGGCATGCCTCGCTCTACTCCTCAGTGATGACCGGAGCAGTCCTTGCACTTTCCACCCTCGTTTCCATAGCGACCGTTGATAGATGGGGTCGACGAGTTTTGCTGCTTGGTGGTGGAATTCAGATGATTATATGCCAGGTAATGGACCCTTGCGAATGTTAGCTTGCGATTAATAGTTTTACTTTGATGATCTTTTGTTCATTTTTTGCGTTTGGTGCCAGGTGATTGTGGCAATTATACTGGGCCTCAAGTTTAGCAGCGAGAAAGAGCTCTCAAAGGGCTTCTCCATAGCCGTGGTTATTGTCTTCTGTCTATTCGTTGCAGCTTTTGGATGGTCATGGGGTCCGCTCGGTTGGACTGTGCCAAGCGAGATATTCCCGCTCGAGACTCGGTCTGCGGGCCAGAGCATAACAGTGTCAGTCAATCTTTTCTTCACGTTTGTGATAGCTCAATCCTTCCTGTCGCTGCTCTGCTCGTTCAAGTTTGGGATCTTCCTCTTCTTTGCCGGATGGATAACTGTGATGACAGTATTTGTTTACCTGTTTCTGCCTGAAACCAAGGGTGTCCCCATTGAAGAAATGGTGCTTCTGTGGAGACGACATTGGTTCTGGAAAAAAACTATGCCTCCTCTCGAGGCTACTGATGAATACAATCAGGGAAACTCGACCAAAGAAGAACAGTCTGAAATATGACGGAATGCTGCACATGGAATTGTATTTGCTGAAAATACGACATATTAATTATAGTTTGTTTTCAAATGTGAATCCATGCGCAAAGCAGGTATGTCGCAGATTGCTTTAAATTTTCGTCTTTTCCTCTCGTTACAATGTTATTTTCTCTTGCAGGGGGTTAGTCAATTAGGATTTAAAACACTGAATTTAAAATATGAGATTTTAGAATCTAATCTAAATTTTTGGATTTGAACTGCCAAATTTTAAAATATTTGGATGCCCAAATCTTGTATTACTAGAATCCCGGGATTTGCATTGTTGATTTCAAAATAATTAACTCCTAAAAATTTTTTATCTATAATTTTAAAATTTGACTAATCCATAATTTGGAGGGTGAGATGAGACGTTACCTAGCTACGATGAATTATCTGGCAAGGATGGTGGCCTCCGCTAAGCTCTAGTCGTCGCATAAAAATGACAACCTCCTCCAAGCCATAGAAGGCAGTATTGATCATGGAAGGCTGTATCGGCCGATATGGGTGCATATCAGCCAATACCGGTACAGAACGGGGGGTGATACGCCCCCCACTATAATTATCAATACGTAATGGTTGTATCAACCATACCATATCGATACGGCCTATACATATTGATACCGTATTTTAAAATTATTTTTTATTTAAAAAATTATTTTTTAATTTAAAAAATTATTTTTTTTATAGTCATCGATACTCTCATCCGTATCGATACAACCTTCCAGGGTATCGATACGGATGATAATATCGACAATCACAGATACGGGTACGCATCGATAATACGCATTGTACTCGCCAAAACGGTCGTAAACCCTTTGATATACATAAAAAAATATTATAACTAATAATATATCATTATAATACTTCATTTTAGAAGGTCGTATAAACTGATACGAGTGCTCTAAAATTATTTTATTTTAGAACCATATACTTTACTCCCTCTGTCCTCTACAAACTATTATTCCCTCCACCCCATATTAAGTGTTCTAAAATTAATTTATTTTAAAATTAAATAAGATATTTAATGAGTTATATGAATATTATTGAAAAACTCATACGGTAGATGTTTAAGTAAATGCATAATTGTGGAGCACTATATTTTTAAAAAAATTATGTAAACTATATAGACCCACTTATATTGATATCATATAATTTTTTTTTAAATATTTTTAATATAATAAAAACATAGTCATTAAAAGAGGTTGGAATGGAATTATATTTTTGTTTTTAAGAAAAAAATTATTTTTTTAAAAAATAAAAAAAATTATTTATTTTTTAAATAAAAAAAATATTAAAATATTAGAGTATCGATACGTATCGACCATAGCGATATCGTATGCCCGATACGGCCGGTATATATAGATGATATGTGTGGGGGGCATATCGCCCCCTGTATTGTATTGGTATCGACCTCTAGTGCATGTCGACCTTCATTTTCTAGTGCATGCCGGCCTCCCTTTTTCAGTGCTTCTGTCATTTTATAATACCACCTCTAGAGGTGGTGTTGTAAAATCTCACTTTTATGTTATAAGTTTCCAGCAAAATCTTCTCAAATCACAATCCTAAGATTTTTAATTAACATTGTATTTCAAATACAAGAATCAATTGTTTAACCACTAACGTAATATTTAAAATATTATATTTTAAATCTTAATATAATAACGCTAAATTGTAAATATGACATAGACAATTCTAAACGACTAACAGAAAATTTTAAAATACTAAAATTTATTTTCAAATCCTGATTGACTAACCCCCTGTTGGTAAACTCGGAAGTAATTTTACCGGGGGAAACTCGTTGAAAAAGATTGGCCCAGTTTCAGTTTAAGTAGAATCTAAACGCTGGACCCTGCAGGACCCGTACGTATTTCCGTATATTTTTTTAGTGTCATCAGATTCAGCTACTATGTTGCCAGCTCAGTTGATAAGAAGTCTCTATCATTCTGATTTCCATATATTTCTTGTGTACGATGCCGATTTCCATAGTGGAAAAAATCATCTTGTTCACTTGGTTTTTTATGCTCCGCGAATGCACTGAACCCACGAGGCGTTCCTTACGCTCGCGGAGCATAAAAAACACTTCCCACACGATGATATGTGAGACGGTGATAACGATGATATGTGAGACGGTGATATGCGAGAGAGAGAGATAGAGAGACATAACATTACGTATTAGAATGGAAACACAACGTAGTGGATCAAATCCGGACCCATCTGGAGACTGGAATCCCACTTATTGATGTTGTTAATCTGTTAAAAACTAAGATTATGGCCACCCGGCCCTACAATTGAGTTGTAATTTAACCGTTATTCTAAATTAAGATAATGCGAACAATGGAGGTGTGGTTGGGGGACCTTATGTTGCAGGCGACCCCATCCTGAGCCTCCCTGTAATAGGATGCGCTATGCATGCACCACTCCTACTTGATGTGTGTTACGTCTACGCCATACCAGCTGCTTGAATGCCGTCGGTCATTAATGTTCCCTATGCCTGCGAGGTCCAAATTTACAAATTTCCAAGAAGAATTAAGACTAGTAAATTAGTAATGCGATTTTTATATAGTAAGAGTAGTAATGCTATCACAATCATGCATATTAGCATTCATACCAAGTAGGTCCACAATCAGAACACACCTAAAAGTCGCAAGTTGCGGGTAATGGGAATTGTTTATGGCTAGCACACCCTTTTAGTCCCGGTCATCAGATACTGCCAGTTCATATTTCATATTTTATTGACCCGGTCAACTACTTACTGTATATGTTTTCAGTGTGCCGAATTTCATAATAAGAATAAGAAAGAATCTGGATGTGCATCTACCGAAGCATGTTGGGATAGAGCGACCCGACGGTGCCACAAATTATTATTCTGCAAATCTTTCGTTAACCACAGAAGCAATTCACATTTTTAATCTTTCGAGTATATGAACTACTTTTGTTTTGAAAATTGTGAATTACTTACTAATCTGCGGAAATCGGTTTATCATAAGAATGCCCCACGGCGTTTAATGCTGAGGATCGTGAATTGCCGAATAGGAACCGAGTTCAAGTGCCTTGAGATAGTCGTGGGGCTTCTTTCGTCATTTGGCATGTGATGTTCAAAGTTTAAAGTTCAAAGATCGGAGTGCCAGCTGGTCTTGAATGAATGCGGAAAGCGCCTCGCACCATAATCCACGTTCCCCAACCACTCTTCTTTGAATTTAAAGATCGCGTGAACATTGTTAACTCCCCGCGCTTCCAAGTGAGCCACTGAATAGACTCAATTGCCCTGTGTGGAAACTAATGACCGTCCATGATAACGATTATGCCCCTCCTGTATCAACTGGATCTAAGAAGTAAGAACGTGCTAAATCTTGTAGAAAGAGGAAACGAACGTGCTAATTCCTAGTCATGAAGTCTAAAATGACTCTTGCACGGCTAAAGCCCTTGATTATGTTGGAAGATCATATACCGTGAGATTTGAGAACAAATGCGTCCGGCTTATACACAATATACCCGGTTGCCGCTCTTTTAAAGGCACGTGTTGTACGTCAGAGTTCGCGGCCATGAATTGGAGAAGCAAAAAGGAAGGAGGGACTGGAGTCGAAAAGTTCCACACATTTTGTCACTATCAGCAGTCCCGTCATCATCCAATAAGTGTGATGGAGTGAGGCTACACTGACATCCACGGGCTTATACCCGTAACGTACCGTAGGCTTGCTTAAGCACCTTCCCATGCGACGAGAGAGTGGCGACGCACACCTCACAGAGCCGTGGACACTCATGGTCAAGTAGTGGGACGCCTAATTCTGACCAGATCTAAATCTCTCACCTTAAAAATTTTTAAATATTTATACAATGGCAACAAATGCTTTCTCGATTGTGGGTCATGGGAATTGTTTATGCGGTCTCACGTTTGATGAGTAAAAGTACCTCACCCTGCGAGTTCAACAATGAACACCTAAACGTGGAAAAAAGAGCAGCTCCGTATTTTCCTTATCTGGCCAGACGAGTTTACCGATCGAGCTTCAGCTTGTTCGTTGGAAGAATTTAAAAAGACAAAAAACTGGCATTCATTTCAATCTGCTGCCGGGGCGTGAGGGTCACTCTCCTCCCTTCACTGGTTTGCCTGGTAGATGATGTCATTTTCTATCCTGGTCTCTGCATTATCCTTTAAACCATCTGTTTTTAATTTAAGTGCACAATGCTGATTTATTTTTTTAAAAACAAAAAGAGCACAACGGAGGGTATATTCGACCATTCGCCTTATGGTGGGGGTGTTCCTGTCATTCCAGTAAACGGAGGTGGTGGGCCCACTTCGGCTCCTGCCCTTTCCATATCGGCCTCAGCTTTTGGGCTTCTTTTTCGTAACCGCCACATGATTGTGCAGCTGCCCCTGCCCCGCCTTGAAAAAGAACAGAGACAAAGGACGCTACTTGCACAAGGCGATCGCTTTCCCGTTCCCCTTGCAAACACAACAGTTTCTGTCCTTCTGCACTCCTCTGCATCCCCGACCCAAAGATTCAAATACATCTTCTCTCTCTTTCTCTGGTCCTGTACTCCCTCCAGAACAGGAGTAGGAGTATGTTCTTCTACTCTTTCGCTTCGGCACAATAGAGTTCGTCTCAAAACCGACAATGGGGGAACTTCCCCTCCTCTCTCCCATCTGGTTCCTCTGCCTTCCTCTGTTTTCAAGTCCTGCTCGCGCCAGAATCTCTCCATCCATGTCGCCCTTTTCTGGGGTTGCCCTGCCTCCTAACATTGGGCCAGTTTCTTCAATTTCCGCGCCAATGGGGCTTGTTCCTTATGGTAAGAACTGAGGAAGTACTCATGGCCATGGGATCCGTTTTAGCTTTTCCTGTCTCGAGTTTTGCGTACTTTGTCTTTCAAACGAAGGTTTTTCTATGTGACGAGGAGCACCAAAGTGGATTAAAAACAGAGTCATACTGCCCTTTTGTTCAAGTAGTCGGCTTTATTGTAGTACACTTTGTACTCTTTTCTGTTAATTTTCTCTCAGAGCCATCTAATTATGTTTTCCATTTTAGTTTACTTGACTTATTGTAGGGTTTTTTACTTGGTCCGTGCCAAAAATTATCAAGTCTTAATTAACTTACTGCCATACAACTTTTTTGGCAATATATCGCTGCAATTGATATGAAAAATGTATAAAATATCCGCTTGTTTTTCTAACTTCTCTTGTAGTGATTACTTTGTTATCGGCCTAAAGTCCACTTCGGTCAAGGAGAACGTATGTTCTAAAGCAAACTAATTTGTCATTAATTTTGTTTTCTTCCAGGAGCCTTAAGAGTTAATGAGTCGCATCATCATTTGCACAAGGGACTGATTTTGGCAATAGTTTTAGGATCTTCGATTGCTACCTTGATTGTTATTGCTTCATTTTGTGTTTGGGCTATTCGACGGGATAATGAGCAAAAGACCATTCCCAAAGGTGTAAAAGCGTCAGGTAATTTCCAATTCTATTCTATGTATATTCACCTCCTTAGAGCCTAGTTTTGTGCTTAAATTTGATATATTTTCTCAATTTTTTTGCCTTTTGCATCATGACATGCGACAAGTAGATGCTAGCAACGGCCTAAATTTTGGCCCAATAATGGGTAAGCTCGGCTCTCTAAAGACCACTGGCAGGAAGGGCACAATCTCCGTCATCGAGTACTCCTTGCTTGAAGTGGCAACAAATAATTTCAGTGATAATTATGTATTGGGGGAAGGTGGATTTGGTCGTGTTTACAAGGCTCGTTTTGATGCGAATATCTTTGCTGCGGTGAAGAAAATAGATTGTTGTGTGCCCGATTCCGACAAAGAATTTGAGGTCTGTAATCATTTGGCTCACTTATTTTGGGTTCATATCTTTCCACAGATTTCTCATTTCTTTCTCTTCTGGTTTAATGTGTATTTTCTCATTTCTCTTGTTACTTGCAGAATGAGATCGACTTGATGAGCAGAATTCGACACCCGCACATTGTTTCTCTTCTGGGATACTGTATACACGGCCAAACTAGGTTTCTTATCTCTGAATTGATGCAGAATGGGTCCCTGGAATCCCAATTACATGGTATTGCAGCATAGATAGTCCATTAATGCTACAGATTAATCTGAAAAAATACAAAGATATAAAACTTAGTGTATCAAAAATTCTGTTACCTAAATTGTTACTATTTTAGGACCTTCTAATGGGTTGGCTTTAAGGTGGTACCTTCGCATGAAAATTGCTTTGGACACGGCAAGGTTGGTTAGTTTTATTATTTTTGTTGGTTGTGCTTCATGTGAGTTAATAAGTCCAAAACTATTTTATGGTACTCTGAAAGTTTTTACATGGATGCTGGACAGAGGACTGGAGTATCTTCACGAGCACTGCAATCCCCCGGTGATCCACAGAGATCTGAAGTCATCTAATATTCTTCTGGACTCTAATTTCAACGCCAAGGTATAAACTCTTTTTTGGACTTTCTCAGTATGTATTCCTTCTTTTTCTACAAAGTGAAACTACATTTTTTTGTGTATTTCTCCATATTATATTTTCTGCATTTCCATGGGTACAGCTATCAGATTTTGGCCTTGCTGTCACAGCTGGAGTTCAAAGCAACAACAGTGTCAAACTATCCGGTACACTCGGTTACGTAGCTCCAGAGTACCTCCTAGATGGTATGACAAATAATTTGCGAGTTCCCTTTCCCGATCAATGGGTTCAATACATATTTTTTTATTAATAAATTTATGGAAGAAATAAAAAAGGTATTTACAATTTCCACTAACAGGCACAATATTTAAGTTTTTATATCGAATATTATTTGCTGCACCATTGAAATGTTGATATAGCGTTTGAGATTAGCCACGTGGTTGATATCTATGGGAATTACTTTAAATGGTTTTGAATTTGATTTCTTTAGGTAAACTTACAGAGAAAAGTGATGTTTACGCTTTTGGAGTTGTTTTGTTGGAGCTCCTACTGGGAAGAAAGCCAGTAGAGCAAATGAATTCAGCTCAGTGCCAATCCATTGTCACATGGGTATGCAGTTACTAGTTTCGATTTTTTTACTATTTGGAACTTTTTTTTGTTACTATTACCTCTCTCTCTCTCTCTCAAAGCTGTCTCAACTGCCATATTTAAGAGTTACGAATATTCTTGTCTTGTGTTTCGTTTTTTATGTGCAGGCCATGCCTCAGCTAACTGATAGATCAAAGCTTCCAAACATCGTGGACCCTGTAATTAAAGATACAATGGATCTGAAACATTTGTACCAGGTCTTCAGGATTTCTATATTATAATAGTTAATGTCAACTTAGCAGTACTTCTTGATCCTAACACCAGTAAAGCAATGTATGTAGGTTGCCGCAGTTGCTGTGTTGTGTGTACAACCTGAACCAAGTTATAGGCCACTAATAACTGATGTCCTTCATTCTCTCATCCCTCTTGTGCCTATCGAACTTGGAGGTGCTCTTCGGATTGCAGACGCGGCATCTCATGCAAGCCTAAAATCTTTCTCTTGATTGCAATCTTACGAACAAATTTTGCATGCCATGTCAGACTGCATTTTCTGCAATTCTATGTCGGCAAAGTTCTTTAGGCAGCGGCACTACTTGCCTCAGCATCTCAAGCTAGAGATTTAGATGGGAAGGTAAGTCGGCGCATTAGCAAGGAAGTGCTCTTTCCTGCTTTTAATATGTAAATGGCTCAATTTACGAGTTCTTCTCTTGCAATCATTAAAATAGTTGTATATATTTGTGATAATTAAATGATAATTTATGTCGGATATTATTTATTACAAATCACCTCTGCCCAATTCACTAATCCTTGGCTTCTGTCAGACTTGTGCGTTGTCTCCAGGTAGTGTCTCTTTTGTACATATAGAACCGCGTGTGTTTAATGAGCTGCCTACAAGAACCTTATCATGATTTTTGATGAGTTGCTGCTTCATTTCTTAAATAGTGACCCCGGAGGTTTGCGGTCAGACTTGTGCCGTGTATTTCACCATTCACCAAACGACCCATCAGCATGTTATAACTGCCATGTCTCATAGACTATGCCGATAGGTTATTTGGTAAATGGTAAAATACATTAGTGTGGGACGTGCACTAAATTTTTTCTCTAAGCAAGTATAGGGTCTGGATGAAAAACTGTTATATTAAAAGGTATGACCACTTTGAAAAGAATCTAGTTAAGGTCTTGCCTTGGCTCTCATATGTAATATATAACGTACAAGACAGAGCTTATCTGTGATCGGCCTCAGGTTTTGGTTATTAATCCAAAGGCAACGGACAGCCTCATATGTCAATGGGTCTCGCAACTCTATGTTTTCTAAAGGCCGAATACATCAGCAGCAGCAGTTCAACCGAAAGCTTTAGAAGTAATCATCAACGAAAGCAAAACAAACAGGGCCAACAGGCCAGACCATTGATATCCCCTGAACAGACACCCTTCCCATTAATACAACCTTGAAAGCTCATAAACTGATTAAACCGACCAGGAACGTTCTACGGCCTTCTAGCCGAATCACGGGAAAAACGACTGTGTCAATTTGGTTGGAAATATTAGGGTTTTGTTTTTTTAAAATGTTTAGGGTTTGTTGGATGACCTAGTAGACCTTGCATGCCGTACCAATACAAAAAGTTTGATGGATTTTTTCCCCACCCCAAAAAAAAGCTGGATCTTTCACGTAATAAATGTTATGTGAGTTTGTGCTACTTGAGAAGTTATTTTTGCTGTATGATCATCCAATATTCCGCTAACTATTTCCATAAATTGGAATAAGTATACAGAGTAAAAAATATTTGGTCATTTTTTTATTTAACATTCGGGTAATTTTGATCTCATGTATCTTAGAAGAGATATTGTCAAACCTAAATTGTTCTAATGAATGGTCGTCTTTATCATCCAAGAGTTTTAAGCTCTTTAAAGAAGATAATCCGTTTTAGTTCATTAGGCACGGATCAAAACAATCTATTAATAATAGGGTCTATTTGACAACCACTTTAAAAACCAAAGTTGATTTTTTTCAAGTCTTATCAGTGTGTATGATTTTAAAAAAAAAAACCTTTTCAATAAAAAGGTTACTAATGAAAGACCTTTTTTAAAGGGTTACCATGGCCTTAAAATATTTGCTATTGGGTGAGACAAAATGCAAAACCAGAATTTTTTCCTGGTAATTTAGTTAAATCTTTTCACTGACAAGACATGTACAGTAGAAAACCTCGTATTCAACCAACAGGTTGGCGCTGAGACGAAGAAGCTAATTCAAAAGTAGAGTATATGCATGACGCAAGATCATGTCTCGGATGCTGCATGGCTTAGATCCGCAATAACTGTAATGTCTAACGCTGTCAATTCACTGAATTAATGGTGCACATGTTAGCTTACGTATCTACTTTTAGCTAACGCATGCGCTATCACAATCGGGCTGGGAAAGAACGGAAGGAGCACGATGTGCTGCGGCTGCTTAACCACTGATGCGCGGGCCCCATCAATCTGCGCACCAATGAAAGGACCTACGTGAGCCTTATCAATGTGCTCACCAATAAAAGGACGAGTAATGCTAATGTGACGTTAAAGAATTTACGTAAAAATTTATTTTATTTTTTCATTACCATTGATAAGTGGGACCTTTTTATGGGTCTCATTCAATAATGGTGATAGAAAATAAAGTAATTTTTTTATGTATATTTTTTAATATCATGTAATTATTTTTCTAAAAGGACTTCTGCATAGCCATAGAATGCCGTAATGACCAATACAAATTTGTATTGATCTATGCTTCATGAGGTGGTACACACTTTACAAGTTTTATTGATACGAAGTTGGCATTTCACACGTATCATAGCAATACCCCGTATTGACAAATTTTTTCACGGAGCTGAACGAGTCAAGCTTTTAGGTGGAGCCCATGAGTCACTAGTTGTGTACTTCATTCTCCAATTGTACAACCTTGTGTCAAAAATAACAGAGGTAGTGGAGCGGGCACTGTGGCTAGCCAAGTTGCTAAACCCAGTGGTGGTAAAGCTGGGGAGTATGAGGCAAGCCTAAACTATGTTGAATTCGAGGACTATTTCCGGAATGTGGTGTTTCTTGGATGTGGTGGTGCTGGCGGTATTCGAATTAGTAGAGCCAAGGATGTGGAAGGAGTCTGAGGAGAGGGCTTGGATGGACCAGCTACTATTGGGTCGCTGCATCGCATAGGTGGTGGGGTTGGGTGAAGCAGTGGAGAGCAGGGGGAGTAGACAGAAGAGAGGGAATGTCAAAACATGACACCACTTCAAAGAGCGTTAACGCATTTTGGAGTTGGTCACAATGTAACTTGAAATAGGAGTCATAGTCTATATTGGACTATGATGTGGAATCTTTACCTATCTATATAAAAGCCATCATGCCGTTAATTTTCTAGTGTAGAAAAGACTTTTGCTTTTGTAGAAAAAGAAGCTCTAGGTTAAGAGAGAGGTATATAAAGAGTGTAAGATCTCTGAACTTAAATCGGTTTTTAATTTAATTAGTTTCAGTACTTTTATCTTGTTTAAGATATTCCTAATTAATTTTGATAATTTTTAGAAATAAAAGTAATTTTTAAAAATTTTAAATAAAAATAAATTCATATTTATGAGTTTTAAGTTATTTCAAACTATTTGTAATTTTTTGGGATTTTTGTGTATTTTTTAAAAATTATGGTGTAGCGGGACCTCATGGGCCCCGTTGTCGAAATTAAGGTCTTTGGCCCAAAATGTCATAGACATAAAAGGAAGCCATTATAAAAAAAATTAGAATTTTTCTGGTCCTTTTGGTTAAATGGCCAAATTTTAAAAGTTTATTTAAAAATTATTTTTACACCCCAAGTTTTAGTTAGATTTACCCCAATCCTTTCTATAAAATGGAAATAGGTTGTGTAAGGGTGTTTAGAGTATAATCCTCAATTAGGCCTAAAGAAGAAACGATTAAAGGTATGTTCTTCCCTAATTCAAACTTAATCATTAGGGTTTTTCTAATCCTCTCTTAAATTTACTTTCCTTGATGGATTTAATCTGTTTTGAAAATATTAAATCACTGTTTTACTTCCCTATTTAAAACCCTAACCTTCAAAATTTTATTTTTATGTCTCCTAAGCTCTTGATCTAGGGTTTGCTTTTATAATTTTCAACTCTAAATCGAGTTTAAGTGTATTTTAACATAAAAATCTTATTTTTGGAAGGTTTCAAAGGTGATTAAAGCATTAATTCGACTCAAATAAAGTAGAGAGGTAATGAATTTTCAAAGCTTAGCCTTGTTATGGTGAAAATCTCGATTTTATGGGTTTTACTTGAATAAGTTTTCTTGATTAATGCTTTAATGGTTATTATGAAATGTCAATTTCTTGCCTTGATTTATTAGGGTTTTACCTTGAAATGAGTTTAATTAGCTTTTTGGAATGTTTAGTGGAATTTTGATGGTGTATGAAGCTTGTGATGAAGGTTTTAACATTCTTCAATGGTGTTTGGGTTTTGAATTTCGAAAGAAAAAAGAAGGCTCAAACTGTGTGTTGGCAATTGATTGTGCCAATTGGCCGATCGATCGGGCCGTTCGAATGACTTACTAGGCTGATCGATCAACTACATGGTAGTTCTGTCATTTTTTATTTTGATGCTCACTTTAGTGATTTTACTTAATTTGATGATTCTAATAGTTATGGGCAGTGTTCTATGTTGGAATTAAGTTAATATAATGACGTAGAGTTGATGATAGAGATTTATAAAGTATGCTTAAGAATTTGTTATATGGTATTATATGTTGATAGTTATACATGTTAACATTTAATTACCTTGAATGTATGAATGATGAAATTTTTATGATTAGAGCAGGGACATTACACGGTAAATTATAAGATGTTATATCTTATAATGAGAATAGATTGTGGGTAAATGATGTTTTAATGTTATAGCTTCATGTGTAGAATAATTATGCTTGAAGAAGTTGAGCATTTGATTTCAAATAAGATTTATGGTAGATTTCACCCTTGATTTTAGTTGGTAATCGTGATGTGGATGTGTGTAAAGCATATGTGTATTACCTTATGAGCTTATGTCAAAGCATTGGTCATGTACTTAGGAGATGAATGGACACACACATATGAGGAATCTATCATGAAATCGTAGTTAATTATGATTTGATTATGATGCATGAGGGGATTGATGAGAGTACATTCTACGTGTTGGAATTCACGTAGATCTTGCTTATAGATGAATCATGATATCATGCATCATGAAACAAACTTCATGAATCAGATTTTATCGATGTTTAGCTAGAATTGATCGATTGTATGCAATGAGGTGAGATTACGTGCCTAATTAATCAATCGTCGACTTAATCAAAACTTGGTTAGTCTGAAAGGAAATGATTTTGATTTGAGATCCTATGTGGAACATGTATATTCCTCGGGTTGAGTCGAGTCAAATTGAGTTATGTGGGAACGAGTTGTGTACTTGTCTTGCGGATGAGATTAGTTATTGAGATTATCTAGATGTAATATCCCTAATTTTCCCGGGTTTCAAAATTTAAATACGTGGAAATTATGGTGTTTAACCTATTGACATTCTTATTAGAATAACTTTCTCCCTAGATATAATTTGGGGCTGAAGCTAATTCTATTGGAAAGTAGACAGAAAGAGCTTTGAAACGCCACCAAGAACGCGCGAATCGGAGTCCGGATGAGGGAGAAACGACCGTTTGAAGTTGAACATATCGTGCAGGACCCGTTTACCCGAACTGAACGTGCGAATTGTCCGTTTAAGTCACTATTTGGGCCCAATCAATTAGCATTCCGAATTTGTGTTTTTAGGGCTCAATTTGGTTGCTAAATTGAAGGGGTTTTAACCCAAATTCTCATGACTATAAAAGGAGAATTAGGGTTAATAGAAGGGGGTCTTTGCCCGATTGAAGGGGAGAAGACGGTGAAAGGCGAAGCTCCGGCGAGGGTCCGACAGAGCTCTGGCAGCGGTAGATCGACAAAAACTCAACCGTTGAGGTGAGATTTCAAGTTGAAATTGTAGGGAATTCATTAATTTATTTTACTCAGCATAATATTAAAAGTAATTTATGCACAAACTGTTCACGTGAACAGTTGGGTTCGATCGTAAGCAAGGGTGGCCACGGCCTTGTCCGTGGCCCTGGCCTGGCCTCGGCATCCCTGACTCTGGCCGCGGCGGCCCCTTGCTCCGGCGAAGCCTTGGCGGCTGCAGACTCGGCTGCCGCTGTGCTGGCCGCCAGATCGCTGCAAAAAAAAAAAAAAGACAGAGAAGAGAACACTGTGGTGGCGGCGCGGCACAGCCCGGCCGGAGTAGGGACTTGGCTTCCCGGAATCGCCGGACGATGGAGATCCGGTCAAGCAAGGCCACCGTCCGGCAGAGGCGGCTTGCCGTCGCGTCACTGTCGCACAGTATAATAAAAAAAATACGGCCGCTTTGTCCCCGGCCAGCCACCGGACGGAGGCAAGGCCGAGTCCGTCAGATTCGCCGGGCGACGGCAATCCGACTGGCCTTGGCCTCGCCCGCCGGGACGCCTGGGGGAAAAACGGCGCGGCCTCTGGCAGGTCGCGGGGAAGACGACCCTCGCGGGTCGTCTGCTCCCTGGACCGGGTCGGGTAACCAAACCCGATCCGGTCCGGTCCTATCAAAAAAAACATAATTTATATTCTCAGAACCGGGTCCGGTTCAGGGGGTTAATGGTGTCAAATAAATCCTAGAAAATTATTATTGGACCTGGAGAGGGTTGGGATTATTCTAACCAAGTTTTAGCTTGGGGAAAAATCCCAGAGATTGTAAAATGATTATTTTACCCCTATTAGTTAATTATCGTATAATATTAACTTATTCGAGTTTGAAGCTCCGGTTCAAAGGCCTATGAATTGACCTAAAAAGTGGAAAAATTCTCAGTGATAGTTTAATGTGTAAACTAGTTATAGGCCAAACCACTTAGTGAGGAAAATTACCAATGAGTGGTTAATTGACCCTTTTGTCCTTAGGGTTTATAATAAACCGTTAAGACAACCTGGGTCGGTTCAAGGGGTTCACGACCCCGTCACATGCCAAGAAAATTACACCGAGTCCATGAAGGCCAGTAGTACCCTTGAGTTGAATTTTAGACCCATTGGATATCATTAAGGCCTTAAACCAAATGACAGAAATACCCTTATGAGTGGACCAGCCCGCATTCGTGTGAATGTTATTAACGGGCCAATGTGATACTGAAACCTTTTGAGAGGTTAAAGACTTACCTGAGTGCAGAGAGGACTGTATCCAATGTTGGATAATTACTCTAATGCCCTTAGGTGCATTTCGACCAGTTTAATAGAGATTTATTAAGATAACCCAAGGAGGGTTAGGGCATGAGTGCTCGAATAAATCTTATATCATTAATGAATTTTATTATTGATATTATGATATGCTTAAACCTGTGTAGTTCTTATGGTTTATGTTGTTATTTGTTTCAATTTTTGATATTGATGTTGTGATAGTAATTTATCACTATCTTTAAATTATTGAAAGATTAATTGATGGGGTTTGATAGCTTTGGATTGGGCAAGAACACCTAATCAAGATAAAGACTAAAATACCTCAGAGGGGTCTGGGACTAGTTCATGCAATGAACAAAGCCTTTGACCTGACGATTTGCCTTGGTTGATGAACTGATGGCATGTCTCGAGTTGTAAACCTTAGTCTAGAAGGGACTAATAGGGTTTGGGATAGTCATTCAGAATCCTGGCTTATAGATGAGCAAGATAGGGTTCAGAATGGTTTCCTAAGTTTTAGCTCTATTGAGGATCCGCTGATTTGACCGTGAAGTTGCACCTCCCCATTGGAGGGAGTTCTTTGTGAGCCGGGCACACCGCAGATCTATTGAGGATCTTTTAGTGTACACGCAATTAGGGTCGCTGACATCCTGCTTGGTTGGCGTCTCTGACCACTTCTGTTCAGGTGCAGTTGTGGGCCATGCCCTTCCACTCCGGTCAGGTCCTTATGGGCTAGGTTGGGAGATGGCACTTCCTGGTGGATTCCAGGGGCCTGGTGGATTCCAGGGTGTTTCTTATCATTTGTCACTTAGGTTGACATCTGATGTGTCTGTCTGTCTTTGGGATTAGACGGGAATATTAATTATCGAACAATAGTTCGAGAAATAATTAATAATATTGATTGATATTGCTTGTTTAATTAGAACAAGTGGAACGATTAAAGGACTTGCATAAAGTGTAGGTTGCTTGAAAATACTTAAGCATTGCATGGGTGATGCTATGCTTCTTAGTATAGTGTAGTTTTTAGGCAGAACTACGTCTGGATCCGATCTTGTTGGAAACATGGGAGATGTTGTCTGATGAGTACGTAGGCAACTAACATCGGGTGATGTTGGCCCGATCCGAATAATATTAATAAAACCTTTTGTCCTTTGGAAGCTCTTCCCCTGAAGGCGGAGATGCCCCATTGTGGTTGTGGTTGTTGTTTGGTTTGCTTTATTGCAAATTCTCTAGGCGACGACAAGTGAGACCAAGGCAGGCGAGCTCAAGAAGTTTTCAAAATTTTGAAACTCCGATACGTAAGTGTACCTTAAGCGTGAGAGTCAACTTGTTATTTATTTTCAGACGGGTGACAGACTTGTACTTAGATGGATGAGCTGGTCTTTGTGAATTTTTAGACGTTAAATAATCTCGTATGATTTGATATTCGTGTTTGTGAACCCCAGTTATCATGACCTGGATATTTAATCGAAGGGTTTGTTTTGCATTTAAAGAAAAAAAAATTTACCTACCGTTCGTGCTATTTAAAAATGCTTTTAAAAAATCCGGGTCGTGACACTAGACCCTGAGAATCTAGTTGGTTTGTCCAAGTGCACCGGCTTACCAGGTACTGTTGTTTGGGATTTCGGTATTTGACAAACAGGGATGCTCGGGAGTTTTAACTTGATGGGTAGGGGTTGCTCAGAGGCTTTGACCTTAAGGAGTAGAGGTTGCTTGAAGGCTTTGGCCTTTAGCAGTAGGGGTTGCTCAAAGGCGTTGGCATTGAAGAGCATGTCTATTTGATATGGGGTTGCTCGAGGCCTTTGACCTTAAAGAGCAGGTTTATTCTCTCTGTGTATGGACTTGCATGTTAGACTAGTGTGTGTGAAACACTTATATATAGATGATGAATGAGAATGTTGATGCATGATTTGAATATATGTTAGAGATACATCTCATGCATGTTTATATAGTGTTATGCAGGATCTGAGTGGTGTGATATGGTTGCATGATCAGAAAGTGTGTGAAAGGCACTTCTCATGCGGTTTATGTATGATATTATGCTTGGATTGATTAGATGTGAAATGTTACATATGCAAGATGGATGTTGGATTATAACTTGAGCATTTATGCCTTGACCTTAATATGTGTGTCATAGCATGCTAGCTCTTTTGTTTTATGAATAAATAGGGGCTTTTTAAGGGAATGATCAGAAAAAGGTATACTATGTCAATTATGATCTGAATTGCTATATTGTCATGCTGTGATAGTTTTCTAATTATTGTTGTCATATAAAAAACTTTATTGAGTTGTACTCACCTCACTTTCTTTCTTTTGTTTTGGGGTTACATGGTTTGACATGTAGTATGGCAAGATCCTCTGTATGAGGAGCGGTCAAGAAGAGCTTGAAAATAAGTGTGGATGCCTCTAGACATTATTATGTTATTTTTTTCTGATTTACTTTGTTATGAGTATAGAACATTGTGTATGTTGGTCCTTGTTTCAAACTCGTGAACACCTTATGCTTTTAGATCTATTTTAAACTTTATGATTTGAGTCATGTTTGTTGGCTTAGGATTTTAAGTTTGTGGGTAATACTTGTGGACTATTTATAAGTTAAAAATCTTTGTTTGTTCTACTTATTACTCTTGCTCAAAGGTTATATGATGCATAACTCCACTAGTTAAACCGCCCGTAGTAGGGGCTAAGCCTTCCGCTATTCATTAATCGCTTTTATTTTTGTCGCCCCGTGCGCTTAACCAGCCCTTGGACTGAATTCGGCTCGGGTTAAGCAATACCGGGGCATGACAAAGTGGGTTTTTTGTTTTATTTTATAAGAGTTGTGAAGTGGATTCTTAGGTACTTCTAGGGTATTACAGATCTACCCTTGGTCTATAGTGGAACTAAGGTAGAGTTGAAGGGTTATGTGGACTTAGATATGGTCGGCGATCTAGATGAGAAACGAAGTATTGCTAGATATATTTTCATATTGGGTTCTATCTTATGGATGTCAAGGTTGCAGAAGATAATTACTTTGTCAATTGTAGAGTCACTGAGTTGGACTGAATTCAAAATTTCCTGAAGGAGTTGGGTAAGGAGCAATATGGGAGTCTATTGTATAGTGACCATGAGAGTGCTATACATTTGGCGAAGAATGCAACATTTTATACTCAGACTAAACACATTGACATTAAGTACTACTATATCAAATTATTGGTGGAAGAGGGTGTCATCAAATTTGAGAAATCTGCACAAAGGAGAACATTGCAGATATGTTCACTAAGTTTGTACCTGGTGAGAAGCTGAGATTTTGTCCACTTTAGTGGGTCATTTAGCTTGAGGACTGGTGATAGCAGCAACAATATTTCCATTATGAGACTTAGTGACATTGGTGGAGGAGGTTGCGTTCAAGGTGGAGCACACAAGTGTATGTGGATCAAGGTGGAGGCAAGTACATATTCTTTCATGTAATTTTTAAAATTTAAGACAAAGTGAAAATTGTTAGAACATAATGCCACTCCAAACACGTTAACTTGTTTTGAAGTTGGTCACGACGTAATTTGTCCATATTGGACTGTGATATGAAATCTTCATCCATCTATATAAAGCCATTACGTAGCTAATTTTCTAGTGTGGAAAAGGCTTTTGCTTTTGCAGAAAGAGAAGCTCTAGGCCGAGAGAAGGGATTACAAAAAGAGGGATTTTTGTTTTATTTTTTTGTGAGAGCTCTTTGAAGGGGTTTTCTTAAGGAGAGAAATGAGACTTTTTTATAATCAATTTTTTTTACTTTAGTAGATTTGTTGTTGTTGTTGATAGAAGTAGGTATTGCCGAACTACGAGGTAATCTTGTTGTCTTTTTTACTTTTTTTTTTCTGTGATTACTTGTGCATTGTTGTACCATATAGGGGCTTTTGCACATAGAAATAACCATTAGCCGAGAATTGCGTTTGGTAAGATCCCTAAAACTCAACAGTGAAGAGTGGAAGCGGTCGACGGAGAGAAGCGGGTTCGTGACGGTGCAACTGAGCCATTGCCAGAATCCTACTCTGGGACTAAACTACAGCCCCAACTACCTGTTGTTGGAGTCGCCTTCGGGTTTCCTATTGCTGGCTTGGAACGATCACCCCACCCCATTGCGATGCCGCTAGGTTCTCACGGCCTTGATTGGAGAGAACACAAATATGTTCGTCAGTC
Organism: Saururus chinensis; assembly: GCA_035235625.1. Taxonomy (NCBI): domain Eukaryota; kingdom Viridiplantae; phylum Streptophyta; class Magnoliopsida; order Piperales; family Saururaceae; genus Saururus; species Saururus chinensis. Next base: position 4,512,941 of record CP141143.1, read on the forward strand.
TCTTCAACTTTTGTGTTTTTTTCCCTTTACCTTTTTCTTTACTATGATTATTTTTTATGTTTATAATATTATTAATTTATGGGCGTACAAAAAAACTTTTCGATGCTCTCTCATTTGCTTCATCTGGCTGGTTTGCATTTTGATGTCGGGGCTTTGTTTTATTTGTTTGTAGAATTAGTGTTAGGAAAGGGCTACGCCAAGTTAAATTTATATTCCACTAATTCCTCTTGGTAGTGTTAATCATTGGCAGCACTCCTAAGTTCTAAATTTCTTACTAAAAAATATTTTCTTTGGGTCATTGGTAAACAGACTAAGTACACGGTAGTTTATATACCACTACATGCATAATTAAACTCAAAGTTTAAGATCTGCAACTCCTATAACCGAAGAGGGTATATACATCTATGCTACTACAATACTCCTCCCTCCCTCCCTCATAGTCCGAGACATTGTAAGAGCTCAACACCTCCCTAGTCCTTATCCTTTATGGGTTTACTCTTAATTCATTTTTTAGTTACGTTCCATATGTCTTTATGTATATTATGCTTTAAAAAAATATAATATGATATATTATAAAATATAATAATTTTTTATATGTATCAAAGGTTTTGCACTTGTTACTGTACATACCAAGAGCATCAAACGATACGTACTTATATCTATAAGTCATACCGATACGGTCTTTGCTGCGCGTAGCGCACACCATCAATGTCACGTGCTCGCGAGTGGCATTAGCATTTGTCCAATCTTGCGAAGATGGCGGTTTAATATGAGTCAGCACTCGGCATCGTCCTAACGACTGTTAGGTAATTATGTATGGGCAAAGGAGAAGGATCTCCACGTGATTACGTTTATTAATGCACTTGGGCCTATGTACCACGTTAGGATGAATTGCTAGCCGACGACTATGCTTCCAAGGAGTCAGGCCCACGACAATATTGAGTAGTTAGCACGTGAAGGCCGGGTGAACGAGTGTCCCCCCAGCCAGCTCTGAGATGAGATTGGACTTGGTGTCACTGTGACGACAAGAAAACCGAATCAGAAGGATTCGACCAACAGGACAGCTCCGCTTCCATGGCATCCGTGTCTGGCAACCGTGTTTCCAACCGCATTCCAACCGCGTTCCACTGTTCCATTTCGGGGGGGATAGCAGCTCCAGCTAGAACTCTTCCTCCTCTTCTCCCGTACCGAATCCAACACAACTTACCTTCCTCCCACCTCATTCATGGTCATCCTTTTAAGTTATCGCTTTTTACCTCCTCTCCCTCTGTCTGATGATCTGGTCGAGGGAGGGAGGGAGTGAGTGATACCGAGGTTCCATCTGACCGATCGATCAGTTACGAAGGACGAGCTTGTTTTCCTACACCTTTCGCCCCGCTTTCAGTTGTATTGTGTGCCAAATATGTCGGGGAGAATGGCCAACGGCGATGGATCGGACAGAGAAGGGTCCGAGGCCGGCTCGGAGGACAAGGGGATCTTTGAGTACTTTGGATGGGTTTACCACATCGGCGTCAACTCCATCGGCCACGAGTACTGCCATCTCCGCTTTCTCTTCCTCAGGGGCAAATTCGTTGGCATGTACAAACGCGATCCACACGAAAACCCCGGCATCGTAAGCTCTATTTCACCTCTCCATACGTCTTTTATTCGCCTTCAATTTACTCTTTTTCTCGAGGAGGTACATTGAGTATTTTGATAAAGTCGTAAATCTCAATGGCGCTGTTGTAAAATGGTCGTTGTGCAAATGCTTCTTATTCAATGTTTATATCAAAGCTGGACAACAGATATTCAATTTGTTGTGAAAATTGTTCCTGGAGCCTGGAGGTGACTGTAGATCACAATATTGCGAAACATGCCCACTGGAAACAAATTCTGAGGAGACAGTGATTTTCTCGAAGAGCAAGCCAGACAGTTTTTCGGTTGTCATTGATGTAGTGACTAATTATAACGTCTATGCCATTTCCTGTCTTTCTTCTCTCCTTAGCTTCAACATGTCAGTCACCAACGACTGACTTCCTGGTATCTGCTGGGGATTTTTCAGGCCGTCCATTTAATCTTTCTTTCATTTGCTTGCAATCTTTTTTCTAAAATTTACTGCTTTATAGCTTGGCTAAATCTGAAAATTTGTTAACTCAAAGAAAAAAAAAATCTGAAAACTTGTTTCTGCAAGACGAGATATTTTAAGAGCTTAAGTTTGATTGAACTTTAGTTGTTTTCCAAATGCAAATTAACTATTTGACTGAAGAGCTGGGCACTCTTGCTCCTCCAAACTGTCAACATTATGCCATAGTGTATGAATTTTAAGGGGTTGATCTGATCTTGCCTGTTTTATGGATGTTATATCACGTTTCAGAAACCTATCAGAAAGGGTGTTGTTGGTCACACTCTTATGGTGGAAGAGCTAGGACGAAAGAAAGTAAACAATGGGGTGAGGCCCAGATGTGAATAATTCTCTTCTTTTATCATTCCTAATATGATTGCGTAGTGCAAATCCTCTATTTTCATCAGATGGAACTCCTAAATATCCTCTGTTATCATCTGTTAGGATCTGCACGTATTGAGGTTTTACAATCGGTTGGATGAGACAAAAAAAGGAGAAGTAAGTCTTCCTTTATTCATCTTATTTTGGGATGATTCTCGCTGTTTCTAGATAAAGCAGGATGTTTTCATTAATTTTATCAATTCTATCCATGCACATCACTTGTATGTTACATTGTATATTGTTACAGTATCTTATCTTCCTCCTGTTTAAATCTGTTAAGATTACAAAGAAGTCATGTAAAGTTTTCGTTCTAGGGAGTACCATGTTGTATCAGTTTTATTACTGGAAAATTCTTAAGCATGCTGCATGGAATGCTTGCAACAAATTAGATCCATGTATATTCGATGGATTTAGCTGAAATAAGAGTGTTAAGCTGGTATGAGTGGGAAGAAAGTATGGATGAGATCAGGAATGTCATGGTAGTGGGAGACTGCCGTTTATTCCTAGTTGTTAGCCCCTTAATCCCTTTCCTAAGCATCGGGGCTGGCAGCCCTAAGACCTTGGCGGGTGGACTAGCCAAGGCAAGCACATTCTTGGTGTGGGTGTGCATTTGCATCAGCATTGGTGCATTGGGGGGACTTGTTGGCGGGCTGGGTGCCACTAGCATGGATGGGAGTCCTTTGCAAGCAAGAGACCTGTACAAGCAGGTTGGCAGAACTCCTACTTCGAGTAGGTAATGGATGGCTAGACTCCTATGCACAGTTGGACAAAGGTTGGCAGCTGAAGGTGGACTCTTAGCGGGACTAGAACTGCAGTTGGTGCCCCATTAAGGCTGGGTCTATGTAAGGGGGATGGTTGTATTGCTGGAGGATTCAACCAGGGTTCCTCATTGTATTGTTGTAGAGATAATGTAGGAATAAAGCTTGGGTGGAGCCCTTACAAATTCGTGTGGCTTTGCTGGTTGTTTATGTGTTTTGTGCATACGGGTGTGCGAGGAAGGCTGCCGGTTGATGGCACAATCAGGCCATCATGAGGGCGATATGCATGGTGAAAAAGTATCCACGTGACACCAGAAGATATTGAAGTGAGAGCTATAAGATTTCAGTGATACATATATCCTACATTTTTCATGCATACCCAAGATGAGGCAAGGATGGTGAGGAGAACAAGCCCTGAATGAAAATGTATCACGTGCTTATATGAGTTATACAAGCAGACCAGTGCTAATTGTATCTTTTGGGAAGATGATGATGCAGTTTAGTTCGCAAATACAGTTGGGTCTCAAATGGTGCATTTGCAAGTTTTTTTGTATACTTGAAATGTAGAATCATTTCCAAACATAATGTATGATGCCTGACGTTGTGTCTTGAGGACAGGGTGGAACCAAGTTTAGCCCATTGGGGAGCATCTCCAATGGAGAAGTCCAACTTTGGGTTGAGCTAACATCAAGATGTTAGTTCCCAAAGTACCTTTTTCTTTTCTCCAGAAAAAGGATTAGACTCATGTAGTTCTCCACACATGTCGATAATAAACACAAAACATCATAGCAACTAACTTCCTATTTTCATAATCAAAGTCTAGTCATACGCACAATCACATCATATCATTTCATCCTTTCATCATCGGGTTTGAGTCAAATGCATAGTTTTCATATCTGTTCATCTTTTTATCAGTCATTTACAGGCAAATTAGATCATATTTCTTATATCCTCTTCTCCTCGTTGTCATCATATATCTTTTGGCATAGCGTACTTGAACAGATTGAGTTTGTGCACAGGTGACTTGATGTCACCTTATGATTGTGGGAAAAGCAAAGCAAAAAAAATTACCACTGACAAATAGGTGGAATAAGGTGATTATGATTGCTTCTTGTTCAAATAGATGATTGATGCAGCTCCAGCAGCTGATATCATGTCCAGTGATGTAGGACAAGCATCCTACAGTTAGAAAATGGTCGAGAAAGGGGAAAAAGGATAGTGCCCTTGGAGTCCGCACCAAGGGTTTCTGCAGGAATCCACACCAGATGGAGTAGGACCTCGTCTTCAACACCTAGGATATAGGCTTACATTTACAAAATCATTTATCATCTTCGTTAATGATAGCATGGGCCTTTTTATAGGCTTACAATGACTTCTATTAGGAAACAAAATGTAAGAAAGAAAATTACACAATTGACATAAAACCACTGTATAAATTTTCCGATATATGCTTAATCGTATTTTTTGTTTCTGTTGAAGATTGCTTGTGCTAATGCTGGAGAAGCACGGAAATGGATAGAAGCATTCAAGCATGCTAAGCAGCTGGTATGACGATGGTGTTGGATTGACAAACATCATTTGTATTTAGTAGGCTCTGCCCCTTTTTCTTTTCTGGTCATTGGTTGAAAAGATGATACTTATATCTGTCATGCACATTCAATTTTTTGGTGAATTGGATTAAACTTTAATGTGTTACTCATATCATATCATTTCCTGGCACTGAGGTCATATTATCAAATGGGAGCCTTGCCCATTGCTGTATATTACCTTTTCACATTTTAGGATCACATTCTAGCCAATCGTCTTTTTCCAAAAAGCTTGAAATTTATAATTCTTTGTAACTATTTGCAAAAAATTATGCAGGCTGTGTCTGAGCTCTTAAGAAGAAGTGGTCGGCGTGTGTTGAACTCTGAGAATGAGTATGCTTAAAGAGTTTGCCTGTGAAACATATTTTTTTTTATCTGTTAAACTTAGCTGGAGTGGTTGTTCATCACTAAATTTTACACTCTCTTTATGGAAAGGCTCAATCTTGAAGGGCACAGGCCTCGTGTGAGACGCTATGCTCACCGTTTGAAAAAACTTATAAGAATTGGTAAAGGTAGAATTTTTTAAAATGCTTATGTTTTGGAAAATTTTGGTCCTGTTTTGACAGTGACTAATTTTCATATTCAATATTAGGTCCAGAGAGGCTTTTACGGAAATCTTCAAATTTAGAAAGTAGCATCAAGCCTGCTGATTATTCATATGCGGATGTTGTAGATGCGATTGAGGCACATGAGTGGAGATGTATTCGTGCTTTTAATGGTATCTTTTACATTGTCATTTTTTTGGTCCTGTAGTGCATGTAATGGGATCAGTTTGAAGCATGCGTGTTATGTATATTAGATAAAAGATAGAAATGTTGGGCACAAAGAATAAAAGCATATGCTTGGAAACTGAATGTCTGATGTAATTTCACAGCCAAACAAAATCCAACCACGAGAAAAATTATCTTTTAGAATCTATTGTCTAGAATATTTTACCAGTGCTAAGTTTCATGAAAGCCGAATGAGGACCTTACTGGATTTTTGGATAGGGGGATAACTTATCAGCTCCTTCACATTCTCTTTTTTTTATAGAAAAAGACAGTTTCCCGATTTTTGAAATGGACAATAACCTCTGCGTTCTCCAGCCTTTTTTAATATTCGAACTTTAAACACCTAAAATTTCTAAACCAATATTAGATTTGAACATTGTTCAGAATCTTCAGATATCACATTAGTGAGTGGCATTGGGTCCAGATCTGGGTTTAGGGAAGGCCAAGGGCCAGCGCTGGGCCTTGGTCAAATTCAAAATTTGAGTTGAATCGAAACCCTAAATTCAAGCTGATTAAACTATATCTTTTAACATGTGAATAAGACATTTTGTATTTCAATTATGATTTATGTCTGCCTTTCGGATTGGTAGCCCTCTAAAAGTCTGAAACAGTAAAGGAATCTCCTCTTTTAGGATCACTTGAGAAAAGTTGTTCTTTTGCTATATGTTCTAATGGCCTTAATATTCTTCTATTTTCAGGCATCAGAATATTGGAGGATGTGGCTAGCTTAAAGGTGCTTTTAATTTTATCTTCTTTTTATGCAGTGTAAAGGTCTAGAGTCTTTTTGAACCCTGCATTCCTTCTCCCGGCCTCTCGCCTTCCTTATTTCCTAAAAAATGACATAAAAAAAGATTCAAAAAATGTGAAAAAAAAATCTAAGCACATTCTAATTTCTTGTTCTCAATAAAAACGGCTCATCAACAAGTGAATGGACTTCAAAAATGGTGGAAGCCCAATAAGCATAGCTTGTCCCGAAGGGGAAGTTGTAAATCTGGTTATGTTTATAATGTATTACGCTTTCAATTTTTTTAATGGCTATATTCGCTATTCATAGATCGGCAAAGGTGTTCTTGTGAAGTCTGTTGGTGTGGTCGATGCAAGTTTGGATTCTGTCTTTGAAGTGGTTCTCAACCTTGATCGGCGTCAGAGATATGAGTAAGTGTTAAGTAGATTAAGCCCTTGTTTTTTTGTGCCTAAGTTCACTTCTTTATATATTTCACTTGGCAACTATTGGTACAGGTGGGACATGCTGACCAGTGATCTTGAGTTAATTGAATCAGTTGATGGCCACTATGATGTGGTCTATGGAACTTATGACCCAAATTACCTAACTCGGTAAGCCATTATGTACTGCAAAAGAATCTGAAATCGGTTTGTATTGTATACTAATTGACTACGCAAGAATCTCTTTTAGTTGCTATTGGGGTACGAGACAGAAAGATAATTTTCCAAAACAGGGATATTGAAAATAGACTACCTGCTTGCTTTAGGCAAACACTAAGATATGGATTACATGTTTTAATATACACCACACAATAAGTTTATGTTTATAGTTGGCTTCTATGTGTATTGGAAACTCTTATCATATTTGAAGCAACACGAGATACTTATTGAAACATTAGCGCTTCCATGGATTTCAAATTTGATTAATAAATTCATATTCATGATATTTTGAAAATTTCAAATTTGGCGTATGGAAGGAGGACATAATTTAGTAATGTGGATGAGTATCCAAAATTTCAACGTTTCCAATTTACACCATTATTTGATGTTACAGTGTTTCTAGATGGAACTCAAAGAGAGATTTTGTCTTTTCAAGGCAGTGGTTTCGTGAGCAGGATGGAGGATACAGTAAAAGCTCTATTATATATATTTATTTTTCTAGATTTTCGGAGTCTTTGGTTTCCTGCCTTTTGTTTACATACTTTTGCTATTATTTAATTCTCATTTACGTATTGATTGCTCCAGCAATTTTGCAGTTTCCAGCTGTTCACAAGAATCGACCTCAGAGGTCTGGCTATCAGCGCACAAAAATTAACCGTAAGCTTTTTACCACTTTTTCAAAATAAACAAGTTTTGGAGTGATAAATGCTGGTACACGTTTTACGTTTTGTTTTGGTTTCTGTAAGTGTGAGGCCGTAACCATGATGTTTCCTTGCTACCAGAGCTTTATATATTCAATAGTTTCCCCTTGGACTTTTTCATCATGGAGTCATATTGGTGAATTTATTGAACAAACTCTAACTGGGCTTGTCTTTGCGGCCACAATTGGGAGGATATTTAGCTTTTGTGCTTTCTGATAAATGTGGTCCGACTCTTGCCTTCTGTGTAATGTTTTAATGATACCCTTTTTTAAAGCAATTTTTTTGATACCTTGACTATGTCTCATATAATTCATTGTAACTCATTAAAAAACACTGCAATCGTGTTTGTTATGTTTCTAGGAACTTTATCAGAGCTTTCTTAAATCTCTTGTATCATCAGGCAAAATACTAAAGAAGAATGGAAAGGCTGAACTAATTTATCAATTCCTTTTTGACCTGATATTGTGTCTTAGCTTCCACTTGGGAAATCAGAAAGTTGGACCATCGACAAAATTCAAGTGTCCAAAAATGCCTTGTCACACAAATCTTGGAGATACATTCCAGTGGTTGGGGGCCATGGAAAGAGCATTACTATGCAAAATTTGAGAAGACGATTCCTTATGCATTTCTGTGCCAGGTTGCTGGTGGGTAGAGAGTTTTTGTTTTTTGTTGAACTGTTTCCTATATAAAAAAATAACTATGTAAAATTTTTAGCCTTTCCAATCTACTGCATTCTTCAATATGTTAAAAAACCTGCACTTTGTATTTTAATTATATCTATTGCAGGACTGCGAGAATATTTTGGAGCGAATCCTGCCCTCACATCAGATGCTTCCTCTATAATTGAACAAACAAGTGAACTGAGTGATTCTAATTCCCAATCTTTCGATATTGAAGATTCTGACACCAACGATGAGTTCTATGATGCAATTGCTTCTGATCAATCATTGGAAGATGAAGATAGTGATGATGAAGTAGACTTTTCAGAGGTACTATTTTTCCTCATGTATGGTTCTGGAAGGTGATCTGGTTGTAGGCAATTTATGCTTACAGGTGTTTTACTATTTGTTATTTATACTTTTTTATTTACTGGGCTTTAGAGTGGAAAACTAAAGCTAAGGAATGTGTCATGGGCCATTGCCGGCTTCACGTTAAAGAAAAGTACAGGTATTGTCTACCCTCTTAATATGGAATAGTCACAATTAGTCTATATTTTACATATCCTTCTTCCTGTTTTTTAATCAAGAATTGTTACTACATTTTATTAAGAGAATGGTAAGTGGTAATGCAATAACCCCTTAAAGTGACAATTGTGGAGTGGTGGTTTGTCCACTCCAATGTTTGTTAGAAAAGTCAGTGACTAAATTTGTTTGAGTTTCTTGGGTGGTTTAAGACAAGGCTAGAGAAAGAATATGTAGAGCATCATGTTCTTAGCCTTTTACTTTTTTTCAAAACTCTCTATAAAATTCATAGCTTTCTTATATTGCAAAGACAAATCTATTGTTTACACAGTTTCTCCCAATGGATATCAAATTTCTCTTTTAGCTCAACTGCTTGAATGCAAAGGTTTCCCTATTCAAGTTGTAGTTTAGTGAATTCTGGCAGCACTTTGTTAAATCAATACTTAATATGCCTAGTGACTTGTTAATTTCAACCAATAAATATTTTAAACAAGGATGGGTATAATGTAGTTCACACTTTAAAAAATCCTCGCCTGACAAAAATGAGTTATCCAGATCACTACTAGCGTCGAAGTGAAGTTTGCTGTGGTGTCTAAGATATTACTGGAGCTATTTTTATGTATTGTCTATTGAAGCTTTGCCATTGCAATGACTCTTGCTGCATTTTCTTCCTTATACAGCAATCTAGACTATTAAAGTGGGATGGAGGGAGTATGGAAATTATTTAATGAGAACAAGAAAAATCTCTCTCACAAAAACTTCATCTGAAAACTAAGCAGACAGAGTTTTAAATTGCAGGTGTTGCCTTAACTAGTGAGTTGGACCCCAGAATTACTCCTATTGATATTGATTTCAGTAGGTTCAGCGGTTCTTTTCCCAAGGCAAAAGGTGACTTAGATACAAACTGTTGGAGTTGTCCAAGTGGTGAGGGATTTAAAATTAGAGGAAAGACTTACTTGAAGGACTTCACAAAGGTTATTCTTCCTTTTTAAAATAAATTCATGTCACCCATGAATTTGAATTTCATAACATTGCATTAAGTGAAATAAATAAACAAAATGCTTCCAATGCCTCTCATTTGCAATTGTGATCATGCCTCAACCATGGTTTGGTCCATGGGAGGTTCTGATACAAGGGCTTTAAAATTGTGTTACATTGGACTGTGGAATGCTTTAAACAAGGATCACAGGTTGAAATTTGGTGATACTCCCATGCTGGGACCCTAATGTTGTCAGTGTCTGCATATTTCCTTAAAGTTGTTTTGCAGCATGATTGAATAATATCTGATGCTCGCTCCCTCCATCCCATATTAAGTGTCCTATTTGTAAAAAATGAAAATTAAACTGTATGTAAGTTGAGAAGCACCTTAGACCACAAAAAGACAAATATAACTTACACACCTTTTCAGGGCACACAAACAATTTTTATATAGCTTTTCTGGCTTTGACTCCCGTGCTCCTTCTACTATGAGAAGAAGCATATTAGGAGCTTTCTAATTGGTAGGAGAATGTGAAATAGGACAGTTAATGTGGGACAACTGTTTTGTTGAAAATAGACACTTGATATGGGATGGAGTATTAGAAACAGTAACTCGAAGCTTGATTAGAGAAGATTATCACAAAGCTCTTGAGGATCATTAAGGCCTGCAAAATACTGTATATCTTTTTCAATGCATAATCATCATTATACAATACTTGTTAAATCCTAGACATAAATCTCGGCCTTGCCTTTTGGTAATACTGGTCCATTGTTTTAAGAGTTAAATGTTCATTGCATCAGTGCGTTCATAATATTTGTTAGCTTGACGTTTCATATTTAAGACATGTCCTATTGCTCATATATATGCATTTCACTTGGGTTATTTGTTGCTTCTAATTTGATTCTTTCTCAGATCATGGGAGGAGAGCCCATATTAAAGCTTTTGGCTGTGGATTGGTTCATGGCTGACAAAAACCTTGATAATGTGGCGTTGAACCCCAACTGTCTTGTGCAGGTAAAGAAAATTTAAACAAAGTAGCAGTACGGCTTATATTTGCATATTTTGGATGTGCAACAATAGAAATATATTACACCCTGCTTATGCTACATGTTATTGTTCGGCTTTGCCGAACATGAAGTTTAAGCTTATGGTCTATGACATGCAAAAAGTAATGTTGTGATGTAATTTATTATCTACCTATGTTGGAGCTTATTGATATTCTAAATTATATCTCTATAAAATTTAAATCGTTTATCATATTAGGTAACCATGAGAGTGGATAGTCCGAGTCAAAGCCTTTGTAAAGCATATGGACACATACCAGTGCATGTTAAATTCCAATTGTATGATTGTTGACCATGTTTCTTGGACTTCGTAGAGCAAATATGTCTGTTAAAATTTTAAGCTTTGGCCTTTTGCTATGGTAGCCACATTACCAGCTAATATGCTTGCTATGCTGTTGTACTGCATGTTCCTTTAGAATGTGTAGCTGTAGTTTTTTTAGGTGCAACAACAATACGCTTTCTCTCATAATATTCATTTTTCAATTCAGTCTGAAGCTGGGAAGAAGATTCCTTTTATCCTTGTAATAAATCTACAGGTTTGTCATTTTTTATAACTTTTTATTGCATGTTATTACCGAGCAAATACATGACAGCTTTGAAGTTCATTTGACTAGGCCTAAAGCTGAATTTATAGAATTCTATTTTGGTAAGAAACAACTATAGAATTAGTGATCATGCATTTTTACCCTTGATTAGTATGGACGTCCTTCTGTGAATTTTTGCTAGCAAAAATTGTTGTGTGAATTGGTGGAATGGGGGATACTGGTGAAGAAATTTGCCCCTTAGATCAAAGCTACATAAAGAATCAAAGGTGGAAGGGATTGAATTATAATGACTGCATTAGGGAGAACTGAGTAAATGTTTTTGTTGATAGATAAAACTCATGTACCCTAGCACACTTTATGCCAATGGGAATTCGACTCTGGGACCTCTCCCACAACCGGGATAGATCCAAGCAGCCTGAGAATTGAGTAACTTTAATAGTTACTAAAGTAAGTAAGCCATTGGGATATTAGGACATAATGCCAAATAATGACACGTGAGAAAATGTGACCAAAGGCTGGTTTTAGGCTCCTAGAGTAGCACATGGGGGCAGGGAGGAGATTGAATGTGGTTTGAAGAAGAGAACTCAACATGCAGTTATATGGCTATGGTGTACAATAAAGTGTAATGGTGAGTATAATCTGTAGTCTGACCTCTAATAGTTGAGTTAAAGTAAATGAGGTTCAAATAAAAGTAAGTCTTTCATTGCTTAACTTCTGCTCTTGTGTAGCAGGTACCAGCAAAACCATATTACAGTTTGGTTCTGTATTATGCATCTGATAGAACCATAAATGAAGGATCTCTGTTGAGTAAGTTTGTAGATGGCACTGATATGTTTCGAGATGAAAGATTCAAACTTATTCCCAGTATTGTTGAGGTATCAACTAGTTTTTGCTGATATCTCCTGGAGAACAGTTAGTTACTTTTATTGTGGGTGATAAACTGAATTTTTCAAGTGTCCTTCAGGGGTATTGGATGGTGAAGCGGGCAGTAGGAAGCAAAGCTTGTCTTTTAGGGAAAGCGGTGACATGCAAATACCTTAGGCAAGATAATTTTCTGGAGGTTAGGACTCTATTTACTCATTCTATATGAGCTTGTTGTTTCTATAAAGTGCGTGCTCTATTTACTCTATTATATAGGCACACATCGACAAAGGTGCTACATAACTCCATTAAAGAAACTGAGAATTTCAAAGAAATAGTTATGCAAAAATAAAGAAACCAGGACAGATATGATGAAGGTTTTGTACCTTTCACATGCAAAGCTAGCAATCACTGTGAAGAAGTTATAAAAATATGTAGAAGAGTATATTGATTTGTTAAATTTAACATATTCTTCAATGTTACTTTGTATGCGACCTAGTGTACAAAAAATATCTTTTCTGCCGGCTCTTTTCTGGCATTAGAGTCCCAAGGTGGTGGTGAATAAAACCATGGGGATATCAGTATAATTTATATCCATTCCAGGTGGGTGCAAGTGACTTAAGTTGGCTAAATTTTCCTTGAATCAAGTTAGTTCAAATCTCAAAGTTTGACTTAGCCCAAGTCCTCTTTACTTGCATTGGCTCAGCTTGTTTTTCCATGACTATCTTACTTAATATCATAGGTGACTTCACATTAAAGACCCGCTCCACTAATAGTTTGGACAGAATACTACATAAAATCAGAGGCGTTTCCACATAATGACTAGAACAGTCTGAACCATGGTTTATTGGATCATCAAATACTACATTATGAGATGGTATTGTGGTTGGGTTGCTGGAGATGCATCTAGTGCAGGTCTGTCAGCAGACTGGATTAGTGAACCAAGATCCAAGATATAAGAATGCAATTTCATATGTTTGAGATTTTATCTTGCTTATGATATATACTCCTTCCGTCCATATTAACTGTCCACATTTGAAAGTGTGATATTAAAGGAAACCAATTTATTAACCTTTTTATGCCATTCACTAGCCCTTTTTACTCCATTCACTAATTACTATGAGAAGATGAAATGAAATGGGACAATTAAAATGAGACAAGTTTTTTTTTTTCAAATCTAGACAATCAATTTGGGATGGGGGGAGTATGATTTTTTAAAATTTCTTTTCAACTATGTCATCTGTGATAGTGTACTACAATTCAGACTACAAGTTCATTACAGGTCGATGTAGATATTGGATCGTCCTCTGTTGCCAAGAGTATCATTAGCCTAGTCCTTGGATACGTCACCAGTATTGTTGTTGATCTTGCCATTTTAATTGAGGTCTCTCTCTCTCTCTCTCTCTCTCTCTCACACACACACACACACACAAATGCGCCTCCCATAAAGTCATACTTCCATGTACTTTAGAATGACAGTCATTAAATTTTGTGGGTTCAACATAAAATGGCATGTTACATTAGGTGTAATGGTATAGTTTCTATTTTTAAGTTCAGGTTGTTGTTTAAGATGCCTTCTTAGAACAGTTTGCCTGTATTCTCTTGGTTGATTTTGAGTGATACCTGGCTGGTATTGAGAACTTATTACTTCTTTGAAGCCGTCGGTGTGGCCACAAATGGTTATTAATCTAAAGTATTCTCATCTCCAAACAGAAATTCCTTTCACACATTAATTGGGGTTTTTTAATATTAAAACGTTATTTCCTCAAAAAGGAGCAAAATGATTGAAAGATCTTACTTTGGATCATATCATTGCGATGTTTTGGGATTTTTTGTAAAATTTTCTCCTTTTTCCCAAATTTGCAATAAATAGCCTTTGTCTGAAGGACATTATGCACAGTAACCTGAATCTCATTATTTTTATCTCCAAAACGTGAAACCGTTTTTCCTTGAGAGTATTAGCCGAAACCAATATCTGGGAAGTATCATAAATATCCCTAACAACCAGTCAAGCTCTGCTTAATGATGCTATTTTTGCAGGCCAGGGAAGAAAAAGACCTTCCGGAGTACATTCTTGGAACAGTTCGATTAAATCGTGTGAGGCTTGATTCTGCCGTACAATTTTGATTGTAGCCGATTCATGTAATATTTTCCAAAGGTGTCTTATAATTGAGTCCAATCTCAGGTTGTTAAACTGAATATATAATTTGTGTTTATTGTGTCTATTCAATGTCAGGTGCATTAAATGCAACAAAATTATTTTGCATTCAATTATCTTTATCAAGGAAAATGTTAAACTGATTACTTTGCTGAAGAAAGAAAAATGGAGCAGCGTGTCACTAGTGCTGGTTCCACCCAATAGGTAGCAAAAAATTATCGTGGTCAAAGTTTTTCGATGATTGAATAGGGCCAACTGTCAGTTATCTGGCCATGCTTGTGGTTAATACAATAATTAGCTCGTATAAGTTTTACCTCAAATGTATGGTGTGTACTATTCGAAGTGGGCTTCTTTTATAATTCAGGTGACCTTCGCGCGATTGAAACCGGGAGAACTATGCCGAGAAAGAATAGCACTAGCATGCAAACATGACATGCTGCTTGGGTTTTCCACTTTGTCGCACTTAAGCTAAAATATCTTTGTCAAAAAAATAAGAGAAATTTATTTAAATAATAATTTTTAAAAAAATTATTACCTAATCGACTTATTTTGGAAAATATTTTTTAAAATGGTGTTGGTTTTTTTTTTTAAAGTGGTGTTAGTTTTTTTCACGCAACTGGTGTTTGTGTAGCATTTTTTTTAAAAATTTTAACTAATTTTATCTTTTAGAATGACGAAATTAAATTTAAGTTAATTTTATTATTTTAAAGGACGAAATCGTTTTTAAAAATAATAAGTGATTTTGTCCTTTAGAATGACAAAATCATGTTAAGTTAATTTCTTCGTTCTAAATGACGAAATCATATGAATTTAAATAAAAAGACAAAATTATATTACAAAATCATGTTAAGTTGATTTCGTTGTTCTAAATGACGAAATCATATGAATTTAAATAAAAAGACAAAATTACATTACGAAATCATGTTAAGTTGATTTCATCCTTTAAAAAAACGAAATTATATGAATTTAAATAAAAAGATAAAATTACATCACAAAATCACTCTTTGAATTCGTCCCTCCCGTGAATTGAGGGGATTTGTCTGTTAAAGGTGGGTGAATTTTAAAAATTAAAAATTCTCAATGACTCATCTACCAATTTGAAAGTTTTTTTCATAAATTTATGATCTAATGCATTTGTCCTGTGTATCTAAATGCATGACTCATCCACGAAATCATGCAATTGTCTTATCAATGACTTATCCACCAATTTAAAAAGGTACTTTAACCCCTTTTTTTATGGCACTGCATGATTTTGTTGTTGTTGGGAGTTGCACGTTTGGGTGATTTCATAGTTCAAAACCACACTTAGACGCATTTATAAGATTTCAGCTCCAGCTTACAAGATTTCAGCTTATAAGATATAATTCTTTTAAATCCTCCGTATCCACCCTCCTCCTCCTCCTCTTCCTCCTCTTCCTCCTCATGCCCACCTCTATCAAATACAACCCCTCCAAATGCAGGCCTGGCTCTAAACAGGCAAACTCATTGTTCTAGAAGCTGGCTAACGGCAGGAGGGTCTCCATGCCCACCTCCCCCTCACCCCTCTCTAGCCCCGGCCCTGATCCTACCAACCCCGACTTGGACCCAGACGGCTTCCTCTCCAACCCGACGGAGCTCGATACTTCGAACTCCAGCGACGAGGACTCTTATTCCTTGCTTTTGAGTTTCTCAGTCCCCCCTCCCATCGGCACCTCTCCTCCTTACCCCCTCTAGGATCCCCCCAAAAATTATACCTTTGACTCTAAGTCCAACTTATCTTCCCTCCCCACCCTCCTTTCCTTCAACTAGGACCATGACTACTTCACCGTTGGCATCACCAACCGTGGCTTCCGCATCTATAATTACCCTTCCGCGAGATCTTCTGGGATTTTGACCATAGCTCCGAGGGGATCTTCCGCCCGGATTTCAATCACATCTTCGATGCCCCCGAAGCTAGCATCAGCATCATCAAGATACTCTTTCATTGCAACATCCTCGCTCTCATCGGCCTGACGACACCAGTGAGATCATGCAGACATCTATTCGGGAGAGCAATAACAACTCTATGTACTTTTTAAAAAAAATTAATGTGATTTTGTCTTTCTAACTTTTTTAAAAACAATTTCGACATTTAAAACGATAAAATCAACTTAAACTTGATTTCACCCTTTAGAAGAACGAAATCACTTAAAATTTTTAAAAAAAAACCACATAGGTGCTAACTGCTTTACTGGCGCCTGTGTGGCGAAAACAAACACCACTTTGAAAAATATTTCACAAAGTAGGTCGATTTGGTAATTATTTTAAAAAAAATAATTATTTAAATAAATTTCTCAAAAAATAACTTTTAGCTGATATATGCTGTATACGGTACATCCACGTCGGAAAACAGCTAGAGACGTCACATATGAACCAATTACAAATCCCGAGTATCAGCTGAATTTCTCAACTCAAACATGCTAAAGGGTTGCCAAAGCTTACCAAAATTCCATTGTGTTCCGAATGGACGACAGCAAAACTAGCACATGTTACTATTGAATAACGTACAATTAGTATCTAAATCTATAAAAAGTACTATTATTACATGACACCAAATTAATGATGTCGTCATGTCTAATTTTAGCATACATAAAAACTCTTCTCTTGGTGCAAGGAGTAAGCATGAGAAAAGAGGATTCCTTGGGGTCAAAAGAAATACAGTTCAGTTCCAATCAAGTTTCGGTCTAGTATAAAATAAGATCGTATTTGAAATGGATGTAAAGCCTAATATAATAGAAATTTTGAACATACAAGAAACTTGAGCTGTACAGATAAGGCCTAATCAGAAATTTGCTTAGCCCTAATTTCAGTGGAGGTCCCTGTGTTCCAGGACCTACCTCATGAGACCTAAAAGAATAATTGTTTCACCAATTAACTTTGTACGAAGAAAGCTCCCATAAGAACTGGTTTATTTTGACATCACGTGACACTTAGATTGCAACGTGAACATTGCATGCCCTTCATCTGAATTTACACATTGGAACTCAAACTCAAATTATCAGGGAATGGGACTTATATTACAAAGCAGCAAAATCACAGCAGTTACCTGGTGTTAAAAACCACGAACATATTTATGGTTGATAAGAATTAAGACATAAATAACCTCCTCAGTAAAATTACTTTTATTATTCATCAAACAATGGCCGCATTATGAAGACTGACAAAACTCACAAAGATCTCCAGTCAGTCTTTAAAAAGAACAAAAACGAAAAGGGTATAAGTTTCCACCATTTCACTATAAAAAATTATCGAATAGGATCTGGCTTCACTAATTGACATTGTGGAAAGAATCAATTATGGCATCTGCGAGGTATTCACATTTGGCTAGAGACAGTCCAGCCAAGGAGATTCTGCCATCCTTGGTCATGTACACGTGCCACTTGTTCGTCATATGATCACTCTGATGACAAAAAAGAACAACATCAAATACTCATATAATGACATTAAACCTTTTAATTAAGTCAAACTTCAGTGGATAAAAGAGACATCGTATGGACCTTTACCTGTTCTTTGTTCAACCCTGTAAAAGAAAACATGCCTATCTGTTTAAGAATAAATGACCAGTCCTTTCCACTTTTATCCTTTGCAGATAAGCTGTCAAAGAGTTTCTGTCTCACATTCTTTATCCTTCCCGCCATAAGTTCCATTTCTTGTTTCCATTCGCCAAAAAGAGTTGAATTTCCAACAACATTGGCAACAATTCTGGCTCCATGAACAGGAGGATTTGAATACATTGGTCGTGCAAGTCTCTTCAGCTGGCTCTTCACTCTTTTCTCACCAAACAAAAACATATCAGATCTCAAACCAAGAAAATGACATAAAACATACTAGCACACATTCACAAATTCTTAAGAAGCACACCTTGCTGCAGCATCTGACGAAGAGCAAACTACATTGATAGCTCCAATCCTTTCCGCATAAAGCCCCAAATTTTTACTGTAAGACTGAGCAACAAATAGCTCCATACCTCGTGCAACAAACATCCTAACAGATGAAGCATCTGTGTCAAGGCTTCCACTGGCAAACCCCTGAGTAAATATGAGTTGAAAAAATCATTGGGGGGGAACCCAAAAAAAAAGTATAAATATAACACAAGGATCATTTTTTTCTAACTTGGTACGCCACATCAAAAAACGGAATATGATTCTTTTCTTGAATGACATCAGCAATTCTCTCCCATTGTTCTGGAGTTGGATCAATGCCAGTCGGATTGTGAGCACAACCATGGAGCAGCACAAAAGATCCATCCGGTGCAGCCTGTAAAAGAAGAAGGATATTGGAAACAAGAAGTTCCACAACGTCAAAAGCATGTTTTAAGCAAAAAGCTTGATAGTTTCATATTCAGAATAGGCAGATAGCAAAGTGACTTAAGTGCAATGACCTTTATATCCAACAGCATTCCTTCAAAATCCAAACCAACTGTCTTTGGATCATAATACCGATATTCTGACCAAGAAACCCTGGCATCATTAAAAATGTTTTTGTGGTTGCCTGTTAACAAAAATATGAAAAGCTTTGAGATTTTTGGGGAGCAAATGAGAGTAATTTTAGCACCAAAAAACTATAAATATGATTTTATACAAACTTACACACCCCAAGACGGAGATGATATCAAAACTTTTGCATCAGGGAAGTATCTTTGTATAAATGCTGCAGCAAGCCGGAGAGAACCAGTCCCAGAAAGTCCCTGAATAGTTGCAACCTGAAAACACAAAGGAAATAATCATATCCAGAAGCCAATTGACATTTTAGGCAGACAAAAATTATCTTTCCTACATTTCTAGATTAAGTCAGGGGCATAACTTGCAGAAGGAGGTGTGAACATTTGTGCATGGAAAAGAGCTTATTTACCAGAAAATAAGGTAGAGTGCAAAAATAGAATGCACCAGTGTTCCTTCTATATTTAAACGACAAAATACCTATTATTTCTATATAATTTTAACATAATAAGAGAACATTTGGCACATACTCTTTCTTGATTAATAACAGGATTATCTGCTCCAAACATCAACTCTGCTGTAACCTTATTGAATGCTGCTAAGCCCTCAATTGGAAGATACTGCATGAATAGTAAGTATAAAAAAAGTGAGATAGTTCAACACATTGGAAGACATCGGCATCATCATAAACCTTATTACAGCTATCTGCGATTGGTTATGTAAATCCTAGTTTGTCATTGATTTCTGTTATAACTGAAATGACAACAAGGAGTCCATGACAAACATAGAAGCATGCTTTATTGACATGATCTTCTAATGAAAGAAAAAATCAGCACTGTAAGAGAATTAGCATTAGACTAATGCTTCAACATTACACTAAGCGAAAATGACTCAATACCTCTTTGTTATCACCCTTCTCTAGCATAAGTTTCTCTGCCTGAAGAATGAAAAAATTAGTCAATCCATCAGGATACCGTTATGCTACTAGATAAAAAGCAACCACACTCATGTTTAAAATCAGTAAAGTGGAATCAGCAATTATCAATTTCCTTCACTCAAGTAAATTTCAGCGACCAAGTCATTCCCCAAGCTGATTTCTATATATGGAAGTCAGACATCAACGCATGTTGTAAGAATTAAATAATTTTTCAAACACACAAATCCCTTACCTTCTGAACCACATTCAGCACATACGGGTGGAGTTCTTCAGTTCGATATGCACCAACTCCAAGGTTGAGTTTCACATCACTAGGATCAGCTCTGAACGCCTCAGAAACCCCAAGAATTGGATCAGGTGGGGCCATTGTCACGCCTTCAAAACGGGAGACATTAACTGCAACTTTCATGGTAATTCCACCCCGAGGCTGCAAAATTTTGCGTCATCATAGATGCATACTATATACTTGCGAAAAAAGGCTACATCACAAAGATGATACTACACTTCAAAAATAATAAACACCAACAGTATTATCGAACCTGAGAACCGAAGAAGAGGTTGCTCTTCCTCCCGAAACGATTTCCAATACCAGAGGAGCCATCATTTACCTTCAGTAAGGTTTCCAAAAACAAAAAGAAAGAAGAACAATAAGCAAGTGAAGGTAGTAGCATCACTAGGACTACGCTTCATGATCCGACAAGCCATTTCTGGAAGAAATATGATCAGAAACAGGAAGAAGAAGGGTAAAAAAAACAAAGTTGGAATACTTGCTTGGCCAGATACAATGCCTACCAAGAGCCGATAAAAAACAAGCCAAAGGTATTAATCTAAGCAATCCACAACAGAATAAATTACAGGAATTTCAGGGAACACCAGAGCGTACCTTGCGACGGTCCCGGATAAGTGGTGTGTCCGACGCAGAGACGGAAGCGAGAGAGAGCATCGTCGACGCCATCTACTATTCCACGCAACGCAGTGGCCACCAACAAATAAAACTAAAATGAAAAAAAAAACACCAACAAAAGAATAAAGGCGCGATATACAGACGTAAAATCATCACAAAAAGCATAAAGTAGACGTAAAATCAAAAGAAATATACGGAAATGGATCTGAAGATGGTAAGAGGAAAATGTGAAGAACAGGAGCAAAAACTACCAGAGGAGCGGTCTGAAAATAAAAAACCAGTTGGGAAAGCCGGGAAGCGATGAAATCAAAGGGGCAAGGCGCCTGATCAGAACTATTTTATTTCGTTGGCATGCGGGCTGGAACACGGGTACCGGTTTGTTGGTTTGGACTTTGGACTTTGGAGTTTGTGTGGGACGTGTAAACGGACGTATACGGACGCAGATAAGTACCTTATCTACAGCCGTCCGATTTTAAAGTTGGTCTACAGCCGTTCATTTTTATGCGGAATATCAGACAGTTGACAATAAATTATTTAAGTCAATTAGTAAAAAATTAATAAAAATAAAATAATTTTATTTTAAAAATAAATAAATAAAAAATATTCTAAAATACGTGTAAAAATATAATATATATTTTTTATAATATTTTGCCAAAATAAACTATAAGAAGTAAGTTAATAATTTAATATTAAATAATAATAATAATAATAATAAAATATATAATTAACCTCGATAATATTAGGAATATATAAAAAATAATTAAATATATTTAAGTATGGACGGATGCCGATGTGAACTAACACGAATTCTAATAGTGAAGACTATAAGTATTAATCACATATGCTTATAAGATACTCCATAGAATGGCGTTTAAAATAACAACATTTGCATCTTATTATAAGACCACGCGTGGTTAATTGTTATCTTTTCACTATAGACGCCCCCGGTGAACTTCACCAGGCGATTACAATTCAACTAACACTAAGAGCCTGTTTGGCTACCGCTCAAGTAGAAAGTATAAATAGATTTTCTGTTGAATTGCTTTCGAAAAAGAAAAGTAAATAACAATGATGTGTCACGCTTCCATCCTCGGTTCACCGGTTTGGCTTGGTGAATCGGGTTAGAAGAGAATTTAAGTAGAACCCCGAACTCTGATGTCGACCAACCGCCGAACCGAGCCCTATCCGGCCTTGATGAAACCTCCAACGTAGCCCCGAATGAGGGCGGGAACCATGGCCGTCCCGGCGAAGCCTGCGGCCGTGGCTGTGACCACGGCAGGCTTTCGGCCGGCTTCACGGCTTGCATTCCGTCGACCCGAACCGCACCTTGGTCGTGTGGGAGCTGTTGCTTCGAGTGCCATGCGCGGCCTTCGTCGTTCCTGCTCCTCTTCTCTTCAGTCATCGTCTTCGCAGCCTCAAAAATATGCAGTACTGGGAGCTGGTTTCGCTGGTTTGTCCGTTGTTTGGCACCTCTTGCAAGTAGGTTACCTATCCGTCTCCCTGTCTTCTCTCAGTCTTCTCTCAATTAGTTTTCTCTGCTGATAAGAAAATGTACTCCGCTTCGCATTACCACGAACTTAGTGCTAACACTTTTGGGCATTTCATTTCCCGTTAACGCTCACCTGGAAAGACAAAATTTAATTTAACTTATTTCTTAGAATTTCTACTGCGGGTAAGTATCTTAAAATGTTAATTAAGTGGAAGCATCAATTTTTTTTTTTCTACTTTTCTGTTCCCAGTGACTTGCTGACTGTTTAAATGATCTATATCAATTGCAGCAGCATCCGAAGGAATCACATTTATGTATAGATATCTATGATGAAGTGGGGGTCGGGGGCGGTGCGTCCGGTATATCTGGGGGGCTCCTTCATCCTTATTCGCCTAAAGGTTCCGTATTTCTACTGTTCTTTTAGGGTACGGTCCACATGGCATACCAGAATTTAGTGTTGCTATGTGCTTTATGTTGCACTTTCTTGGGGCCGAGTGAAATTGTTGAACGTATTAAAACATTTTAATCTAGCTTGAAGGCCGAATTTGTGAATTTAAGGTGAATCGAATTTTATTTATGCTATATTCTTAATATTAAACTCACAGCCAAACTTCTTTGGATGGGTGCTGAGTGCTGGAAAGAGAGTCAGAAGATGATAGCAATTGCAGAAGCTGCAAAGGAAACAAGGAAGAGAGAGACGGGAAACCACTCCGATGAAATATTTGTCTGGAGAAGGTACTATTCTACATTGCATCACTATGTAGAGTTTTATGGTCACTGCCTACGCTGGAGATATGAACAAGCTTATCTATAGTGAAATATGGCTTTTTCCACCCAATTATTTTATATAATATTGAGTTGCTGCTTTTTTGTATCCCCTATGTTAAGTCCTGTTGAGTGCAAATAATGATTTGTAAAATAGAAAAGGAGACTAACTGAAATAAAAAGGTGGAAGTTAGTGGCTTTCAAACAAATCAATTAGATAAAACAGCCCGAGCTAAGATGACGAGGCATGGACAGTTACATGCTAGAAGGACCACAACAAGTTAACTTTTGCTCTAAAATTATTTGGTCTGGTAACTAGGTGGTTGTTGCAGTTATGTCTGGCTCCTGTATGATCAACTAATCTGATCAAGCATATATTTTTTAAAGCTGTCCATCTATATGTAACATGGATTACTGTTCTCGTAGCTACATTTAAGATAATGAGATAACAAGGGGTTTTGTTGCGCTCATCTAACATAATCTATTTGAGGAAACAAATCTTTATAAGGTACTGTTGTGACATAAGTTTGCAAACTCTGTTGAACATGAAATTTGAAGCTGGAGAATTGAATTCAGCTTCAACCTTCCATGAATCGTGGATTTTTTGTAGCCTTTTGGAAAGAAAAACAAATCTAGAAAAATGCTACCAGCAGTTTGAGACATAGAATTGGATGGTTACCATAACACAACTATATGATCTTGCCCTTGCAATCCCTTATGACTTGTTTTGCTCCGTTGTTTTCACTTGAGTTACCAGGGCAAAAAAACTGGAGAAGCATCTAAAATATGCGCTTCACACCATGACTGAGATATTTGTCAATTGCAGATAGATACCTCATACACCTTTGTTTGGCTATTTACTATGTTATAAGCATGTGGATATGCTTTTGGAAATTTAGTTTGTCATGATAATTTTTTCAGCCTGATAATTTGATATGTAATACTTTCAGAGGCATCTTACGACCTGCAACAGCCATGAAGAATGTGGATATACTGAGGGAGGTAATTATCTACACCCTTTTTACAAATTCTTGCTAATATTTTGTGATTCACAATTTTACCAAGGATCTTGATGGTTTGTTACTATAAAATAATTAGAATGCTCAGAACTCCCTTGAGAGCTGTAGAATAGAACATGTAGATAGAGATGCTGCCCAAAATCTTATCGAGAATCTTCATTTACCTTTCAACTCAGCTGTTTACATGCCAGAAGCAATGAATGTTCATCCTAAACGTTATCTTGAGGTAGAAAAAGCTACCTTTGGATGTATTGTCTGTGATTCATACATATCACATCGCTTTTATAATGTCTTGTCTGCTTTTAATAGGCACTCTTTTTAGCGTGTCAGAATCTTGTCGAAAAAATTTCAGCATCAGGTTATGAAAGGAAAGAATTGAGTATCTACAACAAATCAGTTGAGAGACTCTCTGAATTATCAGGTGCTTTACAAAAATTTCTGCGCTTGTGTGTACTTCCACTTACTAGACAGTTAATTAAGACACTTTTCAGTATTTCTTTTTGTGTGTAATGTTCTGGATGTTTGTAGCCTAAATATATGTAACTATGAGTTGGTAGCCATGCACATAAAATTTTGAGTTATAGCAAACATGGAAAATTTTGACATTATATACTAATCCTGCTGGATTTTACGACCCAGGTATGCCTGTGAAACAAACAAGTGGAAAAGTAGGAAGCACTTAGGATGCGCTCTTCTTTTAATGATCAGGGTAGAAACTTTTATGTGATGTGCAGCATCTCTGTTACTTGAAGGTCCTTTCCTCTAGTTTATGAGGACTACGAAGATTTAAACTAAAATAATTTTGTACGTTGGATTTCATATGTGATTGCAGGGGAATATAATGCAGTGATAATATGTCTAGGCGCCAAGGGAGTTATGCTCCCAGAGCTTGCTGGTAAGCTCCCGCTAAGAACATGCAGAGGTGTTGTTGCCAGCTTGCAGCTGCTAAATGATAGTAGGTATTATGAGATCCAAAATTTTTACTTGTTCTGATTGAGGTTTTTTCTGGACAAATTGATATTTTGTTTCAATTGATGTTCTCTCCAAAAATCTGTTAGTGAAGAATACAATGATGAGAGCCCGTCCATCCTAGCTGACGCGTGGCTTGCAGTCCAAGGGGCACGACAGCTGATTGTTGGATCCACATGGGTGTGGGGATCAAAGAATGCTTCATCAAGTGTCCCCACTGAAGAAGCTTCATCAGCTCTCGATGAACTCTTATCAAAAGCGTCAGTTGTCTATCCTTGCATTAGAAACTGGACGTTTTCGGAAGCAAGGGCAGGCTTGAGAGCTATGCCTCCGTTGACTTCTCTGGGATCAGTCCCACTATTAGGTTGTGTTGACAATATCATAGGCAAAAACAGCAACTGTAGGTATTGGCTGCTTGGAGGTCTAGGCTCACGGGGGCTTCTGTACCATGGTTGGCTAGGAAAATTAATGGCCAAAGCCGTGGTCTCTGGCAATGAACAAGTGCTCCCGCCTCAACTTACGTCGTGGAAGAAGTAATCCCTCGGAGTTGAATAGGACATATTATGGATAGTTATTTCCTTCTAACAATGATATGTATGTGATAACAGTGGGGGACACTGAATGTATTAGTCATTTATTTTCACAGAAGGGTAACTTCATTTAGAGGATCTAGAGAAAATACACTATTGAATTTCTTGGGAACGTAGACTGTGCAGTGCGTACCTCAATAGAATTTCTCGTGGCGTTGGGCATAGTCCTTTCAACCATGGTTTTTGTTTGTGTCTCACCGACGACCAAATGAAACACATTCAGGAAGAGTACGTCAGTCTGCTCTCACCGTTAAGACTGCTCGCAGCACGCTTACATTTGCTGGAACGGGCCCCATGTGCGCACCGACGTCGGCGACATCAACATTGACATTAGTCGCGGGCTCATTGAGGCCTTAAGTGTTTTCAAAGAAATCGTAGGCCAAAACGTTCTTTAATTTCTATGCTTAAAAACGATGTCTGGCCACGCTTAGGGCGTATACGAAACCAAATACTCTTGTAAATACATATAATTTAATAAAACTTTTCACCCGTCAAAAAGACATCGTACTCACTTGCAAATACATACAAATTATTAAACTTGTTACCCAGACATAACATCTACCACGTTATTAAACTTGTTACCCAGACATATCATCTACCACGTGGCCCGTACAACGGGCCCACTAAATAATTTTTCGGCGTGTACGCCTGAGGCAAATATTATGTGTACGAACGTACATAACACAACACGTAAAGAAGTTGATGAAGCTGTGTATCACAAGTGTAATACTCTTAGTGTACTAAAACGAGGACCCAACCCGGATCCTCATAAAATGCCTGGGTAAGGGTTTCGTATTCTGCTACGGTTAGGAGGCTGCCTGCGAATTAAGAAGAGGGTACAGAGGAGCCTACAAATATGATTTCATAAAATGCACAAAACACAAATTCTGTCGCACATTCGCGGCTTCGCCTATGGCTTGGCAACGGTTACGGTGCCCAAAGCTTCTCAAACGATTGCTGTAGTCTTTTTGCGAGTTTTTTGACATGGAAAATAAAGGATTCAAAACTCCAGTAGATGACAAAGCCATGCCTTTCTTCTCGACAGCTATTAGAAGACATGACAAGCCAATCTAACAAACAAGGTACTCCTTTATGATAATTTGAGCAATTTCCTTCGTCAAAGGAATAAGGCGTCGTCGCTGCAATCCCAAACTAGCATAATATCCTCTAAATGCACAAAAAATACGGCCCTCAATCTAACTGCGCCGAACCCGATCAGACTTCGTTTCCAGTACCAAAGATAGAAAAACGATGCGAACGAACTGCGCTATTAATCTGAAGTGTGTGCTAAACACAACTCGAGCTAACGGCCAACAATCAACAACTATGGGCTCACCTAAATCGATGAAAATCAGTAAGGGCGGGGAGGAAAGCATGAATAAACTGAATTTCCAGTACCGAGGAAAGCATGAAAAACTAAGAATATTGAGCGGGTAATGCATATATACATCTAAAAGATTCGAAAATAATTGGACGCATGAAGAGTTTTCTTTTCTAATTAGCATGACGAGTTAGGTTATTTAAGCCCCGCCCACACAATATACGTCTCAACCGAAACAAGTATCAAGTGAAGCTAAGGCATAATGCGCAATTCACAGAATGCCCCTGGCACGAGTAAAAAAATTAGAACTATATAAGAAGAGTAAATTGCACTAACAAAAAGACAGATTCAATACCAACATTTTTCTCAGCGTACGATAAAACAAATACAGATCACTACTGTTTCCATGTCATACGAATCCTTCAAAAGTGATTGAGATAACAAAAAACACCCTACATGAACTCAGAATCCGAGCTTAGTACGGCGCCAGTGCCTGCGTTTCGCGTTGTACCTGAGATCAAAGATGACGATAGAACAGACTTAGCAACTTCGAAAGGCAGATAAAAAATAATAGGAGGAAATACACAGACAGAAGCCGAAGAAGATGCAGAAATCGGAGAACCTGATGGTGTTGTCGGTCCTCATGCGGATCCAGTGGGGGATGGGCCGGTTTTGCCTCATCTTCTTCGCCAGCTTCTTCTTAATCTTGAAAGTCTTGTGGGACGGCTGAGAAACATGAATCGAATGAGTAAGAAGAGACAGACAGGATTTAAGATTGAATTTACAGCTGAATGAAAAACGACTAGCCTATTACCATTTCTTCTCCGGCGGCTGCGACCGAACGAGCAGCAGAACCCTAACGAGAAGCAAACCCTACGCTCGAAGCAGCAGACGGCCCTTTTATATTTAAAGCCGCTCGTGTCGCACGCGTGAGGAGTGTAGGTTTTGTCACCAACTCGGTGGAGCCGTGGAGGGTTGGAAATTTATAGCCCGTAAGTGGCCCACGAAGTGGCTGATCATGCCTGTGCTAGGTTTGTCTTCGGCCCACTTCGAATATTCTCGATCAGTGGGCTGGCCATCCAGGTAATTGGGCTTATATCATGGGCCTGTGATAGATAATATCCGGATGCGTGTATTTTGCACCAGGCCATCTGCCTTAAAGCCACTGCATGGCCCATGGATATTGCATCTACTTTGCCTGCAAAGGCCATGGTTTCAACACAGAAGATAGATTAAGGTCAGCAGAACCAGCCGCCGAACCGTCCCTATCAACGTTGCCAGTTTTCTTCTAATTTGATGTATAACTGCAGCTGTGCAGCATATCCCATAGAGTGTGGGCAGTAGTGCTTGGCACAAAGTCATCACAAGCCAATGAACCAAGTCATGCCGTCCCTTTAACTTGCAGCTACAACTCTTGGGCTCAGTCAAGACGCTGAATAAACAATAGTCAAGTTGCCATTTGATGTTGTCATCCTGGAAAAGGTCGAGATTCATGCCACATTTTGGGGAGGAACTTGAGGTGAGGAACTTGAAACTTGAGGTTCCAACATGGTGTCAATGTCACAAATGGAGTATGCGCCGACATTTTAAACTTAGAAGAGGGTCTGTTCTCCTTACTAGCTCAGCTTGCTTGCTTACTGGCCCATGAACGTATGTACAGGCCTAAAGCAGGGGGCAACTTCCCCTTCAAAAGGGGGACAGCTATTAATATTATCACCCACATTCCCTGCTGCTCCTGGCACGCGTTATCTGGGCCCGGTTCCTCGCATCATCCCCTTTGAAATTTGCCTGCTCTAGTTTCATCCATCAAATAAGCACTTCAGTTCTCATTGGTGATGTGTTTAGCTGTATGCCACAGGTTGACACAGGCGACTAGGACACTCTCCAGGGCTTAAAGGATGGAACTCGGAAGCTTAGATGTGCAACTGTAACTAACCAAAACACAGCTTTCACGCGCTTTGATGATAAAACACGCGAGGCAAGACATTTCAGTTGATTTTTTCTCTGTATGTTCCTTCCTACCGGCTCTACCACGCGTGTTTATTCATCTTTAAACAAGTAATCCGAAATTTGTGCCTCATCTTATTCAATTTAAACACGTATGAATTCATCGAACGTGTCACTCATTCAAAATGCATATCTACTATGTATCCCATACAACGGTTTCATTCGATAATTTTTCCTACTGTGCATGTTTACGACCTCTTCTTCTCCTGTTTGGCATGGCGAACTACTTCTGGAAAGCTAACATACCGTTAGTATTTAGATAATAAAAAATATATACTTCCTCCTTCTCACAATTAGTGCCTTACTTAAGTTTTTTTTAAATATATTAATTTTAAATTATTTTTAAAAATTATATATAGGACGAAGGAAATATTTATTATGAATAAATTGTGATATGAACCTTTATTTTTCGTAAAAAAGTGTGATGCAAGCTGCCCTCCTCCTATCCTCTTGATCATTATATTGGCTCTGATCAAATTCGAGACCTCAGCTTCACGAGGCGTGTCCTGGCCATCCCATCCATCAGCACCCGGTTGATTCAATATATTATTTTCTTCCCATACATTAGAAATCAGAAAGCAAAAACTACAATAAATATAAAATAACCAAGATCACGAGAGGCGTTAATCTCTTTGTAAATAACTATTACCCTAGAGAAAAATTAGAAAATTGGCGAGCTGTCGCCTATCTATTGTCATTAGGTTCACGCGGTTGCTTGGCCATTTTCGATCACAGTTGCCAAACTAACCTTCCATGATTGGCTTGATATATCATACTGCAATTTAAAAGCTTTCTGACACATCTGAGGTCACCCCACACAACGAAACTCACATGCGGGCTGAAGAGTTTCTCATGCTGAGCATAACATAAAAAATGTATGAAAATTATTAATATTTAAGATTAATCGTGCATATATTAGTATCAAAATTATTTATATTAATATACACTAATATATATATATATATATATATATATATATATATATATATATATATATATATATATATATATATATATATATATATATATATATTAGTATGTATATTGTTAAGAAACCCATTTATTTGAGCCCGGGCTCATATAAATTTACGTGAACCGGGGCTTTATGGGCCGTCAGATTTACATCCGACGGCTCATAATACTTATGAGTTTAAATACTTATGAGTTATACTTATTGGTTAAACTCATGAGTATTATGGGCCGCCGGATATAAATCCAATGGCTCATAGAGCCCTGGCTCACGTAAGTTTATATGAGCCCAGGCTTATATAAACTTTTTCCTATTGTTAATCTCATGTACAAAGAGTTCTTATATATTTATTATGTTAGATTCATTGTCATAGTATATTAAAAATTAATATTTCTCATGTAGGCATAATAATCAAATTTAAGAGTATTCACAAACAAAAATGGATAAAGTTATAGATTTGCCTTTGTTTGTCCCCATTAACATACTAATTGTTTGTATCCATCTTTATTTGCTCTAGTATGTATTATATTTTATACAAATGGACACATATAGATATGAATAAATATTTTAACACGTAAATTTTATCTTAATTTAAATTATCTAATAGCTATAGAATATGTTAAAACTATTACAATATATTATATAGGTACTAAATTTATATTTTAATATTATAAAGTATCTATGTAGCATATTAAAACTGTCCTAACATGCTACAAATATTTTAGTTCTATATTTTCAAGCCATCTACTACCTATGTAATACATATTAGGATGCTACAGGTACTAGATCCATAATTTTAAATTATTGAATATCTATGTAGCATGTTAGATCTGTCATAACACGTTACATAAGTATTAAATTCTATTTTTTCTGTAATATTTAATATTATACTATTATTAGGGCAAAAGGTATGTCCACGTTTATAACTCTCCAATAAGGCATGGTCCGTATCTGTGTATGCCTCGGACATAAAAAAAATTATTTACTCAATATAAAAATAGATATAAATACGTACATGGACAAACATCCATGTACAAACGCCCATAAACAGCCCTATTCAAACTTTTATCAAAGGCAGCAGACCCATCCATCTTTCGGTACGTTGGAAGGAGCCCCTAGTATGCAAGAACTGTGGGTTGTTTGTTCTATGTACGTAGGTCCACCACCAAATAAGAAAATGGATCCTCCGATCCGTTATGGGGACAAATATATTTGGAATATATTTTGTCTGCGAAGGAATCATTACTCATTTCATGTTTCAGTTGTCAATATTCCACAGCATGAGATGCGGCAGCCTCACGTGGATGAGCAGTAGACTGACTTGTCCGGAACATGAGCCTCCGCGTGGTGTCTTCTTCCCTTGAGTGGGACAGATGCTTCCCTCCTTAACACATTCAGCCATTCATGATGTCCACGGATCAACCACAAACAATGAAATAAACGCCTCAAACATTCAGCTGTCAATTACCAACAAACACATCAAATGCTAATTATACAAGAACAATTGACCGGATGAAGTAAATAGGCAAAATGTGAAAAGAAGAGGAACTCAAATTTGGCCTGCCAGGCGAGATTTATCACTTGGCAGTTACAGTTTGCAGGTATAACTAGAGAAATTTAGAACCCTTTCGATGTTAAGGGAACTAATGAACTCTCTAACCTCTACGAAGAAACCAAACTTGATGGCTAAGCTAGACAACCTTCAATTTTTTTTTATCTGTCGTCAAATATAATTGTTTAAAGCTGTTATTTTTTTGTCTAGCACTCTAGGCCTCGGCACATGCTTTGGGAAGAGAATTCAAGAATGAAGGAAACCTGCCGGGGTCCACCGACATGCTGGCAGCCAGCAGAGGCTGATGGAAGGAAGCGACCAGCGTTGGAAGAACATGCTACAAATACTCCCCCCGCCTCCAGCATATCCACTTCC
Source organism: Saururus chinensis (assembly GCA_035235625.1). Taxonomy (NCBI): domain Eukaryota; kingdom Viridiplantae; phylum Streptophyta; class Magnoliopsida; order Piperales; family Saururaceae; genus Saururus; species Saururus chinensis. The sequence goes on from CP141143.1 coordinate 4,544,764, forward strand.
TCCCCCACTCAATGGTACTACGCTTCTCTTTCCTCTGCCAATTTCCTCTGATTTGCTGGACAAACAATACACAGTTGTCAAGCTGATAACGAAAAATCCAGATAATATGGCCAGGCCGCAGCAGCGATACCGAGGAGTTCGCCAGAGGCACTGGGGTTCGTGGGTTTCCGAAATCCGCCACCCTCTATTGTAAGTTCTTTATCAGTAGATTCTGTTTGGTTCAAACCAGGTTGTTATCTACCCAGAGACACCAGATTTCGCCAGAAATTCATTAGTTTGAGCATGCAAGTTTACCCTTTTTAACTTGGATTCCACTTTGTCTGATCCGAATATTAATTAGTCAGCAACTTGAACGCAATTGCAGCGCACACCTATTGGTCCTTAATCCACATTCTTCCTAAAGGATCTAGGTGTTGGTGTGCTCTTTTGCCTATAACAAGGCTGAAGTAATTTGCATGTCGTTCTTCCTTGTGTACCATGCAAAATTACCCGAGGCCGGAGGCACCACACTATCCTGTCATCCTGTGCATAATGAGACGAATGAATTCAAACTTACAGCTGTGATTTATGGGTGATTAGGAAAACGAGAATTTGGCTCGGCACCTTCGAGACAGCAGAGGATGCAGCGAAGGCCTACGACGAAGCGGCAAGGCTGACGTGCGGACCTCGGGCGAGAACCAACTTCCCCTACAATCCCAACTTGCCTCCTTCCTCCAAGTTTTTGTCAGCCAACCTGACCGCCAAACTATACCGGTGCAACTTGGCCTCTCTTCAACTGAACCAGCCGATGGCGAAGAAGCCCCAGAGGGTCTCTCCTTCTGTCAACGTCGTGCAAGACTACCCGCAATCAGGCTGGGCCAATATGAGGTCAGTGGAGCCCAACTGGAACGCGACAATACAGACGGAAACCCCGGCCCTCCAACACAACCAGCAATTCTCTGAAGATGACCACATCCAGCAGATGATTGAGGAGCTACTGGATTATGGGTCCCTAGAGCTTCAGCCTAATTAAGTCAAAATCTCTAGGCATCTCACCTTTCACGAAAAAAGCTCGTGACTGATCTCTGTTTTAATTTCCTGATCAGTAATCAGAACCGTCTATGCTGTAGCAGTTGGGAGGGGTAACTATCACTAGGTAATGAATTGTTTTTGTATGTTAATTAGCCAGACCAGGTTTAGATACGAGGTAGTGGATAAAAAGAAGGATATTTAAGCTTATGCTAGGTATTGGTTCCAATTGATCTCTTTTAATGATTGGTTCCCCAACCATGTAGAAGGGGACAATAAAGCTATTAATACGTAGGGTCTTCCTACTAGCCTTAACTTGTCTTCGTTGGCTATCGGCCTCAAATTTCTTAAGCTACTGTTTTGTCTTTTGCAAGGACTGCACAGAAGATAATGTTCGAAACACAATTGGCGCTGTTTTAAAAAAAAAATTGAACAGGCACGCTGATGATAAGATACGACAATGAATCTAATGTAAATTATTTGTTTCAAGGAAGTGACTGTTTCATTTCGATTTCTGTGGGAATTGCCATGTACCCAGTCCAGTAGGGGTCTCCTCCTCCTCGTCCATCACAAACTGATACATGCACCATTACTGCATGATGTCCCCAAGAGTCAAAGTCTTTCGGCCCATTCGACATGTCTCCTACATCCAGATAATGAATTTTAACTCTTAGATAATGTTAAAAAATTACAAAAGTTAGAAGGAGTGTTTCGTGCTTCAAGAATTAGAAAGAGTCTTTTATGCTCTTTCACTAACAATGAGCCTAAGTAATATATAAGAATCATTTATCCATGAGATCAGCACTTTAGACATAAATCTATGTTAATATAAACATTACTTAATTATGTTAATGTCCATTAAAGTGTGAACCGTCTATTTTAAATATCAACAACTCTTGTACATTACTTTGATTATACGTAACTTTGACTAAGCTCATTGTTAAAGGAGAACATGGAAAACTTAGAGGTTTAAAGCATCCAAAACTCCATATATGATAGTAGTATTTACTCTCTTGCAATATTATAAAATATATATATATATATATATATATATATATATATATATATATATATATATATATATTTAATAACGTGAAGCTTGACACATGATGAACCTATCTTCATCCATTAGATAATGAAATAAGCTCATTATCTATAAACCTTTACGTCAGTGTAGCATTACTAAAAAAGTTCTTTGTATCGCTGACATGTTTGGTATCATAGGGAGAGGACTTCTGCCTAAATGCTTTTGATGCGAGTGCATGATTGGATGTCATCATGTATATAATAAATGGGCCAAACGTTACCAAAAAAGAAGGGCCAAACAACATCATATTTTCTTGGTTAGTCTTAACTAATGTCATCCTCACATGTGATCTTTGGATAACAATGAGTAATCTCATCAATCAATTGTTTGGATTTGGAAGAGTCTTTCAATGTAAGGAATGTATGTGAACCCATAATATTTAAGATTGATAGCACATGCACTAGTACATGTTAGCGCAAATACTACTAGCACTAATATGTGCTAACATATGCATTGTCAATCTTATAGATGAAGAATTTTTTCATGTGTTCCTTATGCAAGGTTCATTATCAAAATGGAGCATTTCTTCAATTGGAATTATTTAATTTCACCCAAGACTTCCTACCATTAAGAAGGGATACATTTTGATGACATTTGTGTTACCACGTCCAACCCTATTTGATGATAATAACTTCTTCTATGTGTCTTGGCAAAGAGTACATGAATCAACGACTGGTCTTGTGCCTACAAATAGAGTATGTCTCACATGGGGTTAGTATGTTAAGAATGTTTATTTATATTCACCCTAAAAAAAATTTTTGTACCCCATTTTACTAAAAAAATTTAGTAATTTTTTACTTACTCTTTTAACCCCATAAACTCCCAAAATTTCTCTTACTTATTACCTCAGTTAATGTAATTCTACATCTCCTTCTCCAACTTTGGCAGTGATGGCAACTCTAGTGATGGTTGAAATACCGGCAGCGTGACCGCAGTGACCATAGCTTCAACAATGGCCTTACCTCCTTCTCCCCCTGCCTTTTCTACTCTTCCTTCATTTATTCTTCTTCCCCACTACTTTTTTGACTTTGGCAATGTGTTGGCTAGTTGAGTTAGTTAGATTTGGTTGACTTGGCTAAAGGCCTTGACCACCTAGCCACTACTTGGCCAAATGGTCCTCGTCGCGACCCTAGCCCTAGGTCGCCTAGCTTAGCCCTGCGTAGCTTTGGCCTTGCAAAGATCTTGCTCTCCTGGCATTGCCATGTGTAGCTCTTGTCCTCTTGGCCTGGCCCTGTGAGGCTATAGCCCTCCTAGCCTGGTCCTGTGTGACGCAGTCAAGAAGGCACCTCATGGTTGGTCCTGGCGTGGCCAGGAGGCCATAGGCTTGTTGAATGACTGGCATGCCCTACTGGGCTCGAAATGCGAGAGGCCTCTTGACTTGGCCCTATGCAGACATGAAGACTAGATACCTCCTAACTACATGGCATGCCATGTACGGTAGGGCCTAGCCAGATGGCCGTGACTTGGCTTGTCACACCCCCAATTTTTAAATCCATTTTTCATAAAAATAATTGCCTTCAATTGAATATACAAAACACACTCTCCTTCAAACTATACCGTGTATAAAGTCATATTATACATTCATAAAACATTGAAACATCGAATTGGGGACATGAGAATTATATCTTTCACAAACACTTTTTGTGATGTCATAATAAATAAACATCCAGATATCTAAAGTATTAAAATATTTATAGGATCTACAAGTAAGTACCTACTTGTTGCATATACACAAGCCAAATAAAAGATAAATGAAACTTTCTCGTGTCTAAAAGCACACCTAAAGGTAAAAAATAAATAATCAAGATACAGGTAGGCACACCTAAAGGTGAAAAATAAATAATCAAGATAAAGGTAGGCACACCTAAAGGTGAAAAATAACTAATCAAGATAAAGGTAGGATTCGCTCTACATCTACCGCCTTCCTGTTGATTCTACTATCTTCTCCATGGAGAAATTGCAATCCAAGAGAAAGAAAATAGTTTGATAAATATACTCAAGAAATGTCTCACCAAAATCCATTATAAGTGACATAGAAATCACATTCGTACATACCTTTCAATGGAAAACATACATACCATAAAGAACTTCATTTCAATGTTTGCTACAAATTATAGCTACATCTAGGAGTTCCCACTCGACCCAATATTAGACTACTATGAATTCGGCCTCAGGATTTACTTGAAGTCTCCCCCACCTCATCCACAACATAAAGTAAGGACTCACTAGGGCTAATAAATCCTAGTGTTGAAATATCGACTACTATGATCGTCAAAATCTCCTATATTATATTGTATGAGATCAATCATTTTTTAATACTCTAGTCCATTCGAACCTAACTTTTGGGCCACAGGAGCGACCCTAAATAACTCCCGTCCTTAGAGAACCGAAAGACCATGATCATTTTTTATACCATATCTTTTCTTTCTTCGTGTCTAAATAACTCACTTAAGGAGCCAATACGGCATTAAAAATCTTGAGCTTTCTGTGCCAAAATGCATAAGTTCAAGGTTACTCAAACATCACATCACATGTCTTATACACATACATTAGGGTTTACTAACCATTGCATAGTACATGGTTACTTCCATTCTATCTACATTGCAAAATTCTCAAAACTTGTACTATGTAATTGTTATATGGCTTATTCATTGCTATAAATAACACACTTAAAGTCTTTGCCATGAAATACCATTGGTAACCTCACTAATAGGTCAGCCAAATCACATGTTTATCAGTAGATCCATTGACGTGTTGAACCCTCACCGACAGTCGGTTAGTTAGGAAATCCTCCCACCAACACCAAACCGACGGGTTGGTCTTACTATTGATGACTAAATAATATGCATATAAAACATACTTAAAAATTTGTACTATAAGATACCATTGTTAACCTCACTGACGGGTTGGCTAGATCACTGATGACCATTAGTAGATCCACCAACATGTTGAACTTTACTGACAATGGGTTGACATGGTAAGCTCACCTCATTGATGCATTGACCGTGCTGTCGATGACCACTCAATACGCATGCATACAAGGGGCACTATTCATCCTCTTCCCTTCATTAGTGGAGTCACTAGTGCGTCAATGAGCTTTATCGATGATAAAAAAAATATGATCAAAACTTTCCCTCCTTACCATTCACATTTTCTTGCATAAAAAACTATTGGAAATCATTCCAAAATAAGTTGTAAACTATTTGAGTCACAAATCAAGCATCAAACTAGTCACAATCCGAATTCACCATTAAAGCACTTTTATGCAAAGCACGACTTAGGGAAAATATAAACACAAGTTCATGATCATTAAGAACTTGAAGAAAATTAGAAATTAAAATATTTTTCTTAAAATTTAAGAGGAGATTGCAATCCGACCTCACAAATGCAAACTTCTTCTCCGAAGCACTCTCTCCTCAATCACCTTTGATTGCTATCCCACCAGCGCTCAAACTCTTCTTAGACTCCCCTTTACTCCCAATTTTGGATCTCACTCTATTTATGCTAGGATAACTACTTATGGAGTATCTATAACACCCCGCTTTTCTAATTACGTTTAACCTGAGGGGTTAGAGGTAATTAGATAACCTTCTATGAGTCTTAGAGGGTTTTAAAGGTTGAAACCTTCGTATATAAGTAGAGCTCGATGAAACGAGCGTAATGAATCAAAGAATGGGCGAAATGGAGGTCAGGACCGGAAGTTACAACCTCGAGAAGCATAGAAAATAGGCGGGACCTACTTGAAAAGAGCATGATATATTACTTTAAGTGGGTTAGTATTGAAGGGCTTGTCGATACGAGTCCAACGATACCAAGAATGAGTGAATCCGAATCCAGGGTAGGAAGTTACGCATATTTGAAGATTTGTTTTAAAAATAAAATAAAATAAAATAAAATAAGGCACGCGCTACTACAGCCGTGACACACAATCACAACATGCGTTATGCGTGAGTGACGCACCGTGCACACGCAGTGCATGAAATAGCAGGCACCGCCGTAGTTCGACGAGGCGCTTTTAAAATGGTAGCTCAGGGCTATAAATACCTCATTTTTCTCCATTTTGAGACCAGATCTTCTTCTCCCATATTTCTGAGTGTTCTGAGTCTGATTGAGGTCGTTCAAGAGGCATTGTTAAGTAAATTGAGCATGCTCTACGCATTGGATTGGTCCTTTCTTTAAGTTGGAGACTATATAAGGAGGAAACACCCCAAGAGAATGAGAGGTCTTGCCCATTGTCTCCGAGCACTGACAAACTTCTTTTTTGTTTCTGATCATCTTAACTCCAATTTAGTTCATTCATATTACACCCCGTGTTCTGATTATGCTTAACCTTAGAGGGTTAAGGGTAATTATGTAATTTTAGTTAACTTTTCAAGGGTTTTAAGAGTTGAAATTATCATATTTGGTTAGAGCTCGAAGTAACGAACACAACGCAACCAAGAACACTCAAAACAGAGGTTGGGAACAAAAGTTACAACCTCGGGAAGTGTGCCACATGGGCGGGACCCACTTTAAAAGTACAATATAACCAACCCATGTGGGGTCTAGTTTTGAAGGGCTCATTGATAAGAGTTCATCGGTACCAAGATCGTGCAATTCTGACTTCGGGATAAAAAGTTATTGCATTTTGAAGTTGGAATTGTATTTGATTGAAATAATAATAAAATATTCAAGAAAGGACAAAATAGCTGATGTCAGCCAGCCGATCCGAGTTGAGCCGTGTTGGAGCCGGAGCCAAGCCGTCACGCCGCTGAGCCGCCGCGTCGTGCTATTGCGGCCGTTTGTGTGATGCGGGTCCCGCGCGATTGCGTGGCTGACTGCGTGGGACATGGGGCAAGTGCGCGTGTCAGACGCGCAGCACAGTGACGCGCGTCACGAGCACTGACCCGCATTTTGGCCTAATTAAAATGTTCCATGTGGCACGAGCACGTGCGCTGTCACGGGGTAGAAAAGCGGAGTACCCGCGACACGTGCTGGGGCACACACACATAGGAAAGTGTTGTATACGTGGTGTGCATGCATTATGGGAACTGCTCTTAGTGTTGCATATCATGTGTGCAGGCGTTGTGGGGAAGGCCCGCAACGTTGCGCAACATGTGTGCGCAATGTTGTGCAGAAATGCCACAACAATGTGCACACATAGTTGGCTATGTTGGGACACATAGCCAACTAGCACATATTTGGATTCTTAAGATGTCCCCACCTACCTATATAGTGTTAGAGAGTACTTGGGAGTGTTCTTGAGTAGTTACGTGAAATTCAGAGATACCATGCCCATACGGCCACTTTGGCTACCACTCCAGAGAAATGCCATAAATCTGTTATGTTATATAGGGAGGGACATGATGAGCTTCATGGACAAGCTGTTGGTATGATGCATAGCCTTGCAACAGGCTGATCCAAATGGCAACGAAGGCTTGTTGCCTTGCTCTCCGACTCGTCGGGCGGCCGTCCGGCCTTATGGCCGTGTTGGTGACAAAGGCCCTTGCATGCACATGGCTGAGACGGATTGTTCGGATGACTGAGTTGCCTAAGTTGGATCCGTGCATCGCAAGGAGGTGTCCCTCTCCAGCCAGCTCGCTTAGGAACAAGTCCCAGCATGTTCCCTCGTCTGCCTTGGGACGGGGCCATAACCTTGATGAAGAAAGGCTTACTCGCTTGGCTGTTTGGCTTTGCGAGTGCCGCACGGCAAGCATTCCCCGGGCATCCCCATGACAGCACGTGTATTCCACTTTCTCCCATTCGCTCGCATGCATCCATTATAAATAGTCATTTCCGTTCATTCTTCCAGAGGGGTTTTTGGAGTCATTCTACGTCCGTTTCCTTCCGTTCAAAAAACATTCTTAACTAATTCGAGGGTGTTCTACGCAATAGAAGCATATATTCTTCAAGTTAGTAATGCTATATAAGGGAAATGTACCAGGGCAAGGAGAGGTTCTGTTTGCTGCTTACGAGCGCAAAATAAGTAACGCATCTCCAGATGAGGGGAGACTCTCCCACGTTTTCTCATCTTCTATTCTTCATTTCTCTTTCATGTTAAGTCCGATTTGAGTCATTCAAGAGGCGTTCCTAGCTAATTCGAGGGTGATTAACGCAATGGAAGCGTCCATTTCTCGAGTTAGCAAAGCTATATATGGGAAACATCCTGGGGATTAGGGGAGGTTCTGCCCGTCGCCTATGGGCGTGGGAAGGGTAAAGTGTCTCTAGGTAAAGGGAGGTTTTGTTCACCGCTGATGAGTGCGGTGAGGGTAAAGTGTTTCTAGGTATGTGGAGGTTCTGCCCACCACCTACGTGCACGGGAAGGGAAAAATGTTCCCGGGTTAAGGGGAGGTTTTGTCCATAGCTTACGGGCACGAAAAGAAAAAGTATTCCAGAGTTAGAGGAGCTTCTACCCACAATCTTTGGACCTAAAAGGAAAGACGCTATGAGGAAATGAGCAACTTCGAACGTCGTCACTTTTGAAACTGCAGGGGTGTAAGGACTCTCATTTTTGAACCGGTTTGTTTTAATGTTATTTATCGGTTAATGTGTGGTTTACGCATTTTCTGATTTAAATTCTATGGTTTTCTAAAATAAATGGGTTTTCTAAAGGTTTTAAGCAAAACTAATTTTACATTTATGAGTTTTAAGTAGTTTTTAGTTAATTTAAATTTTTGGGGATTTTTCAAATTTTTTACTAATTTTCTGAAAAATTAGGGTTTGGGGGACCCCCTTGTGGACGGCCCCACCAATGAAATTAAGATTTTTGGTTCAAAATTCCCCAGACATCAACATAAGCTCATACAAAAATTTTCAAAATTTTATCAGATTTAATTAGTGCTCAAATCTTTGAAATATCTATTTTTAGCCCAAAATTCTATTTACACCCCATTAGTTCATTAAGTGTAGCCTAAGCCCTACTTTAAAAGGAAAAGGGCCGAGCGATTTCCATTTTGCGAATAGGCTGAGAGGAGGTGATTAAGGCCTAGTTTCCCAATTAGACCCGAATTAGTAGAGATTAAGGTATGTTCTTCCTTAATTAAGCTTAAACCTTAGATTTTCTCTTAATCCAACATTTCCCCTTTAATTTGATTCGATTTCAAGCATCAAAGTCACTGATTTACTCCCTTACTTCAAACCCTACTTATCAAAATTCGTTTTTTATGCTTAACAAACCCTAGATCTAAGATTTCTTCAAAGTTTTCAATGTTAGATCGATTTTTAATAGAGTTTAACTTAGATACTATGTTTTTGGAAGGTTTCCAAGAAAGGTGAAGGTCAAATCCGAACCTAAACAAGTGACAAGGTAATGGGTCTTCAAAATCTCAGTTTTCTTATGGTAAAATCTCAATTTTTCATAGTTTATTTGGAATGGGTTTACTTGATTTAGTGCTTTAATGGTGGGTTTAGTAAATGCTAATCTTTCATCTCGATTTCTTAGGGTTTTGTCTTAGAATGATATAGATTAGTGTTCTGGAAGGTTTTATGAGTTTTTGTTAATGTTTGGTACCATGGATGAAGATTTGAAGGTGTTTTTATGGTGTTTCTGTTTGATTTTTGAAAATGAAGAAGAAGGTCAAAACTGTTGTGTTGGCATTAGAACGGCCTACCAGGGCGTTAGAACAGAAACACTACATTTTTGACTGATTTGCAGTATAGCCAATCGAACGGTCATTCAGGGCGTTTGAACGGCTACACGACAGTTTTTGCTATTTTTGAAACTTATGCACATTTCAATGTCTTATGTCATTTGATGATTATAATGGTTATGAGAGGTATTATATGATAATATTAGGCTACTAAAGGTGTAGAATTGATGATGGAAAATTTATGGAATGTGTTTAAGTATAGTCTTGTGGCATGATATTATGTTGATAGTTATGCATATTGATATTGAAGTACCTTGAACTTGTGCATGTTGGCAATTCTTGTGATTGGAATATATTTGTAGCAGGGATGTTATGAGAAAAATGGTGGGATGAGTTCTCCTATAATGAGTATGATTTATGGGTGATGGATGTGCTCATGTCGTAGCTTAATGTGTGAAAAAATCATGGTTGTCGATGAGAATGTTCAATTTCACATGGATAGATTTAAGCTTTGTGGTGGATTTTGCTTGTGATTTCAGTTAGAATTCATTATTTTGAATGGGTTAAGCATGCATAGGTTGCCTTATGACTTTATATCAAATCATTGATTGTATGCTTAGGATATGCATGAACACACACGTACGGGGAATCTACTATGACATTGTTGTTACTTATAAGGTGATTATGATGCATGAGGGGACTCATTAGGACCATGTTCCATGTGTTGGAACCCACGTTGGTCTTGCTCACGGATGTATCATGTTATCATGCATCATGGATCGGTGTTCATGGATAAAGTTTTACCAATGTTTAACCAGAATTAATCAATTGTGTGCAATGCTTGAGATTGCGTGCCGAATTAATCGCTCAGTGAATTAATTGAAACTTGGTTGGTCCGAAAGGACATGTTTTCGATTTGAGTTCCTATGTGGAACATGTATACTCCCCAGGTTGAGTCTAGAGAAATAGAATTATGTGGGGATGAGTTGTGTACTTGTCTTGTGGATTTGAGATTATTATTATGAGTGTCATCTGGACCCTAAGAATCTAGTATGGTATGCCGTGTGCACCCGCTACTACGTGTTCTAGGGTTCCCTGTGTAGGAATTTGGGCTCTCCCCTCCGCAGGAGATGTCCCTAGGCGAACACCCCTGCTCTAGATTCTCTGTGTGAGAATGCGACATCCTTAGTTAGGATCGTCTAGGGCGAGCAGCTTTAGGGATTGACAACCCTAACTCTTTTACATTTCTTGTGTGGAAATTTGACCATGTCTTGCCTTTGTGGCCTTGACCGTGTCCTGCCTGTGTGGCAGTGCTTGTGTTTACTCCTTGATGGAAGCATTCACCATTTGTATTAATGTGTCACGCCCCGGCGATGCCCGACCCGAGCCAAACCCGGTCCAGGGTCTGGTCAAGCGCGCGGGGGCGACGAAGGAAATATTGAGAAACTATCTAGCGGAAGACTTAACCCTAACCACGGACGATAAACAGAATTACGGAGTACGCACAATCCTTTGAGCAAGAGTAAATAAGCAGGAAAGAAAGAGTGTTGCTTATCACAAAGTAAACAACTAATCTCAAACCCACATGCTTAGTTAACTAAAGCCTACACCGGCTTGAAATAAGTCATAAGCCATCACAACTGTAAAATGTAACATAAATCCAAAACAAAGAACCCTACATAAAGGTTCTAAACATAAAGTATAAACGAAGGAAAATAAGTCACACAAAGATCCCCACGGTCACATCCAAGTCATCTCCGACCTTTCCTCAAAGAGGAGATCCTGTCCGTTTGCGTGTCGCACCACGCAGCCCCAAAACAAAACACAAGAAAGAGGGGTGAGTTTAACAAACTCAACAATGGTTTTGAATATCACTATCAACATCAACAATACGATAGCATAACAATATAATCATTTAGATTAAAGATTAGTAAGGTGAATCATTTTCTGATCATACATACACATCATCTAAAACCTACGTCATAGTGTATAATCCACCTAGTGCCATTAACATCACATCAATCTGCATGGAATGTATCTCTAACATATATATATATATATCAATCATGCTTCAACAACCATATCAATCCTACATGAGATGTATCTCTAACATGCATATTCAATCATGCGTCACATCATATCAATCTGCATAAGATGTATCTCTAACATACATATCAGTCATGCTTCAACATCATATAATGCACACCTCCATCAAGGAGTAATTACAAATAGCATCACAAAGACGGGAACACCGACAAGGCCAAGTAGGCATGTCATGATCCAAATTCTACACAAGAATTTAAGAAGATCGGGGTAGTTAATCCCTAATTGCTGCTCACCCCAGATGATCCTGGCCAAGGATGTCACATTCTCACGAAGAGAACCTAGAGCAGGTGTGTTCGCCTAAGGACATCTCCTGCGGAGGGGAGAGCCCGAGTTCCCACGTAGGAAACCCGCGAACACATGGTAGCTGGTGCAAAGAGCATACCATACTGGATTCTCGGGGTCTAGGTTCGACTGTCTCAATAAATAAATCTCAACCGCTTTAACAATTCAGAACAACCAAACTTGACTCGACTCAACCCGGGGAGCGCACATGTTCCACAAAGGAACTCAAATCAAAACATGTCCTTTCAGACCAATCAAGTTTCGATTAAGCCAAACGACCGATTAAACCGGCACGAAATTTCACCACATTGCATCCAATCGATCAAATTCAATTAATCTCGATAAAACCTCGTTCACGAAGTCCGATCCATGATGCATGATGTCATGATGTTAAACAAAACATAACCTATGAATTCCCTTTAACTAAACTCAACCCGACTCGGAGTGTGCACGTAAAAGTACCTCTATGTCGACTCTATTCCTCACGTCCCATACCATGAGTATTCATAACGCCATAGAAGCAAATTTAACTAAGCACTAGCACAATGAACCTTAGAGCTATCCATCGACATAATGTGTCCCATACCACAAGTGTCTAATGGTTTCTCCTCGGCTGTTCCACACAACCGGTCAATTAGAAATACATTTTCATGATGCATGCGGCATGGTACATAAGTGGGCAAGACATACACGAATCCTAATCCATGATAAGTGCTCTCATCAGCCCCTGATGCATCATCCATAATCATAATATCAAGCTTCTACATCATCATTAAACCCCACATGTGTGTGTAACTAGTAGAAGTACTTCACTCAATGCATTTCAACATGCTTGAAATTAAACTCACTACCACACTACACATGTGAACTTCCATCTAACCATGAATTCCAGCGGAAATAATAGGAGAAGAATCATTGAAAACATAACTCAAATCAAACTCAACCACAAAGGTTAAACACATATAAGATCATTCATTTCATCATTGAGTCATGGTATTCACCAACATCCACACATCAGCTAACTACATTCTATCATGACAAATCAGTCTATTAATAGGTTGTAGTTCTACTGAAAATATGCTTAATCAAAGTAAATCAACCATTCATAATTTCAAGATGACAATTCCAACATCATACCACAAAATATAAGTCATTCCACAAATCTCTAAGCATATATCTCAACTCCATAACCTCAATAGCATGCCCTTCCAGTAGCATAATATAGCTTAAAACACTCCACATTTATATGAAATTGGCAAGTTAAAGTGGAATCATATAAATAAACATCATATGAACAACATATAATTTTACTGTGTAGCCGTTCGAACGCCCTTCAGGCCGTTCGATCGGCTAAACGTAAAAATTTGAAATTCACAGTTTGGTTGTTTGAACGCCTAGCAGGTCGTTCGATCGGCTGAACTGGAAAATTGCTGATCCGACAGTGTTGCCGTTCGAACGCCCAGCCAATAAGGCAGAACAGAACATCTTCTTCCTTTTGCAAATCCAAACCGAAACACCATTGATAACACTTCAAATCCACATCTAACACCCTAATCATCATCAAAAGTCCTTCATGACTTCTAGAATGTTAAACCATACCATAATAATACAAAACCCTAAGAAATCAGGATTAAATATTTCCATTTTCTAGTCATGCCATTAACACACCAAATCAAGTAACTCCATTCGAAATAAGCCAAAAATCAAGAGTTTTACCATGGATAAACTGAAAATTTGAAGGTCCATTACCTTAGCACTTGATTAAGCTCGAATTTGAGGGTCACCCTTCTTGAAAACCTTACAAACACATTGAGTTTGAATTAAACTCCATTAAAAATTGATTTACCAAAGAAATCCCTAATTAAAAACTTAGATCTAGGGCTTGTTGATCATAAAAATTGAATTTTGAAAGTTAGGGTTTGTGGTAAAATCCAAATCAGTAGTTTTTTATGTCTAAAAACGAATTGAAACAAAGGGAAATGGTAGATTTAGAAGAGATTAAGAAGAAAGCTAGGGTTTAGTGCTTAATTAGAGTAGGCTTACCTTAAACACCTTCTAATTCGGGCCTAATTGGGGATTAGGCCTGACCTCTCCTCCTTAGCCTATTCCCAAAAATGGAAATGGCTCATGTTTGGCCTTTTATAGTAAGGGTTAAGGTATGTATGAGTAAGTTATAGGGTGTAAATAGAAAAGTAAGCTAAAAATGGGTATTTTACAATTTGAGCACTAATTAAGTCTAGGAAAATTTTGAAAATTTTTGTATAACCTTAGGTAGATGTTTGGGTTCATTGGACCCAAAAACTAAAATTTCGACGGTGAGGCCCACAGGGGTCCCACCAAAACCCTAATTTTCAGAAAAATAGTAAAAATTTAGAAAAATCCCAAAAATTCATATTTATTTTAAAATCACTAATCTTAAGCTTGATTTTGATTAAAACCATCACAAACACTATTTATTCACAAAATTGCTGAATAAATCAGAAAACACGTTAATCATACGGTAGCCAATAATTAAAGAAAACCAAAAACCGGTTTAGAGATCAGGGATCTTACATAATGCATGTCTATTATGAATATTATGCATGATTGTGTATCATGTGTTTGACATGTTTGTCGTGTAGGGTGAATGAATTTGATGTAATATGAATGCATGATCAGAAATGGTGTGTTTGAGACACTATTATGCAGGTTATGTGATATGAATACATGATTAGAAATGGTGTGTTTGAGACACTATTATGAAGGTTTATGTGATATGAATACATGATAAAAAAATAGTGTGTTTGAGGCACTATTATGCAGGTTTATGTGATATGAATACATGATCATGAATAGTGTGATTAAGACACTATTATGCAGGTTTATGTGATATGAATGTAAGATCAGAAAGTGGTATAACATGTTAATCTTAGATTTGATTTGCTTCATTGCCATGTCATTGTGTTTTCTGGTGATTATAGTTATATTCAAACCATTATTGAGTTTTTATACTAACCCCACTTTCTTGTTTTGTTTTAGAGTTGTGTGGCGTGACACACAGACGGACAGGATCCTCTATATAAGGAAAGGTCGGAGAGAGCTTAGGAGTAGTCGTGGAGGCTCCTAGTTTTTGCATATCTCTTCGTTTATCTTATTTTGATGATTAGAACCTTGTGGATGATCTTTGTCGTGTGAGATACTATGTTTTAGTTTCTTTGAGACTTGTTTTGGAGGCAAGTGTGTGGCTATAAATTATTAGTATGTGGGTTTGAGATTATGGTTTAATTAGAGTTTAACTCTTTTTGTTCTACCTATTTACTCTTGCTCAAAGTAGTGCGTAAACTCCATAAATTAGATTGCCCGTAGTTGGGGAACAAGTCTTCTGCTATTTTCCTCAATCGTTTCAATCTGTCCCCCCCGTGCATTGGTTCGGCCCTTGGACCGGGTTTGGCTCGGGTTGGGCAGTGCCGGGGCGTGACAAAGTTTTTGGTGTCGGAGCATTTTTTTGTCCAAGAGTAAATGAGGTTTGAGTGACAAGTCTTAAGGGTTAAAAGGGTTGTGAGATGATCAAGGTCTGGACATAACTAGCGATGTGAATTCTGTTAGTTGTTTGTCTTGAATGTTGCTTGCTTGTTTGTGTGTTTTCTGATTGTTTGGTTGTGTAGCTTGGGTTATTAGGCTGTTTGATTAATGTCTGGTTGTTGTGTAGATGGCTGTCTCTAATCATGCAGGCGCTAATAACCATCACGGTTCTAGAGACCCAAGGGTGGATGATGTGTTGACTGCCATTGAGGGGTTGACACAGGTGGTCCAGGCTAACCACGAAAGTGGTAGCAATTATGAGTCTCTCTCACTCGAGGGATTCAAGAAGCTTAACCCTCCTAGCTTTAAGGGTGGGTTAGGAAATCCCCTCACGAGTTGGTCTTACTATAAAGCATATTATTGATGACTAAATAATATGCATATAAAACATACTTAAAATTTTGAACTATGAGGTATCATCGTTAACCTCACCAACATGTTGGCTAGATCACTGATAACCATCGGTAGATCCACCAACATGTTGAACTTTACTGACAATGGGTTGACATGGTAAGCTCACCTCATTGATGCATTGACCGTGCTGTCGATGACCACTCAATATGCATGCATACAAGGGGCACTATTCATCCTCTTCCCTTCATTAGTGGAGCCTTGAAGCTCTGTAGTGTGTGGATGAATGTTTTACCTCTCGCACACAAATGATGATTTCTGGCTTAAAGAAAAAAAAATTAGTAGAGATTTTCTGGGCCCCGGCTCAAGTCGGGGCATTACAATCTCATAACCATAAAACTACCTAGTTTTCTGAGAAAACTAATGCATGAAGTTATCCATTGGCAGATCATTGACATGTTAATGCCTACGAATAATAACATTGCACTATATCATCGGTAGCCAACCAACTCATTGGTAGCCCACCAACACATTGGTTGCTTGTCGGTGACCAAATATAATTTTTTTAAGAAATAAAAAAATTCTTCTTAAAAATACAAGGTGTCACATGCCTAGTGGGGGAGAGGGTGCTGAGAAAGGGGAGGAAGAAGAGGTTGTTGTCGACACCATGTTGAATTCGGAGAAGAAGAGGTAGATTGAGTAGCTAGGGTAAAAAAATTATATATTGTGGGGTATATATGAGAAATTTTAAAGAGTTTAACATAAGTAAATGAGAAATTGGGTACTAAGGGGATTATTAGGGTGCATATAGATGCATTCTTATGTTAAATCAAAGTTGTAAGTGCTTATTTAAAGAGCAATATCATGCATGAATGGGCACTAAAGAAATTGAAATATCTCTTCGCTTTTCTAAGTTGGAGTGACTAAACCAAGTGAGGCGATTAATGGTTAGCCTGCTATCATATATTAAAAATGTTGGGATCAAAACCCCATTTGGTGAGGCGCTTAAGGTGGTGTACCAATATGGTAACCTTAATGAGTCATATAAATCCACTACATTTTAGAAGAATTGAAGAAGAGAATATTATAGCTCTCATAGCCCTCAAATCATTCCAACTCACACAAGCCAAAGCTTTTACAATGTTTTCCCTCATCCACCCTAAGGTTTTAGGAGTCCTTATATACACCAGGGGTCATACAAGGTAATATAATATTAGAATGGCTAGTCAAAAAGAGTTTAGAAACAAGATGAAAACACATCTGGATTTGCGACGAATCGATCGCTCATCACCTTTGATTGATTGGTTATTGTAGCACTGTACAACACCAACTTCTAGTAACATGAACGATTGATCACCCAAACTTGGTGACCAATCGAGTATTCTATTGCCAAATTATAGTACCGCAAGGGATCGATCATTATAACCTACGATTGATCACACTTTCATACAATCTCCCATTCATTCAACAAACTCCTACTTGGGAGCTAAGTGACAAAGAACGGGTACAATAATAATACGGCTGGGGGTGAGGTACAGAGAAAAATAATAAAAAACAAACAATTTTGGGGAAATTTGTGAAAATTAAGGATAAATAATAATAAACTAAATATGAAAATGAAGCAAAATATTAAGCTAAATGTCTTTTAGAGTAGAAGTATCCATTAGATTATGTAACCCAAAATAAATGAAAAAAATGCATAGATAAAAGGAGTATTAAAAGAGAAAATTGCACACTATTAAAAAACATATTTAATACTATGAATAATATGCCTTGAGGAAAAAAATGTTGTGCATGCATTAAAATGATTATAAAACTTGTATTTGGTCACAGCTTGGGAAATTGATATGACTTCACCATTAAACTTCAAACGGAAAACAATTTTGTTGAATTTTTATTTATCTTCACTCTCAAACATGAAAAGATTAATTTCTCCACTAACATCATCAAGGCCTTATGTATGATGACACCAACCTCTGTCCTAGGAATTAGGTTGGGTTGGACTTGACCCATGCTTTAATCAGGTCGTGTCATGACTCGAACCTATTTATAAAACCGGTAGAAAATACAACTCTATTTACGTTGGGTCGAGTCGAGTATGCAAGTTACCCTATTTTTTTCTCTATTAATTTTTTTTGTTAACTTGGTATTTTATACCTTATGTTTGCATAGGCCAAATAGAGAAAGAATTTAGATGAATTGTAATATTATATATAGATAAATATTTTCTTTGTTATTTGAGAAATTGAGAGTTGGAGATGGAGCATTGTGACATTATAAAATATACTCCTAAAACCATAATAATCTCACAAAATTATTAATTGACTATTAGATTGAATAAAAAACTAAGAGAAAATAGAATTCGAAAAAAAACATTTATAATCTTTCCACCTTGGGTCATGACATCATTACATAATAAGGTCAAATTCAGATTGTGGGTTGTGCATGTACATCAATCCAACAATATTTTTAAAATGGATAAAATTTTAAAACTATGACCCTATTTTTAGTGGGGCTGAGTTGGCTCCAAATTAGGTGAGTTGGGTTGAATTTTTCTAAATCTACTTTGTCCACATTACTAAAGCTACACGATCAGTTCGTGTAGGACATGTCTAGCTTAGCCTCCATGACTATGGTAGATAGATCTCACATCATTGTACGTAGAGCCCTACTTACAACTTTCATCATACTTGCTCTTAAAACCAGAGAGCTCGCCCTTGTTTCTGTCCGACTTTTTGATTTGGTAACTATATACGACTATATAGTATGTTACATGGGTCATAGAGCCCATCTTTAACTTGGCATATTGCTTCTATAGTAATTATATATCTATGTACCATATTAAGACTTTTATGTATCATGGTCATAAACTGTGATGAAGTATGTCCTATTGTATAAGCTGGTGAACCTTCACTAGCAATCAACAGTGCATGTATTAGCGTACATGTCCCAAACAAAATTTAATTTTTATAACATATTTGTACGCTAATACATGTATTTCAATTTCGTGGCGCTGGTGAAGGTTCACCAGCTGATCACACTCCGTTGTATGTTGACAATCAGCCCTCTGGTTGACCCAATTTAATAATTTGGTTTTGTGCAACCCAAGTTTACTGGCGAAGCTTGACTAGTCTCAACCAACCTTAGTTGTTTGGTTTTACGCAACCCAAAATTACTGGTAAAGCTTGACTAGATGGTATATAGTAAGAACATGTTTATATGCACTTCAATAATGTCATTATAATATTTTAATAAACTTATAAACCCCTTCATGAATATTAGGTGAAACGAGGTGCTAAAAGGATTATTAAGATGCATATAGACGCGTTCATATGGTAAGGGATGGGAAGTGCACTAGTTATAGTCTAGTCTGCATTCCGTGTGCGCCATTGATGCGAGGTAATCATTTGTCTGTGAGTAAAGCTTCACCAGCAAATTAATTTGATTTAGAGCAACTTAACAAATATTAAAAGACCAGCCAATGAAGTTAACAACTTTTTCCAAAAAGAATCCTAATAAATAGAAAACTAGAAGATTTTTAGGGATTTCGTTAAAGATCACGTGGAAGGAAAAAACCAACCGAGGCAGCACCGCAGCAGCCTGTCTCTTAAGCCGCCTTCTTCTTCTTCTGTTTAAGAACCGGTCGTGGAGGGAGGAAGAACCGATAGACCCACCCAGCTACAGTAGCTCCCATGAACGGACAGATCCAGTACACGTAAAATTGCTCCCAAGTGTTGTGGGAGTTTTCCAAGTACGCCCACCCAAACGCGTTGGCAGGGTTCATGGAGGGGCCCGTGTGGTTGGCGCCTACCTCAACCAAGCCGACAATGGCGACCGCGAGAAGCCACGCCTTGACCAATCCGCTCTTTGGGCCATTCACCATAATGACTAGAACGAGGAAGCTGATGAGGAAAGTCAGTACGCCCTCGGCCACGGCTGCTTCGTGTAGGTCCACCTTCACCGTCGGCCCACCTATCAGGTGCCTGTAATTGGCCGGAGCAAGTCTCGCGAGGGCGAGAGCCCCACCTGCCGCGCCGGCAGCCTGGGCGGGCAGGCGGGCGGCGATGGAGAAGAGAGTGTCGGATCCAAGGCCGGCGGAGTAGAAGGAGGCGTTGCCGGTGGCGTTGAAACTGGCTCCGCCCATGGCCTCCGTGATCAAATTGAAGGCGTGGAGCCAGAAGGCCATGAGGGCGGTGGTGATGAACAAAGAGGTGCCCACACCTTCGGCATGGAGGGCGGACGATATGAGGTACGCGGTCAGGCCGACCGTCGAAGAACAGAACACCCACAAGAAGGTCACCAAGGCGTCGCCGATGGCGGTCTTCACCGCTCCCATGTTTGTTTTCCCTTTGGGTCCTCCCTCCTCTTTTGCAGGTTGAGGGAGGAAAGGTTCAAAGGAGGAGAGGAAAGCAAACTGTCCGTCGTCCCTGTTTATTAACGTTGGCAGTCCACAAATCCGCGGGACTCGGGATCCAATCTTGAAATGGATTTGTGTATATCCCTCCTCCGCAATGGCGTAAACTAAAGTACAAAATGGATTCCTAGACGTTTGAAATGTCTCAATCGGCATGTTTATCTCTTACGAATATGACGAACTGCCTTATCTAGTTATCTGGCAGGGTCACGGGCTCTAGTCGGGACTCGCGAATTGAAATGGCTGATTTGAGCACTCTCTTCCCTTCCCGTTAGCCATGAAGACGATCCGAATCCAAATTTTGTTACGAGGAATCAACGAGCAATAAATATTGCCAAAAAAACTGAGAAACAACGTACCACAAAATGCATGTCCCTTCACGTGTACACGAGTGGAAGCAGTCAGATCATACAGGACCTACCTAATCTGACGGTTACTACCCGAAATACCTATTAGGCACGTACTGTAAGGGATCTTTAATAAGAATGCTTCTACCACCTAGTAAACTCTTACTTTCCTGTTATTTCTTTAAACCTCTCCCCTTTACCACATTTAAAATTATATGTTTTATTTATTACATAACTAATTAAGAAATATGTAAAATGATTGATAAATATTGGAGCAAGACTTCTCTTTTTCACAATAAAATTTATTAATAATATTATATATACATTGCTAAAAATATCTAAATTACATTAAAATAATTACACGATCTAAAAAATTTACTATTGGGCACTTGTCTAACACGATAACACTTTGACTAATAGTAATAAATAAATAATACACTCGTGTGCCTTTATAAAGAACCTAAGAAGATAGATGAATAATAGTTGTAAGAAGATTTTTTTATTATGGCTTGCCCAGTCCCAATAGTAAAATTAATTTCCATATAAAATTACACTACAAAGGATATTGAATCTATGAAAATGCTTAGGTAAGATTGCATAATAAAAGCAAATAACCAATAAACTACTTTGATAATGATCAAGCCTAGTCAAACATACATTCCAAAGTTACAATCAAACTTAAAGAAAAACAAACAAAAAAGTAACTAAGTTCTTGTGACACGGTACCCATAACTAGAAGACCAACCACCCACTAGACAATGAACAACTACAAACTCAACTTTAACATTTTCTTTAAGTCACACCTAACTTCATAAAAGGCCCACTAGGCTCATAAACTTAAGTAGTTGAGATCTAGATTTTTATAATTATTAAAATCTTATATATTACACATTATTTAACCATTCATCTTTTAATGTTATTATTTGTTTGAACCAAACCCCAGGCTATAAGAGCAAATACTCACGTTTATATGAGCCCAGGCTCACACACGCTTATGTGGGCCTGGGCTTTATGGCCGTTAGATTTACATTCGATGACCTATAATACTCATAGGGCATTTAAACCTGTGAGTATTATAGGCTATCAAATGTAAATCCAATCGCCCATAGATCCCAGGCTCACTTAGGGGTGCGTGAGCCCGGTCTCATATTAAAATTATATATATATATATACACACACATGCTACTGGGCACTTGTTTTACAAAGATGAGTAGCCACTAGCATTGTTGAAAAAAAATATCTTGCAAATTTTTATATTTTGAAATTACCCTTTGTAATTAGTTTAAATCATTGTAAGAGTTTTTTGTTTTATTTTAGTAACTTTTTGCAAAGAGTTTTTTTATTGCAAACAGAATTTATTCTCTTATTTTTTACAATTCCTTTTACTTCATAGAAAAAAAAATAACTATTATATTTTTTAAAAATAAATTTATTTTTGTGATAAATTGTCATTGCAAATAGTACCCTCATTTTGATTAATTGAAGTTTTCATTTTATTTTTTGTGATGTATTTTATTTCTTTTTAGTGACAAATAATGTTTTCACAAATAACTTATCTTTTGCAACAAAATTTAAGTTGTCATAAAATACGATTATCACGGCTCATTTGCAACTAGCTTTTAACAACTCAAATTTCATTATGAATGGTCATTTGCAATGAATTTGGGGCTTTTTGTGACAAATTGGGCTGTTACAAATGCTGAAATATTTTGTTGTGGATATTGCTATAATGTCTTCCAAAAATGGGTTGTAAGTCAGGATGCCACTTGGGTCGAGTATACGATAAAACCCGACCTGACCTTAATAGGTTGAGTTTATATTTTTAAATTTAACCTGAATAGCTATTCGCGTTAGATTTGAGTTTACCATTTCTTAAATAATATCAGATTCAGATTTTACAAAATTTAGACCCAAATTTATAAATATAAATTTTATATTTTTTTATATTTTGATAAAACTCGACCCGACCCTTGGGTTTGAGTTTTCACATTCAGCCTAAATATCTATTCGAGTTAAATTTAGGCTTACCATTTCATAAATAGTATTAAAATTTAAATATAATAAAACCTAACCCAACTCGATGACATCTCTAATTGTAAGTGTCACATATCGTATTGTAGAAACCAAAATGCTGCTTAGAATATAAAGGGAAATTGAATTTCATGAATGCATGCACTAACGCAGCCAAAAAACTTTTGTCGAGACTCTTACCGGCCTTATGAAATGTGACAAAGATTTGGACTGGTAGAAGTTATAAGTTACTCCTTCCGTCTTATATTCCGTTATATTATATTAATATCTCTAATAAAAAAAAATTATATTCTATATTAATTGCTTCATTTCACTTACTCTGTTAGATGTTCAAAAACGCTTCACACGTAAAATTTTTCATCATCAAGTGCACAAGCTTCCTTCTGTCGAGGGTTTGGATAGGAGCAAGGCTGGTCAGGGGAGCAGCTACGAAGCGGCGGTGAGCGATCTCCCATTGTACTCCAAGCAAGGCACGAACCTCGCCCCTCCACACCCCTCGCACCCCGGTGCTCCCCTCCTCGTCGCCTCTAGCCCCGCCCGCAGCAGCCCCGCCTCGTTGAGTTCCGACACCTCCTCCGCCCTCCCACATACCTCCCCTTCACAAAGCCTCGGCATGGACACCCCCTCCCCTATAGCAACTCCCTTATCTCGTTCAGGAGCTCCCCATGCACGGCCATGTTCCTCTCATTCACCGCCACCCAGTGGCCCTCGATCAGCTGCCGCGCCCGCTGGTAGTAGTCGAACGTCAGGCGACCCCTCGCAGCGTTGTAGTGTAGAGCACCAATGCCTCAGCCCTGCCGGGCGGGCACTTCTCTGGAAACCCACTTAGTGGATCCCTCCTAGCTACTGTGGCAAATTTCCATGGCTTGCCTTCCTTTTCCCTCTCCATCTTGTCCCTAACGATGAAGCTATTCTCTGTGAGCTTATTGAAGACCGTGGGGTTAACATCTGCCTTCGGGGTTGCCTGCTGATCGAATGAAGGTGGCTTGCTAAGGTTCTGGATCGCTGTTTGGACCTGACCGCTGTTCGACTAGCCGGCGCTGGTGGCTGGTCAGGGAGCTTCTTGTCTTGGCTGGGAAGGGAGAGAAGTGGAAGGTCCCCCCCGCAATGGCGGAGAGAGAGGAAGCACTTCTCGTTGAGCGAAGGAAAGAGTACTCAGCTGGTTTTTCTTTTCTTATCCAAAGGGGACGAACGGAGGGGATCGTCTCGTCTCATAAACATCTGACCGTATGAACTTTTATCACGTTATTAATTACGTAGATTCTATTATCTCAATAAAAATGATTAAAATTTGATATAGAGCTATTAATATAAGAGAGATGGAGTATATATAATAGCGCAATAAAAAAGCAAGACGAAGTAAAACCTAAGAGTTGGGACAAATATGTAGCTTATCAAACAATAATTAGCAACTTTTTTCATTATTCTTCTCGTAGTCTCCACTTTTGATGTGATTTATCGCATAGGGCAGAAAAATCTAGCTCATAGCTCATATGAGTATATTCAACCAAAATTAAGTAAACCGCGAGTCATACAAGTCATCAATATCTATGCATTATATATAGCCTTTGCTGACAACCACAAGCTATCAATATTAGAACCAATGGTCAAATCATCACATACTTTTTTTCGTCTTGAAATTAACAATTCCAGTGCTTCCCCTCCCTATTTATGAACTACAAACCTACACTCTTGCCTGTATGGTACAACTCTCTTTTGGCTTACAAGATGAAATATCAGTCAAATGTAGATGCAACCACAATGCGCCAAAAAAAATCACATTGATTTAAATTTAAATCCATGTCTCATCTGCCTCAAAGTTTATGGGATATAAATTGGCATGATGTGTAAGTTAATCAATATTTTTTCGTTGAGAAATAAAAATTTTATTTATTTATGTTATATTCTAGTATGCTGAACCTTTCACATGGACAAGTCAAAAGTCAAAGTTATCACTTATCACCCTATATTAGATGTCACATGGCTGTAATATCAAGGGGAAGATTGGAATGAGTTTGGCCCAGATTTTCCATTTGAAACTTTGGAAGTTGAGGCGAACGGAGCTCTCCCTCCTAAAAGCAAAAAAAAAAAGAATCTAGTTTTTTTTTTTAATGGATAGTTTGTCTTTTCAAGTCACTCAAACCATTAAGGCATTAACCAGTATTCTAGTTTGAAACTCATTACTAAAAGCTGCTCTTCATGACATTAGGATCACAAATTATGACTAGACTGACGACCAACCAGCCATTAAAGCAATGAGTTGACGCGGTCATCCGCGAATTTTTTATTCAGTCAGAGCCCAAACAGCGCTCTTTTAGTCTTTCCCCGGTCCAAGATCTGCAATTGTTCCCGGTAAACCTAATAGACCAGTCTAATTTCTTTTTGGCCTTTAAAATCTATCAACGTCAACGTAGTGTTCAAAACTCCAGAGAACGGATACTCCAATGGATCTCCTCCCACTCGAACTCTATTATTGAACCAAGCAACTAAACGCTGCGTCAGTGAAACGGTTGAACGAAGAAAGAAGCTTCCAAAGCCTCCCCGTTCGTTTCCCATCACACTACAACTCAACATCTCCTTTCCTTTTGTCGACCCCAGAGGCCACGACCGCGAAGAAGCCCCTACCGGCCACCATCCCATCTTTCCATTTCTCTTCCTCTATTTCCTGTGCTCTTTGCATCTCCCTTCAAAGATCAAGTGCAAAGAGCTTAGAATAATGATGCCCGACTCCATGATTTCTTGTTTCCGCAGCCGGAGGGCGGGCGACCCAGTTTCTACCTCCCCCGGCAGCTCAAGCCTGACCACCAGCTTCTACCACACAACGCTTGGGATCGCCGCCGTCACGTGGGACCGCACCCTCCTCGGTCGCTCTCTGCGCGTCGACCTTCATTTCAGCGACTACGGGGGCGGCAGCTCGTCGTATCACGTCCACCTCAATGCCTGGCTCCTATGGAGGAAGTGCGGCTCCAAGGCCTTCCTTCTCCACGACGAAACCCGGGTGAAGCTTTCCTGGGACCTCAGACGCGCCAAGTTCGACAACAGCCTCGACCCGCCCTCTGGCTTCTGCTTGTCTATCCTCGTCGACGGGGAGGTGACCCTCCTAGTTGGGGACTCGCGTGAGCAGAACCCGTGTGCGAGGAGGCCCTTCAAGAGCCCGCTTCTGCTTCTTCGACGAGAACACATCTTTGGGGACAACTCCTTCGAAACTAAGGCCAGTTTCGGGGGCAAGACCAGGGACATATCCATCCACTATACCCACGTTCCCGACGATCCGAGGCTCACATTTTGCGTCGACCAGAAGGAAGTGCTGCAAGTGACGAGCCTCCAGTGGAAGTTCCGCGGGAATGAGATGGTTGAAGTGAACGGGAGTCGGATTCAGGTCTCATGGGATGTCAAAAATTGGCTTTTTGGTCAGTCACCGGAGGATAATCGAGCGGTGTTCTTGCTTCGGATCGAGGATCATGGGGAAAGCGAAGACTCTGAGAACTGGAATTTTAATAACGAGGGCCCTGCGTCGTGGTGGCCATGGGAGAAAAGTAAGATGGGTGCCAAGGCAAGCAAGAGAGCGAAGAGCTTGTTGAAAACAAGCTCGTCTTCCTCGTTCTCATCTGTTTCATCTTTGAGTAGTTCCCCCGTCGTGGGGTGGTCTACCGCAGAGGAGAGCGAGTTGCAGAGCTTGGGGGGATTTTCACTGCTCATGTTCGCTTGGAGAAATTTTAAGTAGCCTACTTGGTTGAGTTGCTTCAAAATCAATCACTAGTTTTTTACTTTATTTTAGCTGATCTTTTTATTATATTTAGCTAAGCTTTCTCGAACTCACATGCGCCCCTTTCAATGAGGCGTTCATCTAAACCCTAAAGAATTTAGATAAGCAGCTACAACATTGCGTAATTAGCTTGTCAGTTCTTACCTTGGTTTTCCTTAAAAAGAAATTTTGGTTATATGAGGGCATATTGCTTTCAAAGTAAATTCCAGCTAATGTGAAAATTGACAATGTTGACCAACCGGACAAAAAAACTCCTCAAGACAATTTCATTTCGGCTTTCTTAAGGCACAACTTTAACAATTATACTCCCTCCGTCCAATGTTAATAGCTAAATTTGAAAAAATTATTTTTATTCACATTAAAAAGAATTAAATAGAAGGAAAAATAAGCTTATTATACTCTTTTAAGTACCCAAACACTTGGGTTCAACAAAATAGAGCTATTAATATAAAATAATTTTTTTTTATCAAATAGAGCTATTAAAATTGGACTGAGGGAATATATTTTTTTAAACTACTTCGTGCTAATTTCATAAATATTGCAACAAAACTGAACCCATATTACAGGGTCTATGGATCACATGGAGAAAAGAACGAAGACATTAGAAACTATAGGACCCATGTATGTGTTTAATCTTGTTCTGAAATTGTGGCTGAATGCGCCATCTTTTGGCGCTTTGAATCTGGTTGTTCATCTCCTTCGTGGCTAACAGACCCATTGTTGATCTTGTCTGGGCCTAAAAGAGAAGCATGCTTACTTGTGATTTGGCGTCCAGCTCTCACCTTTGGGCCCCAGTGCCGCTCAGGGTTTGGAAGGAAGCGTGCCACCTTCTTTGCCTGCGCTTTGCTGAGAGAAGTAACAGCTCTCGTAAAATTGGCCTGATTTTGCACACGTAGACATAAAATATAAGGAATTAGTATAACGTTCATTAATCTCACAGACTAGTATTAATAATCAATCTGATAGGCAACTCAAGGAAGTTTTTTGCTTCGACAAACACAATGGAAATATGGATGAAAACTAATACAAAAAAATGAGAACTACGGACATACTTCTATTGTTGGCTCCTTGCCAAGAATAGCAGTTCCTGATTGATCAGGCGGCTGAGGTTTAATTGGATGACTTTTTACCTACACCAAGGAGGACACATACAGCAAGTAGGTTAAGACGCTATATAAACAAAAAAAATCACCAAGGGATAGAAGTTTCAATTAGACTTCTTACATTAAGTAAACTGACTAAATATATCTTACCCAGCAGCGCATAATATCCCAAATGACTTCCATAGGGGCATCTGTTTTCATTGCCAAAGGTGTAACATGACTACCAGATATTCGATATCCAGCATTAATCACTGCAGAACGGAACATAACTGCAGAGGGTGATGTACACTTTAATGTTGCACAGAGACTATGGAGAGACACAAAGAGAGGCACATCAAGGAGCTCCTGCAGACAAAACATGAGAAATTGATCATGAACAGTCATGGCATTGTCTGTCATTAGACCTCTAAATGTATAATATAAAATGCCACAACAAAATGATCACAAATATCCTCAGCCAGGATTGATACGCACCTCTGATATTGTAGTCAACACACCAGAGATCCTATCATACGCTGGATAACAATCCTTCATCAACTTAACATTTGCTAATATAGAAGTTACCCATTCTTGGTCATGAATAGGGGCAGACCAAATAGGCCCACCCATGTTGAACTTCTTCCCGCAATCACCACATACTTGCGGTACTGCAGGACCAAACCCCGGAACGTATTTTACACTTTTATTCTGAAATGTACAAATAAAAAATCAAATAAAAACAGAAGAGGAGAATTTGCAAGATATGATACAGCTGAGAAAACCATCCATATACCTTCATAACAGTCCTCCCAACACTTTGGAGATGGAATGAGTCACACCCCACACACTGATAGACATAGGAAAGCTTCAGAGGTGTGTTTTTCATCGCACTAGCAGAACTGCAGTGATGAGTAAAACATGTTAGGAAGTCTAAAGAAAAAATCGAAAGACACAACAAAAAAGTAACTTATTCACATGCTCTGATAGGTCACCTACGTGAAAATGCGCACAAACACCCGAATGTAGAAATCCATCTGTACAGAAAGGACGGGAACTATATATCGCTTGTAACGGTTTGCATGGCTCTGAGTCAATACACACAAAAAAACCACAGTTAATTGAAGAAAAGATTATGTGTAGGCTGCCGAGAACAAAAGGCTCTGAAACAAATATATCAGCACCTCGATTGCTGCAAGGAGGATCCTCAGTGCCATCTCGTGGCAATATTTTCCCTTTACAGGATAAGAACCATACCTGATCAACAAAAACATCTGAGCACATATTAAACAAGAGAACAAGAATTCAAAAATGCTTTGTCCAACACCACCTGTCTGTGGCATAACAAAATCCCATGAATCCAGAACATCATAATTGAGACATGGTTGAAACTTGCACTTCAACAAAATTTGACTCGCCAAACAGGAGTTGGATAAAATTACTAATAGATGAAAAGGCAAAATTGAGACTCCTAGCAGTATTATCATCATGTCAATTAAAATCATCAAGCAAAGCAATCTTACTTGGAATAGCACACTTCTGCATTACCACCACAAAGCACAGCTAAATCAGTTGCCGTGCACATTAACATGCCTCCATCTATCACTGACTGCACAGCAGAATCCAAAAATAAAGAAGGTGTCCCATACGGATCAAGATCCACCTGTAAAGAATTAGAAACAGATTTTTAGCTTCATAGATTCTAAGAAACGTTTCCAGAACACTTAAAGTGATTGCCAGATTGCAACAAATAAAAACATACCACATCAAATTCTTTCTGGTGGGTAAGCATATAAACTCTTGCGTCAGCAAGGTGGGGTTCCACCTTAGAAGATGCTACTGAGCCATTGAATTTTATATTCCTCTTGCAAGATTCAACAGATACTGCATAGACAAGGTGTTAATTCTTACCTCAATCGTACATCATTGAGAAAATCAATAGAAAGCCACACTATCTAATCCAACTTACCTTTATCATTATCTACAGCTATAACTTGACCAACTTCTTCAACTTCGCGTGCATATCTGATAGCTCGCAAGCCAGATGCAGCCAGAGCCTGAATATACATAGCATGTCAAAAAAGGAAACTTAAAGACAGGATTGGTAAGCTTTTCGCCGGGGATAGAAGGGCAATTTTGAACCCGATGAATATCATAATTATCCTCTATCAGGCATCATGTCTGATATTGATTAAAAAGATGGAAATTTTCCACTACAACTAAGCTTTTCACTGCAGTAAGCAAACTTTTTAATAAATCAAGTGATCGTTTATTCGAAAAGTGGGACACTGCTATATAGAACTTGATCAAGGAACTGAATATGAGAATCGGTCCATTTCACCATGCTTCAAAAATGTCCTCATGTTTGCCCCTAAGGTTCTCCATATTTAGTAACATAATATTCATTTTGCAGCTGAACAGAAGTCATCAGGAGATGTGGACATTAAGAAATACCTCTAGAACTCTTGGCGGTTTAAGCTCTCCATGTACTTTCCATGACCCACTTTTCAGAACATCTGAATTATCTTCAGACACTATCTCAGCTGATTTGGTCTTCTTTTCACACTCTCCATTTGCTTTCACATAGTTGGAATCAGATGCCTCACCCACATGTTCAGTGGACCTTTCCTCAGGTACTCTATCTTCTGTTTTCTTCTTTCTGCTCATTGTTGCAACATGTTCATCTTTGCGCTTGTATATGAAAGTCCTTAGAACTGCTATAGAAATGTCTCGGTTGTTCACCTGATTAAGGCAAGTCATGTCAACATGTTCTTTGCCTCTTAATAAAAACAAGTTACTTTGGCTTCTAATTGATTAGAAGCAATTGTCTTATATTCAACACTTCTATCATGCTAATGAGGTACATAACAAAATGAAGACAATTACGAATTAATTACAACTGAGTCCAAAGATAAGTAGTCCCCTTCATCGTCAAGTAAGTTGGGCAATCAAGCATCTCCAAAAGCCAAATAAATAAAAGAAAAGAATATCAAACTAACAAAATAAAAATAAAATTGGCAACTGCTAAGATCAACTTAACTGATGAAAATTGGGGCAAGGTTGACAGCAAAAACAAATTGAACGAGTAATTAAAACACACCTGGGTCTTGTTGTAGAAAACTTCGTTGTTGGGGTGCATCAAAATCTCGGCCTCCCCTTCTTTGATGATCACATAGTCATTGACACAAGCGGCAGGTTGGCCGCCTGAATTGAGTAGCTTCATCTTCTCTCCTTCTTCGCCCATCCCCCTAATGGACTGAAAATAGATATCAACCCGCTTCGCAGATTCTATTATTTCACCGGCTAATAAGTAACAAGCTTCGGCGACTTCGATTCTATCGCTCTACAGAATAAATATTGTAAGCCCATGAGACCACCAAACAAGAAACGAAAATACAAGATAAGACATAATATCATCCACATGCTGAATAACAAATTCCCTCATCAACACATAAGAAAAAATGATATTTTTCCCACATTCGGTACTCAAACTACATCAGATACTATACCCAGCATAATTCAGAGCTCCCAATCAATCCAAGCAACTTTTACACCTCACGACCAGTAAATCCCACACAACACAACAAGGAAGAAGGAGAAGACGTAGTTGCAGGAAGAGGAACTCACGGAGGAATGGCGCTAGGGTCTAATGAGGGCCGAGAAATGCAGCGAGGATTGTGGGAGTGACTCCTCGCGTGGCATGCAATGAATGTGCAGCAAATTCGGATGGGTGAGGGAGGAAAGAGGATGAAAATAGACGCGGGGACTCAAGAGCCCAACTCAGATGGCGATCGGTGAGGGACAACCAGGAGCCCACTCTCCACCGTACGTCACCTGTGCCGGCCAAGTCCTCGTCGCCGACGCCAGATCCGCCTCCCCCGCCTGTCACAGCATCCGCACGTCCTCCTCCGAGGATCCGAGGCAGTCCTTCAGCTGGAAGAGGCTGTTCCTTTTCCAGAACGAAAGTCTTCGAGTTCCACCGACGGTGGCGGAGATGGTGAAGACAACGTTGCAGAGAGCAGCGCCGGCGGCACGTTGTCCTCCAAGCAAGGCGCTGATGCTGACAGGAAGCAGTCGAATTAGTGCGGGGACCGTGTGCCGGCGGCGGGCGGTTCTGAAGGAGAGGAAGAGAGAGAGTGACGCAGGTGGAGGAGGGGCTACGGTGCCGAGGGTTTATCACCCGCTCGTCAGGAAACCTTTATAGGGTATGGTAGAGCGGTACCAAACCTGTTTAATAAAACGGGTCTCGAGAATTTACCCGTTTATTTGCCTGACGGGTTAATGATCGGTCCCGTTTTGGCTTGACGGTTCGCCTAAGGGGGTCAAACGGGTCCAAGTGCCCAACTTACAAAACCCTCCTTCTGTTTTGCTTTTGGTTTCCCGGTTAAGGGGGCGTGGTCTTAAACCCTAGTTTCTGCGTATGGGAGATAGAGAGTCAGTGATTTTGGAATTTTTTTTGTTTAACACAAAATTAAAATCGCATATTGAAATTTGTAGTATTTAATTGCATAAACTGATTAGAAAAAAGTATTAGGTGTCGCAATAATTACGGCAAAGTCCGGTCGTGATGAGGAATTGAGGATCGTGCAGTCAGTCACTGGCGAACACCATTTCTTTCTCTTCTCCGCCGGCAACCATCTCTCTTCAGCACCAATAACAGCCTTGTTTCCTGCTCCAGCATGCACGCGACCCCAGACTGGCGGAGCCGTAAAGATGAATGCTTTCAAAACAAGCAGGTATGGATTTTTTTTCTTATCGTTTTATAAAGTAGTAATTGTTACTCAAGCTAGTTTCCGCGAGGTATCGATCTAACATTTGTTTCCTCTATTTTTTCTAAGTTGTTAATTTGTTTGGTTGAGTTATGAGCTGGTTACTTAATAGTATTTCTGTATGAGTTCATGTTTTATTGGTGACAGCTGTCTATTGGGTTGCTCAGTGTGCATGATACGAGATAAGACGAATGGAAGCGGTAATGACACTATGCATCTGGTTTGAATTTTCTAGCAGCTCTTTTCCTTAGAGGAATGTTACAAGTCTTTTGAAGCTCTCTGATCCGTTAAACAGTCACTGGTTACTGTGTATTCTTAATGAATAACTTTTATATGTCTGTTATGCCATACTGACTGATTCTTTTAAGTTTCAATTTTGATAGTAGTTGAGTCACATTGGATATTGAATATATACTTCATTTTTTAGGCGTTTATTTGCAAAAGATAGCTATATCATTAACTTAGTTAATCTTTCTTTTTTTGTTGGCAACTTAGCTAATCTTGACATAGGGAAACATTGATATAAAAGATTTAAGGGGTGAATTAACTGCCATTTTAGAGAGGGGAGGAAATTTTGAATAGCTGTCAGAGATTTGTTAGAGTAAAAACATGTTGAAACACGCAGTATTTGAGTGTTTCTTCCAATTTGAGGATGCTACAGCTGAGCTGTGGATTGTCTTGGAACTTGTGGTAACACCATTGACAAGTTTCATCTTTATTAGTCCTTGTCTGGCTTTGCAGTGCATGACACCAAAAGGGCTTATTTTCTTGCTAGCGTCTATGCTACTTTAACATTGGTGACATCAATCATAGATTCTGTAGTTTTTAGTACCTTTAGATTTCGGTTTACTTTATGCGATCAGGATTTTACTCGTTCCCATGCCTTATGCTGAACTTGCATTCTGTCAGCCAGACAATTCGGTTCTTTGCTGATTCATTTTTTGCTCTACAAAAAAATTGCAACCTCATCTCTTGCAAAGAGTACCTTTTGTGCTTGCATGGATTGATTGATGCTGAAACCCATTGCTGCAGGAGGTAGAGGTGAAGAAGAAGGAAGCAGAGGAGACAGAGAAGATGAAAGACATGGAAGCGGAAACAGCAGATGAAACGTCATCTGATTCAGATCTAGTTCAGCTTAAAGTAAGATTGGATGCATTGGAGGTCGCTGTGAAGGAAATTGTGAATGAAAAAGAAAAAAGACCGGATAAGAATACTAATGGCTGTCGAAAACAAGCCAGATCTGCCCTGTGAAGCAAAATCTAACGAGAAGCTGGACGCAACAAATGTGAAAGCTGGTGAACCAACGCCAGATTCAGTCCATAGAAATAGTAGATCTAATAGCCAAAGCGAGGATTCTGATCGAAATACAAGATAAATGAAGTTTGGGAAGGCCCACGTCTTTTAGTCGTGTTCTGATGTCGGTTGTGATATGCTGGTGGCATTGGGCCTATATTAACTTTCAACAGCAACGGTTTCTTGCGAACAGACCAGAAACCGCGAAAGTTATGTTAGGTATCAAGGTTCAACAATTTCAAAGCCTTCTCCCCCTCTTGTGTTAAAGTCGGTTTACCATTCTTGAACTTGTCTGTTGCTCTAGTTATCTACATTTCTGTTCGTTCTTGCTTGGCCTCTTCGGAAAGGTAGTCCCTGGAAGGAAATGGGCTCTGGTTCCATTGCCAATTGAAGATTATGAGACTTGCTGTCAACAGTAAACCTTTAGGCCAATGATGTCTCACGTTGACAAGGTCGATAATGATAGAACTTATACAAGGTTTAGGTATACCTATAGTTATTAGAACCTTCAACCAAGCTTTATTTTATGCTTAATTATCTTTAGAATTATAATATATTTTTAGTTTAGAACTTGACTAAGAGTAATTTTACTTAAGGCACCAAATTGGGATGATTAATACTATATTTATAACTAAATCAGGACATTATTGTTAAGAACTTTAAAATCCTGACCGTCTATCTATAGGTCATCTAATGGTTCAGATTTGTTACTTAAAACCACAACTTAATGGGTATTCTAACTCAAGTTCATTACCCAAACAGTTTTAAAAGCCTAAAACAGTGCCAATTGAGACAATTAAGCCACTTGATGATTTATTATAAAAATAAACCTAACATTTTTCCACTTGACACAACTTTTCAATTGAGTCATAAATAACCTAAGTTGACAAAAATATTTTAGTTAAAAAATAACCTAAGTTGGTAATAGGAAACTTTAAAATGACTTTCGTATGCGCATATAACTTTTAAAAAAATAATACCTTTTGAACTGTATGTGGTTATTCTATACTCTTACAAAATATAATAATCGCATTAATCAAGGCAATTATGTACCCAGAGGAGAACATTCCCTTCCATGTATGACAATGCAACTAATTAATTCTGTTTAAGTGTTACATGTGGTAAAATATATTTATGAGTGAAAGCATGTTCCTTGTAATATCCTAAATTTTTTGAGTTTCAAAAATTAAATACGTAAAAAATGGGGTATTTGACCCATTGACATTCTTAGTAGAATAACTACCTCCCTAGATAGAATTTGTTTTTGAAACTAATTCTATTAGAAAGTAGACAGATAGAGCTTTGAAATGCCACTAAGAACGTGTGAATCGGAGTTCAGATGAGGGAGATACGACTGTTCAAAGTTAAACATCTCGTAGATAGCCCGTTTACTCAATTTAGACGTGTATTTAGCCCATTTAAGTCATCTTGTGGGTCCAGTTAATTAGAATTTTGAAATTAATTTTTATATGCCTAATTAAGGTATCTAAGTAAGCAGTATTAGCTAAAATTCTAAAAGGATTAGGAACCCTAATCCCTATGTTTATAAATGACATTCTTAGAGTACGTAATGTAAGAACCCTCATCTTTAAACTGGTTTTGATTTTTATTTAATTATTGATTATCGTGCAATTTACGTGTTTTCTGATCTTATTCAGTGATTTTGTAAATAAATAGAGTATGTGATGGTTTTAACCAAAATTAACTTCAATATTAGTGGTTTTAAGTGATTTTAAACCAAATGTGAATTTTTGAGATTTTTCGGAATTTTCACTATTTTCCCAAAAATTAGGGTTTTGGCGGGACCCCTGTGGGCCCCACGGTCGAAAATTTTATTTTTGTGTCAAATGAACCTAGACATATACTTAAGGTCACACAAAATTTTTCAAAATTTTATTAGGCTTAATTCGTGCTTAAATTTGCAAAATAACCACTTTTAGCCTACTTTTTATATGTACACCCCAAAACTTACCTATGTCTACCCCAACCCTTACTATAAAAGGGCAAACCAGAGCCATTTCCATTTTTGGGAATAGGCTAAGGAAGGAGGTCTGGCCTAATCCCCACTTAGGCTCGAATTAGAAGCCGATTAAGGTAAGCTTGCTCTAATTAAGCACTAATCCATGGCTTTTCTCTTAATTTCTTCCAAATCTACCATTTTCCCCTTTGATTCAATTCGTTTTTGACCGTCAAAAGCTACTGATTTGTGTTTTACTACAAACCCTAACTTTCAAAATTCGATTTTTACTACCAACAAGCCCTAGATCTAAGATTTAATTAAGGATTTCTTAAGTAAATCGATTTCTATTGGTGTTTGATTCAAACTCATTGTGTTTTCAAGGATTTCAAGAAGGGTGACTCTTCAATCCGAGCTTAATCAAGTGCTGAGGTAATGGGTCTTCTAAATCTCTGTTTATCCATGGTAAAACTCTTCATTTTTGGCTTATTTCGAAATGGTTTGCTTGATTTAGTGTGTTAATGGTAAGATTAGAAAATGGAATTATTTAATCCCGATTTCTTAGGGTTTTGCATTATTATGGTTTGGTTTGATATTCTGGAAGTCAAGGAGGACTTTTGATGATGATTAGGGTGTTATATGTGGATTTGAAGTGCTATCTATGGTGTTTCGGTTTGGATTTGCGAAAGGAAGAAGATGACTGTTCTGCCGTGTTGGCGATCGATCGGCCTTGCAGGCCGATCGATCGCCTGAACTGAAAATTTCAAAATTTTGCGTGTAACCGATCGAACGGCCTGAAGGGCGATCGATCGGCTACACAGGAAATTGTATGTTGTGTGTATGATGCCTATTTTGATGATTCCACTTTAGCTTGCCAATTTTATATGAATGTGGAGTGTTTTAAGCTATGTTAGGCTACTGGAAATGCATGCTATTGAGTTTATGGAGTTGAGATATATGCTTCGTGATGGTGGAATGACTTATGTTTTGTGGCATGATGTTGGAATCGTTATTTTGAAATTATGAATAGTTGTTTCCCTTTGGTTAAGCATATTTCAGTAGGACTACAATCATTGTTGGACAGATTTGTCATGATAAATTGTGATTAATGGTGTGTGAATGTTGGTGAATGCCATGACTCAATGATGAAATGAGTGATGTTATAGGTGTTTAGCCTTTGTGGTTGAGTTTTGAATCTAGCTAAGATTTCAACGATTCTTCTACTATGATTTCATTGGAATTCATGTTTAGGTAGAAATTCACATGTGTAGTGTGGTAGTGAGTTGATTTTCAAGCATGTTAATATGCATCATGTGAAAGGCTTCTACTAGTTACACACACACATGTGGGGGTTAAATGATGATGTTGAAGCTTAATATCGTGATTATGAATGATGCATTAGGGGCTGGTGAGAGCACTTATCATGATTAGGGTTCATGTATGCTTTGCCCACGCATGTACCATGCTGCACGCATCATGAAAATGGATTTCCAATTGAGGCTTCATCGTGATTAATCGAATTTGACCGATTGGATGCAATGTGATGGAATTGTGTGCCGGGTTTATCGGTCGTGGATTAATCGCAAGTTGATTGGTCCGAAAGGACATATTTTGATTTGAAGTTCCTGTGTGGAACGATTTGAAGTTCCTGTGTGGAACGATTTGGAGTTCCTGTGTGGAACGATTTGGAGTTCCCTGTGTGGAACGAGTGCACTCCCCGGGTTGAGTCTTGTTTAATGGAATGATGTGGGGACGAGTTGTGTACTTGTCTTGCGGATACGTGAGAATAATTTTATGTGTGTCATCTGGACCCTGAGAATCCAGTGTGGTATGCCGTGTGCACCCCGCTACCACGTGTTCTAGGGTTCTCTGTGAGAACTCGGGCTCTTCCCTCCGCAGAGATGTCCCTGGGCGAACACCCCTGCTCTAGATTCTCTGTGTGAGAATGGGACATCCCTGGCCGAGGATCGTCCAGTGGCGGCGATATTAGGGATTGACAACCCCGATCTTTCTTGAATTCTTGTGTAGAATTTTGTACCATGACACGCCTTCGTGGCCTTGTCTATGCTCCCGTCTGTGTGACATTAATGTGTGATTACTCCTTGATGGAGGTTGATTGTGATGATGCTATGCATGTGGATTATGTATGTTAGAGATACATCCATGCATGTTGATTTTGATGTTATGCATGTGGAATATGTATGTTAGAGATACATCCATGCATGTTGTGATGATGTTATGCATGTGGAATATGTATGTTAGAGATACATCCATGCAGGTTGTGATGATATTATGCATGTGGGAATATGTATGTTAGAGATACATCCATGCATGTTGATTTTGATGTTATGCATGTGGAATATGTATGTTAGAAATACATCCATGCATGTTGATTTTGATGATAAAATGCATGTGGAAATATGTATGTTAGAGATACATCCATGCGGGATTGGTTATGATGTGAATGCATGTGGGAATATGTATGCTAGAGATACATCCATGCAGGTTGAATTATGCATTTTGATGCAGTGTTAAGTGATATGAATGTGTGATCAGGAAGTGATGCACCATGTAAATCTTTGATCTGAACGATCTCATTTCTAAGCTATCGTATTTTCTACGTTGACAGTGATATTAAAAACCATTGCTGAGTTTGTTAAACTCACCCCTCTTTTGTGTTTTGATTTGGGGCTGCGTGGTGCGACACGCAGACGGACAGGATTGCCTTTTTGAGGAAAGGTCAGAGGTAGCTTGGGTGTGATGATGGAGATCGTTGTGTGACTTATCATCGTTTCTTTCATGCTTTATGTTCGAACCTTTGTGTAGGGTTCTTGTTGTGGTTTTATGTCACATGTTACAGTTATGTTTGCTTATGACTTATTTTGAGCCGGTGTGGGCTTTACTTAAACTAAGCTTGTGGGTTTGAGATTGTTGTTTACTTTGTGTTAAGCAACACCTTTTCTTTCCCTTTTATTTACTCTTGCTCAAAGGATTGTGCGCACTCCGTGTTGCTGTTAATCGCCCATGGTTAGGGATTAAGTCTTCCGCTAGAATCGTTTCTCAATTTCACTTCGTCGCCCCCGCGCGCTTGACTGGCCCTTGGACCGGGTTCGGCTTGGGTCGGGCATGGCCGGGGCGTGACACGTAGGGGGGGGGACCCTTGAGGGAAGGAGGAGGAGTCACCGATGAAATTTTTCGGCTAGGCTTCGGCGAAGCTCTGGCAGCG
Source organism: Saururus chinensis (assembly GCA_035235625.1). Taxonomy (NCBI): domain Eukaryota; kingdom Viridiplantae; phylum Streptophyta; class Magnoliopsida; order Piperales; family Saururaceae; genus Saururus; species Saururus chinensis. The sequence continues at coordinate 4,583,609 of CP141143.1, forward strand.
GTAGATTGACTACAAATCGGCAATTAAGGTAGGGATGTTGCTGAAGATTAATAAAAGTTTTATTAATTAGATTTGATTGAAAATCATATCTTTGCACTTTGGTTTATATGAACAGGGTTCTGTAAACTGTCTAAAGTAGTTAACTTTTAGATTTTATTGGCCGACTACCGGACGACTAGCGCCATCTGGCCAGTGATCGGCCAGCCGTCGTCTGGCTGCATCTTCATGTGGGCCAGGCTCCAGCATGCAGCTGCTGCCGGACATATTGCTGGCTAGTGCATAAAAAACAAAAAAAAAGGGGTAGCCGCTCGCCGCGCTAGTCGTGGCTGTGCCGGTCCTGGCCGTTCTGGTCCAGGCCATGACAATTGTGGTTGTGTCGGCCTGGGCCGCGCTAGCCCTAGCCGCAGAGCCAGCACTGCACAATATTAAAAAAAACAACGGTGACTTTGCACCTGGGCAGCAGTTGGGGCCAAGGCCCATTGTGATCGCTGCTTGGCAGCGATTCGGTGGACCCCAGTACCCCCCGACCGTGGTGGCCAGGGGTGGCATTGCCAAAGGCATTCCACCTTTGGCCGGACGCGGGGAAGACAACCCGCGTTGTGGGTAGTCGACCCAAACCAAACCGGTTCGGTTTGAAAAAAAAACGAAAGGATGGAGTGAATTGGGTCCGGTTCAGGGGTTTAAAAGAGTCAAACAAATTCTAGAAAAATACTCAAGGACCCCAAGAGGTGTGGGAGTATTCTGACAAAGTTTCCAAATGGGGAAAAATCCTAGTGATTGTAAAATTACCCTTTTAACCTTTGTAGTAAAATTGTTGTGTGATAACTACTTACCCGACTTCAGGGCTCTAGTTCAATGGCCTATAAGTGATCTTAAAAATTGGGAAAATTCTCAATGAGAGGGTAATAGGTAACCTAAATTTAGACCAATCTATAAGGTGGGGGAAAATTCCAGTATGTAGATAATTGACTATTCTAGCCCTAGGGTTAAGGTAAAATGATTAATTGAACCGGGGTCGGTTCAAGGGGTTTACAACCTCGTTAAATGACAAGAAAATTTCCTTGGGTTCATAATGTCAAGGTGTAAACCTTGAGATTATTTTGTACCCATTGAGGTTTAGGGAAGCCCTGAGCAAAAAGACAGAAATACCCCTATGCAGGTCGGCCCACATTTGCATGGATGTTATTAACAGGCCAATGTGATATTAAAACCTTTTGAGAGGTTAAAGACTTGCCCAGGAGCAAAGAGGACCATATCTAATGTTAGATTATTACCTTAATACCCTCAAGTGTACATATGATCAATTTTTAAAGAGATTCAGTAAGTTAACCCAAGGAGGGTTAGGACATGTAAGCTCGAACAATTCTAAAATCATTATTGAATTTAATTATTGATATTATGATTTGCTTCGACCTGTGTGGTTCTCATTGTTATGTTATTTATTGTTTCGATATTTGTTATTAATGTGGTGATAGTAATTTATCACTATCTTAAGATTATTAAAAGATTAATTGATTGGGTGGATAGTTTTGGATTATGCGAGAACACCTAATCAAGATAAAGACTAAAATGCATCAGAGGTATCTGGGACTAATTCATACAGTGAATAAAGCCTTTGACCTGACGATTAGCCTTGGTTGATGAACTGATGACAATTTCGAGTTTTAAACCCTAATCTAGAAGAGATTAATAGGGTTTGGGATAGTCATTCGGAATCATGGCTTATAGATGAGCAAGATAGAGTTCAGAATAGTTTCCTGAGTTTTAGCTCTAATGAGGAGTTGATGATTTGACAGTGTTGTTGCACCTCCTCATTGGAGGGAGCTCTGCGTGAGCTGGGCTCACCACAGATATATTGAGGATCTTTTAATGTACACACAATTGGATTACCTGACATCCTGCTTGGTTGGCTTTTCCCGCCACTTCTGTTTAGGTGCAGTTGTGGGACATGCCCTTCCACTCCGGTCAAGTCCTTCTTGGGCTAGGAGGGGTAATGATATTTCCTGGTGGATTCCAGGGGCCTGGTGGATTTTAGGGTTTTTCGTTATCATTTGTCACTTAGTTTGATATATGATGAGTTTGTCTATCATTGGGATTAGACGGTGATATTAATTATCGAATAATAGTTTGAGAGATAATTAATCGTATTGATTGTTATTGCTTGTTTAATTAGAACAAGTCGAATGATTTATCGCGTGTCCTTTATTGTGAAAAAGGTTTTAAAAATCCTGGCTGTGACAACATTCTTGTCAGACTCCTAGAAATATACAACATAGTCAAAAGGGTGTGGAGGTTTCTTTCCTCTTGAGGACCTTTGAAGTCTTTTTTCATCAGCAGGTGAATGTGTCTATGCAGTAGTAACTTCAAGAACTTGTTCTTGAGGGGATGGTGAAGGAATGAGTGGCTGCTATGGAATCACCATAGGCGATGTAGCACGTGATCCTCTACTAGATGTGGGTATAATAACTTGAACCCGTATTTCCTCAAACACAATGTGTTTTGGAGAAATACTCCCACTGAAGCTATCATGCTCAAGAAAATGTGCATTCCATGCTTTGACTACTATAGGGGTGTGAGATGGACAATAAAACCTATAACCCTTAGACCTTTCTGTATAGCCAATGAAAAAACCACTGATAGTCTTAGGGTCAAGCTTCTTCTCAAGTAGATTGTACAGCCTAACCTCAACCGGACAACCCCAAATGTACACATGATCTAAACTAGGTTTCCATTCATTCCATAACTCAAATGGTATTTTAGGAATAACTTTAAATAGAACTCGATTTAAAATATACATAATTGTCTTTAAGGCTTCACTCTACATATTAAGAGGAATAGAAGAGTTACTGATCATACTCCTCGCCATATCCATCAAAGTGCGATTTCTCCTTTTAGCAACATCATTTTGTTGTGGTGTGTTTGGTACTGTGTATTGTGCAACAATACTATTTTCCTTCAGGAACTGAGCAAATGGCCCAGGTTTTTGTCCACTCTCTGTGTACCTGCCATAGTATTCTCTTTATTTGTCTGATCTAACAATTTTGATACTCAATGAAGATTGTTTCTCTATCTCTGCCTGATAAGTCTTGAAAACATCAAATGCTTCATATTTTTCATTTAAGAGACAAAGATATTGTATCGGGTATGATCATATATAAAAGTAATGAAATACCTTTGACCATTCAGACAAAGAGTACTAAACAGTCCACAGATATCAGTGTGTATGGTGCCTAATTTCTCATCATGCCTCTTAGCACCCTTAAAAGACTTGTTAGTCTGTTTTCGCTTTATGCAATCTATACATGTCTCAAGATCAGTAATGTCAAGAGTTTTTAAAACTCTTCTTACTAATTGCTTTAAGCGGGTAATGGAGATATGCCCCAACCGCCTATGCTATAACATATAGAAATTCTTTCTAATAACACTTCCTTACACAGACATCATAGATTATTCAAAGGAAACATGCAAAGAGAAACAATATAGTCCATCAATCAAAGAACCAGAACAAATAGTGACTGAATCTTTAATAATTAGAAATGAGGAATTCATCAACTGAAAATTAAAGCCATGAGGCATTAGTCTTAATATAGAAACTAAGTTTTTTAAAAAAACTGGAATATAGAAAGATCTCTCTAAATCTAAGGTGTATCCTGTATGGAGAACAAGTTCATATGTCCCCACAACTTAAACCTTCGAACATATCTTATTTCCAAAATAGATGTTGTACTCCCCATTATTTGGTTTCCTTAAACTGAAAAACCCCTGCATGATAGCAGAAACATGGATTGTAGAACCAGAGTTAATCCACCATGTGTTATTATGATGAAAATCAACATAATTAGATTCATAACACACTAAAGACATGAAATTACCTCATTTTTTAGCAAGTCATTTCTGATACTTAGGACAATATTTATTCATGTGTCCTTTCTTCTTGTAGAAAAAGTATTTGGTTTCCTTTGTGATACCAGTAGGCTTCATTGGCACACCTTTACAAGTTTTCTTCTTTAGAGTACCATGATTACCTTTCTTTTGTCCTTTATGAGAAACTAGATGGGCACTATCTAGCTAGCTTCTCTTGTTTTAGTCTCCCTTTTTTCTGTACACACATATTTAGAAGGCCATTAACTGACCACTAAGTGTTATGTGTGTTATAAAAGATCTCAAATAGCCCATATTGTACAAGCATAAAGTTTAGAATAAAGTGGACTAAAAAAGTGTCATCAATCTTTTCTTCATGTTGTTTAAGTGATTAGGAATATCACGTATTTGCATGATATGCTCTCTCCCTTTGTTATCTGTTAGCCTCATGAATGACAACTTAGACATTAAGGTGCTAGCCAAGGCTTTATCAGAACTCTTGAATTGAGTTTTAATAGCTTTCAAAAGTTCTTGGACTGTAGCGCATTCTGAGATAGATCCCCTAATGCTTTCATTTATGTGAGACCTCATGAGCATCATGCTTAAGTGGTTAGACCACTCTCACTTTTCAAAAGATGCTACCTCACTTGGCATATTTTTTTTGGTAGGAGTGGTGGGTACATCCATACGAAACGCCAAATCCAAGGCCATGCACCCTAATAGTAAAGAATCTTTTTCTTCTAATCCGTAAAATTATCCCCAGACAATAATGGAAGGTAATGATTAGGGTCAGAAATAAAAGACGAATAAGCTGCAATAAAAGAATAAATATATGCAAACATTAAAGAGGGCAAAAAACAATAACATAAGTATGAAATAGTCAATGCTAAAATCATGTAGTAAAATTGAAAACCTCCCTTTGGACAAAGGTTGCAATCTGCATCAAATTTACTAAGTCGTATAGAAACAAATGTTTATTTTGGCTCGTGATAAGGCTTGTGGGTTATACATAAAACATTACAGGAAAATCCCACACCTTTGAGCATAGAGATTCACCCATGTTAAAATATATAACCCTCCAACCTATCCTAATTATGTAACGCTAACTACCGCCTCCCTTTGGAACCTGATGACAATCTTTGTCACATAATCAAAATTTGATAACAACACAATATTTTTATGTATGTGAATCTATGCACCTCATAGTAGCATTTGATATGATTCACACGTTGACAAATAACTTAGGATGCTTTGGTAATTCCTAAGTCATCTCAACAGACGTGGGAACTGAATTTGTGCTATTCACCTTTTCAAATAAGGGATTCACCTGCTGATGTGGTGTCCAATTGAGGCCCATGCTGAAGAGTGGGTCCAATTTGGTGTCCAAGTAAAAAAATACTGGAAACAAGTATCAGAAACTTATGCAAATGGACCGTGTGATCCGAAGATGCTAAGTATCAGAAATCTTGTGATGCTGTCAGTAATTGAGGAGAGTCAAAACAAAGAACAAGCAGTAGGGGCATTTTTGTTACAATAGCCTTATATGGGTAGGGTGCTTGAAGTGATGGAATCATGGAAGCAACCCTCTCCATGCACTGCCGTTAATTCCCTATTAAGCATTTTTACACCCGTTTTAGGGAAACCCCCCTCAAATTTGAACTTGAATGTAATTATAAAGTTATACATAAATAATATATATAAAATAAATAATACTAATGTATACATAATTATTAATTTATATATAATCATATATAGAAAAGGGTAAGTTCAGGTTAACATGAGAAAAGAGTTTCTCATGTTAATTTTTAAAATATTATCCTTACCAATATGAAAATATTTGTTGAGGGTTAGCAATGGAAATAGAAAAAATATCATAAATATGGCCTTTACCAATTTTTATTAGGTTGATTCTCCGTGTTCCATGATTACTTAGATATTTTTTTATCATGCTACATTGGAGTTATATATATTTTAATATTTTAATTCATTTGAACTATCTCCTTGGCCACATAGAAGAAATTTACATACAAAATTTTCAAGTTGAATTAGAGCTAGAAGTCATGGTCTTATTTATTACAATAATTTTTTCTACGTGACTAACAAATTGGCTTTTAAAGTCCAACTAGAAACTAGGCCCATTTGTCCTTCGGTGTCATATAAATAGCCCATGGATATTTACTCATTACAATGATCAAATCTAGGATGTAATTACTTCATAATTATATGTGTTTCTATAAAGTATTTTAATATTTACTTACATCAATTATGCAAACAGATAAAAACATTATACATCTCATAAGTAGTGTATGCATGGGTAAAAATCTCTTTCAAACATCATTAAATGATGTACGATGAGTCGACCCATCGACATGTTGGTGCATGTGTCAGTGGCCATCGACATCATTATCAATATGTCAAACCCTACCAACAATGAGTAGACTAAAAGAGTCATATATTGTCGATGTCATCACAGACGTGCCAGTCTCATTGTTGATGCCCAGTTTTAAATCGATGCGCCCATGCGTATTGATATCGATATGTTTATTTTCTTCTAACCATCAATGTCATCATTATTGTGTTAATAGTCATGTTGGTAATCTGAGCATAAAAAAGATAATTACCGTTTTGGTGCTCAATTCATTCCCCTTTTATAAAATCATATAAGCACAATACCAATAACCATAAAAACTTCAATTCAAACTACAATTGCTACTCACTAACTCATAAATCATGCTTACCATCAATGATCTAAATTCAAGATAAAATCACTAATGTAAACCATAATATTTGAAGCATGTTTTTTTATCAATTCACCAAAACACAATTTCTAACCATGAACAAGCAATTCAATAAGCACATAGTTTCAAGGTTAGCAATTTAATGTCCAACTTTGTGTTTTTCCTTTCCTCAAGCATGTCAGTGTCTTCATTTCCTAGTTCTCCACCCCTTGGTGCAATTGCTCATGAGGTGTCTCCTAAAGTTGCACCTTTTGTTGTTCCCCGAAGTTCCCTTATCTCCTCCCTTGCTTGCGCCCAACTCCACGCTATCTCCACCGCCACCGCCTCCCTCCTAGCCTTCATGTCACCCCATGGTGACTTCTACTCAATATGGCACCGGGGACCTAAGGTCTTCTTTACCACCAAGCATCCCATCCCCATGTTTACTGGTGGCCTCATCTAGTCATCCAAGCTGCCTATGACCTGCTCTGGGTGTGCGCCATGCAAGATAAATATTATGATCTTTAACCAAATCACACTTAGACTCTTGCCCCTTATTATTCCTCTATGAATGTTGTTGGTTGTTAGTAGGCTTATAAGTTGAAACTCTGCGTTGATGAGTCGATTAACTAGTACATGGCAGTATGGTTGTTAAAGGATACAATTAATGTCAAGGCCTTGATTTTGAGGAAACCTTCAGCCCCATCGTCAAAGTTGGCTCTATTTGCCTTGTGTTATTTTTGGTGCGCTCTTTTGTCTATCCCTTACATCAACTCGATGTCAAAATGCCTTTTTGCATGGAGATTTGCAGGAAGAGGTCTATCTTCAACAACCACATGTGTTTGTTAGATCCCAACATCCTAATCATGTTTGTCGTCTTCGCAAGGCTCTCTATGGCCTCAAGTAGGCCCTATGCATCTGGTATACCAAGTTTGCTTCCTTCTTACTTACATTGGGTTTATCTAGCTGCCCTTCTAATTCTTCATTATTTATTTGGCAAAAGGGTCATCATATGCTCTTACTCTTAATTTATGTGGATGATATTATTCTTACTGGCAGTGACACCCACCTTCTCTAAGGCCTTATCTCTCAACTCTCTCGCCATTTTTCCATGAAGGACTTAGGCCTCCTAAATTATTTGTTTGGTATGAAGGTCACTCGAGCTGGTTCCTCTCTTACTTTGTCCCAAACATAGTACGCTATTCAGGTTTTGGAATGTTTTGGGCTTGCAGGAATTAAAGCCCACTTGCAGCCGGTCTCTAGCTCTCTACTCATGGGTCCACTCCACTCCCTGATCCTTCTCTTTTTTTGTGAGATGGTGGGGTCCTTGCAATATCTTACAATGAGCCAACCAGATCTTGCCTTTGCTTTTAATTATGTATGACAGCTTATGCATATCCCTTGTGTTCCTCACCTTAAAGCTATTAAACAAATATTTTGCTATGTCAAAGGCACACTATCCCTCGGCTTGGAGTTTCATAAGTCTACTGACCTACATCTTTGAGCTTTCTCTGATGATGATTGGACCGGTTGCCTTGATACTCACCACTCAACCAATGGTTATGTTGTTTATCTTGGCCCTAACCTCCTCTATTAGTGAGCCAAGAAATAACCTAAAGTTTCTCGGTCTAATTTTGAGGCCAATTATCGTGCCCTTGCTTCTATCACAATAGAGGTTATTTGATATCTTCATCTCCTCCTTCGCCTCAAGGTTCCCCTCTCTTCCATTCCCATGCTTTACTGTAATAATGTCAGTGCTTTACATATGGCCAAGAATCTAGTGTTTCATACTTGCAATAAACATAATGATATTGATGCCCATTTTATTCGGGAATATGTGCTTCGTGGCAACATATGTGTTGCTCATTTGCATGGCTTTGATCAGCTTGCTAATATTTTTATCAAGTCTCTTCCTAGTCCTCAGTTCTTACTTCACCATGGCTCAATTTTTGGCTTTTCCCTTCTTGAGCTTGAGGGGGGTGATGAAATTCCAGCATATCCAGTGATTGACTTCATATCCAATATGATTGGCTCTCTATCCAACATGATTTTATCTCACTATCCAGCATGATTGGCTCCTTATTTAGCATGATTTGTAGGGTTGCATTAAAAACTTGAACTCAAACCAATCTCGATGGAATTGACCCAAGATTGACCTAGGTTAAGTCCAACAAAAAAATACCCAAGTAAATCTCGGGTAGGGTCGGGTCTAGCATGTGAAATTCTAAGAATTGACCTAAGCCGACCAAGTTCCTAATTAACTTATAAAATTATATCTAACCCGAGTTATATAATTTTTTATAAACTTTTATAAATAAAATTGATTCAATATAATATCAAATTAGTTTAATTATTAGAACCAACCTGATCTAAGATAGAATCGTGGTTCTTATTTCGATTATTGGGTTGTGTAATTCTTATTTTAGGTTGAGTTGGGTCCAAAAATTTTGGTTCCTATCTTAGGTTGAGTCAGGTTTAAGGAACTTACTCATTTTTTATCTGTCACCTGAGATGCAACCATAATAATTTTATTATAATTTCTCTCTTAGGCCATCTCTATTTTGCCTATGTAAACAGTTTTTATACAGCATTTATAATATTTAATTTATGCCCATGACATGCCACTACTGTCCGCGAGCTTCAAAATACTATTACGAGAGAATGAAATTGCAGATGAAGAAATCCTAGTGTCTGCCAAAACAGATAAAAGCCTTGAATGACATGTCCGCTTTCTTTGTGAAAAACGACGAATTCAGCCCAGTGCCACCATTATCACTGATAGCCATTTTTATTTTATTTTATTGCTAGGGTCACCGAAATCGCCATTGCCCCCTCAAACTTCTTGCCTTTTCATTGGGGGCCTATTGTTTTTTTGCCTAAATATTTGTTTGTCCGGAGAATTGATTTGAAATGAGAAAATTTTTGGGTTAGGTGCATAGTAACTTTAGTTATTCAGTCATTATACAATTAACTTTAATTTTATGTTCTTTCATACTCTTTTAATTTTATATTAATAGCTATATTTATAAAAATAATAATTTTTATTAAATAATAAAATTTACATATATGAGAAAAAAATAAACTTATAATACTCTTTTTTAAGTATTTAATTATTTAAATTTAATAAAATAAAATTATTAATATAAAATAATTTTTTTACCAAATAGAGCAATTAATTTGAGATAGAGGAAATATATAACATCTGTATAAAAAATTGTGAAAGATAAGAAATGTAAGTGATTAGTGAGAATTGAGATGGTGGAAAGATTTTTAAGTACACCATGATGCAATGAGTCCCTTACTTGGAAAGGGGCGTGTGAGCATAAAAACTAGTTGTTATCAGTCATCGATGGAAGTAACCCGATGCAGACGGCTTTTACCACCGTACCTAACTATATGCAATAAGGGGCGCATTTTAAACTCATTACATATGAGTGCATCTAAGTACCTTCTGATATTAACTGTTGGATATCGAAACTTTGATTTTAAACTGACCCGACCTGATAAACGAAGCCTAAGACTATCATATGTCTAATTAAAAAAATATAAGCAACAAGAGGGTAAGAAAAAATATGCGAAAAATGATAAATCTATTGACTAGCCAAGCTTTGGGCTGTACCACGTTGGTTTGGTTCGATGTCCGACAGGACTGTGCTTGAAATTGGCCATGTACTATATTTGAGACAGATGTCCCGTCCAAAACAGCAAGAGAGAGGAGAAGTGGGAGCGGGTCTGTACCTCGACGTTCACTTCGCTCCTTTTCCCATTATTATAAACTGTAACAGCATCAAAAAATGCCCATCTGTGTTGAAGTTGAACCTCTTCATTTGGAAGGTTGAGCGTATGATTGTTGAGATGTCATGTATTGCATCTTGTAAGTGCAATAAGTTGGTGGGTCCAAAGCAATCCATTCACATATTCAATGCATCACCAAATCTTGCCTGGTGTATTGCCTTTCAATCGTCGGGCCCCTAGCAGGTGAACTATCTTATTATAACACGTCCAAGTTACTTGATAATGCTTTCATCCAAGATTTAAAAATCCCCAAAAAAGATGCTACAAATCCTACAACGTAATCCTGAACTAGATCCTGATAGCTACCTAGCAAATGTTTTTTGTCACGCTCAACATGATGCCATTCTTTAATCATTCACGTCTAATTGGGTTGGTGACTCTGTCTCCTCCAAAAAGATATGTTCACCTGAACAAACTAGATGAAGTATCCTGAAACAGTCACCTGAATCAAAATATCATAGAAAGGAGAAAGAGACATGCTCACATGTTGATCCACTTCACTACTATGAATATCAGTAGAAGTAGAAGGAATCAGTGAGATGAAAAAAACCCAATCAATTGAAGGTTAATTTCCTTTCATCCTTGAATCAGGTTGAACATAGCAATAATAGATTTCATTAAAATCTTCACAATTATGACTTGTCTGGCCCAGTTTTTCAACAAGAGCGAATGTCCTCTGTATGGATCCATCAGCTCGTACTAGATGAAAGCTCAAACCGCAGTTGATTACCATTTTCAAACTTTAAATTGTGTTACGAACGGAAATTTGATTTAGACCGGTGAACTCAAATGCGCCTATTTAAATAGCTGTCATTAATTCACACCCTTAAAATCAAGAACGTGGCTATTTAGACATTTTTTTTCCATATGTCCCCCGTTGCTCTCTTACCTTTTTTTTTTTTAAATCTCTTATATTTCTCATTTTTATCCTACTTTCTTTTTTTTTATTTTTTTTCTTTCCCTCATTTTTTCTTCTTTAACGTCAACATCAGTGACCTATTTTCGCCGCCACTACTGGTTGCGGGCATGCGCTGGCCGTGGCCGGACAAGTGGCAAGCAGAGGCTGGCCACGGCCGCTAGAAGTGCGACCAGTGGCCGCGCTGCCACTGTGGGTCGCGACCATCGACTGTGCGCTAGCTGTAGCCGATAAGATCTGATCAGCGCGCGGCCACACACTGGTTGCGGCTAGCCAGCGCACGGTCACGTCGGGTTGCTACCAGTTGGTCATGCCATGAGCTAATCGGTTGTGGCCGCCGTGGCGGCCGGATCTAGCCGGCAGTTACCGGTAGCCGCCGAAGTTGATGCCGGTGGAGAAGAAAAAGAAGGTAGGGTTTATTTACGGGGAAAGTATGGGTAAAACCGTAGAGACAAGGGGAAAGAAGTTAAATTTGGGGAAACAAGGAAAAAAAATAGAATCTTAATAGCCACGTTCTAAAATAAATGCTTAAATCTTCCTATCCTGCCAAATTTGTGTGCTCCGTAATTGTCTAGCAAGATGTACTCCATTGCTATTGGACTGAATGCCAGGGACTGATGTCCCCCCAAAAAGCAAGGAAAGAAACGGAAAGATCTCATGTGACTAAATAGCTCTTTTTAACGAACAAATCTCATTCCAGTATAAATGCCATTATACTGCCTATTAATATAGTTGATAGGAACAGATTTTGTTTTCTATTTTTTTGGCTTACAAAGGGAATCTCGCGCTAACTGCGCTTGCATGCGTTTCGATTCTCTATGCAATTTCGGACAGAATTTGAAGTTGTAGTACGTGAACCCTCTCTTCTTCAAGTGTTTTCGGATTTCATAAGAAGTATTACAAGGCGGCTAACTTAAAGAACGTATAAGAGTAGTTCATCTTTAAAATTAACATGTTAACCCTAACACTCTTAATGTTAACGTGCACTTAAGCATATGTACCATCAATTTTAAATATCTAACTGCCCTCTCGTACATCCTTTGCACCGGCCACTTTATAAATAGTGAGCAGAGAAAATGCTTCCCTATTTTTTCAAATTATCATACACTACATTGATAAATCTTAATAAAGTAGAAGATAGCAAGCAGGATATGATTGGAAGGACCAAAAAATTTCCCTTCAACAAAATTGCAAAATAGGTATATTAACAATTAAAAAAACGAAAAATAACTATATTGGGACTCGATTTTGAATACTACATTCGAATATGGAGTAAAAAACAAGAGCAGAAAAACTGAAGCTACTGTCTTATGAAACCCCAAAAAGGAAAAAAAGAACAAGAAAAATAAGCCTACTACTAGAGCTTGAGCGACAAGTCAATCTTCTGCAAGTTATCTTCTGAGTGAGATTTCGATGGGGCAGTGCCACCTCCTGTCCGCCAGCACACACCAATCGTCTCGTCGGGGACTGCCTCCATGGAAGCGCCGAAAGGCCGAGCCGGAAACGCGCCGTCAAATTTAGCGGCGGCGGTGCCCTTGGCAGCGACTACATCCACGGACAACCTGCCGATGGCGGGCTGTTGGTCGATGAGAGGGCGGGACCAGCCATGGTGGGCGTAAGGGACCCCGGGCGAGTTCGCTGAAAAATTGTTGTAAGAAGGCTTGTGAATCATGGAGTGGGCCTGTATTCCAAAGGGTCTGTGGAGGGAGCCATGGAGCGGGAGGGAGGCCATGCTTGAGTAGCGATGGGCGTAGGGGTAGCCGAATCGCTGGCCGCGTTTGGCCAGCGTCCGCTCCCGCTTGTGGGCGTTTTGGTGGCCCCCGAGCGCCTGGGAACTGTAGAACTTCCTCTGGCAGTAGTTGCAGGGGAAAACTCTGGTCTCGGCTTCTGCAGAGGCCGGGGAATCTACGGATGGTGGCGGGGAGGCCGCTGTGGTAGCGAACTTCCCAAGCAGGTTGAGTTCCATTACCGACCCCTGATCAGCATCACTGCTAGAGAGGCGCAGATCTAAGGCAAAATAATTGGGTTCTTGTTGGGCTACAACGTCTCCCTGCAGTGGCTCTTCCTTCGCATTCTTGTCTTCTGCACTGTTAGAGATGTGGGAGGCCGGAGGGACTGGTTCCATGAGGGAGATGATGTAGTATGGCGTGTTTCGGTGGTATATTGAGAAGAGATATAAATATTGAAGGGTGATCAGGTTCACTAAATGCTGTGATCCAAGTATAGAAAGGTGCTCTGAATTACAGTTTCATAGGCTTGGAATGGTAATCTAAAAGAGACCTTTGGAGCAGCAAATGGACAGATATGAGCGGATATGCACGATGTAACTTACAGGAGTTGGCGTTCGGGTGTTTGCCTCTTTTGGACGCTTCCATGAAACTCCGGAGCAGCATACAGCACAGCACAGAATCTACCCAATATCTGGCATTCTCCTCGAATGGGATTTGTAATTAATCTTGTATCAAACTTTGTAATACTGAAGTTTCAGGCTCCTCCCTGGAAACAGTGACTTCTGTTCCTTTCTGATTCAGATAATTGCGGCCACGGATCGAGTCACCGACCACCCTCCTCCGCTCTCTGGCATCTCACTTGCAACATTCCAGTTTCAATGTAGCAATTTATGGTCTCTTTCGGTCAAATAAGCTAGTACAGTTAGGACAACTATTGAGAGTTTGTTGCGTCAAATGACGCTGCTGACCTTTTAATTAAGTTATTGCTGAACTTCCGTGCTGGGAGGGATAGCGTGTTTAGTGTTAATTCATGTTCATGATTATAACTCCTTAACACAAAAGAGGTCGGCCACATGATTCCTGTCCTAGCTAATTCCTCAATGAATGCGTCTCCAACTGTCCTTTTCGATATGGTCATTTCCCAGTGAAATCACTTTTTACTCGAGCCAGGAGATCAAATTGAAAGCTGAAGAGTGAATGCAAACCAATCATAATAAAATGGTATGATTAAGCGTGAGAAAGTGATAAAAGTCCGACTGCTACATATTATTTCTTTCTATTACTGACCCGAGATTTCTTGGCTACGGATCAGTACCCTAGGATCTCTAGTTCTTAACCAAACTAATGCTGAGAAACGATCCTGAGATAAAAGGTGTATGTTTTAATGGAAAGGTGTGCACCTGGTCTGTCTGATATTCAAATACGAAATCCTCACATACGCTTACTCGGCACTCACACACAATCATAAATAAATATTTGTGCAGATGTAGCAAATAAGAGATCAGCTAAAATAGCCAGTCCAAGTACACTCCGGCTGTGATCTTCATCAGATTCTTAACGTAAGAGGACTTTCTGCATGTAGCATTTACCAAATTTGCGCGGACGTTCAGAGTCGCCGTGAATGTCCTGCTTGCACTTTGCATGCCAATTACTACTCTACTAATTTAGGGGTTATTTGGATGTTAAATTTTTATAAATTTTGTCTCAATTTCTGTTCGAGTTATCGTTATATAGAAGGTGGGCATAATTAAAATATTTGGATATTAAATTTTTATGAATTTTAATTCAATTTAATTATTAAAATTATATTTGTATATAAAAAATGGGCAAATTTTTTTAATTTCACCGAAAGTTAATTTCAAGTTATTTCTAGTTAAAAATTAGTTAGAATTACTGAATCATCTCCTAAGGTGCGTATTTTGTCTCCCAACCCCACATTTTAGAATTATAAATATTATTTTATTAATTATTTTTCATATCGATTTGAATTTTAAGAAGCATAAAATATAAGTAGTGCCTACTGTAAAAGTTTCAAATCACATATTTTTATAAGTTCTTACTTTATAAAATTTAAATTTAAGAGCAGTATAAAAAATATGCATATCTAGATTCAAGAGATAGAGTTATATTAGTGTAAATTTTAAAAATAAATTTGACTCAAAGTCTAAATTTATTTTAAAAAATTACATACTAAATATAATTCTAATTCAGTGATAAACTATTAAAAAATTATACTTCTATTTCTATTTTAAAAAAAATTAATATATAAATAATCCTTTAACTGGCTTTGGCTCGTCTTCTCGGTGCTTGGTGCTTCTACCTTATCTGCCTTTGAACGTCACTCGAAAGGTAAAAAGATGGATAATAAAGGGTATGCAGCCTTTTTACTGCATCGCCATTAAGACTTTAAGAGCGTGAGTGTACAGGGTACGTGTGGTCCTGAGAAATAATTTAAGAGCGTAATGAGCTTTATTAATTATTTCGTACGCGTTAGCGTACATAATAATTTTCTGTGACTCTGCACTCAAGCGGGTCCCACTGAATTGGCCCGATCTAAAACTTTTTTGTCCGTGATCAGAAAATATCTAGAGCCAATCGCCTGCCGTTCAAGCTGCACGCGTGCTGTGGGCCGTCCATCTTGCAAACCTTGACAGTGTATATATGGAAATTAGGATGTGCCAGTGCAACAATGCCGGACAAGAGCAATCTCACATGCCGCCGAGCCAATCAGAGAAGATTTACATTTCAGGATAGCTACGGGACCTGTCCTGCATGCCCGTGGGAGACATATGGCCGACAGGTGGGTAAGGTTGCTGCGGTGGAGGATCTCCATCTTCCTGCAGTGCTACAGAGCCTTCCAATCTTCATAGCCATGATATAAAATTTTTTCGTTTTCTCTTTTTGCTATAATTCATCGTATGACGTTGATCATCATGAAACATGAAACTTTTCGTAAATCCAATTAGTGGAGACCACCCGGAAGGAAGCGTAGATGAGAGAGTAGGGGCCCTAACGCATGAAAATAATTATGCAGGAATTCTTTGACACAGCTTACTTTCCCTATCATTCATTTGTCTGTCAGTACTCCAAAACATACACGTCTCAAGGGACGACTCTCGGCCCTTTGTCCAGTTCGGCTCTCCAACAAGTGGGACGCTGATGATTGAGAGAGACAACGCTCGAGTCGTCCCCCACTAACTCTGTCACAATCTAATCCTATGTCAAAAAAGCTACCTCATTCGTGAGTCTCCAACCCGCAACGAAAGTGTTTTCCAAACCAATTCCGTAGTCAGAGCCCCGTTATTTTAGTTTATGGGTCTCGCAGCATAGTATATAAAAGGGCAAACTCTTTATGTATCATGCCTTATGTAAGCAGGTAGTACAGTATTTTAAAATCCGATTAGTTAAATCCTGGTTTATCTGGTTAAACATGAAAAACTCGAGGCCGGGCACCAATCCGAGTTGGTGGCCCGGTCTATTTTAAAAACACTGGGTCAGACTAGATGCCTCCTTAAAGAAACAACCGTAGGCGACTGGGCGTAGGGTCCTCCGATCGGATGAAAACATAAAGCAGGTGCGCATGAGCGTTTTTTCAGTGCTAAGCCGGGCATTAGGGCCAAGAGCATTGTAGTAGATAGATCTATTTGAACCTCCGTGACCAGGTCTTCGGAGGGTCACAATTGTGGCAATCAATAATGTGGGGAAAGCTGCCCGTGAGCTTCATTTTAATTCTCTCAAAGGGCTGCAAGCAAGCTTGGATAGAGACTGAAAGTAACAAGCTGCAGCACTGACCTTTTCTTTGCATCTACTTTTCACCATCAACCTTCACATCAGCAGCAGCCAAACTAAAATTTCCCAATTTGTACACACGAGGACATGAAATTTTCTTTTGTTAGACAGCTCTTCAATCGTATCTTTCCTAATTTCTTTGATTGCCCTTGCCTCATCCACCGATCATTGTGACAAATTTGAGCGTTCCATAACCCATGTTGTTAGGCTTGAAAGCTTGTGGCCTGTTGTACATCTTCTTTTGGGCACTCAAGCAACACAAATGTTAATTACACGCACCAGACAACAGTTGAATCGAACGAAGTCTCTCAGCCCCATATGACAACATCCCCTAACACGTGCAACTGAAACCACATGATGTAAGATCAATCTTAAAGCCAGTCAACTACACACCGAATCAGCTGATGCACCTGCTTGACTTCGTCTTCATTACGAATTCAGAAAATTGTTTCTTCCCGAAATTTAGATAATGTATATGCTAGCAGCATGAAGAAGCAAATGTAAAGGTTTACCTATATTTCCAGTGGATGTTTTAATGAGGCACCATAAACAAACCATATTGCTGGTAGTCCTAACCCTAAACAAAGCCTGAGAAACGCAGATATTGAATGGAAAATAAAGCAGTAGGTATGCACAAAAAGTCTTATCTCAATACAAAATACCATCTTTGTCCTGGGTTAATAGGTCATTTTGAAAAATTAAATAGAGTTATGTGGGACGAAGGGACTATATCTAAATGACTAACGATTGCATAAGTTCCCCTCACAAGAGGAACCTGTCTACATGACTTGATCAAATCCAAATTAAACCTCCCATTTTCTCATAGATAATCAGGGAAAGTTCGATTAATACATTTAACAGGCGAGTCCAAAGATACAATATTGCGTGCCACTCTCCAGTATTATCCGTTGAGAGCATGCGTCCACACCAATCCACGTTCAGAGTACTCACAACAAAAGCTTACACGAAAGGTTTGTTTCTATACAGCTATTTAATTATCCTTGCAATGTGTGACATATCTTGTTGACTAAGCCTCAGATTGCAAGAACCTTTTGTTATTTTGTCCATATATTATAAAATTTTGTGACTGTTGGTAGGTCATTTGGTCTATTATGCATATAACAGTGAAATAATGGGGTTCACATAAAAGCGCAGGGATGAATATTTTATTGTTGTAAAGTGAGAAGGATATTATAAATAAAATTTGTGAATTTAATATACTTCATAAACTACGAGGGTTGCCATAGTACTGCCTCTAGCCCAAAACTAACAAAGGCAAAGAACTACAAGATATAATTTCTTATGCAGAAATTTATATGCTACTAACGCTCTATTAATGCAAACAATTAGATAAACAATCACACCATAATCATATAGGAGATTTTCTACGTAAAAACCCGAATGGGAAAAAAACTATACAGCCTGACCACTAGTTGAAATTAATGTACTATAAAACAAGACCTCTACAAAAAATTCAATTTTGTTATCAACCTCTTAACCTAGAAGTTCATCTCTAGTTAACTTAGCCACCGATGTCCGTTTGATGTTTACAAGCTTGAGTTTATTGTTGTCTTCTCTTTTTTCTAGCATAATTTCTTAGAGTCTTAGAAGCTCTAGTCAATATCAATCTTAATTTGGTTCTCCAATTAACTTGTGTGTGATGTGTTTATCTATCTCATATAAATAGATTATAAATCAAAATCTCACCTTCTTGTATTTTCTATCAAATTTGTTCAAAGGTAGTAGAAAGAATTTAGCACAACTGCCCTCAATTTTTCATTCGAAATATCATTCTATCCTTTTCAATATTGTCCTCTTTAGGTCCTTAAATAGTGGCCTTAGTTGGTTTAGGTCTTTGTCTTTCAATAGGAAAGAAATTATTTTCGAAATGACTTATTTTAAGTAACTTTGCTATAATGTCATTTATCATTCTATGGGGTAATCAATTGTTCTATATACTATTCACAAACCCTAACATCTTAATCAATCATTGCAATTGATAGTTCACTATATTGGACCTAACAAAATTTGCTTTGATTGATTTATTCCATTGAACGATCAATCATTCGATTGTAACATCCCTGTTTCAAACAAATACATGTCAAGGTAACATTTTAAAAAAAAAATCTATTTTGAAAAAGTACTTGACCAAGATTTATTTTTCTTTAAAAAACATCCTAGATGTTTTTAATATAACTGCATTTACAGAATGTAAACATGTCAAGACCCTTCAACGATGTTCAAATGAAATAACAATTTAAAATAACAAACTTGGTAAAACATTAAATCTCTCAAGCTTCTGCCTTTCCAAGCTATCCCTATATCACAAAGATGCGTGAGTAATATAATACTCGGGAAGATGTAAAAACCTCTTATATTCACGTAATATTACAAATAGGAAAGGGACAAAAACTAGTATTGCGAAATGACATATTGTAAAGTCCTTGATTTTCCCTTAATTTTATGTGACATATTTGTTATTTTTTTGCTCATTTTTATGGGAAAATTTATTGATTTGGCATATTTTTCTTTTGTATTTCACTCAATATTAGTACCCATAGATTCAGGCGTGGGACGTAGTTATAGGCTGTGGGCCTCGATGCACCACAAATATTTCCAGCATGAAAAACAAAGAAAAACAAAAGAAAATAGGAAAGAAAAGAGAATGAGAAAGATACGAGAAATAGGAAAAAAAAAGGGTTAAAGGATTGCATCAGGCAAACTTGAACTCAATCCAACATCCACAGACCCCTTGGCTTTGTTCTTCTCGTGCAGCTGGAGGCACCATCAGCCGGCCTAGGCCTGAAGGCAGCAAGGTTGCCACTGAACACAGACCCAACCCCAGCTCGCCATCCCCTAGCACAGCTCTGCCCTCACCCGATTAGTCCCTCTCCCTCTTTGTCATTTGATTTTTACGCTGCCAGCGTGGGCCGACAAGGACCTACTGGACTCCAACAGCTCCACCTTAACATAGCGATGGTTGTGGGTCGTCCCTCTAGGCCGTATCTATCCCAGACCAAACGAACTAGATCCTTCGCCTCTACCTGCTTTAGAATAGAAAAATTGCCCATTTATGCCTTGCTTCTTCAATAGTAGCTGACAGCCGAGCCATGGCCGACCGGCCATTGGCTGCCTCCTCCTTGGGTTAGTGATGGCAAGGGTTGGCCCCACCCGATCTCACTTAACCTCCTCCCCCCTCTTTCCCCTTTTCTGTTTAGACCCTCAATAAAAAAATCCCCTTTCTATTTCTATGTGAGCCGAGGGTAGTGCCACTGTAAGATTTAGTAATTCTTATTTTTAATTGTCTTATTTGTGATTAACTTTTAAAAATATAAAGATTTTGACCATTTAGTCTTATTAGCTAGATAACTCTATAAATAGGTTGAATTTAAGGCTAAGATGAGTATGGTTAAAACTAGATAGAAAGAGCTTCGAAAAACCACCAAGATTATGCAAATTGAAGTTCAGATGAGTGAGATATAACTGATCAAAATTATACTAGATGCACCATACCCGATTACCCGATTTATAACCTAAAATTGAGCATTTTAGTTAGTCTTTTGAACCATTTTAAAGTGAGTTACGAGAATAGTGGTTTAATGACAATTTTGGCTGACCTAAGGTTGTGTTAGTAGCCCAAACCTTAAGGGGATTAGGAACCCTAACCCACACCCTCTATAAATAGGTCATAAGAGCCTTAATTAGATAGTTTTAGAGCTTTTTAAATTTAGTTGAGAATTTGTGGTGCCCTAGCCTCTTTCAAGGTGAGTAATTTGATTATTTTACCCTCAATCCTTTAAGACTTAATGGGGAATTGTAGGTTCTTCATGCTTAATTATAATTCTCATGTCTTCTTCTATCAAAATCACCAATATTTTCCTATTTCATGAACCCTAGAACCCTTCTTTTGATGTAAGCCTTTGTGTGCTTCATGGTTATGAGTTGTTAGACTCAAGGACTTAAAATTATATGGTGATTGTAGGTATAAACCTCTAGTTGGTAGAGATTATGTTTCATGCATAGATCTAATGAAATTTTTGAATTTTGTTAAATAGGACCTTTTGATTTAGGATGATTTGAATCATTTCTATGCCCCAAGAGGTAAGGGGTTTTGGTTTTGAAGTTAATTTATTGCATTAGCACTCTCTTTGATGATTCTTAATGTAATGCTCCTGATTTTTCCTGCAATTTTTCTGGTCATTTTTGGTGGGAAAATGTGACGCTTCAATGTATTTGGCCTCAGTATTTATACCAATAGTCAAGTGTGGGGTTCATTCGTAGGCCATGGGCCTGGACGCGTTTTTACAGCGCAAAAAATTGAGAAAGAATGAGAGTGCAGAAAAGGATAAGTGAGAAAGGAAAAAAAAAAGGAAAGCGGGCTCGGGCTTGGCCAAGCCCGATCCAGACCATTCTGGAAGAGAAACACCCACCCACCTCTCAGGTATCTCTCTGTCCTAGCTACCACCGGCCACCGGTGGGCCGCAGGGCTGGCGCAACCAACTCCACCTTGATGGCAAGGGGCCTCCGCCCTGGCCAACACAACAGCTCTACCCCTCGCCAATTTTCCCCTCCCCCCCGGTTAGCCCTTTCCCTCTCTGTTTTGAGTTTGAGCTGTTGTTGTGGGTTGGCAAGGGCCGGCCGCCGGGAGTCACCCCAGCCTGGCGACAGCCATACCTGGCCCAACCTCTCCTAGTTTGGTCTCCCTGACTTCCTCCCCTATCGCCATGTTTTTTGCTGCCTTATTGTTTTGATTGAACAGTGGCCACTGTTGACGAGCCACCACCAACCGGACCTCCGTCCGGCCCCTCCTTGGTCCGGCGAAGGATGTGAGCCACCTCTCTCTGCCTAGTTCCACCTCCGCCCTCCCTCTTTCCTCCGGCCAGACCCATCTTCTCCCTTGTTTATGTTTGTAACAGAAATTGGTTGATGCCCTGGCGAGAGCAGGCCTTTAGCTCGCCTCCGGTCAGCCAACCTTGGGTTGGCGTTGGTAGGATAGCTCCCTCAGCCCAGCCCTACCGCCCTTGATAATTTTTCGGTCCTCTTCACCTCCGACAGAGCTCTATGTTTTTAGTTTGAAGCTAGCAAGCTATAGCTAACCATGGCCGCCAGCCTTCAACAAGGCTCTGGCCTACAAGTCTCAACTTGATATGGCTGGTACGGCTGCCAAGGCCCATCTCGACTCCACTTTTTCCCCAGTCAGCCACTTTTGTTTTGGACCTTAACGCCACCGACGTAGGTTGGCAGTGGCCGAATGGCCACCATGGATTCCGCCCTTGCCTAACTACGGTTAGGGGTGGCCCCACCTGGGCCGGTTCGACCTCTTTAGATCCATACTCATCCCTATGGCCCGTAGCCCCAAACTATTCCACCTCACTGGCATGTCTGCCCACTGACTACTCTTGCCCATTTTATGTCGTCGGTATCAGTAGGGGTGTTCACAGATGGAAATGGATGCGGACAAAGGGTTGTTCGTGTCCGTCCGTCATTTAAATAACTCTTGTCCGTGTCCGCCCTAGTCCGTATTATATTTTATCCAAGTCTGTCCGCTACGGACATGGACAGACATAGACAAATATTTCAACACCTCAATTTTTATCCCAATTCAAATTTTTTAGCATTTTTATAACATGTAAAAGTTGTCTTAACATTTTATATAGGTACTAGGTCTATGTTTTTAAGTTATTTAATACCTATGTAGTATATTAAGATTATCCTAACATGCTATATAAGTTATGAATTTATATTTTAAAACTATCCAGTACCTATGTAGCATGTTAGTACTATTTTAACATGGTACATAAGTACTGGATTCATGTTTTTAAGTAATCAAGTGCCTATGTAGCATGTTAGGACTGCCCTAAGATGCTACATAGTAACTGAATTATATTTTTTTTCTAATAATTAGTAAAAATTACAATTATATTTAAGGGAATATTAAGTAAGAGTGGCGGACGCGGACGTCTGTGGACACGGACAAGGGTATGTCCGTGTTCGTAGCTCCCTATTAGTGCGGACCAAAAACTTTGTCTGCGTCCGTGTCCGGCCAGGACCAAAAAAACTGTCCATTCTATATAAAAACGGACGCGGACACGGATGGACATACGGACACGGATGGACATACGGACAATGGACGTCCATGAACACCCCTAGGTATCAGATGGCCTCTGGTAAGAATTTGTATGGCCTATCTTGATCGAAGGTGGACAAGTTCACCTACATAGGCCTTGGCTAGTGACGGCCTCATGGCCTTTGCTCAACCCTGAACCACTCCCTTGTCCTATGCCGTGTGACATTCATAGCCACCCGCACCTATTGTTTTGGTTGTGGGTGATCAGCGATGTCACCGTTTCGATTGGCCACCATTAGGGCCTTAGCCCTGTCGGCCTTTTGTGGGCCTTGGGCCACTTCCATTCAGCACAACCGCCCTTATGAGCTTTGGGCCGACACCGTCTAGCCCTCTCCCCGTCCCCTTTGGCCGTGTGTCCATGTAGCTGCGCGTGCGAGTTAGGGTTAAGGTGCTGCTTTTGCGCCACCTGACCGTCTGATGGCTCTGCCATTGTCAGGATTTGTCCATTAGAACTCCTCCACCTCTCCTTGGTCCTTGAACGTCACCCCACACCCTCCGCCCTTATGTGGCCCTTGTAAATGCGGAATCGATGTCGTTGGGTGCTATCCACGACCGATTTTGACGTCTTATGACCGGTTGAGTACTTTTCAACCATCGGTCAAATTTTAGTGTGTACGCCTAGACCTTCGGTCACACTTACCACTCATTAGCACGATCTTTCTTCCGGCCGCCCCTGGTGTGCCACCGTGGATCACGGACTTTCCGCATTGACATGTGTCACCCCTATTTCGCCGTGAGTGCTTCTGGCGTTTCCTAAACCATCGGGACAACAACTCTCTCAACTTGGCAAAGCTTTTGACCGTCAACTCCGCTGCCACCATCATATGCTCACCATCAATCGTCATGATTATGAGGTAGGGGAGTTTTGGACTCATAATTTTATGATAGCATGCTTTGAATGAGTAGCAACATGCTAGGATTATATGATTCCATGTTTAGATATTAAATCACAGTCTCTTTGCATGATGTAAGATAATGAATTATGCCACGTTGAGATACATATATGTATGCGAATTGTAAGCATGTTTTATATATGCAAAATATGTATGCGCTAGTGATGGCTAGTGAATATGTTAGTATGCTACGTATGTGTTTATGGACATGCTAGTGATGGCTAATGATCGTGAGTTACTTGCGTATGTGGGCTGTGTGTGGGCAGAAGTTTGAGTGACGAATGATAAGATATGACAGAGGGTTGGTACGAAGCTGGATGTAGTTTTGGATGTGTAAGCATGTGACAAAAGATGACAGACGTAAGTTTGACAGACGAGGATTTGAGTGGATTGGTCTAGTTTGGTTTGGACTGACGTCAGGGGTTCGGTAAGTAAGAGGACTTAGGCTTGGAGCCTTATGGGGTTTATTAGATAGTAAGAGTGTGCATAGTTGTACAAGCATAACGTACGGATTATGAAGTGAAAAGTAAGCATAATAAGTGAGGTATTAAGTAAGAGGGTGATAACAGGGATCTATTGTGAGGAGCTTAGTTTGATGACGTAGGTGTACAATGTTTTGACTATAAAGTGGATGGCGGAGACTATATGATTATGTAAGGATTTGATGTACAATGAGTTGATCATGATATAGACGGGTTAAGTGAAGTCTGCTGCCCTGACGAACTAGGGATACGACTCAGCTTCGGTTTGATTAGTCAAGCACTGTGAGTTTGTGTTGCATAATTGTACCACATAATATACTTAATTTAAACTTGAATTATGAGAAAGCTAATAATAGCGTTGTGAGTTTGAGACCTGAGGGTTCGACGGATTAAGTTTCATGTTTGAGCTAGCTGATAATGAGTTGGCTATGCATTTCTCATGTCTTACCATGATGTTTTTCCTAATGGATGTTGTCTGTGTGTTATATAGAGCACCAAATGTTTGATGCTCTGTTGAGAGCAACTGTATGTATGTTTTAGATTTGGTCTGTGTGTTGTACTAAGTCTAGACGTTTGATGCTCTGTTGAGAGCGTTGTATAATTCTTGCCCAAGAGTAGCATTATATGATTCTGCCCAAGAGGCACTGTATGATTTCTACCCAAGAGTGGCACTGGCACTATAAGACCCATAATGGTGGGCAATCATATGACACTATAAGACCCTTTATGTGTGGGTCTATGTTTGCACACTTAGGTAAGTAGTATCATGGATCTACTCTTACCTGTCTGATCCTATGTCCCATGAGCATAAGTGTGTCTTACCTTCGAAAAAGTCCATGACGTCTAATTATTCCCCGGAGGTTAAGGTGATGCTCCAGTGACATTCTTTTCTTTTTTGACGCTGGAGCTTATTAGTTGTAATAAGCTTCAGTGATTGATGGTATGAGTACGATTGTAAGTGTATGTTTGAGTAAGACAGTAAGCATATGATTATACGAGTAAGGTTGTACAAGTACATATAAGTTGTATGAGTATGAGCACGACTGCAAAATGATGTTTCTGAGTAAAAATATAAGTGTAAGTTTTTTAGTAAGAGTGTAAGTGTACGATTTTGTGCACGACTGTAAGTATATGATTTTGAGAAAGATTGTAAGTGTAAGATTGTACGAGTAAGGTCGTATGAGTATGTGTAAGGTATTGAGTATGCTTACGATGGTATGAGTAAGTTGTAAGACCCTGATTAAGGGAGTTTGTGTAAGTTTGCTTTCATTGGTGTGCTATGCATTATTATATGCATATGTATATGATTATTATATGTTGTATGCTTCATGTTTGAGTTGCATGAACACATGTATTTATGAACTTAATGAGTTCACTGTTTAGGATTCCCCTATTGGGTATTTTCATACTCAATGAAAATACTCATTACCCTATATTTTTAGCCCCATTGTTCGAGAGGCTTTTGTAGGTATGTGTTGGAGAGCTCCTGGAGATGGATACTCATTTTTGCGAAGGATTGTTTCCCCTTTGATTCAGGTATAACATTGACTCAATGTGAGTATCATTTTATGCCACGATCTGATGTATTAGGTGAGACAAAAATTAGAGTGTTTATACCTTTTGGACTTCTAATTTGGATCATACAGTGGACATCATATAGTGGACTGTTTATTGAACTTGTACTCAGGGATGCTTGGGAGTTATTTGTATTTAAAAATCCATGATCATGGTAATTTAGTCGTATGTTTGTTTTCGAGTAGTGCCTAAGGATATTTACTTTGGCCGTATGATGTTTGACCGAATAAGGAAAAATTTGGATAAAAAATTGATGTGTGATGTTTTAAATTATAAACTACTTTCACAGGTTTTGCATTCGTCATTTTCCCTTTGATTTATAGTCGTTATATGGCAAAAAAATTTCGTGAATTTTAAGAAAATGTGATAAAAAATCTCGGGCGTTACACTTAATCATGTTTTTTTATGAATAATGACTATATGAGTTGATTCTCCTTTTTTTATTTTTTTTTTATATTATTTATATATGCTTTTGAATGAGTTTTTTTAGAACTGATTCCATGAAAAAAATGATAATTTGATGGTTGATTGGAATAAGTTTTGGTGAAAACTTAAAAATTCTGCGATCTATTAGGTAAATTGATCAATCCCACAGGGCGATCGATTGGCATAACTATTGACATTTGTTTAAAAGAAAAATCAAAAGAGACTTAGTCTAAAATTTTGGAGCTGGACTAGCTCCAAAGTGGACAAAGTCTTTCAAGCTGACTAAGTAAAAAAAACATTGTCATATTCTACACATGTAGAAATAAGACAAAAGTTATAACAAATTTTTTAATTAAGTAAACCCCTACATGTTTCACATCAAATCAAAATAACAAAAAGCCAAGTGAGACCCCACGGGTCCCACATCAAATTAGCCATTAAATTAAAAGGCTAAATGAAACCTTCTTAAGTTTCACATCAAATTAGCTGTTAAATTAAAATTATAAGAGGCTAAGTGAGACCCCTCATGGATCTTACATCAAATTAGCCATCAAATCAAAATTATAAAAGGCTAAGTGAGATCTACATGAGTCTCACATCAAATTAGCCATTAAATTAAAATCACAAGAGGCTAACGGAGTCCCCTACAAGTCCCACATCAAATTAGTCATCAAAACAAAGTTACAAAAGGCTAAGTGAGACCTGCATGAGTCTCACATCAAATTAGCCATTAAATTTAAATCACAAGAGGCTAAGTGAGACCCACATGGGTCCCACATCAAATTAGTTATCAAATCAAAAATCAAAAGACTGAATGAAACCCACATGGGTCCTATATCAAATTAGCCAAATTGAAATAGGAGACCTCATATAAGTCTTATACAAAGAATAGACTTTAAAATAAATCGTAAAGTCTAAAAGATAATTTTTAAGACTCACCTCCTAAAGGCTAGTTATGTAATTGAGAAAAGACAAAAGAAAATAACAACAAAAAAATATACATAGTGCACTAGAGAAACTATGGAAGAAAAATTAGTTAAGTTCTCATGTATAGTGGGCCCTTACACTTTTAAAGAATCTCCATTTAACTAATAAAATTAATTTTTTAAAAATATTAAGTCAAAACTTTTTTGGCTTGTTATTCACATTAAAAAAATGAATGAAATGAAAGAGTAGGGAAAAGACTAAGTCAAATCACTACCACATGCCAAGTGATCTTCCCCACTACCCCACTAACTCACTTCCCACCAATTACTCCACTAACTTACTCCTCACATCCTACAAACTACCCCACTAACTCACCAACATCTCTCATTACTTTATCCCGTGACACAACCCTAATACTATAAATACCCCATTCTTTTCATAAAGGGGGACTTTTGACAGTCAAGTCTAAGAAGCTTTCACAAACTCTAAAGCTTTCCATCCCAAAGGAAAACATTTCATCAAAAAGAGAAGAAGACTCCAAGAAGAAAGCTCATCCACCAAGTCCTTCAAAGGTCACTTCCCAAACATTTCTTTTAATTCCAATGATTCAATCACAAGGAGTTTATAAAGAGTTTGAAGTAGGAGAAGTTGTATAAAGCAATGGAAAGAGGATTCTCAAATTTAAAGACAATAAGACATAGAAATGATGAGTTCTTACATATGATCTTCTTCATTTTTGTTGTTTTCTTTCTTTTTAATACTTGTAATAATCTTTTGATAACTTTAATATTCTCATCATTTCTCTACTTCTAATTTATTTTTATTTTTTGCTATTGAATCGAAGGGTTTGGAATTTTGTTAATTATTACTATTATATGTAACACCCGAGAATTTTTATCCATTTTTTCTTAAAACTCATAGAAATTTTTTTATACGATAAATTGGAGTCAAAATGACAAAATCAAAACATGTATAAATAGTTTATAATTTAAAACATCATATGGTTAAACATCATACCGCCAAATTAAATATCCTCAGGCGCTACTCGAAAATACACGTATGACTAAATTACCATGATCATGGATTTTTAAATACAAATAACTCCCAGGCGTCCCCGAGTACAAGTCCCATAAATAGTCTAATCTGATCCAAATTAAAAGTCCAGAATACATACACTTACATTTCATCTCACCCAATACATTAGATCGTGGCACCAAATATACTTGAGTCAAGGGGGAAACAATCCACCGCAGAGATGAGCATCCAACTCCAGGAGCTCTCCAACACAACCTGCAAAAGCCTTTTGAACCACAGGGCTAAAAATAGTAGGGTGAGTATTTTCATACCCAGTAGAAAAATACCCAGTAGGGGAAATCCCAAACGGTGAACTCAATAAGTTCATAAATCATGCGTCATGCAACTCAACATGAGGCAAACAACGTATACCATAATTATGCACATAAGCATATAAGCACGCATAACACACCATCAAATCAAACTTACACAAATACCCTTAATCAGGGTCTTACAAACTTACTCGTATAATTATATGCTAACTCATACAACTTATACATACTTGTACGACCTTACTCGTACAACCTTATTCGTACAGTCTTACACTTAATGTCAAAATCATTTTCAAACTCTTACAGTCGTGCTCAAACTCACACTCTTACAGTCGTACTCATCCTCAATCTTATAGTCGTGCGCATACTCATCATCATACGCTTACTCAGAAACGCACAAACTCAGTTTTACAGTCGTATACATACTATCGACCACAGAAGCTCATTACCGCTAATAAGCTCCAACGTCGCAAAGGAAAAGAATGTCACTAGGGCATCACCTTAACCTCTGAGGAGTGACTAGATGCCATGGACTTTTCCAAAGGTAAGGTACACCTATGCTCATGGGGCACAAGATCAAACAGGTAAGAGTAGATCCATGATATTACTTACCTGAGCGTGTAAACATACACCCACACAAGGGGTCATACAATTGCCCAAACATAAGGGGTCTTATAGTGTCATACGATTGCCCACCATAATGGGTATTATAGTGCCATACGATTGCCCACCATAATGGGTCTTATAGTGCCATTACCACTATTGGGCAGAAATCATATAGTGCCACTCTTGGGTGGAATCATACAATGCTCTCAACAGAGTATCAAACGTCTGGGCTTATACAGCACACAGACCAAAGTCAGAAACATACATCGCTCTCAACAGAGCATCAAACGTCTCGGCTTATATAGCGCACAGACCAAATCAAACATACACAGCTCTCAACAGAGCATCAGACGTCCGGTGCTCTATACAGCATATAGACAACATGTCACGACCCAGATTTTTAATAGCATTTTTAAATAGCACGAACGGTAAATAGCAAATTTTTTTTTAAATACAAAACAAACCATTCGATTAAATATCCAGGTCATGATAACTGGGGTTCACAAATAGGAATATCAAATCATACGATATTATTTAACGTCTAAAAATTCATAAAGACCAGCTTATCCATCTAAGTACAAGTTCATCATCCATCTGAAAATAAATAATAAGTTGACTCTCACGCTTAAGGTACACTTACATATCGGAGTTACAGAAATGCGGAAACCTCTTATGTGCATCTGCCTTGATCTCACTTGTCATCGCCTGGAGAATCTGCATCACAGCAAACCACACAACAACCACAACCACAATGGAGCATCTCCGCCCACAGGAGAAGAGCTTCCAAAGGACAAAAGGTTTTATTAATATTTTTCGGATCAGGCCAACATCACCCGATGTTAGTTGCCTACGTACTCATCAGACAACATCTCCAATGTTTCCAATAAGATCGGATCCAAACATAGTTCTGCCTAAAAACTACTCTATCCTAAGAAGCATAGCATCACACATGCAATGCTTAGATATTTTCAACCTACATTTTAGTAAGTTCTTTAACCGTTCCACTTGTCTAATCAACAAGCAATATCAAACATTGTTATTAATTATCTCGCATCCCTTGTTCGATAATTAAAACTATCAAATCTGCAACTCGGAGATGACTCGCCCCTCGAGAAATCCCCAAACAAAGTACTCCAGCCTTAGAGTGGACTGCTTAACAGCAGCTTGACCCAAATCCCCAGGGCTCTCAATAGCCTGCCACGAATCTGGAGAAGAGGATCCCAACTGTGCTCATGGACACAGATTGGCAAGAAACACAAACCTTCCATGATGCTCATGTAACTCCGCTTTTCGTACATACTAAATAGTCCTGGGAAGACCTGCGGGAGACCCGCGGTAAAGACCCTTTGGTCAATACACAAACCGTCGTGGCGATGAAGATGCATATTGCAATCTCCACCTTCCCAACACCGGGAGAAAATGTCTTATGAGACATTATTAATATATCTATAGAAGTCTCACGTCCTTATGACCATTGACTCCCTCAAACATCTGAAACTTAGACTAGATTATTTTCATCAAGTGAAGTAAACACTCAACCATGTGGGTCCTCTTCACCTTGTGAATCGGCCCACTAAATAGCTCATCCACTGAGCTATGACTAAGAGAACATCCCAAAATCACCCTCGGTTCATTAACCAAGGTCAAAATCTATGTCAGGGCCCCGTTCACTCGATGAACTGGTCCCAATCCTAAAGAGGGTATTTTAGTCATTATCTTTGTTAGGTGTTCTCCCCTCAAACCAACAGCAACCCATGCCTCTTGATTAATCTTAAGTTACTGATATAAATCAATGCATCAATATCAAAAGCATGCATTAGCATAAATAATCATGCAATCATACAAACGTATAAATAATAAACGGAGGCCTATTGCATTTATTTGCAGGGCTAGGGCTCAGAGGCTTCAAGCCCAAAATGTAAATTAACATATTCCACGAGTGACGTATATAATGCCCTAGTGGATTTCTGCGTTGTGTTACAGACACGTGCAATACACTGCCCTAAACCCTTAGAATTAGGGCTTTCCATTGGTTTCCCATGACACTGTGACCTGTCAAGGTCTTCGTGTCACCTACCGGTCACACCCATTCCTTTTGAAGTCATTTATAGGGTACCTTAACTCTTGATTCACTAAGTCATCTGTTTCATCAGAAACAGACATATTGCCCCTAAGGGCATTAGGGTAATTTTACCACCTAAGGTATGATACCCTCCCTTGGGCCTTTCTAGTTATTTTACTGCCCCTCTATTGATTTAAGTCATTGACCTTTTACAAGGCTCCCCTCCCAGACCGACTCACGCTTCCATTCACACGAATATGGGCGGGTCCACTCTAAGGGGTATTTCTGTCATTTGGTTTAAAGCCTTAATGACATCTAATGGGTCCAAAATTAGGTTCAAAGGTACTACTTGACTTCATGGACTTTGTGTAATTTTCCTGGCATGTGACGGGGTCGTGAACCCCTTGAACCGACCTAGGTTGACTTAACGGTTTATTATAAACCCTAAGGGTAAAATGGTCAATTAACCACTCATTGGTATTTTTCTTCACCAAGATATTTGGTCTATAAATATTTTACCCATTAAAATCTCATTGAGAATTTTCCCAATTTTTAAATAAACTCATAGGCCTCTGAACCATGGCCCTGAAATCGGGTAAATGGTTTTCACACGATGATTTAACTACTAGGGGTAAAAAGGTCATTTTAGAGACTTTGGGATTTTTACCGGTCCTGAAACTTGGTCAAGACACTCATAACCCTCTCAAAGTCTACGGGTAATTTTTCTAAATTTTTATAACAAGTAAAGGCCCTTGAACCGGACCCGGTTTGATCCCCTTCTCTTTTCTTCTTCTTTTTTTAAACCCGACCCGGGCCGGGTCGGTTTGGGTTGACGACCCGAAACGCGGGTCGTCTTCCCCACGTCTGGCCAGAGGCGAAAACGCCTCTGGCGGCGCCGCCCCTGGCCACCACTGCCGGGCGTCGGGCTGGGTCCACCGGATCGCCGCCATGCGGAGATCACAATGGGACTGGCCCCCGCCGTCGCCCGGTGGCCGGCCGGGGCCAAATCGCCTTCTTTTTTTTATATAAACACAGTGTGATGCCGCCTCTGCGGCCAGGGCTAGCGCGACCTAGGCCGGCGCTGGTGGAGCTGTCGCGACCTGGATCGGCACGGCCGAGACCGGCGAGACTATGGCCGGCGCGGCCACGGCTGGCACGGCCCCGGCTAACACAGCGAGCGGCTGCCCCCTTTTTGTTTTTGTTTGTTTTCAATACACTGGCCCGCAGTCTGTTCGGCGGCGGCGGCGTGCCGGAGTCTGGCTCGCATGAAAACGCCGCCAAATGACGGCTGGCCGGTTACTAGCCGGACTGCGCTGGCCGACCGATAGCCGGCCAGTAACATCTGAAAGCTAACTACTTTACAATTTGCATAACACTCTTCACATAAATTATATACAGAAGCGCTGTGATATGATTTTTAATTAAATTTAATTAATAAACTTTTATTAAGCTTCAGCAACATCCCTACCTTAATTGCCGATTCGCAGTTGATCCACCGTGGTTGTAGCCTCGCCGGAGCTTCGCCGGAAAATTTCCTCCCTTCCTTCACCGTCCAAAAGCTCCCCCCAATCAGGCAAAACAACCCCCAAAAAGCCCTAATTAATTCTATTTATAGGCATGGGATTAGGAGCCCTAATCCCAATAGAAATTGAGTCCCAAAAAACCCAATTTCGGAATGCTAAATAATCGGGCCCTCAAAACGACTTAAATGGCCCAGTTGCACGTTTAATTCGGGTAAACGGGTCCTACACGTTATAGTCAACTTCGAATGGTTGTATCTCCCTCATCTGGACTCCGATTCACGCGTTCTTGGTGGCGTTTTGAAGCTCTTTCTGTTTACTTTCCATCCATATATATATCAGCCACCAAATCTAAGAATGGATTAATTTATTCTAACCGAAATGTCAAGGGGTCTAGCACCCTAATTTCTACATGTACGACTTCGGGAATTTAGAAAATTCCCGGACGTTACACAACATCCCGCAGGATAAACACCATGGTAAGACATAAGAAATGCTCAGCCAACTCATTATCGGCTAGCACAACACAGAACTTAATCCGTCGAACCCTCAGGTCTCAAACTCACAACGCTATTATTAGCTTTCTCATAAGTCAAGTTTGAATTAAGTATATTATGCAGTACAATTATGCCACACAACCTTAGTCATCGACTGATCAAATTGAAGCTGAGCCCGATCCGAACCCTAGTTTGTCGGGGCAGCAGACTTCACTTACCAGTCCAAGTCACACATAACTCACCGTACACAAATCCTTACGTACGCATACATCCTCTGACAGCCACCTTACGATCAGACATCTTACTTACATCGTCAAACTGAGCTCCTCCCAGCAGATCCCCGTTATCGTCCTCTTACTTAATTCCTCACTTATTATACTTACTTTTCACTTCATAACTTGTACGTTATGCTTGTACAATTATACACACTCTTATCGTCTAATAAACCCTCATAAGGCTCCAAGCCTAAGTCTTCTTACTTACCGAACCCCTGACGTACGCTCCAAATTGAACCAAACCAATCTGCTCCACTCCTTGCCTGTCAAACCTACGTCTGTTGTCTTCTATCACACGCTTACACATCCACATACACATACAAATCCTCACCCCTTTGCCACCTCTTATCGTCCATCGCCCATACCTCTGCCCTCACACAAAGTCCACATACGTAACTTACTCGACATCACTAGCCATCACTAGCATGTCCATCACACACATACGGAGCACATTAACGTACTCGCTAGCCATCACTAGCGCATACATCATACACATACATAAAACATGCTTACAACTCACATACATACATACATGTATCTCAATGTGGCATAATTCACTATCTTACATCATGCATACATGTCATGATTTAATATCCAAAACATGGAATCATGCAAGCCTAGCATGCTGCTACTCATTCAAAGCATGCTGTCATGAATTTACGAGTTCAAAGCTCCCCTACCTCGTAATCATGACGTTTGATGGTGAGCACACGACAGTGGCGGCGTCGGTGGCGGAGTTGGCGGTCAAAACCATTGCCTAGCTGAGAGAGTTGCTGTCTCGAGGTTTAGGAAGCGTCAGAACTACACACGGCCAAATGGGGTGTCAAAATCAACGCGGCAAAATCCGCAATCCACGGCGGCACACTAGGGGCAGCCGGGACAAGGATCATGCCATCGAGTGGCAGGTGAGACCAAAATTCAAGAGTGTACAAATTAAAGGTTGGCCAATAGCTAAGAAATACTCGGCCGGCCGCAAGACATAGAAATCGGCTGTGGACAACACCCAACAACATTGATTTCGCGTTTACAACAGCCCACATAAGGGCGGAGGGCATGGGGCGACACTCAAGGATAGAGTAGAGATGAAAGAGGACTCCGATGTCAACTCCAGATGATGGCAGAGCCATCTGACTGTCGGGCGGTGCCAAAGCAGCACCAATACCCTAACCCGCACGAGCGGCTACTTGCACACGCGGCCAAAGGGAGGGGAGAGACGGCTAGACGATGTCGGCCCAAAACTTGGAAGGGCGGTAGGGCCATGCCCAAGGGCAGTGACCTATAAAGATGGCCTTTGCCATTGTCGTGTCAAGGTAGGCCGACTAGAGGCCATACGGTGTCCGGTGGAGGTAGGACGGTAAGAGGGCAAAACATGGCGCTCTCTATAACGCGGTCAAACACATATCATCGGCAGAGGGGAACCTACCTCATGCTGAAGAAGAGGGGCGGTGCCACACTAGGGCAGCCAACCATCTCCAGGTTGAGACCTGCCACACTAAAGTGGTCAGAGGGCATTCGTCATCCAACGATGCTCAATGGCCCAAAGGAGCAGGGGTTATTGGCGGCTCTGGCTGACTCCATCGTGGCCCTAGCGGCCAGGAGGAGCTATCTCCGGCCAGAGGTGACGGCCAAAGTCAACGGCGATACGCCGGACGAATAACACAATAAGGAGCAGAGGCTCGGTTTTTTGTGGACGAGCACACCAACCGACGGGCGATAAATCTCGTTCCAGCGGAACGGAGGGGACGAAGGCTAAACCGGGCTGGTTGGAAACATCCACAATCATTTCCAGGCCGGAGAGAGACCGAACAACGGTCTAGTGGGTCAAGTCCGGTGTCCAGCTAACGGTGCCAGCCAGTGAACTCAGTCAAACACGGGCCAAATAGGGGAGATGAGGGACAGGCCGAGGAAAACCAATAAAGGTGGAGCGGCTATGGGGGCGGTGAAGCTAGCTCAGGGTGGTCCTACCATCGTCAACCCAAGGCTAGTCTGCAAGAGGCGAGGCAAAGACTGGCGCTCGCCGGCGCAGCCCCAAAATCTGTCACAGACAGAAACAAGGAGAAAGTGGGTTTGACCGGAGGAAAGAGGGAGTGCGGAGGCGGAACCAGGCAGGGAGGGGTGGTTCACCACCTTCGCTTGACCAAGGCGAGGCTGGATGGGGGTCGTGTTGGCCACGAATGGCCGCCGCCGGCCACTGTTTACCCAAAATAGTGCACCGGCGAAACAGGGCAGAGAGGAGGAAAATGGGTGGGGCGGTGGAGCAGAGGCCACTAGGGCTGGGAGAGGTGCCCATCGCCATCGCCGGACCAAGGCCGAGCTGGACTGAGGTCCTGTCGGCGGTGGCTCGCCGCCGGCAGCCACCGTTTCACCCAAAACAGTGGGGCGGCAGAAAAATAGTGGTGAAGGGGCATGAGGACAGGGCGGCGGAACGGAGGCCCACCAGGCCGAGAGGGATGGCCTCCCACCGTCGCTGGCCCAAGGCGGAGCCATGGCCGGCCGGGCCCACGGCGGCGGCTCAAATCGAATCATAGTGAGAGATAGAGAGGGAACTGACCGGGTGAAAAACAGCTCGCGGGGGGGGGGGGGGGGAGCTAGCTCGAGGCCGGGCTTGCCGTCTTCGTCCCATGGATGGCCGGACGAAGGCCGGGCGGAGCCCACTGGCCAGCGCCGGCGCCGCCAAGCCATGAGACAGAGAGAGACGGGATCGGGGAAAACAGGGGAGAGGCGGGGCGGAGCGGCTGTGGGGCCGGCACGGCGGCTCCCCTGCAGTCGCACAACCGTGGCGGAGCCGATGGCGGCGGCCCTATAGCCCACCGGCGGCCGGCAACGGCTGTGACAGAGAGAAGTCGGAGAAGGGGGGGAAACACTATTCCAATTTTTTTTTCTGGATTGGGCCGAGCCCGATCTGATCTGCTACATTTTTTTTCCATTTTCCCTTATCTTCTGCAGTCCTGTTTTCTTTCAATTTTTCGCCCTGGAACGCGCATCTAGGCCCATGGCCTACAATGAACCCCACACCCAACTACAGGTATAAA
Source organism: Saururus chinensis (assembly GCA_035235625.1). NCBI lineage: Eukaryota > Viridiplantae > Streptophyta > Magnoliopsida > Piperales > Saururaceae > Saururus > Saururus chinensis. The sequence goes on from CP141143.1 coordinate 4,620,185, forward strand.
TACACCAAAGCGTCATATTTTTCCACATAAAATGACCAAAAAAATCTCAGAAAATCGCAGAAAAATCAGGGACCTTACATTATATCTTAAATTTTAAAGAGTAGTAGCAATTTGCCAAGAGAGAGTCATCTTAAAAAAAAAGTTTCTTCTCTATCTCTTGCAACGAAGGGATTATCCTATCTCTTATCTTGTCTTGTACATAGGGAACCAACCGAAATCCCCCAACAATAACATGTTTTGCTTCAGCACTGTGTTGGCGATTGATCGGTTGTACGTACTGTGGCCAACAACGTATTGCTGATTAATCGACTACACTATAGCGATGGACACAATGTTGTCAATCGATCACCCAGATAGGGTAGCAATCAATTGCCAACACCGCAAAACCAAGGTTTTTAATGTTTTTATTTATTTTGAGCTAATTGATTGGTTTAGGGGATTCAAATCAATGTGCATTCAGGGAATGGATTATGTGAATGTTTTACATATTCATCCTATGTTTTTTACATTATTTTGTATGGAGTAGACTAAAGCTTGATGATGCATATTAGGGTTCCTTAAATATATACGTCTCAAGTTAATTTAATAAATATATGTTGCATGCATGATTTGGTATGAATGTGTTAAAACCTAAGCTAACCAAGGGTCTGAAAATCTTGAATTAAAAATTTTATTCCCTAAATGAAGAAGCATCTTTTGTGTGTAAGAGCTGTAATGTTCATCTATGCATTACCGAGCTTTAAAGCTCCACCACACATAGGCCAAGACAAAACCTATATTTATACTAACTGGATCTGGCCAACGTTGTTGTGTCATTGGTTGTTTATGTACATACTGAATAACATCTCTAATATTATTCCAATACAATTAAATCCGAATGTAGTTCTGCCTAATAACTAATACATGCATAAGACAACACAAAATCATATGTCATAATACTTATAATCCGATAAATCATTTGGAGTTAGACAGACGTCTCATAAATCATTGGAGTCATACCCTAGGAGCACCTATTCGTTTTGTGAGAAAGAAGGACAAATCATTGAGATTGTGTATCAATTATAGATTCCTCAACGTCATCACTATAAAAAATAAGTGCACTCTACCTTGTATTGATGACTCTTTCGATCAATTACAAATGGCTAGAGTCTTCTCAAAAATAGATTTGTGGCATCAATTGAGAATACAGGATGATGATATTTCTAAAATAGCCTTTCGCACCCGTTATGGTCAATATGAGTTTCTAGTAATGTCGTTTGGATTGACAAATGCACTTGCAACCTTCATCGACCTCATGATAGAGTTTTTCATATCTATTTGGATAAATTGGTGATTGTGTTTGTTAATGACATCCTAATTTACTCTAGTAGTTTAGAGGAGCACCGAGAATACTTACAAATAATTTTACAAACTTTGAGAACTCACAAGCTGTAAGCCAAATTTAGTAAGTGTAAATTTTGGATGGAACAAGTGGTTTTCTTAGTTCATGTCATTTTTAAGGATGGAGTATTTGTAGTGTTAGTGGATTTCAGTAGTTCTAAAGATGAAGTATCCTTCTTTGCAAGAGATAGAAAATAACATTTTTTTACGTGTGGGATAATATTTTCTTAATTAATTAAGACTATTATTTACAATTTTGAGTAGAGTAGTGATGATTAATCAAAATTTGAAACTCTTTAATTAAATTGCAAAATGAAGAATACGACTTTAAATTTATTAAAAAAAAAGAATTGACAGGAGAAGTGGCTACAATTTTAAAGTAAAAAGGAAAGAATGAAACTCCTTTTGAAAGATGAGAGCTCCCTTGTACAACTTCTCTTTCTTTCACGTAATGTAGCACTTCTGTTTGTCTTTCAATCTCTCAAACTTCTTCTACTTTTAAAAGGTTAAGACTTTTAGAATTTCTAAATGTTATTTGGTGGGCGATGGGCTTTGGAATTTTTTTTTGAAGGTTATTTAGACTTGAAGACTCCTTATACTTGAAGGCTAAAAACCCTCCAAAATATCTTTTTGAAGATTCTTTAGAATTAAAAGCCCAAAGCTCATCCTTATAAAAACTAGGGGGTATTTATAGCATTGGGATTATACAGTTAAGTAAAAAAATATGTGGTGAATTGACAGGGTAGTTTGTGGGAAGTGGAGAGTGAGTTAGCAGGAGATGGGGAGTGTGATGAAACAATTTTAAAAATAGTAGTAGTGTCGAGATTATTCTTTTGAATTGGTCTTCCCCTACTCCATCAATCTTCTTTTCTATTTTTTTATCATTTTATTAATTATTTTTTAGAGTACGAGATCACAACTCTTGAGGCTTTGACTTAGGCTTTTCATTATCTATGTAAGGCCCATAGAATTTTTTACATAATCACTTTACATATTTCTTTAAACTTTAAATTTTTTAAATTTTATTTTTTTATATTTTAACTATTTTAGATTTTTAATTTGCTAATCATTTTAATGTTGCTCCATAAGGGGTGATATGGCCTATCCTAACCAAGATTGACTGAGGACGTCGGTGTTGAAAGAGGCAAGTAAGATCGGCGAAAGAAAGCGGGGTAATGACTAAGGTGTCATTCCACAACTTATTTGTAGACTGAGAAAGGATGATTCACTACATATTGATTTGTTAAATTTTAGGATAAATAATTTTATGTTTGACATACATATTGAAATTCAAATGAATGGATAAGAAGAGAACTGTGTGCATTGATGAGCGACAGGGTCTATAACCCAACAGTTTTTGCACAAAGGTCGGAGCTCCTACAACGTCATCAGGAGGTGCTTCGTGGAAAATACTCACATTCACCTCAAATGGGTTGCAAATGGGCTTTTACATATATATTTTTAACAATTGATGTCATCTAAACAAGATTTAGAGGAAATGGGGCGGAGATGAGCATAAAACGAGAGGTAAATGGGTTGCCAAAAGACACCTAAAAAATTGGAATACTTTGAGTAATTTTTGAAGTATTTTGAGTGGGGTAATTTACCTCTGGAGTGAGTGATTTTTTTGTTGTAAAAAATGCACCCTTTTACGATATTCAGTGGCCTGCAGCATAACTTAGGGTGGTGACCTACCACATAACTTGGGGCTGACAAGTACGTGAAAAAGCTTGGATACATACTGCAATTCAAATATAAGAACATATTGTCAAAAGACTTATCTATTTTGATCATTGAAAATTCAATGAATAATGGAGGCTGACACATCATGATTCAAACATGCAGGTGAGAGAAACTTTGAGAACTAGATCCAATAAGTTCCCATGTTCATTTTCTCTAATCATACTGATTATACAATCTAGTCATACTAAATAGTCATGCAATATGATCAAGAAAATATTTTTCATTATCAGGCGTTAGAAATTAAAAGGCGGGCCTCAGCCCATTGACAGGTGATGCTGAACACCTACATAAAAAGTCAACGTTGACATGAATGACATCTCCGACACGGCTCACATTAAGGTGGATGTGTCGCCAATCACCCGTCATCTGCATTATCTCATCTGGGCTTGAGCCCACCTAGTGATTTTTCTATTAACATTTTAAACAAAAAAGAGAGAAAAAACAACAAAATAAACAGGCCAATAAGTTTAAGGGCATAGGTCGAGACAGCGATTACGAAGTTGGTTTTCATATCCGGTCTCAAATGGTTCGATAATATTATGAAGTAAAAGCACAACATTCCAAATGAAAACTGCAGGCAGCATTGTATGTCGATACTACCTGAGATATATATATATATATATATATATATATATATATATATATATATATATATATATATATATATATATATGTTTGGCAACAAAGATCAAAATGATTGATCGTGATAGCACCACACCAGCCATGGCTGCCCTGAAATTGGTCCTGCATCTGATCTTTGTCATGACGGTCGTCTATTGTCCCGTTGATGCTGCCACTTCGGGGGCCCGAGCGTCGCCTACATGGATGCCTGAACTGGCTCCCATGCCAGGTGGATGGTCATTGCAACCAATCTCTACATGGCCACCGGTGCCAGCTTCCGCACCTGCAGGAGGACCATCACCGCATTCTCCGACCTCAAAGCCTTCTTCAGGCATAAAAGCCGGCTACTGGCAATCTTGGATGCAGTCCGACTTCGCAGTGTCGGAAATCAACACATCTTATTTCAACCACGTTTACTACGCCTTCCTCCTGCCGGACCCCGTCACCTACAAGATTGCCATCACTCCATCAGACGAACAGATGCTTCCGGACTTTACAGCCACACTTCACAGCATTACTCCACCAGCAAAGGCCCTTCTCTCCATTGGAGGGGGTGGCAACGACCCCAAAGTCTTCTCGAGGATGGTCAGAAGCAGTAACACCCGATCAGCTTTCATCCAGTCCACCGTAGACGCGATTCGCAAGTATGATTTCGACGGAGTTGATCTCGACTGGGAGTTTCCATCTACCCAGGACGACATGGACAATCTGGGCCTGCTCTTTCGGGAGTGGCGGGTGGCGCTCGACAAGGAGGCCACAGCCGCACGGCGGAGACCGCTCCTACTCACCTCTGCTGTTTACTTCTCTTCCAATCTGGCTTCGTTAGGGTTTGACGTGAGTTATCCCGGGGCGGCTATACGTGAGCATGTTGATTGGGTGAGCCCCATGTGTTTTGATTACCATGGGTCGTGGGACCCATATCAGACGGGGGCCCCTGCTGCACTGTACGACCGTAAGAGCGTCCTCAGCACTAGCTATGGGATCCAGTCATGGCTGGGGATTGGAGTCCCACCGCAGCAGGTGGTAATGGGTCTGCCGCTGTATGGAAAGACCTGGGAGCTGGAGAACCCTGAGGTTCATGGCATTGGAGCGCCGGCGCTGGGGACGGGGCCGGGAGGCGGTGAGATGGACTTCAAGGAAGTGGTGGATTTCAATGCTCAGAACAATGCCACGGTGGTCTATGACAAGGTCACTGTGTCGTTTTATTCTTACGTGGGAACTTCGTGGATCGGATATGACGATGGAAGGTCAATTACCACGAAGATCAAGTACGCTAAACGGTTTGATCTTGGTGGGTATTTCTTTTGGGCGCTTGGACAGGACAAAGATTGGCTCATCTCTAAACAAGGTAACTACAGCAAAAGACTTGCTTGCATTCGCTTGCTCGCTAATCCTACTTTTAAATAAAAAACAAACTTCTATCATCTATACTGGCAAATTTTTTTACATGGAAGTCTTAAGTATGATTTATAGACTCAAGGTAAATTGTTAAACTTGAAGTTTAATTTTTATATGGTAATAAGACTCAAGTCTCTAGAGTGCAGCTCTTATATCCTTCTAACATTAGGCTTTTAGAACGACGTTTTCAGAAACTAATTTCCTCTATTTTTTCTTGACAGCTTCAACTGCATGGGGAACTTGAGAAATCTTCCGCTGACATCTGCGTTTCAAAATTTTCTGGTTTTTTGTACGTTTAAATAAGTCAGGACATTCTTTTATTTGCATTGCGTTTTAGAGTTCGACAAAATGCAATTCGTTGTATTTTACGACATCTTTTTGTTCCTATTTTTTTGGTACTTCGTTTAAGTTTCATAATCAATAAAAAGAAACTTACATAAAGACAAATGAGCACAAATACAAACCACTACAAGAATATAAGCCAAAATGAAAAATTGCGAACAAAAATAAAATCGTTGTTTTGGACATTTAACAAATTAGTTACGGGGCTTCAAATGACCCGCAGCAGATATTATTGGAGCAACTGACGAGCAACTTTTCTGAGGAATGTTGAATGTGCATCTGCAGTCTGTCAGATAACTGCATATGCCTCCTCATAAACCTCATCTCCTTTAGCGATCCCACGATTTTGAAGCTGAAATCATCCAACAAAGAGAAGATTAGTGAGACAACACGCAAAGAAAAATGAACTGCCATAGCACTGGAGCAAGTATTAGTTCTACGTCGTAGTAGTTCAAACTTCAAACAAACACCTTGTTTAGAGATTTTCCAGTCCTTGTCACCCGTGACTGCCCAGAAGAAGTAGCCTCGGAGACCGTGGCCCCGGGCAAATTTGATCTTCTTCCTCACCGACACCTGATTATCGTACCCGATCCATGAGGTCCCCACGTACGAGTAGGCCGAGACGGTCGACTTGTCGTACACCACCCGGGACTGCTCCCTCCTATTGAAGTCCACCACCTCCGCAAATGTCATGATCCCGTCCTTATTGCCCGGGCCAACTCCCACCGCCGGAGACCCGACACCGTGCTCTTCTGGGTCCGCCAGTTTCCATGTGTGTGCAAACAGCGGCAACCCCATTACCAGCTTCTGGGCCGGAACCCCGGCCCCGATCCAGGACTCGATCCCGTAGCTGGTGCTGACCCGGCTGCGTGGGTCGAACAAGGCTGCATGGGCCCCGGTGGCGGTCGTGTCCCAGGACCCACGGTAGTCAAAGCACATGACGTTGACCCAGTCCAGATTCTCGTTCACCGAGTCCACCGGGTACGTTTGGTTCATCGGGTCCATGAATAATTGGACGGAGAAGTAGACGGCGGCGGTAAGCAGCAGCGGCTTAGAGCCTGTGGACTGGGCCTCCCGGTCGATTTCGACCCTCCATTCTCGTAGAAGTTGGCCGAGATCCACCATCTCCTTTGGGCTGCGTGGGAACTCCCAGTCGAGGTCCAGGCCGTCGAAGCCATACAGGCGGGCGATCCTGATGGCCGATATAATGAACTTGAGCCGACTTGACGGCTCCGACGCCATGCGAATGAAGATGGTGTGATTGGCACCAGCTCCTCCGATGGACAGGAAGGTCGTTGGCCTCAGCGGAGGCTCACGACCATGGAGATGAGAGTTGAAGCGAGTGAGTAAGAGGTGGTCCACGTCCGGGATAGCAAGCTCGAAGGAATTTGGGTCCGGGACGAGAAACGCATAGTAGATGTGGGTGAAGTGGGAGGTGTCTATGGCGGAGACGGGGAAGGTTTCATCCAACCAGGACGGCCAGTAGGCTGCCTTGATGGTGGATGATCGAGATTGCGGCGCAAAGTATCCGGCAATGGCTGCCGTTAGCCGTCCAGCTAGAAGCAGAAGCACAATTAGCATGGTTGACAGCAATTAGTACAGCTTGGTTAGGCCGTTCTAAGAAGGCCAGCTGCGAAGAAAGTTGAAATGGTTGGTTCAGTGATATGTATATGGACTCATGCAGTGCCTTCCTACATATAGAGTTGAACAAAGAAGGTATATAACAGTGAAATTTCGTATTTAATGATATAATTTTGAAATGCCTACTGATTAGGTACACACATTGTGTGTATGGTTGGTCCTGTTTGTCACCAACGCGGGTTATTAAGATTCTGAGGCAGTAAAATAGTGGCTAAGATGATGCAGTGGACTGGAGACAGGTAGACGAGGACGTCTTCGATAGGCTTTCAAGTTCACGTCCTGGTTATGCGACCACGCATAGTAGTAACAAGTACCATCAAAATCAAATCATTTTCAGTTTAATAAAACGTGCATCAGCACTAATCTCCTTGGGACGTAGCTCCCTGTCAGGCATGATTGTAGCTTTCTGATTGGCAAACGATAACTCAGTAAACGAGATATTTTCCTTTCTTCTTTCTTGCCATGGGCCGCAAGGTCATAATTTAATTACTAGTACGTGGTGTCGATGTGTGTAGCGGGAAATAAGCAGTAAAGAGTAAAATGGAACAATTCTAAACTAGCACTACTATTTGTTTGATCATTGATGCATAAATTTCTGCACCTGGATGCACAACTGGTTTCGTGGATATCCAGTGATAAGAAACAGAAGTTAACCATTTCTTCTCTATAATAACAAAAGCTGTCATTTGCCAAGGTTACAGTCAAAGGAAAGGTATGTTTTTCTCGGAGCAAGTCGGCGAGCCTGGATGCGTTTTGAGTTGTTAAATCAAATAAGAGAGTACACTGTAATAAAAGCAACTTGTGCCGGCATGGAGAAGAACGTATTCCAAAGCAAACTGCAGGTCCGAGCTATTCGTCTAGCATTCATTGTGTAGGCTCCTCCATCAGTTATTTAATTGTAAGAGCGCTGGTATTTCCCTGGGTCTGTTGGACGTTCTGGAAAAAAGCAGTGGGAGAATAACCATTCCAAAAAAATCATTGTGCAACTTCATACTTTACATAGGAAAGTTTTTCATGCTCTCTTCTTACCATGAGCTGAACTTAGTATAAAGAATGTATATAAGTCTTTGATATTTGAAATAGACGGCATATGTTAGACGCACGTTAGGACCAATATATATGCTAATGTGCGTTAACATATGCTCCATCGATCTCATGATTAAAAGGCTCTTATATATTTTTATATTAGCTTTTTGTCGAAGTAAAGTATTAAAAATACTTCTAGAGATTTGGAAAAAATAAAAAATCCAACCCACGTAAAAGAAGGTGAAAAAAAATAATTTATTTCCCTAACTAGGTGTGTCACTAGGTTGGGTATTGTCAAGCCCAACCATGGACCATTTTCCGAAGTCCAAACCCGAGGCCTAATTGAGTTAGCAAAGTTTTGCTGTTAAACTAAAAACTCACTTAATTATTAAAAATATGATATTTTAAATGCTAATTTAGTTTAAATAATGATTATATCACCCACTTAAAAATGCAATCAAAAAACTTTTCATGATTGTATGTATGACTGCCTTAAAATATAGCTATTTTTATAAAAAAATATTTTCTGCATCTCAAATTAATAATTTTATTAAAAAAATTAATAGCTTAATTTGATTTAATTTAAGTGATTGGATATTACATAGATTTTACCCTTTAATAAAAAAAAATATTTTTTAAACATAACTATTAATATAAGAAGGATAACATTTAAAAAATTATTATTATAATATAAAACGGGTCGGGTCGGGTTTACTGACTGAAACCCGGATCCCGATCTGACCCGGTTACTTGGTGCAAAAAGGTATCTATCGTCGGGTCGGTTTCGGGTCAAAACCTGACCCGGGTGGCATACCTAATCATGGACGTTTTTTTTATTTTTTTGTTCTTTGTATTTTGTTGCGTTTTTCTTTTCTTTTCTTTTCCTGCTGCCACTGTGGACTCTCTCATCAGAATTCAGAACCTTCGACTTTCAACAAAACAAAAAGGAGGGTGATTAAGAAAGAATGCAGGCATTTCCCGGTTCCCTTGTTAATCAATCCCTCCTCACTTGTACTCTCGCGCCCCCCAAACTCTCTTGCCTCACCATGCCTCGCTCCCTCCGAATTGCCGTCGTCGGTGACGTTGTAAGAACTCCCGCCCCATCTTATCCAGCACTTGCTTCCAATAATTTTAATTCCGATGTTGCTAATTCGACCATCAGATAGTCTCCTAATTTTGTCAGCGAATAGAGACCCCGTTTGCTGGTCTCTTCTAGAACACTTAGTGAGCCACGAATTTTGACAGATTTCATTTTGTTGATGCTATGACCATTATCTGAGTAAACGTTGAGTTCGTGACACATCTGTTCATGTGTTGTCAAGCAAATTTGAGACCCATATGTATGAAGCTACCTCTCTTAATGCAAACTGGCCATCTTGTTCAATTGAGTTTTGGAGAATTATCTCACTGACTTGGTATGAGTTGTAGAGTTGACCAGTATTCAGTTAATATTTTGAATTGCTTTCCTTTGGAGTTGTTGGGTTGGGTTAACTTCTCTTTAAAATTGCTGCCGTTCACCAAATTACTGCCTTGAATCACGACTCACATCTTCTGGCTGCAGGCTGCTGATAGCCACTGCCCACTGGCAAGGCACGGAAGCCAATTTAAAGAAGATGAAATGTTTCAGTGAAGCTTAACGAGTGAATAATGTTTTTTTCTTGCCTGAAATTAGCTGTCTCGATCCAAAAATTTATACCTTGCGTATCAATAGTTATAAGCTTCTGGTCTTCGTTAAGAAGGTGCCACGCCTTGAATGTCAATCATTCAATGTAGTTATTTTGATAGTTAAAATGTAAATCTTCTTATCTAGTGAAGCATTTTAATTGTATACCTACTTATCAAAATGAAGCTTCTAAACTGTACCTTAACATATTTCTGCATGTTCACCGTTTGCTCCTTTTTGCCACTCAGAGGAGTTACTCTTTGTCAAGTGTCTTCAATTTATTCATTTGTGTCATATTACTTGGCTCTGATATGGAGCCACCTAAGCTTCCTAAATTGTTCTGTGTAGCATGACGACTGGGACTTGCAGGAAGATGATAAAGCTCTTCGCGTCCTTCAGGTATGCCCCTCTAGTGATTTGATTGAATGACATTTGATTTATTCGTTAAATAAAATGTACTGAAACTGAGACAAGATGAAAAATGAGGAGTGCAATATGATATAAGGCACTCACCACTATTTACGGTTAACATATTCTCTATAAATATGTTGTTTTACAAAGTAGGGCTGCTCTCGTACTCCATTATTGTTATTAATCTCATCATATATTAACTATTTTCTTCAACATTTAAAATATATGTGTATTGCACATATTCATATATGTATGTATGTGATTATGTGTATCATAATCAGGAAGCGCCTTTCCCTCAACAGTTTGGGGTTGGCAACACAGATCTTGCATCTCCACTCAAGCCTGTGTTGTGCCAATTCTTTTATAAGAGATAACATAACCATATTATTGCTTATTAAGTTTGTCCATATCCTCTTCGGTCTTCCTTTCCCCCTGTTGGCCTCTTCAACTTGCATCCCTTCCAACCTTCCTACTTGGACATCACTTGGTATTCTCTGTATATGCCCTATCCAATGCAATTCTCGCCCTCATCTTCTCTCCTAAAGGAGCTACCTCTAAATTCTTTTTATACACTGATTATTATCTGGTCTCCCCTAATTGTTTCACATATCCACCTTAGAATCCTCATTCAGTTACATTCACTTTATTTATATGATTTTTCTTTGGGGTCTAACACTCCACTCTGTAGAATAGCATGTGCCTTATTTTTGGCATGTACCTATTACACATCATTCTGGAGCAACTGTCCACTTCCCCTGGACTATGTATGTATGTACATATAATGTTCTCCCACACCATTTTGTGGACTTTTTTTTGTCAAAACATTGTCCACACATAATAAATTAATAATGGTTCTTTATCTTTTACAATCTGCTTTTACTTGTTTTTTCTGTTGTAAATAGTAAATTTATCTTCAGTGATTTTATAGTGGTGACAAATGAGCCAAAGCATTGAACATTATAGGCATTACTTCGTTGTCATCACAAATATTTTTTTATGCACACTTGGTTTTTAATATCTTTTAAGTGAAGCTTAGTCTAATAACTTCTAATTATATATTGCAGCCAGATTTGGTGCTGTTTACAGGCATGTCCTATCTCCTAATGGAACCCAGATTCTGTCAGGCAAATATGTGTTTTGATTCATCAAGCTTTGATTATCTATTGGAAATTTTGCTAGTCTGTGTATTTTCTATAGATGTACTTGTGCATATAATACAACAGGAAATACTTTTTTTGTGTTGCTTCAAATATCTTATCATACCATCTTGCATCACAGGTGACTTTGGTAATGAAAATGTAGAAGTTGTCAGAAGTATTGCCAACCTTGACATGACAAAGGCAGCTATTTTGGGAAATCATGATTGTTGGAATACTCACCACTTCTCAGAGAAGTAGCATTTTATTCAGCTCTGTGCACTTGTTTGTTTTATCTTTGATATGCTTCTAAACGCTAAATATGATCTGTACTGCAATGTCGGACACCATCTAGAATAAAGGCTGAAAGGATGGGGCAGATTTTAGAAGTTGTTAGTGAGATGAGATTTTGAGATGCATGAGTTGCAGATGGAAACGGTTTGTCATGAAGCACAATGGCGGAGCAGACATCATGTCTCCGGCTGCAACTAATTAATTATGTCGGTGCTGGTGCTGATAATAAGTATTAAATTTAATGTAAATTAAATAGAATCTTTGAAAACACGAAATTAATTGTTGCAGAAGGGTGGGTCCATGGATTAAAATTTTCTCCTTTGAAGGTTGCAAACATGCTTAAATTTTATCGTACTCTATAATTACTGTTGATGTGTTTTTTTTGTCCACTTGAGGTATCTTTATCCAATATATTCTTTTGGAAGTAATTCTTTTAGTGTATTTTTCAGACGGAAAGATCCTGTACAGCTACAGCTAGAATGGTTAGTTTTGTTACTAGTCGTTTGTTTTTTTAATGAGTTTGGCTTGTAATTTCTACACTTATATGCTTATTTTTCCCTGCGCCTGTGGGTGCATATTTGATGGTTAGTCTTGGTGAGAAGCATGTGGGTTATGGGCGCTTGGACTTTTCATGGCTGAAGCTAAGTGTAGTAGGTGGTCGCCCATTTTCTTGTGGCGGGGATCGGCTGTTTCGGCAAAAGCTACTATCTGCTAGGTTGGTAAAAGGCTTTTGTTCTTAATGTGCTCGGATATGGAGCACATGAAATTGATGATTTCAATCTGCATAGCCCAGCTTGCACCATTTGGTGAGCCAAATATGATTTGTATAACCAGTGGAGCATTGGTGAGATGGCCAGGACCTCACCTGAGTAAGTGGAGGTCTCTGAGTTTGAACCTCAACCCATTGCATGTGATGTGTGGGCATTGCACGAGCCTGAGGGGATAGGTGATGGTATAGGTGTCTAAGTGGCTGGTTGCCCTAGCCCTTTTAGTTGGGTCCTAAGGACTTGGACCTCCCCTCATTCCCCTTTCCCTTAACACTGAAATAAAAATGAAAGTCGGCCTTGACATGCACCAGATGTATGGCCTATGTTTATGGACATGGTCAGTCAATGACTGCATATTTTCTTCATTGCCAAATTTGCATTTCATGTAATCTACAGCATTCAGGATATTTTACCTGTTGAAATTTACTTCATTAAAGGTTGCATATCAATGTGTCTTTGTCTATCTGATCATTTGTGCTAGCTTACTTTCTAATCAAATTGAGCAAAAAAAACATATACATGCAAATTTGCGAAGTCAATAATAATTAGAACACTTCAACTTTTATAAAACTGTTGAATATTTGGTTGTAACAATTTTATTCATGTTAGCAAATTTATATGGTTACCCCATGTTCATCTAATATGCCAGGTTAGCTTGACTGATAAATTTGTATCCTCACTCTGCCAACTGGCGTCATATGTAGTCTGGATGACTGGCATGTAATCTTTGGATAACAAAGCAATGCAGTCTAATTTGTGACTTGAGCTAGAGTCTCAGTAGAACTGCTCCTAGTAAATTTACTGCGTAAGGCCTCCAAAATACTCATGATTTACATATTCCCATAGCGAATTAAGAAGGTTGGCTTCGTTTAATAGCATTGGTCTATGGAAACTTGGTTACTATATATTTAGAAGTATGACCTGCAGCATGCTTATTTCTGGTGATGGCTCATGCTGCAATGACAATTATCTGAACTGAAACTGTAATGAACTAACATGGTTGGATATGAAAGAAAAAGGTTTATTGTCTTTGTGCAAATAATTACATTGTGCTAGGAGGTTTTCAGCTTCAAATTACTTATTGTTATGGTGATTTTGGTGCAAATAATTTGTTAAGGTATCAGCCGACTTTAGTAAAATTCAGTGGTAAGGTTGTAATTGGTTCATATGATCCAAGGTGCATTACATGGCAAAATATGTGGCATATGGCGTTTATATGATCTGTCTGGTAGAGTGAAACTGTTGGAAAGATGTTTTAGATATGTTCAATCTGTTTTGAATATGTTGCGGAATATGAGTCTTTCCTATTCAATAAGTTCTTTTACTTTTATAGAGCTTGCATAAATTAAGATTATTGTTTTGCCATCCTTGTCCTAGGTATGGAGTATCAAATGTAACTCAAAGTGCAAAAAGGATATATGAAGTGGCCTCAGAAACCCCAGAAGGTTATCTTATCATATTTCTGGCACACAATGGGCCCACAGGTGTTATAGACTGTTAAGCTTCATATGTCGATTGAATTTAATTATTTGTAAATATTTATGTTATTGGTATCATTATTGTTATTATCACCCCATTGCTATTTCATAAGGATACAGTATCTACTTTTAATTATACAGGATTAGGATCTGAGGTTGATGACATTTGTGGAAAAGATTGGGGCATAGGAGGTGGTGACCATGGTGATCCAGGTATGGTGCAGTCATACAAAAGAAATTTGCAGTTGGTGAAATTATATCAATGGACTTCTCATATAATCATCGGGCATGTTCAACCATTATGATTGTGACCACTGTCACTATATCCTTCCAAAATCTATCATTTTCTCTAAACTCCGCTGCATAGTGTGTGGTATCCTGCTTGTGTAAACACCTTTCTGAGACAACTTTTGGAAAATGAGTTCAATTGCTATGAATAGCTCCTTTTTTTTATTTGTGCTACCAATTACATGTATCTGCATGCTAAATGAAACCAATATAATGAGGATGAGGAGTCTGCCACTCCCTATTTTTGCCAGCTCACCCCGCATATACGCAGTCAGTAATAGCTCTTTTTTTTTATTTGTGCTACCAATTACATGTATCTGCACGCTAAATGAAACCAATATAATGAGGATGAGGAGTATATGCGGGGTGAGCTGGCAAAAATAAGGAGTGGCAGACTCCTCATCCGTATAATAATTATAGGTTTAAAAATACTGATCTTGTTCAACTGATCTTTTTTTTTTTATATTGGTGCTCTCGTTTGACAGATCTGACACAAGCAATTTCCGAGGTGAAACAAAATACGGACTTTTGCGTTCCTTTGGTTGTGTTTGGACATATGCATAAGGAGCTTGCTTATGGGAGGGGTCGCAGAAAGATGATTGCTGTGGGAGTTGACAACACTGTCTATTTGAATGGAGCCATTGTACCAAGAGTAAAACCTATTTGCAAACCAGGAACCAGCAGCAGATGCTTGAAGGTTGATGACTCGTTTTGTGCTCATGAATTGCAAGGCACATTGCGAGCATTCACTGTTATCAACTTTGTGGAGGGGAAGTTAAATAAAATAGCAGAGACTTGGGTTGCGGTTTGTGGGGATAAGGTCGCAGTAGAAGACGAGCTGCTTCTCTATGATGTAGAAAATCAGCAACCTTCATAATGTGATCTTAAGTATGTGTGACTTTGTACAGTCAGGTATTCATCCAGTTATCTTTTAGACGCATCTAGCCTGACCAGCGCATGTGACCATGCCACATGGGGTACGTAGAGGCTGTGTTTGCCTCTGTGTACCATGTTAGGTACCCCATGTAGCATAGTCACATGGAGTCTATCAGGAAAACATTTACTTTATCTTATCTGATGTGTAACTTGTACTTGAATGCTCGTGAAATCAGCCCGAACCCACCTGAAGACCAATGTCGATTGGGATGAGCCCAACGGCCTGTGTATCTTGTTTGTACACAAACTAATTTTTGTGATTGAAAAGGAGCAAAAAGACTATTACTACTTGCATGTTGAAATACCAAGTAGCATTTGGATCCACCCTGATAAGAGTTTTCTCAGGCTTGTCCGACAATAAGCAATGTGCAAATGGATATTTGTCTTTTTGGTACCGTGAGCAATTCTGATGCTGAAATCAGACTCATTGCATAGCCGTCACGGAGATCTGACGCCAGTTTCAACCTTGTCAAACATCACACAGGTAGTACATTATTGTTTTATGACATCAATTTCCACCAATGTGGTGTATCCAAGCCAATTCTTCTGAAACTGCTGCCATGCCCCCCGGCCGTCTAGGACTACAGCCTCAGGTCATGATCCGAGTCATCTGACGTCCAGGGAGGCGACAGCGTACTGGCCCATGTATTAGAAGCTAAACAATGAATAGTCCGAAGAAACAGGTCAAATTACGTATCCTTGTAGAATATACAGGTGTAAAAAGATGTTTATGTCCTATCCGTGTACCAAATCCCATCGGCTGGCTCAAGTTGCTTTCAAATGAAGGAATCTCCTAAGTCCCCACTGAATGAATCTTTCATGATCAAGAGCTTTGAGTGGCATATATGCGGATATATTATAAAATGCTTTCTACAGCCAGATTGGCACCAACCCGATAATAAACAATTAATAGAAACAAGTAAACGAACTGATTGAAGTATACGCCCCGAGAACATTTGAACTCCTCCATTAGAGATATTATAAGTGTCAAATGAGCAAAAAGATGGAATTAGGACTTCCTAATGCCATCATTCGCGCTGCATACACTTGCACCGGGCGGTATTACTAGTTGTTAAAGATGTATAACTGTAATTAGTCAGTGTGTTGTTTTAATATATTATAGTTAACTGAAAGTCAATGTGGTTTGACTAGTCTTGGTTGTCTCATATAATATAAATACTGTTGTACTCTTCAGATTCAATTAATGAATTGAAATCACAGTTACTTTTTCATCACTAGTAAGACAAATTACTTTGCCAAAGCATTGATTCTATTTGAAATAAGTTGTCTTCCGTTCGTTTTCTGAGGGTCCTTGAATTGATAGTGGTTGCTTCATGTGGAGCTGAGAGCAACGATCGACGTTGGATTCAGGGGCGGAGCAGGAGTTTAGATTAAGAGAGGTAAGTTTGAACATAGAGGGCATATAGCACAATATAAAGAGATTAAAGCTGAACGGGGAAAGGCAAAAAAATTTTCTTAGAGAGATAATATAAAAAATTATAAATATTGTGGGGGGTGGGGGGCCTGGTTGGATTTGATGCCTTTGGTATCTGCAATTTAGTCTAAGTACGCGTTGGGGTTGGAGTCAGGGAGATTTGCATAAGACGGTGACAGAAGAAAGCCAAGTGGGCCCCCATAAAAAACGCGTACGCATCACAAATTTTCAGTTTGCACATGGCATGCAGCAGTCGGAATCAGAATTCTGTCATATAGCAAAGGCAGTTAGACTCAGAAATGAAAGAGCGTGATGCACTGTGATTGCCGTCCACGTAAATGGCGAAAGTCGGATGGCTTTGAGCTAAAGGGGAAGACCAGGACGGATTTTTGCTTCACAACCACCCTTTATACTTGGAAATGAAAGGGCAATAAACACCGTCGTCTCCTATAAAAGTTGCATGTTGCATGGTCAAATTTGCTAAGGTTGGCATCTTTGAGAATAGATTGTTGTTGAATTTGCCATGTGGTGATTAAAGAAGCGACTGCATATATAGCAAGTAAACAGTAATTTTGTTGAGATGTCATTGCTCCGACACTTCTTCTTCTGTTGCATCTTGTATGGAATTAGAATGAACGGTTGACAGCTCGTAATGCTGAAATTAAATTTCTTCCCTCTAACATCTAAAACGCCTTTCTATATGTGCAGGCTATGCTACCACCGTCTCTTTTTGTCTAAATTTTCGATTCAGAAATGCGGACAAAGAAGTCGTAAATTATGACCTATACTCACCACTCACTGCTCACTGCACATTGTTGTGTTGTGGGCGTCGTACCCACTTAAACCGGGAAGATGGTTCCGGTTTGAGAGATACGTGAATAGGAGAGAATTTTGTGGGCCCAATACTAATTAAAATAGGATAACTACGTGGACTAAGGTAGTTATAAAACAAAACCATCTGTTCATTATGTGAACACCACATAAAAATAGAAAATTGGGCTGGCTTTGTTTTCTCTCCCGTGACGAAAAACAAAAAAGCTTTTGGCTTTTGTTCTTCTCTCCATACAAAAAGTGCAGAGAAAAATTGTCTTCTCCTCTCCAACGAGAACAAGTGAAGACAGGAAAATTTTTTCTCTTTTGGTGCGTGGTGATCAAGCCATATCTCAAGTTAATAATTCCCAGCGAATTAGCAAGAGGAAGGAGGGCTTTCTCTCTTGATTTTCAAGAGAAGGATTCATCACAAGAGGTAATTCTAATCCCCGGTTATTATACTTGATATAACAAAGAGGTCGTGCAGGGTGATTAGCCATGTTCTTGGGGCTCAGCCCCTAAAGGTTAGTAGTATTTAATCTTTGCTTTAATTTATATTAATTCAAAGTAATTTAGATTTATTACTGCTTATTTGTGTTTATGTGTATATGCATGTAATTTGATTGAGAGGGATACAAAGGTAATATTTTTGCACATCCACAAGGCCGGGCTCAACCTCGAAGCTTCGAAGCTTCCGCTGTGCCACCCAATAGTGGTATCGGAGCCCTGGTTCGTAGATTGGGTGCTGAAATTACCTTTTTACCCCTTGTCATCCCTAATAAGGCTAGGGCTAGGGATTACTATATCTCTCTCATAAAGATAGTAATTGAAATTCCGTCTGAATATGATTTTTATTTACTGTCTAAAGGCCTCTACCAAATTTGAGATTATTTGGATTTCGGAAAGCGTGCCAAACGCTGCCATCAAGAACAGGGGTATTTTGGTCAATTTGGACCAAATTCGCCCAAATTCGAATTAAATTTTTTCAGTATTTTTACTGGGTTCTTTAGGACCCTAATTGGCTGAAATTATCATTGTTTTGGTGAATTTGGATTATAGATTTATTCTATAAATAGATTTTGCCCTAAAAGAGACTTTTTTTTGTAAAACTTGATTTCAAGGGCATTATACGAAATTCACCTTGCTGAATTCTATTATTGAGGCTTATTTTATATACTGTTTAAAGGTGATTACATGCATAATCTCTTGTGTGAAGTAATTGATGCATAATATAAAGTGCACAATTGTTGTATGTAATTGATTGTACTTAACTAGCCCAAGGGTAGTTTAGTAACTTTACACAAATCACATTTTTATTTTTTGGACAGAAGTGTACTTTAAATTTATTTATAAAGTTCACTCCCTTTCATTGCTTGTTTAGCATAGTAAGCACACATACATTGCTTATTTGTCTAATTGAGTGGATTATTGTTATAACTAACCCTGTATAAGGGTAAAATAGTAATTCACTCTATTTTCACCCACACACACCAAGATTATTCTTGGGAGTGAACTTGCTTGCTGCTAAGATTAGATAGAGTCCTACTCCTTTTATATCCATCTAAATAAGTTAGCAGTATTATTTATTTGCCTATTTATTCCCTTGTTTACCTTTGTAGACAATTTTTGTTTATTCCATGGCGTCCCGTATGGTTGCTAGTGAGCTAAGCAAAACTGAAAAGCTCAACTCCACCAACTACCTCACCTGGAAGAGGAGGATCAGACATATTCTTTTCCTAGATAATCTGGCCCATGTTTTGGACCAAGGTCTGTGATTCCGCTTACAGATTCCTCCACTCAGGCTCAGAAGAAAGCTTATGAAAAGTTTAAGGAGGAAGATGCCAAAGCAAGGACTACCCTTCTTACATTCATGGAGCCAAACATTGAAATGCTTTTTGAAAAGCATAAGACTGCCAAGGAAATGATGGAGGCAGTAGCTAGGCAGTATGGAGAGCACACAGAGGCACATATTAAGATGTTGCAGACCCGTTATCAGAACAGTCGCATGAGGGAAGGAGATAATGTGCTTGAGCACATTAATTCCATGTCCATCATTGCAAGTGATCTGGAGATCCTTGAGAACCCCATAAATGAGAGGATCCAAGTTTCAACTGTTCTGAATAGCCTCCCTAGGTCTTGGGAGAGTGTGGTTATTGCATTAAACATCTCTGATAAGAAACTCACATTGGATGATCTCACTGCCAAGCTTGGCTTAGAGCAAGAGAGGAGGAACCATGTGAGTGCTCTGAGTACATCTGCCAACCTTGCCTAGCATGGTGGCTCTAAGAAAGGTGGAGGAGGTGGTGGTCAAGGTCAGAGGAAGAAGAACTTCAAGAGAAAGGGCAAGAAACCCCAAGGTGGTGGAAAGGGCAACAATGACAACAAACCCAAAGGGGCTTGTTTTAAATGTGGCAAGATGGGTCATTTTAAAAACAACTGCCCTAATGGGGATCAGGGAGCTGGAAGCAAGGCAAATCAGAAAGGGAAAGATATCATTTGCATGATCTCAGAAGTTATGATTGTTGACTCCAATGAGAAGAGCTGATGGCTGGATTCTGCAGCCACTAAGCATGTGGCTATGACTAGGGGTGACAGGATGGCTGATCTGTCTCTAGGGCAGCACAAGATCTACATGAGGAACAACACATATTGTGATGTGACTGCTACAGGCACCTACAAGATCCTTCTTCCTCAGGGGATGAACTTGGTGCTAACAGATGTCCTCTTTGCCCCTACCATCAGAAGGAATCTTATCTCAATTCCCCTCCTCACTAGCAAGGGGTTTGAGACTAGGTTTAAGGGGTCAAAGGCAACAGTTGGCAAGAACAATAAAATTTTATTTACTGCTTCTTTTGTTGATGGTTTATTTAAGTTAGATGTAGCAGATGACTCTTCAATTAATGCAATAGCTAAGTTTAATTATGTAGTGTGTTTGTTTGATGTTGATTCTTTGATGTGGCACTTGAGGCTTTGTCATGTGCATGTTAATAAATTACACAGAATGTCCAACATTGGACTCCTCCCTAAGTTGTCTAGGGATATGCGTGTGTGTGAAGACCGCTTGGCAGGCAAAATGAGTAGGCAGCCCTTCCCAAAGGGTAAGCGTGCCACAGACCTTTTAGAGGTCGTTCACTCAGACATATGTGGGCCTATGAATGTACAAACCCATAGAGGGATGGTGTATTTTATTACATTCATAGATGATTACTCTAGGTTTGGTTATATATACCTCCTAAAGCGAAAGTTTGAAGCCTTTGAGAAATTCAAAGAATTCAAGGCTGAAGTAGAGACTCAATTAGGTTGGTTAATTAAAGTCCTAAGAACGGACAAAGGTGGAAAATACACCTCTGATGAGTTTAAGGACTATTTTACCAACCTAGGAATTATACACCAATACACTCTACCCTATACTCAGCAAAATGGAGTTGCTGAAAGGAGAAACAGAACCCTCTTAGATATGGTTAGATCCATGTTAAACCACTCAGAACTAGGAGTAAATTTTTGGGGTGAGGCATTAGACACCGCTATGTATGTGCTTAACCGTATACCTACTAAGGTTGTCAAGAGAACACCTTATGAGTTATGGACAGGCAGATGTCCAGACTTAGGTCATCTTAGAGTGTGGGGGTCTAAAGCACATGTAAAAGTGCCTGACCAACATAGAAGCAAACTAGACCCTAAAACAATAAAGTGTAACTTTATAGGGTATAGTGAATACTCTAAGGGGTACAGGTTTGTAGTGCACCATGCTGATGGGACAATGGGGGTCATTGAATCTAGGGATGCTTATTTCCTAGAAGAAGATTTAGACCCTAAAATTCATAGTAAAAGAGTAGAACTATTTGAAGTAGAGATAGAGCAAAACACTACTACTTCTACAGAGGTGGTTATAGGATCTGAACCTAGGGGAATATCTGAAGTAAGTGAGGTAAGAGATAAAAGACCCTCGACCTTGTTGCGGGACTTCTATGCCATGTTAGGAGAAGATGAAGTAACAATAGATGAACCTTTATCTGATGATCCCTTAACCTATGAGCAGGCAATGGATAGTCCAGATTCCAAGGAATGACAATCAGCTATTCAAGAGGAAATGGATTCCATTATGAAAAACCAAGTTTGGGAAGTTGTTGACTTGCCCAGTGAAAGAAAGCCTATTGGCTACAAGTGGATTTTCAAGAAAAAGCTCAAGGCAAATGGGTCTATAGATAAATATAAAGCAAGACTGGTAGCTAAAGGTTTCAACCAAGTCAGGGGAATTGACTTTAAGGAAACCTATTCACCTGTGACTAGATTTACATCTATTAGGTGTTTGTTGGCTATAGTGGCACAGTTAAATTTAGAGTTGCACCAAATGGATGTAAAGACTGCCTTCCTAAATAGTGATTTAGAGGAGGAGATTTACATGGAATAACCTGAGGGTTTTGTTGTTCCTGGAGAGGAACACAAGGTGTGCAAACTCATAAAGTCTTTATATGGCCTTAAACAGTCTCCTAGGCTATGGTGCTTCACTTTTTACAAAGTGATTAGTGAGTATGGGTTCATAGCAAATGAATGTGATCATTGTGTCTACTCCTTTAAGGATGAAAGTAGATTTATGTTACTCTCTCTATGTAGATGATATCCTTTTGATGGGAAATGACTTGAGCTTAATAGTCAGTCTAAAGGAGTACCTCAAGACCCAGTTTGAAATGAAAGACATGGGTGAGGCCTCTTACATACTCGGTATGAAGATTGACAGAGATAGAAAAGCAAGGCTGCTTAGTATATCTCAAGAATCATACATAGAAAGCGTCTTGAAACGCTTCGGTGTGATTGGTTGGAAAGTAATAGATTCTCCTATCTATAAGGGTACAACTTTATCTAAAAGTCAGGCACCATCCTCTAACGAGGATAGACTCAAAATGGAGTCAGTGCCTTATGCACAGGCTATTGGCAGCTTAATGTATGCCATGACCTGTACTCGACCTGATTTGAGCTATGTTGTAGGGCTCTTGAGTAGATACCAGGCAAACCCAGGTATGGCTCACTGGCAAGCAGTGAAGCGAGTTTTTAGGTACCTCTTGGGAACCAAAGGTATGAAACTCACCTATCAGGCTAAGGAACTGTCATTCGCTGGGTATAGTGATTCAGACTATGCTGGGGACCTAGATGATAGGAAATCCACTGCTGGTTATGTCTTCATGTTTGGAGGCGGTGCTATAGCTTGGGCTAGTAAAAAGCAAAAGAGCGTAGCAAAGTCAACCATGGAAGCTGAATTTTATGCATGTAGTTTAGCAGCTTCAGAAGCAGTGTGGATTAAAGACTTTCTAGCCAGACTTAGGCTAGAGAGCTGGGTTGATTCTCCTGTCCAGATGTTTTGTGATAACCTGGCTACTGTGTCGACACTTAAAAATGGAGAAATCAGCGCAAGAGGTAAACACATTGAAGTAAATTACTACTTTGTGTTTGATATGCTACAGAAAGGAAAGTTGGTAGTAAATCATCTTCCTACTTCTGAGATGTTGGCAGATCCGTTAACTAAGGCTTTAACAACGGATCACTTTGTACGTCTTGTTCATAGTATAGGACTTCGATAGGGCTAGGGCGCCAGCTCCTGTGGAGTTCAGTATGGACATTTTTGCCTACAGGTTAGACTAAGACAGACTAGGTGCACAAGTTGCTGTCTGGTTCGTGGGCACTTCACCCAAGTGGGGGATGTTGTGTAGTGGGCGTCGTACCCACTTAAACCGGGAAGATGGTTCTGGTTTGAGAGATACGTGAATAGGAGGGAATTTTGTGGGCCCAATACTAATTGAAATAGGATAACTACGCTGACTAAGGTAGTTATAAAACAAAACCATCTGTTCATTATGTGAACACGACGGAAAAACAGAAAATTGGGCTGGCTTCGTTTTCTCTCCCGTGACGAAAAACAAAAAAGCTTTTGGCTTTTGTTCTTCTCTCCATACAAAAAGTGCAGAGAAAAATTGTCTTCTCCTCTCCAACGAGAACAAGTGAAGACAGGAAAAATTTTTCTCCTTTGGTGCGTGGTGATCAAGCCATATCTCAAGTTAATAATTCCCAGCGAATTAGCAAGAGGAAGGAGGGCTTTCTCTCTTGATTTTCAAGAGAAGGATTCATCACAAGAGGTAATTCTAATCCCCGGTTATTATACTTGATATAACAAAGAGGTCGTGCAGGGTGATTAGCCACGTCCTTGGGGCTCAGCCCCTAAAGGTTAGTAGTATTTAATCTTTGCTTTAATTTATATTAATTCAAAGTAATTTAGATTTACTACTGCTTATTTGTGTTTATGTGTATATGTATGTAATTTGATTGAGAGGGATACAAAGGTAATATTTTTGCACATCCACAAGGCCGGGCTCAACCTCGAAGCTTCGAAGCTTCCGCTGTGCCACCCAACACTCATCATATCATAAGCAAGAAAAGTAGGGCCCCTTTGCTGTTTATTGACTTTATTCCTATTTTTTGGGTGGACGCAGCCGCAAGACCAATTGGGTTCAGTGCTGGGTCCACAATCAGATTGCACCTTTTTGTGTTATCTAAACCTGCGTCTGTGTCCTACAAAACTGGCTGTTTCAAACAAGTGGGAATTGAACCTGGCCATAACAAATGGTGGACAGTTGTGGGTACTGGGTACCCTTCAAGGTACACATCATAGTACACAAGAGTGCCTTTCAGGTCATACCCCATAAAATGATCTTACAAAAAGGAGTCTTGTTTAGGAGAGCCTAAGATTACACATATGATTTTATAAAAGAGTCTCGTTTAGGAGAGCAGTATCTGTCGGAGCCCACATATTTAGGAGGCATTTAGTCCCTTAATAACTTTGGACGGGGTTGGGCCGCATATCTTGGGCCCTGCCCGTGAGCCTAAGGATCTCCTTAAACTTTTCCCCTTACAAAACACTAAAACAGTCCATAATTATTAATTTGTGCCAGTAAGAGTAATTGACAACGGAAATTGATCGTTTATTTTAAACATAGCTCCCATATATTTCACTCTTGTCGTCCTCACAGACGCAATCCGCACACACACTAGAGAAATTAGAAAGGATGGTGGGTGGGCCAGTGGTGCATCCCAGCTCCTATTTGAGCATTGTCTATACATCAGGTGTCGGACCCATTCAAATCCGCCCTGCACGACGTGCGACAGACACCCCCAGCTCTGTCCGCTTCTCCGCTGTAATATGACAAACTTAAAAAAGAAGCAGAGCTTTCCCTTTATACAGTATGCTGATATTTAATCGAAGCAATTGAGCCTGTCCATTATCCAAACTCCAAAGTCTTTTTCCACTTCTCATCATTATCCTCCCATCATTGTCCTGTAATTTCACAGATGACCATCCGAGATTAAACGCAGTAAGTAAAAAGGAGGAAGGGTTGATTGGTTAATGCAGGCAGATGCAGCACATGACTCATAAGCACGCGCACGCCTTGGGGTTTGCCTTGCTTTGCTCCTCCTTTTAAGACAAAACATGGAAGTTTTGAAGGGTAACTGCCACACTCTGGTACTGCACTGCACCAAATAAAAGGCCAAAAAGCAAGCAAAAGTTGGAAGAAGAATATACTCGCTCCAGTCACTTGCCATCCATGCCTGATGCCAGTCCGGCCACTTGCAGTGGCCCCTCCACGTGCCAGATCCCCTCTTCTCCGTTGCCCTTACCTTGGGTCCCCACTCCCAGCCTTCTGCAGAGGATAATAAGTATAAGATAATGATATTTTCACAACAAAAATATTTATTAATTTTACACAAAAAAATTTAATTAAATTTTATAAATAAGCCTCACACAAATTTTATATGGGCTTATTTATCCAAATTAATTAAAATTTATATGTGAAATTTTTAATGTATCTTTTTATTTAAAAATATCATTTTTCATGGGACATGGTTAGGCTAGCTCCCTCACACCAAATTTTGCAAACCCGATCCATTTCATACCCAGCCAGAGACTCCGATTATCTGGGAAACAGAAGAGTTGACAGTGTGGACGTGAAATTTTTGTGTAAAATTTATTTTACTTTAAGGAGTTGTTTGGCTGCATTTAAATAGAATTTTTTTTAAAAATAAAAGCAAAATGAGATTACCTTTAGTTAGAGTAATTTCGATGATTTTTAAAGAAAAATTTATTTTCAGTACACTTTTGTTTTTATGTGTAAGATAATAAAAATATTTTTAATATAAAAAAGAAAATAAAGTAAATAATAAATAGAATGTCTTTTCATATTATTTTAAAAAAATAAATTTATTAAAAATTATTAAAGAAATCAAATTTTAGGCGAATTTAATATAAGAGGTAATACTTAAAAAATAACATAATTTGTAATTCTAAAATGAGGGTTGGGTCGACATAATCACCTCACCTCACCGGGTAATTTTGTGATTTCGGCTAATTTTACCTCGAAATAGCTTGTAATTAATTTTGTTTTAATAATTATGTTATCTATGTTTTATACATAAGTATGATTTTGACGAGTTGAAAATTGGGACAGAATCGATAAAGATTCTACATCCCAATAACCCATACCCTTTAAGGGCATTAGAAACTATTTTCTTTCTCCATCTATAAAGCAAATGCTTTCGCACTCAAAAGAGAAAAACGAATTTTTAGTGAAAAAATAATTTCCTTATATACTGAATTTGGCCCCCTACACACTAGAAAACACGCTTTCTAGTGGAGACCGGAGAGGAGAGAGGCTACAATTTCGCATGGGACGCAGGTCATCGTTTTCATTAGGTGGCAAAGTGCGGTCAAGGTATCTTATGAGTTATGATAAAGATAACGCAAATTAGTTTTATAATGTTTATCATGTGCTCGTTTAACCCGGTAAGCATAGTCAAATCACGTTTTATAGTTTTGTTAGGCTCCTAATTACAATTTACATAGCCTGGGGGGGAAAATGCACTGCTTGCTCTTCCTATATCGTTGACCATAGCACGCTTGCCTTGGTTGCTATGCCAATTGCCAACCCTTTTGATTCTCACGTTCTTCATTTCTCTTATTGGTCTCTGGATGGGCTATGGAGATGGAAGTGCTACTTTTAATCCGTGACAAAACTATAATTCTATTTATGCAGTGAGATTTTATATCTTTATTTAATAATCTAATACGTTTTTTTACATATAAATATCTATTAAATGCGACACTTAAAATATAATTAAGATATGAATGCGGCTATTCCCCCCCCCCCCCTCCACTATTTACTCAGGGCTTCCCAAATAAGAAAAATATGGGTTATTTTTTTATTACTTAGTATCCCCCGATTCTCGCCCATATGAGGCACCCCATCTTCCTCCTTCCCCTGTTCGTCCCTTCCCTATTCGCCCCCCAAATAAGAATGCATAAAGGATTCGCCAGCTGACGGCAAATAGGCTGTGAGTGCCGGAGTTCTATTAACGTCCCTCACATCTTCCCCCCTCCCCTGTTCGTCCCTCGCATCTTATTCTCCATGTATAAAGACCTTGCTGATTACAGAAGTTTCATCTCTCTCCCACATTGCTGATTGCAGAGCTTTCTCTCTCCATGCATTAGAAATTTCGTTACTTCTCATCCTATTCAAAAAAAATCATTCCTTTAGCTACTTAGAAAATTATCTTTATTAATTTTTTGGGTCTTTAACGATCAGAATTTGGAACCAAAGTACATCATGGCTACCTGAACTTTTTTACGTTGAAGCGTTCATATACATGACAGGGGGTACCCCCCGCCACACCAAAATGATTTATATGGGGACTAAGTATCCCCGTTAACTTCTTGAAAAGTTGGCGGTAACCTCTCCCCGCAAGTACCCATCTAATAAATTTTAACCTTCTGGAGCTTTCCTGGTGGGGGGTACCCCCCATCTAATTTGAAAGATTCATACGGGGACTAAACGTCTCCGACAAGTTATTCCTTATATGGCGGTGACTACTCCATGCCATAACTCCTCCAGAAGGTTTCAACACCTTCAAAAATCTTTTAGAAGTCACCACATGCTTAAATCAGACTCCTTTGCTTTTTTATGCTTTGGGGTTATTTTCGTTTTCGGTATTTTATTAATATTCTATTTTAATTTTTCTTTGGTGAAGATGTGACAGGAGTGGAAGTGATGCGACGGGAGAAGAGGGGATGGAATGACAGGAATTGAGGGGAGGAGAGGGGATGGGAATTTAGGGGAGGTGGCAGGTGGAGAGGGGACGGGATGCGACGAGAGGAGAGGGCCAGGATGGAATGACAGGAGGGGGAAGGTGGGGGGATGTGGGTGTATTTTGAGTAAAAAATATTTTCATGGTGAGAGTAGAGTGTAGGGAAGTAAATTTTGTATTTTTTTTTGGGTGTATAAAGTTTAGGGGGCCCTGAGTGAAGCCACGTTCTTAGGATATAAATATCTCAAAAAAAAATTGAACCTACAACGTCTCAAAACCTAAAGCTCCAAGCCTCAGATACCGTACAATATTAAAGTTTCCTAAAAATTTAAATGGTTAGGAAGGAAAAGCTATATAAATATTTATTTAATATTCTAACACTACCTGTATCATATAACTATTTTTTGGTCTTCTCTTGCCACTCAATTCATACTGGAGAAAGAAAACAAAGTTTTATTTTGTTGGTGAAGTGACAAAAAAAGTGTTTACTTGTAGATCATGAGAAGGATTGCATCAGTTGAACTTGGAGAGGCCAAATAGTATGAATGGATGCTGATGGCCCTTGAAAATGCGCCGCTTTCATGCCTCATCGGAATTGACCCAGATCTTCTGCTAAATATGGTAGTTTATAACGGCGAGACAATTAAATAAATCGATCCCACCATGACAGCCGGCTCCAAGTGCAGGCAAGCCCACCAGTTGACCCACTCCCGCAAGCCACCGTATCTGCAACACCCGCTGGCGCTGAGTAAAGTAAAGCAAAGCAAAGAACTAAGCAGGGTCCCTCCCCTCTGCACCTCCCATTTGCTCGCCTGGATCATACATAAATCATAAGATAATGAATTAGATCATAGAGTATTACGATACCATAAAGTAGTATACCTAAACAAAAAACAAAAAAAGATACCATAAAGTTAAAGGAAACAATGTGAAAGCAAGGGAGTTGAATGAGCTCTGTCCATGGCTGCCCCTTGGGTCTTTGCAGCTATGGTAGTCTTCTAGATCCCAGGTTTACCGGATTTCATAAATTTTTTGCAAAGTTTTAAGGGAAAGTTTCCATTTTTTTCCTGCGTGGAAAAACTGGGTTACTCTCCCCTCTTGGCTTTTTCCTTTCTCCATCAAACATTCCTCGCCGTCCGCTCTCGTCTTCGTCTATAATTACCTTCTTTTTATCTGCTTTTGGTTCCTGCTCTCATCCTTGGTCTTTGTCCTCAGTTGGGTCCGGCCTCTGTACTTTGGGTTCCTTCTAAAAGGTGTTGGGTTTTACTTGTACATTGTAGGCGTTTGTAAATTATTAAGGGAGAAATAGGAGAGAGGCCTACTGGGTTGCAGAAGCCAACAGGCCGTCTGGGTGGCTGAAAAATGACTGTAGAAGATGCTTCCAACGATAATTTCCCGGTTGGTATGCGTGTACTGGCCGTGGATGATGATCCTACTTGTTTGAAGGTTTTGGAATCTCTTCTTCGTCGATGTGATTATCAAGGTACTTGCTTTGCTGTTCAATGAGTGTCTTTTAGGTGGAGCTTTAGAAAAGGCATCACTTTTTTTTTTGGCTTGAACCTGAATTGAAACAATAGACGCTTTCATCTCCGCTTCTAAGATTCATTGGAATGTTTTCAGTTCATCCAAGTTTGACTTTTATGGTCAATCGATATATGCCAATTTTTCTTCTCTTTTCTTGTAGTCGAAGGCTCTAGCTATTGTGTATGTCCTAATTACTATTGGTTTTGAAGGGAGATATTGTCTTAGGCAGGTTTGATTATCTGTTGGTCTGACAATTTGCATTCTTCTGTGTTTTTGGGTGCCTTGAATTACTATCGTTCTATTCCGAAAGCTTCCTGCAATAAGCATATGCGTGCAATAAATGCGTTTTGCTGGTGTGTTGTATTAGTATTTTCTCCAGTCCTTTAAGTGTATTGGTGGATAGTTTCACATATTAATTTTAATTTGTGCAAAGATCTGATATTTTCAGTATAAAAAAAGATCTGATATTCCTGGTGTATAATTTGGTCAACATGGGTTTTTTTCGCAGTTACAACAAGTAATCAAGCGATTACTGCACTAAAGCTGCTGAGGGAGAATAAGGACAAATTCGATCTGGTGATCAGTGATGTCCACATGCCAGACATGGACGGTTTCAAACTTCTCGAGCTTGTTGGACTTGAAATGGACCTGCCCGTCATTAGTAAGTGATTTGGTTGATTTAAGCTCTCTTGTGTTTGCATATTAACGCAAGATGTCGTTTGGGATTGGAAACGGAGTGGAAGAACATGATATTACAATACCCTGATATCTCTCTCATTATTGAATTTTTCCCCAAATTCTGCATCAGCAACGAGATTTACCTTCATTTATTTCCTGGCTACAGTCTGTTTATAGTTGCCTCAGCTTCCTGTGTATTTGAAAGGACCTAAAGATTTGCTTGGTGTATATATTTACCTAATTCATATAGATATTGTCTTGTCATTTTTAATGCAAGAATTGAAGTCTTCCCATTGCATTGATACGAGAGAGTAAAAATAAATGTATTTCTGATTTGTTATTGAATGAAGAATATGATGAAATGTTTTCATGGTTTCCTATTCCCTTATCAATCTTTGGGTATATTCTTTTTTTTTTCATTTTGATGTCCTTCTTTCATGGAAAGGTGGTCGTGTATGTATAATAACTGGAAAATGTACTTGTTTAGTCAAATTTGAGTCTATTCTTTCTTTTTCTCTTACTATTTTTCAATTTTTTTTGCTTCTAACCCTTTTAACTACAATTGCTTTTTAAAAAAAAAATTTAGTGGCTTGGTCGCTTTGTACCCCCTTCCTGATCTATTCCTTCCAAGTATCAAGTTAACCATTTTATTAATCTTCTTTTTAAAATGCAGTGCTCTCTGGAAATAGTGATACCAAAGCTGTGATGAGGGGGATTACTCATGGCGCTTGTGACTACTTGCTAAAGCCTGTTAGGATCGAGGAGCTCAAGAACATCTGGCAACATGTTGTTCGGAGGAAAAAAAATGATTCAAAAGATAACGGAAACCATTGCCATGGATATGAAGGCGAAAAGCGGCAGGAAACAGGCGAAGGTGGACAAGCTCATGGGATGATTGGGGCAAATGATTCCAATGTAAAACTGAACAGGAAAAGGAAAGATCAAAACGAAGAGGAAGATGACGACTCTGATGGAAATAACGATGACCCAGCAGCACAAAAGAAGCCTAGAGTTGTCTGGTCTGTGGACCTCCATCGGAAATTTGTTAATGCTGTTAATCAGTTGGGCATTGACAGTAAGTGCTATCATAAAGTACACAATGATAAGAGAAATTTCCCCTGCCAACGCACTGCAGAGGAAGTATATGTGAGCACCAACATCCTGGGGGCCTGCAGCAGTGGGACAAGAAAAGTGGCCTCTAAATTAGGTGGCCCACAAAATTTCAGCCATTTTTTACATTTGGGCCTCTTCATTTAATCAATAGAAAAATGTTTATTATTGAATTCTAAATGATTGGATTAAAGAAGCCCACATGTCAGAATAGGCTAATTTTGTGGAGCCTTTAAATTTGTGGTTACTCTTTCCAGGCCCCCTCACCCGTTGATGTGGGCTCCCTGAAGGGTGGCGTTCACACGTGCTTCCTGTAATGTACATTTGCTTGGAAACTTCTCCCATCATCATAATTACTTTCTTACAAGTATAACTAGCCATGTGCATCACTGCCAATGGTACACTGTACTATTGGATGAACCCATGGTCCAGAAATTGCTGTGCATACATTATAAATTTGTTTAGTAAGCTTCAGCAGCTTAGTAATCATATGATGTATGTGATCTGTGGACCATGACCTATCCATTTACAAGAATGGAGCCTTTGAATTGGCAAATTGGACATTTTGCTCAGCTGTTAGCAGTTTGTTTCATTGTTGTTGATATTTCCTTGTTGAAACACTTGCGGTCTGACCATGTAGTTCACCCTTTTGTGCGCAGAGGCTGTTCCTAAAAGGATTCTTGATCTTATGAATGTTGAAAAGCTTACCAGGGAAAATGTTGCTAGTCATCTTCAGGTAATCCACCAAATTATGTGCTAGTCACCACATTGCTCTTAATGATAATTTTGTTTCAGTTACTGTAAATAAATTTCTTCCAAATATCTTCAACTTATATGTCTAGATATTTAATGACCTAAGTTTTTTTTAATGCATAAAGCAGATGTTCTTTCCTTTTGTGCCAATTGTTCAATGAACTGTGTAGAAGTATTGGTTCATAATTAAGTTTAATGGCCAAGTCCTTTTTTTGGTTGACAGTCCATTGGCTGGATAGGACAATACTAATTACTGAAACCTTGACCATCAATTCTCTCTTATCCCTTTTTGGAACCAAAAGACACCATTTGATTCATAGTTCGAATGTAAAGTCGACTTCAAAAACTGACTTCTCATTTTCTTTTGCAGAAATATAGACTCTATTTGAAACGAATAAGTAATGTTGCGACTCAACAGGCTAACATGGCAGCTGCATTAGGAGGCAAAGACCTTAGCTATTTGCCTATGGGCTCATTTGATGGACTCGGTGATTTGCAGGTCTTCACTGGTTCCAATCCATTACAAAAACCTACACTTGCATCCTTCCAAGCTGGTGGGTTTACTGGTCAGTTGAATGGCACAACGAATTTGGGCTTGAACAGGCTTCCTTCTGCTGGAATTATTCAGCTTGGCCAGTCCCCTAATTCTGGAAATCTTATGAACAATTTTGGGAAGTTGCAGCAACTTCCTCAGGCCGGAAGCCAACATCGGAATTTACTCCAAGGGATGCCTCATTCATTGGAATTGGACGAACTACAGCATAACAAATTCTCTTCCTCCATCAATGACTCAACAGTGTTTCCTATTCGGCAGCAGCAACTCATGGCAATTGGTTGTTCCAACAGCGGAGGAATAGGCAGTAGCAATTTGGGAAATAATGTGCATAATGCTTCAGATGACTCCGTCATGTTACAAGGCCTGCAGCTAACACCATTTAGTGGAACTTTGGTCAATCAAGCTCCTAACAGAGTCACTCACTTGAACTCAGAGTCATTTAATGTTGGCACTGGAGTGTCTTCTTGTCAGCCTGAACATAATAGTAGTCTTAATGGCACTTGGAAAAATGCTATTCCATTAGGAGGCTTTTCCCCAGATGCACTGCCCATGGGTGATGGTGCCTACGGTGGTGATTTTTTCCCTCAAAATGTGAGGGATAACATTTCCTCTATTGGCTCTCAGGTAGAGAATAGTTCACTTGATTTCTCAACAGGGAATGTTGTTGGAGCCACTGTAAATTCATCAGCAGGAGGAGATACCAAATTACTGAATTTCACAAACATGGAGAATAACACTGGACACACAGGGAACTATGTTGCGAACCAAAAGTTAAATGATCAACTCATGTTCCAGACTCCCTCAAACACTTCATTACCCTGTAAGAACTTTGGGCAGACCAGCGGACTTCAAAGCGAGAATATGGCTGGTGGCTCATTTCTGGCCCAAAGTATTGGAATTGGGAGACTAAATAATGGAGATCAGATGAAGCTGAAAGGAGATTATCCCTTGGAACAGACAAAGCTTCAGGGTGGCTTCTATCCTAATAATCAACCCAATTCTTTTGATGATCTTATGACCCTTGTAAGACGGCGACATGTATAATTTATCTCTTAAGACTGAACTATGTTGGCTAATATAAGTAAGTTACTTAGTTTTGTAAATCATTTTAAGAGTGCAAAAGTCTGATATTTCCTTTCAAATATTTGTGTGTATTCTTCTACAACAGAGGTTGGATAAATTATGGTGTAAGTTGAATATTTTAGTGTGATAGTTTATAAAGTGGCATGGTGGTCCAAATTTATGGCATGACTCCTAGTTGTTGCATTTTTTTATCCCTTTTCTATTTATGTTGAGTTGTGATGTAAAATAAATATCACTATAACCTATTACCTAGAAGCTTAAGGTATTGGGAAGGTATCAAAGCCAAGGTTATGGGATCTGGTGGGAGCATTTTTTTCTTTATTATCTACCTCTCTTTAGGTCTTTTTATTATGTCCACTTATTAGTATTTAAGTTTGGATGGATGAGTGAGGAGAATGTTGAGCTGAGATATAAAATAAATATTATAAAAATTTAAAGCTTGAGCTTTTGAGAAATATTTATTATTTCAGAGCTTATAAGAGTGCCTCAACATAAAAAGTTAATTTTTACAATTTAATTATAATTTATAGAAATATATGACTATGATTTTAAAATCTAATATTATAAATTGTAGATTACTATTATGTATTGTTTGTCATTGCTGATTCAGGTCATTATATTCTAGATCAACAATTTAAACTATAGAAAGATTCCTATTGTTGTTTGGATGTGCATTAACAATCAAAGCACAACGACATTATCATTACAAATATCAGTACAAACCACACTTTCTATTTAAAGCCGTTTTGTTTCTCAACTCACTTTATTACAAAAATTATTCTCCCTCTATTTCATAGTAATAGCTTCATTTAAAATTAGAATATCTTAAAAAGAGTAAAACTATTGTGACGTGAAGCTTCACATGTCAAACACTCTAGTTCATCATTAAAATGATGAAATAGAGTTTTGACGTATGCAACTTCACATCACTCTAATATTTTTCTTTTAGAAAACCAAATGGAACTATTAATATGGGATAAATAGAGTACTTTAAAGTTGCTTTCTTTTCCAAACCAAAAAGCTCTCTAACATTTGAAGTTAAAATATTATTTATATTAGTAATATTACCACATAAGAATGTTAGCATAATGTTAATGTCATAATTAGGTACATGGATTAATTTTTTAGAAATTTAGGGGTTGTTTGGGTGTTGAATTTTTTAAAAATAAAAATAATTTTTTTAAAAATTAATACTAAAAATTCACTATTAAATATGAATTACCGTTAGGAATTAAATTTTTTAAAATAAACTTAAATATTGCATCAAACCCAATTTTAAAACTTTAAACTATATAATTCTCTCTCTCGAGTTCGGATATGTAAGTTCTTGGTGGTATTACACTTCTAAATTTAAGCTTTATCAAACAAGATCCTATAATGATAAGTAATTTTAAACTTTTAAAATAGGCCTCACTTATATAATATGTTTCTCAAATTTTAAATTAATATGAAAGATAATAATTTAAAAATAACAAAATTTATAATTTTAAAAAGAGGGCTAGGAGTAGGAATCATCTCATGAGTTAATTTGTTAATTTTGGCCAATTCTAATTAGAAATAGCCTTGAATCAACTTTCAGACAAATTTTAACTTCTACACATAAACATAATTCTAATAATTTAAATTTAAATTGAAAGAAATTAATAAAATCTTACATAAATTTTATATCCAAAGAGCTCCTTAATTTAAAACGAATAATAAGTGGCGTAAAGATTCCATGCCCAAATCAAATGTGTAGGTCCACGTCAATATTCATGAAAGGTGAAAGAGTAATGCCAGTGTCCTGAATCCGTGCCCATTTTCGTGCTCACAAGTGGAAATCGTCTAATCAAGTGCTACTTGATTTGACTGCTCTTATGCCCGACTTATCTACCGTAAGGGCATGCTTTAAGTATCACTTTAATTTTTAAAGATAATAATGTTATATCAACTTCAAAGGCCTTTGAGCCCTCCATCTAACGAGAGTCATAATTTAACCAATTTCTTTTCCCAGCTAAACAAACCCAAAATACGAAAGTGAGCACGCAAATTTTGACAGCTTTTTCTTATTTTTCAAGGTGAAATAATACACGCGGGTGCTTCTGAAACTCTAGGTGGCTAACTAATGTATATCGTGATATGGTTATAAACTCTTTTATACGCGTGCATTTCCTTCGGAAGTTTTTTCTTGGACTTTGATTTCTTCAAAACTTGTTCACAGCCAAGGAGGAGGGTTGAGGGGTCGAGTTTGAAACTGATGAGGGAAGGGATGAGTTCCACACAAAATCGATCGTCAATGCTCCTGGGAGAGGATTTTCAATTCATGGGAAAGGTTAAATTGCTAAACTTCAGCCTTATTTAGTTCTTTGGTTTGGAGTTTATGTAGCACCTTATTTTTTAATTATGTTTAACCTTCGGAGTTAAAGGTAATTAAATAATTTTTCAATAAGTCTTTGAGGATTTAAATGGTTGAAAACTTTATAGTAGAATAGAACTCGAAGAAATAAGCGTAATAAATTAAAAAATATATAAAAAGGAGGTCGGAACTAGAAGTTACGACTTTGAGAAATGTGTAATATAGGCAAGACTGACTTAAAAAAAGCACCATATACTACTTTAAGTGGGTTAGTATTGAAGGGCTCATCAATACGAGTCTAACGGTACCAAGAACTCGTGAATCCGAATCTAGGGTAAGAAGTTACGCGCGTTTAAAGATTTAAATATAAAAAAAATAAACAAAAGCCGTGCATTGGCTCGTGCGTGTAACACATGTCCACACCATGCATTCGGTGGGCGCCGCCACCTGAAACCTGTGGTGCCACCAAAAATGGCGGCGTGGCACCACGGTTTTGACTCGGCTCGGGTCGATATAAATTTGGTTCATTTTTCAGTCAGATATTCGCCTTCCCCATTCCTGAGTATTCTGAGTCCGATTAAGGTCATTCAAGAGACGTTCTTAAGTAAATTGAATGCGTTTTACGTAATGGAGTAGTCCTTTCTTCGAGTTAGAGGCCATATAAGGAGGAAACGCCCCAAGAGAATGAGAGGTCCTACCCGTTGTCCTCGAGTACCGCCAAACTTCTTCTCCGCTTCTGTCTTAACTCCGATTTAGTCCGTTCAAGAGGCGTTCTTAACTAAATTGAGTGTGTTCTATGCAATGGAGGGGTGGGTTAGTGACTGTATGAGGAAGAAACACACCGATATAAGGAGAGGCCCTACCCGTCATCCTCGAGCATCGGCGAAAGAAAAATAGGTCATAAATAAGACAAGGTTCTATCTGCAATTACCGAGTCACAACAAGAGAAGCAATCTAGAGTCAGGGAGGCTCTATTCTCCACTACCCAGTAAGACAGGCATCCCCGAGCTAAAGGGAGACTCCACCCATAGTTTACAAGCACGGAAGGAGATAGATGTCTCCGAAAAGATGATGTCCTATCCGTCAGCTCCAAGAACGGGAAGTAAAGAACGTCCCAAAGTTACGGGATGTTACGTCGGCCTACATCGAAGGAGATTCTACCCGTCATATCCGCATCTAAAAGGAGGATACTCTGAAGAAACGAACAACGCTAAACACTGCCACTTCCGACATCTTCTCTTGGTAAGTATACCTGATCTTCTGTATGAGAATACATATACATCTCAAGTAGTTAACTTAGGATGATAATAATGTACTAATTGAGATGTATGAATCGCTATGATTTGAATTACTTTGTTATGCTTTACCCGATATGATCTAAAGTGTATTGTCATGCTTTGATCTTTTGTGTTCTAATCTGTTATGCTTTGATGTGACTTATTATGCTCCATCTTGCTCTAGGGTAGAGCGAGACGTGTGGTGTGTGTTGTTCGGTCTCGGCTCAGTAACAGAGCGAGACATGTGTATGTGCTTGATCCCGCTCTGTGGTAGAGCGAGATGTGCTATTTTGTTAATTTATTAACTTCCGCTTAACTCCGATAGATTACAAATTTTTGTATAACTCCGATTGAATATTAGTATATACATATTTTAACATATATAATTTTATGATGCTTAATGTATGTAGTAGACGTTAGGCAGAACTACGTTCGAATCCAATCGTATTGGAATAATAACCAATACATACGTAGGCAACCAACAACAAGACAACATTGGCCCAATCCAAATTAATTATAATAATAAGTTTTATTCTGATTTACACACGATGAATTATGAAGCTTCGTCATGTGTAAATGATCATGACAACCTAAGTCTACGTACGGGGAAGCTTTGAAGCTTTGTAGTGCGTAGATGAACGTTGTACCTTTAGTAACACAGATGATGATTCCTGGCTTAAGGAAAGAAAGTTTTTATTAAGAGATTTTTTGGGCCCCAGCTCGGGTCAGGGCGTTACAAATGGTATTAGATCATTAATCTGTCTGCGAGAGTATGATATTTTAATTATTAATTTAATAAGAATTTTGATTTAAATTTTGAAATAATTGGAAATTTCTATTTTGAATGTGTGGTGATTGTTTTAAAATGAATTTTGATTTTAAATTTAAAATAAATTTATGTTCTTGATGGGTTATCGTTAATTTGAAATAAATTCTAATTTTCAACTTATGGTTATGCTTGTGTTATCAAATTTAACACAAACTCTAATTTTAAATTTTGGTTCTGCACCCATATTTTTTATTTAGTATGGACTTCTATTTTATGAACTTCGATTCTCATTGACATCTTTGTTTGCATGTGGTATTATACATCTCAATATCCATAAAGAGCAAGCTATCCATATAAGTATAAGTCTGTCATCATCCTGAAAATAAATAACCAAGTTAGCTCTCATGCCAAATATACAATTCCTTACTCGAATTGCATAAACAATGAAC
This sequence comes from Saururus chinensis, assembly GCA_035235625.1. NCBI lineage: Eukaryota > Viridiplantae > Streptophyta > Magnoliopsida > Piperales > Saururaceae > Saururus > Saururus chinensis. The sequence continues at coordinate 4,658,213 of CP141143.1, forward strand.
TACATCCCAAGCTCACATGTCCTTACCTACTAGTCCTTGCCTAAAGAACATGCAACCAACCAAACCAAGGAACCTCTCCACCCTCAAGAAGAGAATTTTTAACATAACTAAAGGATTAATTAATATTTTTTAGATCGGATCAACACCACTAAGATGTTAGTTGCCTACTTACTCATCAGATAACATCTCCAATATTAGTTCTAACAAGATCGGATCCAGATATAGTTATGTTTAAAAACTATAATATCTTAAGAAGCATAACATCAAATATGCAATGTTTATGTATTTTTAAATAACCTACATTTTATGCAAGTCATTCGATTATTCCACTTGTTCTAATTAACAATCAATAGCAAGTAATATCATTAATTATCTCACAACCTTAGTTCAAGAATTAATAACCCTATTGAATCAGGTAGACAAACTGATACATCATATGTCAACTAGAATGATACATGATATTTACCACCCTTTATTATTGTGACCCAACCTTAAGTTTAACAAAATATAACTCACGATGAAGATCAATACACTACTATTGTAATGTAAGAAAATAAGAACATTATATAAATATGTGTTTACCAAAAGATAACTTGAATTTCGAAGAAATCCCCAAATACCCAACTCCAACAGTAGTAGGCTGCTTCAATAGTAGTTTGACCTAAATCCCTATAGCGCTAATAGCCTACCACGAATCTAGAGAAGTGGATCCCAATTGTGCTCATTGACACAGATTGGTGAGAAGCATAAGCCTTCCACAATGTTCATGCAACTCTATTTTTCGTACTTACTATATGGTCTTGTGAAGACCTGCGAAAAACCTACGATAAAGACCTCTCTAGCTAATACTTAAATCGTCATGGTTGTAACAAAAGTGTAGAAGTATCACAATCTCCTCCCTCCCTAACTCTGGTAAAAATATCCCCAATGACATAATAATGTAACTCATAGAAGCCTAAAGTCTATATGACCACTAACTCCCAAAAATATTTAAAACTTAGACACGATTATTTTTATCCAATCAAATATTTATCCAAACCATTGGGTCCTCTTTACACTGTGAATTAGCCCAATAAATAACTCACACAATGATCTATAACTCTAAAATAATCTTTATCTGCTTGAGACTAGGGTAAGCTCACATAACTATCCATAATTCATTAACCAATGTAAGTTTCTATGTCAAAGCCCTTATTTACTCCATGAACTAGTCTCAAATCCCATTGAATGTATATTAATCTTTATCTTAATTAGGTGTTCTCTCCCCAATCCAAAGCCAGTCATTCTCTCTCGATTAATTTTCATGAATCTCATTTTAGCAATACAATACTAACAAATCAACATCAAAAGCATACATAAGAGTAAGTGAATATAAATTATATAGGCTCACACAAGTCTTAATAGACAACACTAACATGATTCAATCCCATTAGTAATAAATAAAAGTCTATTGCACTTATTTGTCTAGCTAAGGTTAGAAAAATTCAAGCCCAAGACTCTAAATAACTCCTATGCATCATGTGAGTTACGTGCATGCTACCCTAGTAGATCGATGCACTGGATTGTAGACACATGTAATACACTGAACTTAAACCCTAGGAATGAATGTTCTTCCCCTTGTTTCCCTTGACACTGTGACATGTAAAGGTCTTCATGTCACATTTAGAGACCTTTATTATTATAGGGCATTTTAGAGAAAATGGGGTAGACTGCCCCTAGTGGCATTGGGGTAATTCTAACCCCTGGGGCAGGATACCCTCCCTTAGGCTATTCTGTTTATCTCATTATCCTTCCATTGATTGACTCTAAAATTGACTCATATTTTCATTTACATAAATGTAGGCGATCCTCTCATAAGGGCATTTTTGTCATTTTATTTAGGGATTTTCCGAACTTTAATGGGTTTATAACTAAGTTCAAGGGTACTCATTGATATCATGGACCCAAGGTAATTTTCTTGCCGTTTAAAGGGTCGTGAACCCCTTGAACTGACCATGGTTCATTTAATGATTCATCCATACTCCTAGGGGTAAAATAGTTAATTACCTATTTACTTAGATTTTTCCCAACCATGTGAATTGTTCTATATTTAGACTACACAGTCTACACCCTTATCTCTCACTGAGAATGTTTTTCAATTTTTAAATCCACTCATAGGCCCCTGAACTGAAGCCTTTAAATCGAGTAATTGAATATTATGCAACGATTTAACTACATATGTAAAATAGTTATTTTATTTTACTCTAGGATTTTTCCTTTGTCTGAAACTTGGTCCAACACTCAACATTTTCTCTTGATTGTTTGGTAATTTTTACATTTTTTTCTCAAGTATTTGACCTAGTGAACCAGACCAAGTTCAATGGTACCTATTTTTTCGAACACCCTCGGCCTGAACGGATTTTGGTCAAAACTGGTCAGGTGATCCGACCAAACCCGGACCCAATGATGCGCTGCAAGGGTCATCTTCCCCATGGCTGGCTAGAGACCTGCTGGCCTCTGGTGGCGCCACCCCTAGCCGTCGTGATGAGGCGAGGGCCGGGCACAATCGGGCCACCACCAAGTAGCAACTTCAATGGCCAGGCCCTGCCTCTGACCTGTGGATGGCCAAAGGGCAATCTCCTTTCTCCACCCACCACAAGAAGATCTATAGGCGGATGCAATGACCGCTAGGGTCGGGATTGAGGTAGGGCCTATTCTGTTTGCCGAAGAGCTGCAAATGCAGTGGACTAAGACCCAAGCACTACCATTGGCAAGTGGCTGCTTTGCTTTCACTCGCAACCCCAAGGCTCCTCCTTCCCTTTAACACATTGTTCACTAGCTCACATTTGGGCACTGCAATAGCCACCTCGGCTAGCCGCACGGCTAGGATTGGTCGGTCTACCGTCCAACAGGGATTCTAAACACCTAGGTGCCGAGGCCAGCCAATGGTTGGCCAACCTCCGTCGAGAGCCCAAAGCTCTGCCCTTTCCCCTTGTTTTGCACTATCTCGTTCCAAAAGGCTGGGGCCACAGCTTGTCCGGACCTGACCCTTTGCCCCTTGAGACAAAGGTGGTTGCAATGGAGGAAGTTTGAGCCTTTGGTGATGCCATTGTGCCCGGTAATCAGCCTCGATTGATTGACGTACAGTGGCCTCATTGCTGGCAAATTAATGCGAGTCCATACGTACGATGTGTTTTATGTTACACGCCTACTTGCATACGATTATAAAAATACTTAAAGCAACAAAAATAGCATAGGCATCTTACCTTGTAAACACCAGTCTTCGAGCTCGCTCTTCTCTACCTTTGTCGCTGGCTGGACTAGTCAGAAGCTCCTCCACTGACTCCATCTCTCTCGCCCCCCAAAAGCACCTCCTCCAATTGAACCCTAGACAAGTACTTATATCAATGGTAATTAGGGCTCTTAATCCCTTAAAACTTGGGCCAAAATATCACTTCTTTGGCGACCTAATTGGGCCCTTAAAAATTAATTTTTGTCACCTTAAATAACCGGCCCATTGAAAAACTTAAATGACCAATTTTAGTGTTTGATTTGGGTAAATGGGCCTAACGCAACATGTTTAACTTTGAACGGTCATAACTTCTTCCTTTGAACTCCGATTCACACATATTTTATAGCATTTCATAGCTCTTTCTATTTACATTCTATCCACATAGGCCTTAAGTCATAATTGCATTTATTGAGGAAGTTATTCTAACAAGAAAGTCAAGGGGGTAAATACCCTATTTTCTGGGGCTAACTTTGGAAATGTAAATTTTTTTTAAACGGTACAAACATGTGTGTCGTTGATCTTAAAAATAAATAGTCCATAATTGTTCTTTACACTAGGCTCATAGTGAGTAGTGAATAGTAAGCATAAAAAACTCTTCTCACGTTCCAGTATCCGCTCCCATTCAGAGGAAGCATTTTTCATACTCCCTCTGAACAAAAATCAGCCGTCTAATGCTATATTTAGTTTTTTTATGCTGTGGATAAATAACCAAACCTAGCAACCTTTGTACCAAAAACAAGACCCTGGGATTCACGAACTCGCTGCATATACATGGGAACAATCTCATTAGGTTTATTCTACACTTATATTTCTTTGCGGTTCATGAGAAATGCTAAATAGTAGGTACACGTAGACCAAGATTAACCAGCCATATATTCTTTAATTTCTTTTAAATCTGAAGCTGCATTTATGGTGGTCCTATTATACAGCCACTAATACATGATCCGGACTTTGGGATAGCTGACTTTCTACATCCCACAATTACAATAGTGATTACATATTTAATCTTCCTACATTCGGAAATTTTTTTGCCTATTTCTAGACCAGTCCACTTTGGTAAGGCCTCACTCTCCTACCACCCAACCAAGCTGCCGTGCTCGGCGTTCCCATAATGCAGTCACTTTTTTCTCCTTGGCCAAGGAAGCCTCTGCACGCTCTCTTGCTTCTTCGCAAGTCTCAATCGCAGTATTACACTTCTCTGCCTCCCTCTGGTACTCGGATGCTATCCTTCTTGCTTCTACATAAGTCAGATTCATGTGCTGGGAGTGTTCCTCAACAACCGTCTCCTGCAACTTCAGCTCTTCTGTTAAAAGATCCACAAATTGCTTCTCCATCTCTCCACTGAGCTCAGGATCATTCTTTCCACAGTCTGTCATTGCCGATAAAGATAATTTTTCAAATGGAAAAATAAGCTTAGAAAGTCTAAAGCTATTAACATGGAATTTCTTATGTCGATCCACCATATTCAACAATTTATTAGAACTTGAACCCAAGAGTCCTGCAAATTCTTTGAATAATTCTACATTTCTTTTATATCAATTACAGTAAAACATAATAGCCAAGTTTCATCTTCACACCGTCTTCAAAAAAATTCATCTTTAATACCTTTGTTTTTACCAATCCTTATAGGTGTGCTTTACAAATATGATATAGTTCAAAGCCCAAGAGTACAATTGATAATTGAAAAAATATAATAGTTGAAGGCCATGGGTTTTGCATCCGAAAACTAACCTGTAATAGAAAGGTTAACCAGCCCTGACAAAAGAAACATAAGACAAAAGAAATGGTTGTTAATCTCATTATGAAAACGAAAAGTGGGAAAAAAAAACAAAATAGAAAAGATGCATATCAATTGTAAAAAATGAGCACACGGCAAATGTCACAGGCATCCTCAATAAAGCCCATGGGAGAATTTGAAAATTTACCACTGCATACGAGTAAAGATGACAACAAAATCAGCAGTTATTTAATAAAGCAGAAAATTATGTTGAATGAACGGGTGCAAGCGAATTTATGTAGTGTGACGTCATGTATAAGGTCATTCAAAGGGCAAAATCTTGATCCATAGTGTAACTGATAAAACTTTTTTAGATCGTTCAACATATTATACATGTTGTTCAGTATATAATCCTCAACTGCTAAATTTCCTTCTTCCCATCTCTCATAAACAGCTCTGCCTCCAGCTTTCAATTAGCTATGTTTGCATATCACTTGTATATGTTCTGTTTACAGATTTAAACTCAGATCAGCTTGGAATAGCTAATATAAGAGACAAGTTGTTTTATATATATTATTTATGGTTAAGGCAACTTAGTGAAATTTTAAATTTTCTCAGAAAAGGACCAAATCCTATCATATACATTCACAATCGCCTCAAGTAATATCTTCCAATTAATCCCTTCCATTGTTATCCTCGAATCGGTATCTTATTTAGCAACTATTTCACAACATGATACCTGATAACACATCATGTCAGAAAACTGGCAACAGATGTTCCTCTGTCTAGGCAGGCTCTTATGCAAATACATCCGAGAAACAGATACAAGGTTTGTACCAAAAATCAAACGCAGAGGAATATTGGTAATATTTTAATCTAAGAATTTTATAATTTTTTCAACCAGATGGAAAAAAAAGGAAAAACATAGACATAGTGTGTGTCACGGGGAATCACCTAAACATCAAAGAAGAGGGGTCAAAACAAAATGATATGGAGTTCTATTTCACTTGAAGACAACAAAAGAAGAATGCATAATGTGTAATGCAGACAATTCCTTATGAAGCAAGTAATTCTTTCTTGTATAGAAGTCTTGAAAAGACAATATTGAAATCATGAATGTACATGACGAACCCAAAAAATAAATGTCAAGCCCATTTTTAAATTACATTTCCCGTAGAGCCAATTCAACTATCATATTACATAAAAATGCAAGTCAATTGGATCAGAAGCAACACAAAGTCACGAGTTTAATACCAAGTATCATCAGTTTCAGGATACACTCACAATTCGTATAGAAAGGTCATCTCGATCTAAAATTTCACTCCAGTTCTCAATTTTCATTCCAGCCAAACATTAAAAACAAAAAAAACAACAGATAAGCGGACACACGTATGAAAATTTGTGACGCTTCTCAACAACTCATTTAAATAGGACTACATAGATACAAGAAAATGGCCAAAGCATAAACGAGGGTAAAAATTATGGTATGTTTTCAGCAGAGGCTATCTAATGCATTAAAAGCAACTTTAGATAATAAATGAAAGAAGGACCCATTTCCACTTTACAAACGAAAAACGAAAGCTAATTAACAATAATTTATGCATCAAAACTGGAAAATGAAGCAACAGAGCAAAAAACATCAGAAAACAATTGAATTAAGGAATTAAATGCCACAGCCTCGGGCCCCAAATGTGAATCGTAAGAACCGCATAATCAACACAGAAATGTACGAGAGGAATCCAAACCAGCAGAAGCTGAATTGGGTTTCTCATAATTCGACTTCAACAGAATATAAATATAAACAGCAGAAAGGGGGGAAATAAAAGGGGGTACCTGGTGCAATATTAAGAAGAGATAGAGGAGGGGGGCAATCACAGACACAAGGACCGCAGGAAGCAACACTCCCTCCAAATTTAATCCCTTTCTTGAACTTCCAGTGCAGCGCCGGCCCAGAAACGTAGAGAGCTGAAGCCATGGCAAAGGTCACCAAGCAACATTTGACGAAGAGGCCCGGTGCACGAGAGGAAGATGACATCTTCTCACCAGTCACCCCCGGCCTCTCCCTTCTCTGTTCCTCCCAGATCTGATCCTTCAGCTCAGTACCAGGATCTTAAACGAGTGTTCAGAAGAAACCCTGTTACATTCTTCTTCGTAAATATTTTTTTAAAGAAATTTACCTCTCTTTCAATCAACACTCGTCAATTCCTTCTTCCGATTACCAGCCACTAGATTTGACGAACGCGAGAGCCAGATCTCGTTTTCGGTTTATTTTACTGGCTTACTCCACGACATTCCGTGTAAGCATGTGCTCAACTTTGACTCAGCGGAGAATAGAACGGTCATTATCTTTTTTAATAATTAGAGATTAAAGGGTCAAATGGTTTTTCAAAGAAAATTTCGGTCGAGCCCGGTCGGGGCGGCTGAATTTGAATCATCTTTATTTATGTACGTCATCAGATCTTATTTTAACGCTCGAGATGCTGGCCTTATATCCACAGAATTTATGTTATTTTTTTTATTTTTTAAAAAAATAAGTAAAAAATAATTAAATAAGTCTATATGCCTCCTACTAACCCTATAAACCCTCTCATAAAATAATAAATAAAATATAGTACTAAAATGATTAATGGGGGAGCATATGGACTCATTCAAAATAATTAAGGTCTCTTTATACAAATTCTACCTTTAATCTTAAATTTTTGCCAATTTTTATTTAATTTATATAAAAAATTAAAAAAAACAATAATTTAAAGTTAGTTTAATATTAAAATTTTATGTATTAAAAAATAAAGACTTGATTAATATTTTAACTTGATCTTAAAATCTCAATGAAAATGAACTTATATTTTGTCATAATTAGAATTAAATTCCCGTTATTACGAGCCCCGAGTATAGTTTGTTATCAGATTTCAACTCAATGACAAATATTACTAAATAGATTTTGTGCCTTTTACACTATTGGACCGAGATGCCCAAGCTCACAAACGTTTGTGTGAGCCTTAACTCAAACTAACATTTTTCTTAGAATTATTGTGATTATTTATTAAATAATTATTTATATTTTATATAATTCATAAGCTCTACAGATGCAATGGTTTTTTACCTTGAGTAGTTTTCTTCATTATAATGTTATGAGTATGAATTTATTTATTTTTGCTTTATCTTGATGTATAATGGTAATTTATTAAAAATATGTAATTTATGGTTGTTTTGGCATAATTAAGTATGAGAATGATTAGATTTATCATGTTATAAGCTTAGATTTTGATTGTACCAACATTTTCTAATAATTTTGAATTTTTATAAAATTTTAAAATATTTTGGGTTTAAATTTCGAGAGATTGAAGACGAATTAGAAAATTGAGTTGTTAAATGTTTGTATTTATTTAATATTTTTTGTGTATATATCATATTACATGCATCATAAAAATAATTTGTAAATAAAGATTAATTGTGTTTAACAGTGATTAATTATTGGATGTTGTTATTTTTTGAATTAGCCATTGGGAGGTTTATCAAATTAGTTTTATGCCCGAAAGCACGGGGTTTTATGTCCAATAGATGGAGTTTTACGTCCCTTTGTTGACGGGTTTTCTCCCCTAGGTGAGAAAAATAAATTTGCTATAATGAGTTGAATTAATATGTTTATCAACAAGAGATTCTATGTTGGTTTGTAGTATACATCAACTTACCTGGGGGTATATTTTCAATTATTGAACTTACCCAAACTACTCTAGTTTTCATTTTTATGAATTCAGATATTCCCCGTTAGGAGTTGTCCTAAGTGAGCAAGTTTGTTTAGGCATCGACTAGGGTGAGTATGGTTGTTTTTTCAATTGTGAGGCATTCACCGAGTGGTTTATGCATATGTATATAATATAATACTCATTGACATAGGTTGTGTAGGGACAATAATATTTATGTTACACATGATATGTATGACATGATTATATTTGAATATGTAAGATGAAATATGGTTTGATATATTTAATTATGCAAAATGAATATGAATATAGTTATATGTTTTGCATAATGTGAATACTACAATGAGGTTTATATAATTGCTCATGGTGTCCATGTGGGTTATGAATTATGAATGAACCTACAATACATAGGTAGTATACATGTGTATATAGAATGTAATTCATATCATAATGCATAGGTGACATGAATGTTTATATGGAATCTAATTTATCTCATGATGCTCATGTGGCATAAATGTGTATATAGAATGTGATTTATTTTATTATGCACAGGTGTAGAAAATGGTTATGTGATACATGTTTAGATTGAGAATGCATGTGGTATTTTCATAAGTTTACATTATGTATCAAAAACTTGAGCTAAGCTTACCCTCTTTTATTTCGGGTTGTATGTCATGTCATGTAGGTACTCCAGATAGACTTTATGTTGACTGTGAGAATATATTTGTACCATTATAGGGGGTTAGATATTTGGGTTGTGTTAAACTTGTTTATGTAATATGATGTTCTCATACTTAACTTTATTATATACTGATTAGCCTATGTTGGGTTTTGATATGTTGTTATAACATTTGTAGTTTTAAAATAATATTTTATAATTTTTTAGGGTAAAAGTTAGGTGTATTAGATAAAGCTCGATAAGACGAGCGTAATGAACCCAAGAACACACAAAACGAAAGTTAGGAGCAAAAGCTACAACCTCAAGAAATCTAATGTGCATCAGATAGTGTTAAAATGTGTGTCAATAATCTAACGCATGTCAAACACACTTGTCTGGCATGCGATAGTTACGCGTCAAACATGCATCAGCCCCCTTTCCTTATAAATAGTCGCCTCTTTTCTCATTTAGAACATTCAAAAACTTCTTTTCATTCGTTTCCTATTCGTTTTAAGTCCGATTTAAGTAATTTAAGAGGTGTTTCTACCTAAATCGCTTGTGTTGAACGTTGTGGCGGAGTTATTTTTCTATTTCGAAATCTCTATGGCTCAGAAATTTAACATTTGATTTTGGGCTATCTAGATTATCGTTTATTTTCTCGTGCATAAAGCAAGGTAGATGTTTTTATCATTTCTTAAGACATAAATACTTACTTTGGTTGTCTTTTAAAGTTTATATATAATTCTAGTTAAATATTTAAGTAATTTCCGTATATGTTTCTTGGATTGCCTCATATGTTTGTTTTATTGAGCATTTATCTTTTAAATTATACTTTATGCTATATGTGATATAAAGAAAGTCTAGCTTTATCATTATTTTAATTATACTTAAGTATGGTGAGATTAAAAGACAATTTTATAGAATTAGTATTTTATCAAAATAATTTTAGAAATACATATATTCATGATAATCGAGATACTGAGATAAGATAGAGAAGGGGTAACTATCTCGTTGGAACAAGCGACTAATCCTACCTTTATAATTGTTATCAGTAACACAACCATGACTTGTAAAGGCTAGGCTAGAATTTTGAAAGGTTATTCTTTGTGAAAGATTGTTCCCGTTTGAGTCAAAAAATATAAGAGATTTAATGTTTTGGAGATCAGATTGGTAGACGTACCGATAGAGTTCCATAATAGAGAGTACACCATACAATCCGGTTTAGAATCGGATGCATGGTACGTATATTAGCTTGGTGAGCTTCTAACGAATGGCAAGACCCCTGATTCACCCCTAATGAAAGGTAACTATTAAGGTTATGCACCCTATGGTAGAAAGTATCATGGGAAAACTCTCGTTTTCTAAATCCCAGTGCCCCATGAGGGGTGGCTCTTCCCTCTATAAGCACAGAGTGTTTTACGGACAATATGTAGAGGAGTAAGAGGTCGTTGCTTTGTACCTGTAGCAAATTTTTATAATATAATAAACATATGAGACACTAGTAAGCCGTGAGAGTTTATAAACCCTATATGCATCTTCGATACATAGAAAAAAGGCGTGAGGAAGTTTTAGCTAGGAAATATAAAAAGCTTCTTTTTAAATCGGCTTTAATTGAATAAAATATGTAAACTTCACAAAACGTCACTTTTAAGCCCATATATAAAAAAATAAATTTAATTAAAAAAATTATTTCACATATTCGTTTAGTTGAAATATTATCATTTTTCCATTGTGATACAAAATTTACATCAAAATCTCTAGGGGTGTAAATGGACGAACGCAAACGCAGACAAGGCATGTCCATAGCCGTCCATTTTTATGCAGACCATGGTCTTGTCCATCCGTATTTATCTATGACGGACACGGATGGAAACGGACTGACACGAATAGAATGAAATATGTATAAAAGTTTAATATATACTACTTTGTTCTCAAATTAAGGGTAGTTAGTATAAAATTAATTAAAAAATAAACTATAATAATAAGATAGTCTAATTTAAAAAATAAATAAATAATAATATTATAAGAGTATAATATGTATTTTTTACAATCTCGTTATAAATATTAACTATGTAATATAAGTTAGTAATTTAATATAAAATAAAATAAAAATAATAAAATATATAATTAGCAGATACTGATGATTACGGACACAACTAATCGTTATCCATATATGTTCATATTTTAGATAAATAAAAAATAATATTATCTATTTTAATACAAATAAATACGAATACAAATAAACACAAACATTGCTTACACCCCTTAGAAATCTCCCCCTAAATATTGAAGAAACATGAGGGAGGGACCCCCTAAATATTGAGCGAGAAGCCCAACCTTTATCCTCCCCAACCGGAAAAATTTTTTAGTGTGCGACGCACACCGCATTGTAATTCATGTTTGGTGTATTTCACCACTTAGAACACGATGCATCAGTATGATCGGGACCATATGAAAATCGGCACATGCGGATAGTTTTTTTCCTGATGACGTTGTGAGTCATTGAACCTCCGTTAATAGAAGAACACCGTGAAAGTATTTTTTGCTTTCCTAAACCCACCCATAACCCTAAACTCTTCTCTGTTAGTTGTCACATGCATGCCGCCTTGTACGCTGCTTCAACTCCTCTTCCTTTTCCTTAAATAATTATTGTGCTGGTGCCAGGGAAAGCAAATACACTAATCACACACATTCTTCTAGACTCCATCTGCCTTGTGTTATATGACCATACAAATACACTAATCACGCCGTGGGTTCTCTCTTTGCCTTCCACGTTTTTATTTGGTGAGTTTCTTTCTCGTTTTTTAACTTCTGGAGCATATCTATGCATGAGTTTTCATGCATACGTGAAAGTGACTTTTTGTGTTGTATGCCCATACAAATACAGTGATCACACATGTCTCTTTCTTCCTTAGTTCCCTCCATCCATTGTCAATCAACCCGGCAAATATTTACACAAGTCGCTGATTCTTCCCCAAAGAACCACCAAGCCAGTGTTAGCAACTCTACTTGGCGCCCACTTCCTCAATTCCAACCACCTTGCCCCTTCTTGATCTCTCTGCCTTTCAAGCTTTTAACTGGTAAGCTTTTTTAAAGTATTTTATTTCTGGATCATGTTATGCATGAGTTTCCATTCAAACCTGAGTGAGCATACAAATAGTAGTTCCCCTTCCTGATTAAGCTTATTTTATATAGTTTCTATAACTAATGTATCATATTGATATTGCATAAGTATTCTATAACTAATATATAATATTGATATTGCAGTTTTTGTTAAGCATTCAAGAATGGCATCACATAAAGGAAAAGAAATATGTTTAGAATTTAGTGGCAATTGTAGTAAAATAAACTATGATGGGAATAATGCTGAAGTACATGATGTTTTTTTAACTAGCCAAAGTGAGGAACTGGAGTTTAAAGTTGGGATAGTGGACAACAATGAAGAAGAGGCTTTTGATTTGTATAACAAGTATGCATATAACAAACGATTTAGTGTTCAAAAGAGTCAAATGACTTATAAAAGAGGTACACGTGAACTTATTGGACACAAGTTTGTGTGTTGGAAAGAGGGGTTTAGAGAATTTACCGATCTTGGTGAAGTAAAAAAGACAGAAAGACTAGACACTAGGTGTGGGTGTCAGGCCCGTGTAATTTTTAAAGTGGAAAATGGTGTGCATGAAGTTAGTCGGTTAGTTACTGGGCATAATCACCCACTAGTTGAACCAAATCAAAGGCCTTTATTAAGGTCTACAAAGTATACACACTAAAACTTTTTGGCTTGTTTCAACATGAATTTTTAGAATCTCTTTCTATGGAAGTTGAAGTCATTCATAGTGAGATGCATCACACGTATAAATTAAGAAGGGAAGATAGTGAGCGAGAGCATATTGTGCAGTTTAACCCCTCTGAACTCTCCATCTCTTGTAGTTGCAAACAGTTTGAATCATTGGGATTGTTGTGTTGTCATGCTTTGAGGGTGTTCAATTTGAATGGTGTCAAAAAAATTCTTGATCAATATTTATTAAGAAGGTGGGCCAAAGCTGTAAAGCATGGGTTTGTGATAGATGAGAACAATAATTTGCAAGCACATCCTTGTCAAAACTCAACAAAGGCAATGCAGATGAACAAGTTAATGCGAAAAACATTTAGTCTAATCAATTTTTGTGCCAATTCTGATGCCACAACCGAGCTTGCATATCATAAAATGGACAAAATATTTAATCAAGTTGCGAAGATCCATGTAGCATCAAGTGAGGGAGATACAGTTTTGGGTGACACGATCATTTCTTTATCAACTTCTGACACCCCAGTGCTTGATCTGCTATGCCTGAAACAAAAAGGACAAACATATGGTAGAATGAAGCATTTTTTGGAGAAGAAAAAATGAAAGTCAAGAAACGTAAGAAAAAATACAACTACGAAACTCAGTAATACCACTACAGGTAAAACATTTTTTCAATTGTATACAAATCTATTTTTGCAAGTTTATAAACTTCATTGGGAGAATAATACATTTATTGCATTTTTTTGGATTAGGTGCAGCAATAGAGTCTTCAATGATGAATGTAGCAAGAAATGCAACTCAACAACTCAGTAACACCACTGCAAGTAAAACCATTTTTTTCAATTATATAAAAATCCATTTTTGCAAGTTTATGACATTCAATGGGAGAGATAATATATTTATGCATTTTTTTTGGATTAGGCGAGTCTTCAATGATAATACCTCCAAATCCTTCAAGGTTGCAAGTGAGCGGAAATGGCCAAAATCAAGTATTTGTGCTACTTATTGAAGTTTTTATTTTACATATATTTTTATTACTTAATGCAAAATTTTGTTTGTAATTTTCTACTGTGTTTGGCATACCTACACCAAATGTCTACACAAGTATACCAGCAACTAACCTGGTATTTATTTTATTTTTATATTATTCTTATTATTTAAGCATTATAACTACTCATACTTAACTTTTAATACAGATGTTTGGATACTTAAATATGCCTTTTACAAGTTTGTTACAAACTAGTTGTTCCATGCCTCATTTGAGTCAGGTACCTATGTACTTTGCTCATATTAATATATTTCTTTGTAAGATATATTAAATAAGTGGTAATTTTGCAGGGGTATTCTAATTACACTACAAGAAGTCAGGATAGCTCCAATTTGCCAAATTCTAGCCAATGATATCATGGATGAATTACAAAAAAAATATTGCAAATGTGATTTTTTAGGTGAAAGAATTGAAAATTACCTCATTTATTTGATTGATTGAGGTTGGATGAATTGATGCAATGTATAGAAAAGAAGGCGGTCTTCCTACGTCGCTAGGTCAAAACTTGTAAGCAAGATACTGAATATGTACATGACCTATTGGCCAACATATTTGGTTGGGCTTCAGCTTTATAGACTCAAGAGATTGAGAGCTAAACGAGTTCAACCGATTCTACTTTTGTTTGCATTTAACTTGTATAAGCTGTGGTCAACAAACAGATCAACTCACTATTAGTAAAAATGAAAGATGAGATAATCTTGGCGCATTAACAATCTGAAGCTATTCCCTGGCAATCTTGAAAAATGCTCTTCAACTCCAATCAGAACGTTCAACAAGAATTAGACATTAATTTTCTTCTTTTTATTTACAGCTCAGGTTTCCCTGATAAAATTCATACACAAACCAATATGGAGCTCATAAATCAGTTCAGTTCTAATGGACAACGACATACATGGTAAAATGCTATTTATGATATGGTAAACACTCAGGTCTATAAATCTTTATGCAGAACGAATATAAACAAATAGAAACAACCCAATGAATTGCTGCATAATAATACGTTGGAAGAACTCGCCTAGTAAAAAAAATTTGCCACTAGCCGAGCCAGTCATAGTATTCAACATACTCCTTCAGCCAACCTTCTTATCAGAACCTCTTATATTAAAATTGAATCACTTTTTCTCGGCTGATGACTTGTCCTTCCCGTCAAAAGTTCCATCCTCTGCTGGACTCTTAGCCTTGGCCTCATCAGGAGCTTTGCTGCAGCCACTACTGCCGCTAGAACCATTAGCAGTTCGCATCACGGTGAATGAAGAGTGAATAGTGTCTCTTTGATTTAGCTACTCATCTACCTGTACATTATATTAGCAGCAGGAGACAAATCAAAAGCTTTCCTAGAACAGTCATTTTTCTATTACAACATTAAGAAATCCTATCAAGACGACTGATTACAAGAAGAAGAAGATTTTATAAATTGCTCCCAGCTCCCGTAATCACATATCTTACTAGAATTTAATTGTGGACTTGTGATGATACGCTAAACACAAGGTTTCAATACTAGGTAAATTGACCACAGGATAACCAGTATTATGTTTATCTGTGAGCCATCAAGCAAAACCAAAAGCATCCAAACATAATAACCAATGCAAGAGACACAATTCCTTATAACTTAGCTCTTAAAAGTAAGATCTTTAGCTAAACTAGTGTTGAGTTAGGCTAGCGTCCAAGCTCTAACTCTAAGTCCATAGAAAAATCTTCTTCCAGATAATATACAAAACAACTTCATCCAATGCCAAAAGGATGGATGCAGCACTTGTGTTGCCGTAATTTGCCAAATTAGCTAACACATTGTTGTGCACAATTGCACACGATGCTCAGACTCTTTTTACTACTTTATTGCTTTAACTATTTAGTTGAATTGTAGTCTTTTAATTATTGGTTCAGTTGGTCTTAGATTAAATTGTATGAACCGGGCGGGCTGGGTTGGTTCAGCTGGTCCGGTTCCCTAGGGGGGGTCGTCTCCCATAAGGGGCAGCCTGTACTCTTGTTTTGATTATGCAATTGGTGATTTCAAACTTCTCCCCTTTATTCTACAATTCTCCCATTTCCCTGTGCAATCCTCCTAAATACCGATTGTGCCTGCATCGGGCACATCATTGGTATCGGAGCTTGTGCGATCCTCGACCATGGCGCGTGGCAAACAGGCTATGGTGCAAGAGGCGGCGTTAGAGAAGGAGGCACTAGCGCCAACTTCAACAGACAGTCTGCAGGCCAATTCCACTGTCAACGATGCTAGGTTGTCAGAGATCCTCACAACAGTGCAAGCTCTTGCAGCCGAACTCACCAGAGTGAAGGTACAGCAGGACGCCATGGCAGCGCGCATCATGCCTGTTCTGCCTGCACCGACCGTTGTTACCCCAGAGAAGGGCGAGCCCTCGCAGGCCCCGGAACTGACCCTAACAGCCACCCCAGTGCCTGCCGGCATCAACTTGGGAGGCCAAGCTTATCCTGCTGGCTATGGCGCTGACCAAACAGCGCTGGGAGGGAGGCGCCAGCCCTGGAATACGCGAGGCACACCAGGTGTTCGTGAAAATGCCCCTATGATGCCGCCCCATCTTAACCACTTCCAGGACGCTGAGGAGGATTGGGACGAGTTCCCTCAGCATGGTGGGGGTCATAGAGCGGGTGCTGGACCACGTCTGGCCCGACTACAGTTCCCTCACTACAACGGGGATGACGACCTGGTTGAATGGTTGTATAAGGCTGACAAATTTTTCGCCTACCAAGGCACTCATTCAGAGGCAAAGCGCTTGCGCATAGCAGCCTTCCACCTTGATGGCGATGAATCCGTGTGGTTCCAGAGTTTTGAGAAAGAGGTACGCTACCCAACATGGGCGGTCTTTTCCGATGAGCTCTGCGTTCAATTTGGGCCAAACGAATTCCAAGATTTCAATGAGATGTTGTCCTCTATGCGCCAGACTACCACCGTCCATGCATACTACACTGAGTTTATGAAGGTGGCCAACCAGCTGCCTGATTGGCCGGTCGCCGCCTTGGTCGGTACCTTCAAGCGTGGCCTCAAGCCCAAAATTTCTCAAGAGATGCGTCACTTTTTGTGCGCCAATATGCGAGAGGTGGTATGCCATGCTCGCATCGAAGAGGAGAAACTGGCCAGACAGCGCAGAGGGGGAGGCTTGGACCATTGGGCCGTTCAGCCCCTAGCGCCACTCTTGCTCAGCCGCCGCCCAGCAGTGTTATTCCTGGCCGACCCAATCAGCTCCCTTCTCCTGCAGGTCCAATTGTCTGGCATTTAACTTCGGCTCAAATAGAGGAATTTCGTTCAAAGGGGGTATGCTTTCGCTATGATGAGAAATTTGTGCCTGGGCACCGCTGTTCCGTTAAGGGCGATCTCCTACTGGAAGAAGTGGACGATGGCAACGCAGTTTGTGATGATTCGGCCTTGGCCGCCAGTGATGAGCTCTTGCCAGAGATCTCGGTGCATGCATTCTCTGGGGCTTTTACACCCCGCACGATGCGTGTTCAAGGGTCCTCAAGCGCCAACAAGTAGCTATCCTGATCGACAGTGGTTCTATTCACAATTTTATTAATGACAGGGTCGCCAACCGTCTTGGGTGTTTCGTATCGGACTCCAAGCCTTTTGATGTACTGATCGGCGATGGCAAGCACCTCCGGAGTAATGGGGTGTGTGTGCAGGTTACTTTGTCCATACAGGGCCATGCATTTGTCACTGATCTCTTCCTGTTGCCGACCAAAGGGGTAGACGTCGTATTGGTTGTACAGTGGCTCCAGGAGCTCGGCGATGTCATGTGGAACTTTAGGGAGATGTGGATGGAGTTTGAACTCTAGGGGCAGTGCGTCCGGTTGGAAGGTTCTAGGCCGGGCACTCTTCTCTCCGGCCATTTGTCGAGCAAATTGTACTGGTACGCCCCCCAAGGGCTTCTCTTATAGCAGCGTGCAGTTATTGAGGTTCCTTAAGATATAGTGCCACCCGACCTCAGTGAGTTGTTGACAGATTACCAAGACCTGTTCGCTGAACCACAGGGCCTCCCGCCTCGCCGCTCCCATGACCATCAGATTCTGATTACACCGGGTTCCGCCCCAACCAATGTGCAGCCATACCGCTACCCCCATATTCAGAAGGTTGAGATCGAGCGGCTGGTGGCCGATATGCTTCAGGCAGGGATTATACAGCCCAGCACAAGTTCTTATTCGTTGCCGGTGTTGCTTGTGCGCAAGAAGGACCGTACATGGCGCTTCTGTGTGGACTACCGCGCCCTCAATGCTGTGACTATGAAAGATAAGTACCCGATTCCAGTGATTGAGGAGCTACTCGATGAGTTGACAGGCGTGACGGTGTTGAGTAAGCTCGACTTGCGTTCGGGCTATCATCAAATTCGCATGAGTGCTACCGATGTACACAAGACAGCTTTCCAGACTCACGATGGCCACTTCGAGTTCCTTGTGATGCCGTTTGGTTTGACTAATGCTCCATCCACCTTCCAGTGCCTCATGAATGACCTCTATTGTAAGGACCCTCATCTTTAAACCGGTTTTGTTTTTCGTTAATTATGGGTTATCGTGAGATTTACGCGTTTTCTGATCTTATTCGGTGATTTCGTAAATAAATAGTGTTTGTGATGGTTTTAACCAAAATTAACTTCAATATTAGTGGTTTTAAGTGATTTTAAACCAAATGTGAATTTTTGAGATTTTTTGGAATTTTCACTATTTTCCCAAAAATTAGGGTTTTGGCGGGACCCCTGTGGGCCCCACCGTAAAAAAATTTATTTTTGTGTCAAATGAACCTAGACATATACTTAAGGTCCCACAAAAATTTTCAGAATTTTATTAGGCTTAAATTGTGCTTAAATTTGCAAAATACCCACTTTTAGCCTACTTTTCATATTTACACCCCAAAACTTACCTATGCCTACCCCAACCCTTACTATAAAAGGGCAAACCAAAGCCATTTCTATTTTTGGGAAAAGGCTAAGGAAGGAGGGCTGGCCTAATCCCCACTTAGGCCCGAATTAGAAGCCGATTAAGGTAAACTTGCTCTAATTAAGCACTAATCCATGGCTTTTCTCTTAATTTCTTCCAAATCTACCATTTTCCCCTTGATTCAATTCGTTTTTGACCATCAAAAGCTACTGATTTGTGTTTTACTACAAACCCTAACATTCAAAATTCGATTTTTACTACCAACAAGCCCTAGATCTAAGGTTTAATTAAGGATTTCTTGGGTAAATCGATTTCTATTAGAGTTTAATTCAAACTCATTGTGTTTTCAAGGATTTCAAGAAGGATGACTCTTCAATCCGAGCTTAATCAAGTGCTGAGGTAATGGGTCTTCGAAATCTATGTTTATCCATGGTAAAACTCTTCATTTTTGGCTTATTTCGAAATGGTTTGCTTGATTTAGTGTGTTAATGGTAAGATTAGAAAATGGAATTATTTAATCCCGATTTCTTAGGGTTTTGCATTATTATGGTTTGGTTTGATATTCTAGAAGTCAAGGAGGACTTTTGATGATGATTAGGGTGTTAGATGTGGATTTGAAGTGTTATCTATGGTGTTTCGGTTTGATTTTGATAAAGGAAGAAGATGACTGTTCTGCCGTGTTGGCGATCGATCGGCCTTGCAGGGCGATCGATCTGCTGAACTGAAAATTTCAAATTTTTGCGTGTAACCGATCGAACGGCCTGAAGGGCGATCGATCGGCTACACAGGAAATTGTATGTTGTGTGTATGATGTCTATTTTGATGATTCCACTTTAGCTTGCCAATTTTATATGAATGTGGAGTGTTTTAAGCTATGTTAGGCTACTGAAAATGCATGCTATTGAGTTTATGGAGTTGAGATATATGCTTAGAGATGGTGGAATGACATGCTTTGTGGCATGATGTTGGAATCGTTATCTTGAAATTATAAATGGTTGTTTCCCTTTGGTTAAGCATATATTTTCAGTAGAACTACAATCATTGTTGGACTGATTTGTCATGATAAATTGTGATTAATGGTGTGTGAATGTTGGTGAATGCCATGACTTGTAACGCCCGAGATTTTTCACCCATTTTCCTTAAAATTCACGAAAAATTTTTGCAATATAACGTCTGTAAATCGGAGGAAAAATGACGAAACCAAAACCTGATAAAACAGTTTATAATTTAAAACTGTAAACATCCACATACGGTTAATCATCGTACGGCGAAAGCAAATATCCTCAGGCGCTACACGAAAATAACCGTACGAATAAATTCTGCTATGATCATAGACTTTTAAATACAAATCACTCTCCCAGGCATCCCTGAGTAGAAGTCCCATAACAGTCCACTAACTGATCCAAATGAAAGTACAGAATAAACATCTTATGTTATCATCTCACCCAATATAGGAGATCGTGGCACAAATAAACTCGCAGAGAGTCAAGCAGATACCTGAGTCAACGGGAATCAATCCACCACTGAAACGAGCGTCCATCACCAGGAGCTCTCCGCACAACCTGCAAAACCTCCCGTACAACGGGGCTAAAAATAGTAGGGTGAGTATTTTCATACTCAGTAGGAAAATACCCAGTAGGGGAAATCCCAAACGGTGAACTCACAAGTTCAGAAATCATGCGTCATGCAACACAAACATGAAGCAGTCATCATAATAATCATAACATGCTCAAACGTATACGATCATACCAAAGGCACCATCGTGCCACAGACATATCAAAGCATCATTGTGCCAGAATCATACCGAAGGCACCATCGTGCCAAAATCATAATATCCAATCAACTTACACAAACACCCTTATCCAGGGTCATACAACTTACTCGTACCACCATACGCATACTCATACAACATACGCATACTTGTACGACTTTACTCGTACAATCGTATGCTCACTCATACAGCTTACACAAACATGTACGACCTTACTCGTACAATCAGACTCGTACGACCTTACTCGTACAGTTTGTACAAAATCATACTTACTGTCTTACTCAGAAACATATTCTCACAATCGTACTCATACTCTTACAGTCGTGCTCATACTCATACGCTTACAGTCTTACTCATACTCATAAGCTTACAGTCTTACTCATACTCATACACTTACAGTCTTGCTCATACTCATACACTTACAGTCCTGCTCATACACATACAATCGTACTCACACTCATACAGTCGTACTCATAATCGTACACATATCAACGACCACTGAAGCTCATTACAACTAATAAGCTCCAGTGTCGAAATGGAAAAGAATGCCACTGGGGCAACACCTTAACCTCCGGGGAGTGACTAGACGCCATGGACTTTTCTGAAGGTAAGGCACACCAATGCTCATGGGGCACTGGATCAAACAAGTAAGAGTAGATCCATGATACTACTTACCTGAGCGCGCAAACATAAACACCCACACATAAGGGGTCATACAGTTGCCCACCATAATGGGTCTTATAGTGCCATAGAATCGCCCACCATAATGGGTCTTATAGTGCCATAGAATTGCCCACCATAATGGGTCTTATAGTGCCAGAGAATTGCCCACCATAATGGGTCTTATAGTGCCAATGCCACTCTTGGGCAGAAAACATACAGTGCCACTCTTGGGCGAAAACATACAACGCTCTCAACAGAGCATCAAACGTCTGGGCTTACACAGCACACAGACCAAATCAGAAATATACATCGCTCTCAGTAGAGCATCAGACGTCTGGGCTTCATACAGCACGCAGACAAAGTCAGAAACGTACATCGCTCTCAACAGAGCATCAAACGTCTGGGCTTATACAGCACGCAGACCAAATCAGAAACAACGTCGCTCTCAGCAGAGCATCAGACGTCCGGTGCTCTACATAGCACACAGACAACATCCCGCAGGATAAACACCATGGCAAGACATGATAAACGCTCGGCCAA
Source organism: Saururus chinensis (assembly GCA_035235625.1). NCBI lineage: Eukaryota > Viridiplantae > Streptophyta > Magnoliopsida > Piperales > Saururaceae > Saururus > Saururus chinensis. The sequence continues at coordinate 4,680,271 of CP141143.1, forward strand.
CTCATCAGCGGCCAGCTCAAACACGGAACTTAATCCGTCGGACCCTCAGGTCTCAAACTCACAACGCTATCATTAGCTATGCTTATAATTCCAGTTTGAATTAAGTATATTATGCGGTACAATTATGCCACACAAACTCATAGTCCTCGACTGGTCAAACCGAAGCTGAGCCCGATCCGAAACCCAAGTTCGTCAGGGCAGCAGACTTCACTTACCCGTCCACCTCGTGGACAAAACTCATCGTACAACAAACCCTTACAGTCTTACACACTTCGCCATCCATCTTATGGCCAAATCCTCTTACACTGACATCCTCAAATATCGCTCCTCAGAGCCAACCCAGTTGTCGCCCTCTTACTTATATCTCACTTATTATACTTATTTTTCACTTCATAATCTGTACATTATGCTTGTACAATTATGAACACTCTTACTGTCTGACAAATGCCCAACACACAATCCACCCCAAACTGATCCATTCTAATCCTTGCCCGTCATACTCATATCCTCTGTCATACGCTTACACAACCGCATCCAAATTCGTACAGAGCTTCATCACCTCTTACTGTCCATCGCCCATACCTCTGCCCACAAACACATACGCACATCCAAAGCATAGGCAAAAGCCATCATACATACGTATGTCTCACACATACGTACAACATACACATACGGTCATACATACATAACTTACAAACATGCATGCTAGCCATCACTAGCACATGCATACACACGTCAAACGTGCACGCTAGCCATCACTAGCACATGCATCCACACGTCAAACATGCACGCTAGCCATCACTAGCACATGCATCCACACGTCAAACATGCACGCTAGCCATCACTAGCACATGCATACATCCAACGTACACGCTAGTCATCTCTAGCACGTGCATAACCCATACATAGCATACTGACATATTTGCTAGCCATCGCCAGCGCATACATAATCCACATCCATAAAACGTGCATACATCTCATGCATACCAATCATACCATACAATCATGCTTACACGCACATCATGCAATCGGATCGTTACTTAACATCCAAGCATGGAATCATACAATCCTAGCATGCTGCTACTCATTCAAAGCATGCTTCATGAATTTACGAGTTCAAAGCTCCCCTACCTCGTAGTCACGATGTTCGATGGCGAGCACACGACGGTGGCGGCGTCGGCGGCGGAGTTGGCGGTCAAAACCGTTGCCTGGCTGAGAGAACTGCTGTCCAGAGGGTTTCGAGATGCGCCGGAACTATCCACGGCCAAACAGAGTGTCAGAACTCAAAGCGGTAAAACCCGCGATCCACGGCGGCACACTAGGGCGGCCGGGAGAAGTATCATGCCAACATAAGTGGCGGTGCGACCAGATGTCGAGGGTGTACACTCTAAAGATCGGCCGGTGGCTAAAACGTGCACAGCCGGCCACAAGACGTCGAAATCGGCCATGGACAGCACCCAACGGCGACGATTTCGGTCAACAAAGGCCCACATAAGGGCGGAGAGCGTGGGGCAACGCTCGAGAACCAAAGGAGAGGTGGAGGACGGCTCTAGTGATCAACTCCACTCGGTGGCAAAGCCAACCGATGGTTAGGCGGCACGAATGCGGCGCCTAAACCCAGAAGTACACGCGTGGCCACATGCACACGCGGCCCAAAAGGGCGGGGGAGAGGGCTGAAAGGGGGCGACCCAAGGCCCACAAAAGCCAACAGGGCTAAGGCCCTTAGCTGTGGCCAATCAAAGCAGCGACATCGCCGATCGCCACCCACAACCAATACCCATGGTGCGGCGGCTGTGCATCTCGCACGGTATAGGGCAAATGACAAGCGGCCCATTCCGAGCGGTAATATAATTAGGCCAAGTGGGGCTGACCCTCACTGTCGCCGAGCCGGGGCAGAGCCCATAATGGCCAAATAGCATACGGCTCGCCGATGACCACGGCCCAAGACGCACCCAAAGCGTCTAATCGGGCGGAGCAAGGCAATAGGGGCGAGGTGGGGTCGGAAACGGCAACCCCCTACCGACACTGGGTCGAGGTAGGCTGGACAGAGTCCATCCGATGGCCGGACGACGACCGGAAACACACCGTCGTCCAAAACATCCCACGGACAGTGAGATGTGAATAGTAACAAAAACCCGACCAAAAGATCGGTAGCTCACCACGGAGCGAAGAAAGCATGGCGGCGGCTCCAGCCAGTGTCTATGGGTTCCTAGCAGCCAACTAAACATAAGTCTAGTTGAAAGCGGCCGCAAACGATGTCAAAATCGTACACCCATAGTACAAAAACGGGATTGAAGGAGAGAAAAACCCGAAAAAAGGTTCGGTACCTCGTGGAGGAGCGAAGAGGCCGTGGCGGCGGTCATGGCCAGTACCTACGGACTCGTGGCGGTGAGGCAAAGCGGATCCTGACAAGAATCAACAGAATCCGACGACGGAGGAGGGAGAATGGAGCGACCGGATATACCCTCGGGTTTTCTCTTCTCCTCACAGAACGCCATTTTTTTCTTCTGTAAGTTTCTGGAACGAAACTTACTGTGGTCGGCTTAAAAGCCATGATTTCACTATTCACCTTTTTTATTTTTACATCTATATCCCCAATGCGCGTTAACCCACTGGTTACGCGTCAAACCTCCAAAATTTACGCCGTAAGCGCGCAGCGAGGCCCGTGGCCCGCGACTAAGCCCCACACCCAACTCTACGGGTATAAATACGGGGAAAAGACACAAATACCCATACGCTGAAACGTCACATTTTCCTACCGAAAATGACCAGAAAAATGACAGAAAAATCCCAGAAAATTGTAGAAGAATCAGGGACCTTACATGACTCAATAATGAAATGAGTGATGTTATAGGTGTTTAGCCCTTGTGGTTGAGTTTTGAATCTAGCTGTGATTTCAACGATTCTTCTACTATGATTTCCGCTGGAATTCATGTTTAGATAGAAATTCACATGTGTAGTGTGGTAGTAAGTTGATTTTCAAGCATGTTGATATGCATTATGTGAAAGGCTTCTACTAGTTACACACACACACATGTGGGGGTTAAATAATGATGTTGAAGCTTAATATCGTGATTATGAATGATGCATTAGGGGCTGGTGAGAGCACTTATCATGATTAGGATTCATGTATGTTTTGCCCACGCATGTACCATGCTGCACGCATCATGAAAATGGATTTCCAATTGAGGCTTCATCGTGATTAATCGAATTTGACCGATTGGATGCAATGTGATGGAATTGTGTGCCGGATTGATCGGTCATGGATTAATCGCAAGTTGATTGGTCCAAAAGGACATATTTTGTTTTGAAGTTCCTGTGTGGGATGATTTGAAGTTCCTGTGTGGAACGATTTGAAGTTCCTGTGTGGAACGATTTGAAGTTCCTGTGTGGAACGAGTGCACTCCCCGGGTTGAGTCTTGTTAAATGGAAGGATGTGGGGACGAGTTGCGTACTTGTCTTGCTGATATGTGAGAATGTTATTATGTGTGTCATCTGGACCCTGAGAATCCAGTGTGGTATGCCGTGTGCACCCCGCTACCACGTGTTCTAGGGTTCTCTGTGTGAGAACTCGGGCTCTTCCCTCCGCAGGAGATGTCCCTGGGCGAACACCCCTGCTCTAGATTCTCTGTGTGAGAATGAGACATCCTTGGCCAGGATCGTCCAGGGGGAGCAGTATTAGGGATTGACAACCCCGATCTTTCTTGAATTCTTGTGTAGAATTTTGTACCATGACACGCCTTCGTGGCCTTGTCTATGCTCCCGTCTGTGTGACGTTAATGTGTGATTACTCCTTGATGGAGGTTGATTGTGATGACATTATGCATGTGGGAATATGTATGTTAGAGATACATCCATGCATGTTGATTTTGATGTTATGCATGTGGAATATGTATGTTAGAGATACATCCATGCATGTTGACTTTGATGATAAAATGCATGTGGAATATGTATGTTAGAGATACATCCATGCAGGTTGTGATGCTATTATGCATGTGGGAATATGTATGTTAGAGATACATCCATGCAGGTTGTGATGATATTATGCATGTGGAATATGTATGTTAGAGATACATCCATGCAGGTTGTGATGCTATTATGTGGGAATATGTATGTTAGAGATACATCCATGCAGGTTGTGATGATATTATGCATGTGGGAATATGTATGTTAGAGATACATCCATGCGGGATTGGTATGATGTGAATGCATGTGGGAATATGTATGCTAGAGATACATCCATGCAGGTTGAATTATGCATTATGATTCAGTGTTAGGTGATATGAATGTGTGATCAGAAAGTGATGCACCATGTAAATCTTTGATCTGAACGATCTCATTTCTAAGCTATCGTATTTTCTACGTTGACAGTGATATTAAAACCATTGCTGAGTGTTAAAACTCACCCCTCTTTTGTGTTTTGATTTGGGGTTGCGTGGTGCGACACGCAGACGGACAGGATTGCCTCTTTGAGGAAAGGTCAAAGGTAGCTTGGGTGTGATGATGGAGATCGTTGAGTGACTTACCTGCATTTGTTTCATGCTTTATGTTCGAACCTTTGTGTAGGGTTCTTGTTTTGGATTTATGTCATATACTACAGTTGTGATGATTATGACTATTTTGAGCCGGTGTGGGCTTTACTTAACTAAGTTTGTGGGTTTGAGATTGTTGTTTACTTTGTGATAAGCAACACCTTTTTCTTCCCTTTTATTTACTCTTGCTCAAAGGATTCTGCGCACTCCGTGTTGCTGTTCATCGCCCGTGGTTAGGGTTAAGTTTTCCGCTAGATCGTTTTCTCAATTTTCACTTCGTCGCCCCCGCGCGCTTGACCGGCCCCTGGACCGGGTTCGGCTCGGGTCGGGCATCACCGGGGCGTGACATCTATCGCCCCTTCCTGCGCTGTTATATCTTGGTTTTCTTTGATGACATTCTGGTATACAGCAGATCGTGGACAGAGCATTTGTCCCACCTCAGATCGGTTTTCTCCATCCTACGTGATAATTCTTTATGTCTTAAACGTTCAGAGTGCTCCTTTGGCAGTCGACGGGTGGATTACTTTGGCCACATTATCTCAAAAAATGGTGTCGCCACTGACCCAGCCAAGGTAACCGCCATGCTGTCTTGGCCTATTCCCACATGTGTTCAAGCACGTCGTGGTTTCTTAGGCCTCACGAGGTACTATCGACGCTTCATCAGTCGCTATGGAAAACTGGCTAGACTGTTGACAGCGATGCTCAAACGGGGTGCTTTTGCTTGGACTCCAAAGGCGCATGCAGCATTTGACGGGCTGAAGCACGCCATGGCTTCCGCCCCCGTCTTGATCTTGCCTGACTTCAGCCGCCCGTTTGTGGTCGAGACGGATGCTTTGGCTCTGGCTTGGGGCGGTTTTGTTACAAGATGAGCCTCCCATAGCCTATTTCAGCAAGGCATTGGCGGGCAGATCCTTGTCACTGTCTGTCTATGAAAAGGAGATGCTAGCTATCATCCATGCCGTCACTTAATGGCGGCCATACCTCTTGGGTAGGCGGTTCCTGATTCGTACTGACCATCAACCATTAGAGTATTTCCTTGAACAACGGGTGTCCACCCCATCTCAGCAGTGTTGGGTCAGTAAACTTCTGGGTTATGATTATGAAGTAGTTTATAAGAAGGGGTCAGAGAACACAGTGGCTGATGCTCTTTCCCGTATACCTTCCTCAGGGTCGTGCCTAACACTCTCCATGCTCTCTTGTCCTTTTATCGATGAGCTCAAGCAGGCCTACTGTTCTGATGCTTCGACACAGACGTTGATCGCTACCCTTCAGCAGGACCCGGTTGGCCGTCCGTTTTATACTTGGCGGGATGATTTATTGTTCTGGAAGGACCGTTTGTGGGTTCCTAATGTCACTGATCTTCGCCGCCGCATCATATCTCATTTCCATGACTCTCTGGTTGCTGGTCACGAGGGGGTTTTCCGCACTTACAAACGGGTCAACCAGAGTTTCTTATGGTTGGGGGTTCATCGGGCTGTGCATGAGTATGTGGCGGCTTGTGATATTTGTGAGCACGCCAAGGCTACCACCACTTCTCCCGCTGGGCTGCTCCAACCCCTACCGATTCCGGACAAAGTATGGGAGGATGTATCGATGGATTTTGTGGAAGCCTTGCCGCTGGTGCAAGGTAAAGTCGGTGATCATGGTGGTGGTTGACCGTCTGTCTAAGTATGCTCATTTTTGTGCGTTGGGTCACCCCTTTTCTGCTAAAACGGTGGCTGACTTGTATATTCGGGAGGTGGCGAAGCTTCATGGTATGCCTCGTACCATTGTGTCTGATTGTGACCGTATCTTCCTTTCTTAGTTCTGGTAGGAGTTCTTTGCCTTACAGGGTACGTCCCTTCACATAAGCACTGCATATCACCCTTAGACGGATGGGCAGACGAAGGTCGTCAACCGCTGCTTGGAGCAGTACTTGAGGTGCTTCACGATGTCACAGCCCCGTCGATGGTTGCAGCTTCTTCCATGGGCAGAGTGGTCCTATAATATTGCTTATCACACGCGTGCGGGCTTCACTCCATTCGAGGTGTTGTATGGCCGTCCTCCCCCTACTATTTTGTCGTATGTGCCACATCGCTCTTCGGTGGCTGAGGTGGATTATATGCTACAAACTCGTGATGAGGTCTTGCGCCAGTTGAAGATAAATCTTGCTGAGGCTCAGAATCGGATGAAACAGCTCTATGATGGCTGCCGAACTGATCGAGAGTTCCAAGTTGGTGACTTGGTCTATGTTTCTGTCTTACCGCAGTGCCAGACTTCTTTATTCCAGCCCGAGCACTCCAAGCTTGCTCCCAAGTTTCATGGTCCATACCCAGTGGAGGCTCGCGTTGGTCCAGTCGCTTATCATTTGTCCTTGCCGCCTACTTCCTTGGTTCATCCTGTGTTCCATGTGTCCCGCCTTCGTAGGTTTGTGGGTGATCACAGCTTGGCCGTGGATGCGTCTCCTCCACCACCGATGGGTCCTGTTTTGCCCCTGATCCTGCCCCTGTGTCTGTGCTTGAGAAGAGGCAGGTTCGTCATTCGGGTCACATTATTACTGAGGTTTTAGTTTCTTGGCAGGGTCAGCCTTTGGAGGATGCGACGTGGATGCTTGAGGATAATTTCGTGGCTCGTTATCCAGCTTGGTCGCCTTGAGGACAAGTCGACTAGCGGAAGCGTGGTGGAATGTTGTGCACGATTGCACACGATGTTCAGACTCTTTTTACTACTTTACTGCTTTAACTATTTAGTTGAATTGTAGTCTTTTAATTATTGGTTCAGTTGGTCTTAGATTAAATTGTATGAACCGGGCGGGCTGGGTTGGTTCAGCTGGTCCGGTTCCCTAAGGGGGGTCATCTCCCATAAGGGGCGGCCTGTACTCTTGTTTTGATTATGCAATTGGTGATTTCAGACTTCTCCCCTTTTTTCTACAATTCTCCCTTTTCCCTGCGCAATCCTCCTAGATACTGATTGTGCCTGCATCGGGCACATCACACATTTTCAGGGGCAATATGCAGTTTATTTGCAACTGCATCAATTATCCGCTGGTTTGCGTGCAAATATAAACATAATTGCATTTTGACAATAGGCCTTATCAAGCAAAAGAATCAGTAGAAACCGTTTTAGTATAACAATGACGCAGCCGCGGCTCAGATTGTTCACCAAGGTATCTAAGGGACAATTCACATAACACCTGGAGAGGCTTACAATGCGCAGCTTAGGGGCCCCAGAAAATAGAGCCCGACAATTCATCCCATGCAATGTCAATGACAAGTTGACCTCATCCAGGTAGAGTTCCTCTAGCTCCGGTAGGTCGGAAAAGAACACGGAGTCATCGAGCCTTAGCCTGTCCATGGCGTGGGTGAGGTAAATTGAAAAAGATAGATCCAGCGTTCGAATGTGGCTTAGCTCGGGGGGGGAGATCCGGTAAGAGAACCTGACATTGAAAAGGTGGAGGTAGGCAAGGCGAGGAAGGCGAACAAGGCCAACGGGTATGGGGAAGGAGTTGAAGTTGTTTAAGGAGAGCTTAAGAGAGACATGCTCGATGAGACTAATAAGAGAAGCAAATCAGTTGGGGCAGGAGGAGGAGAGATTGAGACCGGAAAGGTCGAGGGCAGTGACAAGGGAGGCGGTTGGGTCGTAGTAAACGTGGACCCAACGGTAACAGTCAGTGGCGCCAGACCAAGAGGAAAGGTGGACTTGGGGTCAGAGAGGTTTTACCTGAAGGCGATGAGAGCGGTGGGCGGTGAATTGGGAGGAGAGATTGAGAATAGAGAGGTGGAAAGCACTCGAGTCAGCATTAGCGCCTGTAGGGTTGCATATGACCCTACATCTACAATAAAAGCCATAGTCAGCCAACTCTTGCTCTCTTGCTGGGATACAAAAATACTCCAAAGGCATAGACAGAGAAGGAGGAGCAAGGAAGGTAAATAAGCTATGTTTAAATTTAAAATTTAAAATAAATACGTCAAATGTAATGGACTCACGACATCATCGGGGAAAAAATTATCCATATGTGCCCATTTTTATATGGGCCCAATCATACCGATATATCATATTTTAAATAGTAAAATACACCAAACAAGAAGTACAACGCGGTGTGCATCGCACACTGAAAATTTTCTCAACAAACCGACAGGAAAACATCTAGAATACGCTCGCTGGGCGTGCAAGTGTCCACGTCTCCCTTCTGCAGCTCTCGTCTATCCTCCCAGCAAGGCAGCAAAACAGCTCCTCAGCCTCCTCCCCTTCCCCCGTTTCAACAATCCAACGTCCTATATTTTTGACTTTACAGCCAGCAGCTTACAGAAGAAAAGAAGGGGTTGGAAAATGGCAGGCAAGGAGATGGAAGCGGTGAAGGGCTTGGACCTGCAACGGTACATGGGGCGATGGTTCGAGATTGCCTCCTTCCCGTCTCGATTCCAACCGAAAAGTGGCGCCAACACCCGAGCCACCTACTCTCTGAACGAGGACGGCACGGTTCGGGTCCTCAACGAGACTTGGACGGACGGGAAGAGGGGTTACATCCAAGGCACGGCCTTTAAGGCAGATCCCAAAAGCGACGAGGCCAAACTCAAGGTCAAATTCTATGTTCCTCCCTTCCTCCCTATCATCCCTGTAACAGGAGACTACTGGGTCCTCTTCCTTGATGACGACTACCAGTATGCCTTGATTGGCCAGCCGAGCCGGAAATACTTATGGGTATGCTTCCATTCCTCCGATTTTAACATGATTGATATGTTTCTGGTTTGATGAGTGTCGGTTTCCTTGATGTGTCCAAATTTTAACATGCAAAACTGAACTTGTCCTGGATTTAAAAACATGCCGACTATTAAATTTTATTGTTTCTCCATCTTGCGTTGGACCGTTGGTGTGCAGATATTGTGCAGGCAGATCCACATGGATGAAGAGATATACAACGAGCTCCTCCAAAGGGCAACCGACCAAGGCTATGATGTGAGCAAACTTCATAAGACACCGCAAGATGATTCCCCGCCGGAGTCTGAGAACTCCCTTATTGACACCAAGGGCATCTGGTGGATCAAATCGATTTTGGGACGATGAGCAAGCTGCTGCCATCCTTTAGTCTGTTTGTGTCTTCTGTTCCACCCGTGCCGTTAGCATACATCTCTGTGAGTCAATTAATGATCGGATAATGCCTTGTGTAAAATGCTTGGATTCTAAATGAGCTTAGTGTGATAGTTATTTGTTTTTTGTTTTTGTTTTGGAAGTGGTTATTATGTAATAAAATATGTTTTGAGTGCTTAGTCGGTTGCTTAAAAAATGATAAAATTTTATAGTGCAAACGAGTCTCTTCATCTCAATACATTTACAATCTGCAACAGGTAATTACTCTGCGAAATGTGTAGCTCAGATGCAGGTTATCAGTCAGACTTTTCATTTTTTAGCTATAAATGGCGTTGTATGTTACAAGGGTTTATACGATCTGTAAAACCTATAGGATTAAAAAAAGGTGATGACAGGGTACAGGAATTCTTAAACTTTTGAGCAAGGATGAAGGCACTTAAGAGCAATTATAGCCCTTCCGGTAGAGAATGAAAATGGGTTATGGTCGGGTTTCAGGTTCGGGATAGATGATATGAAGCTTGAATTTGGAGAGAAATAAGAGGAAGACTGGTGAACTCAACCCGGACGCTGAAAATTATTCGGGACTCGAACTTGTCCAGGGAAGGAGAAATTTTTCAGTGTGCTCCTGGGGAAGCAGACAGCATATTAGACTTTTGTAGAAGCCGGAGTTGCCCACGAGCACCACCTTGAACATGCAGTCGACATCGTCGTTCGCGTGTTATCTCGATCGCCCTCAACGTACTCCACGACACCCCCAAAGGTCCAAACTTTTGCTTAAATCGCAGCGAAGAATCGAGATTCATTTCCATTTGTTTGTTTCTGAAAATTTTTATTAATAACAGCACGGTATTCGGTTGTATTCACATATACCAACTACACTTGATTTGGAAGCACTCAAATTGAAAACAGACTCAGAACACCAAAAGTGTAAATGTGGGGCAACTGAAGTGACTGCATAAAAACCCAGAAAGCAAAGACAACTGGAGAGCGTTAGGGTTCAAGAATGAATGCCAAGAAAAAATGAACCGAAAAGCTTCAGGATCGACAATTTTTCACGCATGATCGTCACAGAAAAATAAAACTTTTCATGTAAGGTAATACAGAAATGAGAAATCGAAAACATACACCTCTACAAAACACTGCAAAATATAAAGAAATGAGCGAGCGCCGGATAGACTTCCCGGAGCATAAAAATACCCAAAAAGGTTTGAAAAACTCGACTCTGGACGCGGCGGCGGCTCAGGCTCACCCTATTTCCGACACTTATGACGCCGCCTAAACTACACAACCACGGCTGCAACCGGTTGCCCAGGACAAGGCCCTCCTAATTTGCCACGCCGTGAGAAGCGCAGAGAAGGTGGCTGCCACACGCAGCAATGTAAGGCAAACGAAAAGAGTGTTCATCACTGCCCCATTATGTTCAATAAAGAGAAGTAAAAAGAAGAGGAAGAAGAAGAAGCAGCAGCAGCAGCGGCCGAAGCCGGTGGGTAATGTAGCCCATTTTTGCGGCGAGAACGAGAATCATCGGCTGAGCACAGCAATGGAGTGCGAGCAGACAACCCACCGCCATTCCTCGTCTAGGTGCATCAGCCTCAATCACGCAGTTCCCTACCGATTCAGGCATCAGGACCCCCCCTTTATAGGAAAGCGCTACCGATCACATTTGTGGGCTTTACAAGTTTCTCACGGTGATGGGCCAAGAAGGACGCTTTCTCTTTATAGGGCCCATCGTACTTCACTTCTCAGTTCACAAGCAAGAACAACTATCGGCGGAGGCCAATATGTGGGCGGGCCCGGCCCTCATCTCCAAAAGGAGACCCGGCACGGCATTAAGGCCCTACATGCCTACCCTTAGGCCTACCAAAAAATATAAAAAAATACCCATAAGACCCCACGGCCCAATGGGTTAGAGCCGATCGATCGGTTAGCCGGCCTCGACCAGACTCGATTGCAGCCCGGCCCTTGACTGGGCCAGGCCTATAAAGTCCCATGGCTTTAAACTTTGGGCCCAACATGGCCCCAATCCCTGTCGTAAAAGGCCCGCACCTCTATGAAGTATGAACAACAAATACCTTCGGCCAGAGCACGGGCTAGTGTTTGTCTAATGCGTTTTTCTCTTACCTTTTTTTTGCAAAAATTGTTTAAAGCGCTAATTCATTACAAGGCTGGGTGCACTGAGGAGGAATTACTAACCAAAAAATAGAAGGAATTATCCTAATGTCCACTAGTGTCCAACTTGGCTTACCAGATAATGATCTTTACTAATTCATTACCAAGCTGGCAGTGCAATGGCACAAGGTGAAAGTAAGCAATTCAATTCCTTTCACATGGCTGCTCTTCCCCACTCCTTAAGCTTGTCTTTGAACACCACCTTACCTGATAAATTAATGAAGTAGGATACCTACCAACAGATGAAAACGAATTAGGCCTGCTTATGTTTGACTAGTGTGCCAGATAATGTACATAATTGCTTAACTTACAAATTCCAGAGGGCTAATATGGTGTAGAAGAAACCCGTCTTCCATTCCTCTGAAAAACAATTTCCAACTCACCAGGTTTGTCTCACAGGAAAAAAATCTTTAAAAAATATATGTACTTACTCGTTCAAACTATAACTTCCACCTATTGAAGTTCTCTTGTTTTCAACTGCTGGATGAGGATTTCCAATGTATGCTATACCACCATTTTGAATATAATGGCCAGAACATCCATGACTGCTCAAATATGCATTCTGATTGTGAAATATGAAACAGAAAAAAGATTAACAAAATGTTTGAAACTTGGGAGTCCAACTTTGTGCTACTTGTAGATTTATTGTGAAGCCAACCACTCTTACCACCCCATACTTCAGGAAAATATGGTGCATTGAGTGAAAAGCTCTCTTCATTCCTACTCCTCCCTTTAGCTCTTCGCAAACAACAAAAGGGTGGAAGCCAGCAACAATACGCCTGATTTAATGTACACGAAATTAGGACAAGATTCTCTCAACAGGTTATGCGCAATCATTACAAAAGATAAGAAAAGCTACAGAAGAAAAATGAGCATGATCCACTTTGTTTGAAATTAAAAAAATAAACTACACAAGTAAGATTGCAATTTTGCCGGCATCAGCGTGATCCAATCATCCATGACTTCTTGGGTAAAGACATAGGATATTCTACTTCTAGTTCATCCGAGTTCTACCTCAGTCTCTGGGAGGCAAATTAGTCAGAATATAATAAATCTAGCAAGTTCTGAGTAGAACAGTGCCCCTAAGCTTATAAGCACCACTGACAGTCACCGCACCTGTAATGATGCCTCCCAAGACTCAAACTGCACACTTAAAATGCCATAAATCAGAAATCTGTTATGAGAACTAACGGCTGTTGTTTGCAGATATCACCATCCTGTAAATCAACAGGACGAATCATTAAGAAGCATACACTATTATCAAACACGTGGTCCATAACAAATCCAACAGACAGCACATTTTCCTAAATTTATGTGCCCAGAAACTTCCGTACATTTCTGTATATCTCTCCTATATTTAAATGTGATCAATACGCGACAATTATGGAAAATGAATAGTATCGTTCTGTTGAAACTAACGCAAGGTGTGTTAATTGATGAAAAAAACCACACAGTAAAAGATGATACGCCACTATCGTAACAAAACCAAAAGACATATAAGATTTATTTGTCAACATACCATCTACTATTACTCACTTCTAATATCCTTGTCAACCAATTTAACTGGTCCTTTCCTTTGTCAGTTAAATGATCCATGGAGGCCTGAGAGATTTTACACAATAATCATGGAAACAAATTTAAGAACACTCCAAATATTCGCAACTGAATATAAGCAACAGGTGTAATTGTTTGCTCGTAAATATTCAAGGATGGGATCATAATAGGCATTGAGAAAGAAACTGGAAAAAGACAGCCAGCAGGCACGTCTCTGACAAAGCCAAATTAAATTTAAGGAACAAATGGATTTGCATATAATTGACAATTGAAGGACAAAGTTACAAATTTGAATTTAAAGAATGAACAATGCAATTACTAGAAATGCCTTTTGGCCAACAAACTACAAATTCAACTTCCAAAGTTATTTTGCTATTTGCTACTGGTCTCCACTTCAACTGTCCCCATTATCACCTCAAAGCTCTCATAACAAGAAATTGCACTGATGTATTTTGCCATCAAAGATGCATTTCATTGGCTGATATGTTCTTATCATAAAGCGAATGCCATTAAAATCGGATGTCCTATTATTTTTGTTCTCCAGTGAGGTTGGGGAGTCAGATACCATAAATGGATACTAGACATTGGACACTACTAAATAGGATACTGATTCAGAATTCCTGTGTCATAATCACAATGCAGGAGAATGAAGATACTTTTAAAAAATACCCTTTAATAGCAGAAAGGAGTCAAAGATGTATGGAAGGTATTGTCTCAAGCATCAACATTTCTTAAAAGCATATAATCACAAAATTTCTCAAATATCCATGAGGCCCTGATAAGCGCTTCCTCCTACAAACACCTCGACAATCTTTCTCTATGCTATGTTCCATGTAGTTTATTTACTCAGTCTTTATTAACATAGCAGTCAGGTTATCATTCAATGTCAATGCAATAATTACAATTTCACTTCTAAGACTCTTTGCTGGTTTCTGTGATAGTTTTCATTTAGCTACATTTTTTATATTACGAAGACTACCACATTAAAACATATTAAACTCCATTTGTTTGTTTTTTTAAGAATTATCTGAGGAAATTCATGTCTTTATAGAAACAAAAACATAATTTTGACTGCATCAATCATGGAATAAAAACTCAAAATGCAACAGTATAAGATCCTCCATCCTAGAGTTGCATAAAACATTTCAGATTCTGTCCCCTATAAATATAGATAGGCTCTCTTAAAGAGGTCAACTTTCGTTTCCAAATTCCTTTTTTCCATAACGTGTATGCAGACTAGTGCCCAGACAGGAACCCGAGGCTCCCATTTCTCTTGCTTATTTGGGAATTAATATTAAACAATTGAAATATACACATAAAATGCCAAAATAAATGAAAATAAAAAGGTTTAATTACAAATTACTGAGAAGAAAAATGGCTCATACATGTAAAGGTCCCGTGTCCAGACCAATAATCTCTAAAGTCTGTTCATGCGCCATAGAGATCTGCTTTAGGAAGCGCCCTGTTGCATGGCCTTGAGAGGCTATAGTAGTGTACCTAAACACTTGTCGTTATGCGAACTTAAGATTCAAAAATGTGAAGAGCAAGTTGGAAAATCCCCAAGAAAAAGCGCATGCGATATATATCAAATTATGCAATTTTTCTCGGAAGGATGAAGTACCAGGGAACCTTCAGTGATGAGAAGTGCAGAGTTCCCTGAAAAGAAACATATTTTGTGCGGGTGTCATTAAATGGAGGATATATGTTCTCTGTTGAGTTCAAAAGGCAGTAACACTTCAATACGCAAGAGGTTAAACAAGGGATCCATCTAGTAAAAGACCTAAGAGTTTGCACTTGAAGAATTAATTGACGCATTCTATTTTGAGAATAAAATCTTACATTATGGAGAAGCGGATCATCATCCCCCAGTTCACTAATGTTTAAAATGAACTCAATTTTGTGGATCTTTGCTACCTTCTCCATCTAAGCCATGGAAGAATATAAAAAACAAATGTCAGTAATATAACACCGATAAAATAGACAAGACACATCAATAACAAAAACAAGTAGCTGAATGCAAACCAAGACTAAGACCTTTAACGCAATCAAATGATCCCCGCGATTAGAAACATGAAACAGAGCAAATTGCGTCAATTGAAATGGAAAATATGAAAATAGATGAATGAAACAAAAAAACCTTCTGGAGGAGATGATCCTGTCGTTGTGCTGATCTCTGGCCTCCGGCGACACTGAGGAAGCAGAGCTCCGCAACTCTATCGGGGATTCCATTAGAATTCCGAAAGCAGTTTCCGACATAGAAAGCTAGATAAAGAGCAATGCAGAGAGATGCCTGGGTAAACAGAGTGCTTCCCCAGGAAGGGGTGCGACGATGTTCAGGACCCATAAATCAGAATTCAGACACCTCAAAAATGAGTGAGTGCAGGCATTGAGATCAGAGTCCTGTAATCCAGATGGAGGCGATCCGGGCATCAGGGCTACAGCCTGGTCAAGTCGCATTCGACGAGAAAGCTGACAAACAAAATGTGGGACATTGGAGATAGACAGACGAAACCTGCAACCGATAATTCTTGCAGAATGATTGTGGAGCGCAATGCGATGTGATGGAGATATGATATTATTACGGAATCACTAGCAAATAGATAGGATCCACATCGGTAAAAACCAAAAACATGGGATCATGCGTTGAGTACTTACGGTTACCATTTCTTATGTCGTGGCCTTATGTCGAGTCTCGGATCGGGTTAAGCTTAGCCTGACCAGATTTCTTTGGGAAGTCCCTTGCACCAGTAATAAGATAAGTGAGGGAAACTTGGAAACCAATTCTCAGATCCCCTTTTCCATTGTTACGGGGTAGTTGAGTGGATTATCTTGGGGTGTATATATAAATAAAAAAATATTATATACAAAGTGGGCATGTATTATGGGAATTATCTTTAATATTACTTAACTTGTGTGTAGGTATTGCGGGAAAGACCCGTAATGTTACGTAATATGTGTATGTAATGTTGTATAGAAATATCATAACGATGTGTACACATAGTTGACTATGTCAGAACACATAACTAACTAGCACTTATTTAGATTTTTAAGATGTCCCATCCTTCTTTATAATGTTTAAGGGTCCTTGAGAGTGTTCTCGGGCAGTTTGGTAAAATTAAGAAATATTATGCTTGTACGGCCACTTTGGCAACTACTCTAGAGAAACAAGAAAAATCTCTTTTATATAGGGAGGGACATGGTGAGTTTCATAGACAAAGCTATTAGTATGATGCCTAGCCTTCCAACAGGCTGATCTGGATGGCAATGAAGGATGTTGCCTTGCTAGCGGATAGGCTCCTAGCATGATAGCTAACAAGGCAACATCCTTCGTTGCCATCCGGATCAGCCTATTGTACGGCTAGACATCATACCAACAATTTTGTCCATGAAGTTCTCTATATCCCTCCTTATATAGCATAAGAGATTTTTCTTGTTTCTCTAGAGTGGCAGCCAAAGTGGCCATACGGGCATGGTATTTTTGAATTTCACTAAACTGCCCGAGAACACTCTCAAGGACCCTCAAACACTATATAAGGAAGAGGGGACACCTTAAGAATCCAAATAAGTGCTAGTTGGCTATGTATCCCGATATAGCCAACTATATGTGCGCATCGTTGCGGCATTTCTGCGCAACGTTATGCACACATATTGCGCAATGTTGTGGGTCTTCCCCGGAATGCCTACACACAAGCTAACAACACTAACAGGGGGTTAGTCAATTAGGATTTGAAAATAAATTCTAGTATTTTAAAATTTCCTGTTAGTCATTTAGAATTGTCTATGCCATATTTACAATCCAGCGTTATTACATTAAGATTTAAAATACAATATTTTAAATATCGCGTTAGTGGTTAAACAATTGATTCTTGTATTTAAAATACAGCATTAGTTAAATATCTTAGGATTGTGATTTGAGAGGATTTTGCTGGAAACTTATAACATGAAAGTGAGATTTTACAACACCCCCTCTAGAGGTGGTATTGTAAAATGACAGAAGCACTAGAAAAGGGAGGCCGGCATGCACTAGAAAATAAAGGTCGACACGCACTAGAGGTCGATACCAATACAGTACAGGGGGCGATACGCCCCCCACACGTATCATCTATATGTACCGGCCTTATCGGGCATATGATATCGATACGGCCGATACGTATTGATACTCTAATATTTTAATATATTTTTATTTAAAAAATAAATAATTTTTTTATTTTAAAAAAAATAATTTTTTTTTCTTAAAAACAAAAATATAATTCCATTCCAACCTTTTCTAATGACTATGTTTTTATTATATTAAAAATATTTTTAAAAAAATTATATGATATCAATATAAGTGGGTCTATATAGTTTACATAATTTTTTTAAAAATATAGTGCTCCACAATTATGCATTTACTTAAACATCTACCGTATGAGTTTCTCAATAATATTCATATAACTCATTAAATATCTTATTTAATTTTAAAATAAATTAATTTTAGAACACTTAATATGGGGCGGAGGGAATAATAGTTTGTAGAGGACAGAGGGAGTAAAGTATATGGTTCTAAAATAAAATAATTTTAAAGCACTCGTATCAGTTTATACGACCTTCTAAAATGAAGTATTATAATGATATATTATTAGTTATAATATTTTTTTATGTATATCAAAGGGTTTAAGACCGTTTTGGCGCGTACAAAGTGTATTATCGATGCGTACCTGTATCTGTGATTGTCAATACTATCATCTATATCGATACTATGGAAGGCTGTATCAATACGGAAGAGAGTATCGATGACTATAAAAAAATTAATTTTTTAAATTAAAAAATAATTTTTTAAATAAAAAATTATTTTTAAAATACGGTATTAATACGTATCGGCCGTATCGATATGGTATGGTTGATACAGCCGTTACGTATCAATAATTATAGTGGGGGGCGTATCGCCCCCCATTCTATACCGATATCGACTGATATGCACCCGTATCGGCCGATACGGCCTTCCATGATCGATACTGCCTTCCATGGCTTGGAGGAGGTTGTCATTTTCATGTGGCGACTGGAGCTTGGCGGAGGCCACCATCCTTGCCAGATAAACCATCGTGGCCAGGTAACGTCTCATCTCACCCTCCAAATTATGGATTAGTCAAATTTTAAAATTGTAGATAAAAAAAATTTTAGGAGTTAATTATTTTGAAATCAACAATTTAAATCCCGGGATTCTAGTAATACAAGATTTGGGTATCCAAATATTTTAAAATTTGGCAGTTCAAATTCAAGAATTTGGATTATATTCTAAAATCTCATATTTTAAATCCAATATTTCAAATCCTAATTGACTAACACCCTATAAGGGCAGTTCCCATAATGCATGCCCACCTCATATACAATATTTTCCCACGTGTGTGTGCCCCAACACGTATCACGGGTAGTCCGCTCCGCTACCCCGTGACACCACGCAGTCAAAAACATATTTTTCTTATTATTTTTGGTTCTCCACAATAGACATATATTCCCCTGCTCTTATGTAAAGGTGTTGTTTGAGTGTGAAATTATTTAGAAATGAAATTAAACTTGGTTGGAATTAACAAAATTCGTTGAATTAGAATTGAGTTTGGTGATGAAATGTTTTAGGATAAAATATTGTGAAACTTACTCTTCAAATTTTTAACAAGTATATTTTTTTTCATGAACTTGTATTTACTTATTTTTGGTAATGTTATACTTGCATAACAAAGGCTATTAAACAATACTCCACAATAGACTATCTTTAACTTTTTAAATGAGGCATAATCATATTGTATGTTTCTTGAGGCTCAAATTAATATGACAAATAATAATTAAAAATAATATAATTTTTTATTCCAAAAAGGTGCTTGGAAGCCAGAATTGACATAATCGCATCACGAAGAGATTTGGTAATTCTCTAGTGAAGTTGAGGCCGAATCTTCATTCCACTAATTTTTTTAATTTTATACGACTTTCATATCTAACCACAATTCTATTGCTTCAGGGTGCAATTGTAGTGAAATCATTGGAAAATTTTACATGTAAACATCCCCTAAGTATCTTATTGTAAAAAATATAAAATTCATACAAGAAAATAGTACTTTTATACAAAAAATATAAATTTATTTAATATTTATTTCAAAACAACACAAAAATTATATCTCCTTAATAGACCATATCACCCCAAGTTACCACAATGACATAATTGTTTATGACTCTATGTTTGTGCCGTCAAAAATCCATGTAGGTATAATCGCATAATATATTATGTTATTACTTATTTTATTAAAGTAAAATTTTAAATTATTAATTGTGAAAATAGAAAGGCGTGAACTATCATTAATATAGGGAAAATTATTTAAATAATAATTAAAAAATAAATATTTACCAATTCGGACTATTTTGGGAAATATTTCTTAAAGTAGTGTTACTTTTTGCCACGCAAGCGCTAGCCAAGTAGCTGATGTCTGTGTGACTTTTTTTAAAAAAAGTTATATGAAATCACGTTTAAGTTGATTTCATCTTTCTAAAGAACGAAATTAGAAAGATATGGGTTAATGACCCGATTTAGTCCTTTAAAACGACGAAATCACTTTAAGGAGATTTCGTCGTTCTAAAGGACAAAATCGCCGCTACCCCCGGTTCCCGTTGTCTCTTCCTCCTTCCCCCGCCATCTACATTTCCTTGAAAATAGTATGCTCCTTCCACTAACCGGTAGAGGTACAGAATCGCCTCACTGAGTTCCATCTCGATGGACCCAAACCGCGAGAGGAAGGATCTCCACACATCCATACCCACATGGCGTATAATTCTTTCCCTTCCCTCCATCGCCACAATGCTGCGGATGCTCAGGGAGAAGAAGTTGGCTTCCAAGTCCAACCACACCAAAAGCAAAGCCTAATTTTGCTCTGAAAAACAGTGAAAAATGGCAGTCGAGATTGTGAGCAAAACCATCTTGAAAGCATCTGCTTCTCCACACAGAAACTCCTTGCCCACATGTGGAAGAAGCTCACGTTAGCTAGCAAGTCTCGTACTCAGCCTTAGTGGCCTTGTCCAGCCTTGTCCGGGGTTGGGAGGTGGACGAAGAAGAATAGCATATATGGTGCAGTTGGCTGGGTATACTCTGATATACTCTCTCCATCCTTTTCAATAGCTCCATAACTAATCTTTTCCTCGTCTATTAATAATAACTAGTATCTGTCTAACCTCTCCTACGTATGAACCTCGGACCAGAAAAATGATGAACCAGCCGAGTCGTCTATGCCCTCTATCTTCTTGACTACTAGTGTGCATGCAAGATCTGCACCCTGTACACCACCCCGGAGCTCCTCGATGTCTCCCAACAGTCGTATATAGGCCAAGTTCGAATGACGGACAGGTCCTCAGGGTGCTATGCACTGACCTTCCAATACACAGGTCTCCGGAGTGACAGAAAACAGTGACATGCAGAGCCAGCACCGCTCTCCTACCACTTCAATCGGCTCTGGCGAGCGGAGGGACGAGGGGATGGAGGTCCTTGATGTCCCTCGGGTGGTCCCCAGCGAGAGAGTCGAAGTCAGCGTCGGACTCGGCTATGGCGAAGGGGACGGAGTTCCCGTTTGCATAAGAGATGACGTGGTCCCGAGGGAGGTCGGGGAACGGGGTTAGGCGGCCAGCTAGGGGGTAGAAGACGCGGAGGGCCAAGGAGAGAGTGGTGGATGGCTGAGAGATCGAGCACGCCGGGGTGGTGGTAGAAGAAAGGCGTTGGACTGGGGGCATCCAGAGCCAAATGACATCGAAAAAGTTGGGTAGAGTGGCAGGTGGCACAGAACCGGGCGGAGGTGAAACCTATAGCTGCTCAGTCACCTTCTCCTCCACCGAGGGTCCGAGAAGTCTAGCTTCATCTCCCATGGATCGTCCTTGTTCAGCTCGTCGGGCCCAATGCAGAGACGTAGAGACCATGGTTGACGGCCAAGTCTGTCATGACCCGAATTTTTCAAAGTATTTTTAAATAGCACGAACGGTAGGTAGCGAAAAATTTTTTCTTTTAAATACAAAACAAACCATTCGATTAAATATCCATGTCATGATAACTAGGGTTCATAAATACGAATATCAAATCATATGATATTATTTAACGTCTGAAAATTTATAAAGACCAGCTCATCCATCTAAGTACAAGTTTGTCACCCGTCTGAAAAAAATAATAAGTTGACTCTCACACTTAAGGTACACTTACGTATCGGAGTTTCAAAAATGCAGAAACCTCTTGAGCTCCTGCCTTGGTCTCACGTCTCATCGCTTGGAGAATCTGTAACATAACAAACAAAACAACCACAACAACAACAATGGAATCTCTCCGCTTTCAGGAGAAGAGCTTCCAAAGGACAAAATATTTTATTAATATTTTTTGGATTGGGCCAACATCACCCGATGTTAGTTGTCTACGTACTCATCAGACAACATCTCCAATGTTTCCAACAAGATCGGATCCAGATGTAGTTCTGCCTTCAATTACACTATACTAAGAAGCATAACATCACACATGCAATGCTTAAGTATTTTCAAGCAACCTACATTTTATGCAAGTCCTTTAATAGTTCCACTTGTTCTAATTAAACAAGCAATATCAATTAATGTTATTAATTATTTCTCGAACCATTGTTCGATAATTAATATCCTTGTCTAATCCCAATGACAGGCAGATTCATTAGATGTTAACCTAAGTGACAAATGACAACGAAACATCCTGAAATCCACCAGGCCCCTAGAATCCACCAGGAAGTGTCATCTCCCAACCTAACTGATCGTTTATAATTAAACCCTTTGCAAGTGTACAAGGTAATTGTACTAGGATAAGTATTTAAGGGTTGTCAAACCTCAGGGACGGATGGACTATCACTAAATCTAAAAAGAAATTTGCTGATTAAAAACTAAAACAAACTTAAACTTAAATTAAGCAAAAGAAAGAAATCAACTAGTTTAAAAGTAAGAGATTAATTTGATGGAATTTACTTAGGAAATTGAATCCACTATAGAACCATAACAATTCCTTAACTCTTAATCTAAATCTAGTGTGAACATGAACAAGTATTCTCAGCTACAAGCTAGAATTACTTCAAAAAGAATCATTAATTAACTTCCATGGCATGAACTATCTTCGACAATAGCACGGATCATCTACACTAAACTAGCTATAGGCATGACCCGTCTAATCTTAGTATAACTCATCCAAGTCATTAACTATCTGAACATTAAAACTATTGTATGACCATCTCATCTAAATCACAGAAATTAGAATTGATGCAAATATCAAAACCATATCAATCTATCATCTACAAGACAATAAATCAACATAGACTTGAATAAACATTAAAAGCTCTTCCATTAAAAAGGAAATCCATATCATACAATTGTCATCATTCACAACTGAGATCTAAATTAAAAAGAAAAGAAACTGAAACTTATCTATAGCTTCATCAACTCCTAAGTAAAAGAAAAGTCTAGCCTTCCATGGTAGAAGAAAGCACTTGAATCTCCATTAGAAGCTTTGAATTCTCTTCCATCTTCTTCTTCCTTTTTCTCTTCCTAAAATCTACTGGAATCATCTAATTCTAAGCTAAATATGTCTTTTTATAGGCATAAGTTCCGTATGAAGAAGTCCAATATGAAAATGATTGGAATTTGGGTCAAACAAGGAAACTGCACGTTATGCCGATCGATCGCCCTGCATGCCCGATCGATCGTCTACACTGTATTTTCATCTGAATTCACGTTATCCCGATCGATCGGTAAGTGACCCCGATCGATCGGCTACAGTGTTTCTGTTTTCCCGGACTGTTCATATTCTGTTCATTAAGCTTTCCTTCGTGTCCATATTAATTTCTAACTTGTTTATAACTCCGAAAAGTTGTCCAAATCACTTTAAAGCATTTCAAGACTATTTTCAAGCATTTCAAATATCGTCCAAGTACTTCAATAAGTGCACTTTACCTACAAAACATAAAATACCATATTTTAGACATGTAGAATATAATTAAAATTCTAACTTTGTTTAAATACACATCTAAACTACTAATAACTACAAAATCATTAATAATTAAACTAAAATACTAATATTTATCTTAATCTAAATAAATCATAACTAACTCTAAATTAACCTAATCTATACTAGCAAATAAGGTAAAAAGACATATAAAATAGATATGGATTTCATACTTATCACTAACCCATAAGGACCTAACCGGAGTGGAAGGGCATGGCCCACAACTGCACCTGAACAGAAGTGGTTAGAGACGCCAACCAAGCAGGATGTCAGCGACCCTAATTGCGTGTACACTAAAAAGATCCTCAATAGATCTGCGGTGAGCCCGGCTCACAAAGAACTCCCTCCAATGGGGAGGTGCAATTACACGGTCAAATCAGCGACTCCTCAATAGAGCTAAAACTCAAGAAACCATTCTGAACCCTATCTTGCTCATTTATAAGCCAGGATTGCGAATGACTATCCCAAACCCTATTAGTCCTTTATAGACTAAGGTTTACAACTCAAGACATACCATCGGTTCATCAACCAAAGCAAATCATCAGGTCAAAGGCTTTGTTCACTATATGAACTAGTCCTAGACCCCTCTGAGGTATTTTAGTCTTTATCTTGATTAGGTAATCTCGCCCAATCCAAAGCTATCAAACCCTATTAATTAATCTTTCAATAATCTTAAGATAGTGATAAATTACTATCACAACATCAATATCAAAAATCAAAATAAAGAACAACATAAACCATAAGAACTACACAGGTCTAGGCAGATCATAATATCAATGATAAAATCCATTAATGATATTAAATTGTTCAAGCTCACATGCCTAACCCTCCTTAGGTTAGCTTATTAATCTTTATGAAACTGGTCATAATGCACCAAAGGGCATTGAGTAATTATTTAACATTGGGTACAATCCTCTCTACACTCGGGTAAGTCTTTAACCTCTCAAAAGGTTTCAGCATCACATTGGCCCATTAATAACATCCACACGAATGCGGGCCAGTTTGCATAGGGGTATTTATGTTATTTGGTTTAAAGCCTTAATGACATCTAACGGGTCTAAGATTTAACTCAAGCATACTACTTGACTTCATGGACTATGTGTAATTTTCCTGGCATGTGACGGGGTCGTGAACCCCTTGAACCGACCTAGGTTTGCTTATCGGTTTACTATAAACCCTAAGGATAAAAGGGTCAATTATCTACTCACTGGGATTTTTTTCTCACTAAGTGGTTTAGCCTATAATTAGCTTACACATTAAAATATCACTGAGAATTTTTCCACTTTTTAGATCAACTCATAGGCCTTTGAACCGGAGCCTCTAAATCAGGTAAGCGATTTTCACACAATAACTTAACTACCAGGGGTAAAAAGGTCACTTTATAATTTTTGGGATTTTTTCCCAAGCTGAAACTTGGTTAGAATAATCCCAAACCTCTACAGGTCCAATAATAAATTTCTAGGATTTTTTTTGACACAATTAACCCCCTGAACAGAACCTGGTTCAGGGAATATAAATTATGTTTTTTTAAAAAAAATAGGACCGGATCGAATCGGGTTGGATTACCCGACCCGGTCCAGGGAGCAAACGACCTGTGAGGCTCATCCTCCCCATGACTGGCCAGAGGCCGTTCGGCCTATGGCGATGCCACTTTTCCCCTAGGCGTCCCGGCAGGCGAGGCCAAGGCTAGTTGGATCGCCGTCGCCCGGTGAATCTGACGGACTCGGCCTTGCCTCCATCTGGTGGCTGGCCGGGGACAAAGCGGCCTCTTTTTATTCCTTTTTTGTAAAATCCACCAGAGGCATTGCGATGTCAGGCCGCCACGGCCGGCCAATGGGCCTGGCCAGACCGGATCGCCACCTTCCGGTGATTCTGTCCAGCCAGGACCCGCCTCCAGCCGGAGCTATGCCAAGCCACCGCACAAATCCCTTTTTTTTTCTCAAGCAGAGATCCGGCGGTCTGCGCAGTGGCAATCCGCCACCGCCTCAGCCACTGGAGCCAAGGCCGCTGCGGCCAAAGCGAGGACTGTTGCGTCTCGGGTTAGGTCGCTACTGTTCGGACAACGGGAAAGTTAATTACTGTTCACAATATTAGTGTAAACAGTAACTACAGAGATCCACATAAATTTCAATTAAACCAATTAACAAATTATTAACTAATCACAACTCGAAATCTTACATATGAGGCTGAGTTGTTGTCGATCCACCGTCGTTGAAGCGTCACCGAAAAATTTCATCCATGTCTCTTTCTTTCCTCTCCTAAAAAATCCCCATTCTCTGCACTGATCGGGCAAAAGACCCCCAAATTGTGCCCTAAGAAGGCCTTTTATAGGTATGGAATTAGGGCTCCTAATCCCATGAGGAATTAGACCTCAAAAACCCAATTTTGGAACAGTAATTTATCGGGCCCACATCGCAACTTAAACATACAGTTCGCGCGTTTAATTCAGGTAAATGGGTCCTGCACGATATGTTCAACTTCATACGGTCGTTTCTCTCTCATCCGGACTCCGATTCGCGCGTTCTTGGTGGCGTTTCAAAGCTCTTTCCGCCTACTTTCTAATAGAGTTTTAGTTTCAGCCCCAAATTCTATCTAGGGAAAAAGTTATTCTAATAAGAATGTCAATAGGTCAAACACCATAATTTCCACGTATTTAAATTTTGAAGCTCGGGAAAATTAGGGATATTACAAAGTCGCTAAGAGGGAGTTTCCGGAAGAACTCGGTGTCTAGAAACTCGCCAGAGAATATGTTGTAGGAGATATTGAGGCTGACAAGGTTATGAAGCTCCCCTAGGGCTTCCAGACCACCTAAGAGATTGTTGGGCAGGGGAGGTGGTGGATTCCCCAGATAGCCCGGCTGCCTTGCTTGGAGGGGAAGGTAGACTAGCAGCCGTCGGAGCTCGAGCAGGGGCCTCGCCCTTCTTCTTCTTTTTAGACTTGCTTTGCGCCAGCGTTGGGACCTCATTGGCCCGGGAAGCCGAAGGACTTCAACCAATCTAGCAAGTCATGTCTCTCTCTTTCTCTGTTTACTTTGCCACCAGAGCGTCTTCTTCATCTGTTCGCTCCTCCAATTCTAGAATTTGCAGAAGAAGCAATTGGTGTGGGGGAGGCGGGGAGCCGGCCTTGAGAGTCTCGCGACTTGCATTTCGGAGGTGGGATGTGGGGGAGGCTGGGAGCCGGCCTTGAGAGTCTCGCGACTTGCATTCCAGAGGTGGGAAGGGGACTTGACTGCCCGAGGTCCAAAGTCTAGAGTTAAAGAAAAGTCATGGAGGAATAGAGGCCCTGCCCAGTCCCACCATGAACGAAGAGCTCTAGAGAAAATCATGGGGTGCAGTTTGTGTCTTTCATGGCATTTGCGAAAATTAGAATTATTCAAACTTTTAACTTAGATGGGTTCATTCGTGAGTCATGTCAGCCCCATTAGCATGCATCCAGCATATCTCGTGGCCACGTGCGTTTCAAATATGAGTAGTGGTAATTTTGCCCTTTAGAACGACGAAATCGCCTTAAAGTGATTTCGTCGTTCGAAAGGACAAAATCGGGTCATTAACCCATATCTTTTAACCTAATTTTGTCTTTTAGAAAGACGAAATCAACTTAAATGTGATTTTTATATAAATTTTTTTTAAAAAAGTCACGCAAGTATTAGCTGCTTGGCTGACGTCTATGTGGCAAAAAGCAATACCACGTTAAAAAATATGATCCGAATTGATAATTATTTATTTTTTAATTATTATTTAAATAATTTTCCCATTAATATATGTCTCAAGCTTTTTGGCCTTTAAAAAAACCTCTGAAGGGATAAGAATGAAACGCATTATTAATACTAAAAACTTAAGATGTTTATGAGTATACTTTTTTATTTTTAAATTTGTAAAGAAAAAAGAATTTAAAATTTATATAACTCGTATTTAAAAATATCACTAATGGAAACATAATGTGTTAGTTGAATGAGATTATGGTCAAGTAAAATTTGTCGGTTGAGCCGCAATAACAAAGTGGGTAAGTTTTTGATGGGCATAATTAGATCACGTCAAATCTAGCCAAATGCCAGAAATAAAAGTACAACACTGACAGAGGTAAGTGAGGTGGGGCCGGAGTTGGCCATATAGGTAGGGGAGGTTAGGGCTGCAAAAAAACACGGGCAGCCCGAAGCCTCACCGGACCTGGCCTAAAATTTTGTACAGTTAGGCTTTAAAACATTGTAAATAAAATGTGTTGGGCTTAAAATTTTAAAATTTATAAAATATTGGGTCGGGCTCGGGATTAGGCCAAAAATGCGTAAAAGCCCGGCCCAACCCGGCCCATTTCAGCCCGCTTATTTTTTAAGCCTCACCATTTCACAGTTTTTTTTTTAAACCTGTTTATTTTTAAGACATTTTAATTCCCATTTGTTTCATCGTATCTGATCGAATTGATTTTTTTGCCTGTTCTCTTTGTTGATTTTTCTCCTGGATTTCCGCCTTAGATGGATATTTGCATCCGAGTTTCGTAAGAAACTCCGAGGAGTTATTTGGAGTTTCGGTGTTGAGGTTGCAGATCTGCGAAGTGGGTTCTGGTTGAGTGGTATCATGGGAGGAGGCATCGATCTTGTGTATGGGGAGGTTGCAGTTGTTACCGGAGGGGGGCATAAATGGGAAGGTCGAGCCCTTGCCGGAGGAGTTCAACCCGCAAGAGTTGCCCGCGGAGATTGAGAATGGCGGGGGCAGAAATGGAGGAGGCGAGATGAAGGAACTGAGGGAGATTGTGCTTGGTAGGAATGTGCACACAATGTCTCTAGTTGTCATGGAATTGGAGGCCGACGATGAGGTTACAGGAGGCTAGATGATGGGGAATAGAGAGAAAGTAGAAGACTTTTTATGTTTATTGCAGTAAAATTATTTGAACTTTAGTATTTTTTATATCAACCGTTTAATTGCATTGTCTGTCGCTTCATACAATTATTGAGCAGTCCAAAAAAAAAAAAAGCATTCCACGACTTGAGGTACTCAGAGACGAATGCATGAAATAATCAATTTTGCGTAATTACTTCTGGCCAGTGGTCAATTTTTGCGATTTCATTACATCTGTCAATTTGCTACCATGTTTAACAAAAAGACTGGGAATGCCGCTACTAATTGTTCTCTCTCTTTTTAGTCCAATGAGGAAGAATCAGTAACATTTAGATCTTATCGTAATAATTAGCTGAATTTTCTGGTGTCCGAGTTATCTAATTACCTCTTAAGGTAGCTTTGGATTTGTGCCCTTATGAAGGCTTTCTTTCTATTCTTAACTGGTAAACGAGAAAATTTGTGAGTTTGTGTTGTTGGTATCTTTTATCCTGTGCTGTGAGACTTAATCATCCTCTCTTTTTTGATTGGTGATTTTACTCTGTTTCATTTGTCAGGCCTTCAGCAAGGAGGATAGAACAATGCTGGACCGGAAAGAATTATTTAGAAACATTTTGAGGAAAGCAGCCCATGCATGGAAGCGTATCAATGAGCTCCATCTTACAGGTTTCCCTACGTTATGGATTATGCTCTCAGGATAAAGTGCTGCTCATTTGTTTTTTTAAGACGTGTAAGAATCTAACAGAGTTTATTGCGTGGCAGACGAAGAGACATCAAAGTTAAGGTTTTTTGTGGATGAATGTGCTTACACGGATCTACACTGGGTGAGTATTTGTTTTTTGAAAGATTTCCATTATGAACTATACTACGGTGTTTATTTTCTTATTAGCATTGAATTTGGGAAGCTTGCAATATTTTTAAATGTGGTTAGTCACTTGTCAGAGCCTACATCTTAAGAAATTTAAGTCACTAGTACTTTGAATCAATTCTGTATCCAGGGCATGTTTGTTCCCGCTATTAAAGGGCAAGGAACAGATGAGGAGTAAAAGAAATGGCTTCCACTGGCTTATAAGATGCAAATAATTGGTTGTTAATAATTTCCTTGCCGCTCTCCTACTTCTTCCATCGTCTCTTGCTTCTTCCGTTGCTCTACAGCCCTATTTGCGGTACAAAGATGTGTTTTTTACTATGGACGTAGAGAAATGGCCCATTTCCTCAATCTATTTCAAAGTAGGTATGCTTTAGTGCATTTTTTATAATTTTTGTTATCTGGAGGCTGACTGTTAATTTGAATTTGTATTTTCATTTTTAGATTAAAAATTAAAAATTATATTTTCATTTTTGGATTAAATCAATGTGCGGTTTTACATGTGGGCTACTTTGAACTTTTACTCAGGCATAATTGACAAAGGTTTTGGTATTTGTTTTCGGACTTTCTTGTTGCAATTTCGGCTCGAAAGCCCGTGGCCCAGTTGGAGCCCGTTAAAATTTTGGGCCGGGTTGAAATTTTAAACCTAGTGCTTTAGGCCTAATTTTAAAAAAATAATAATTTATGGGCCGGGCTTGGGCTTGCCCAGCCCGTTAGGGCCCGGCCCATTTTCAGCCCTAGGGGGAGGTAGCAATAATAACAAATAGATGAGGATGTTAAGTATAATTAGATAAGTTATTTAAGTTGGAGTTGAAAGAATGGGTAAGAATAGTTAGGTTCATATACGAGACCAATTACATGTATATAATTTTTTTTACAATATTATATAAATTTAATAAATATTTTTTTAAAAAGATCAAGGGCAAGCCATTTTGATTATGATCTCATATTATAATTTGAAGGTCCGAGTTATAATTTGAAGGTCCTATGTAGCTTTAGGTAGTTATTTTACTTTTGATATTAAAATAATTATAAATTTTATTTATGTAGAATGGTACTTCGCATCAATGTCCGTTCATTTATGCCCTTATTTTTTATTAAAAAAATTTATCTCATTTTATATTAATAGTTATATTTAAAAATTATAATAATTTTTATTAAATAGTAAAATTTATATATAAGAAAAAATAAATTTATGATAATTTTTTTAATTATCTAACTACTTTATTTAAGTAAAATAAAATTATTAATATATAATAACTTTTTTATTAAATAAAATTATATTAATGAGCTCGAATATTTCCCCACCCCATAAGGCATAATACTTTTACTCCCAAGCTTAAAATCCGAAAATCCATGAGCTCGTGATAATATCGGCTTATACAATCACCTGTGAGCCCGGCTAATATAAACATTTTCATGTATAATATATTATTTTGGTAAAATAAATTTCATCCATCTTCTCACTAAAAAAATTGTCCTTTCTAACTTATTAATGATTTAGGTGTCCAATCAAAATGCTTCATGTCAAAGTCGAGGAAATCTCCTATTGTCACATCGATATCGATTTGGATGATGTCCAGCGAGTTACGCAACCCAAACGAACACATCATCGCCTACTCTGCATGCAATATCATCACAAATTAATAGCGGACACATAAAATAGAATATCACAGATTAACCATCAAATCCTTATGTACGTGTTGTTGAGGATTGTTACATTAACGAGGGTAGTTTAAATACAATTTATAATTATTATATATACATATATTAATTAAATAAAAAAAAATTAAACCTGATTCGAGGCATGTTATATATTGTTATTTCAACAGATACGCTGTCCTCTATACACAAGCATTTAATTTTATTTTGTTCCTAAGATATAACAAACTACATTGCCAGTTTGATGGTGTACTTCTAGACAAATAAACCGGATCTCGATCAGAATTGCTAGTGCTTAATGATAAACTAAAAAATGAGAGAGAATAAATCTTTCAGAATTTTTCTCTGGTTAATTTTTCTTAGACAACTAGAGAGGAAGAAATATATTCTTTGTGTTTTTCACTATGTATGATAAAACTCTCTCGTCGGTGATTATAAGACACTCTCCAGGAAGCCGAAACAGCTAAGTGATTATTAACCATCACATCTCCACTTTTTAGGAGTCAAACAGCTAAATTTTTATCAAAACCCGATACTCTTTGATTAATATAGGACGTCACAAATGGGATGCCTTATCACGCACTAACTGTCACAAGCAAAAATGCGTTCCAATTTTAACAAAGTCAAATAAAATGGATGTCACGCCCCAGTACTGCCCGACCCGAGCCGAACCCGGTCTAAGGCCGAACTAATGTACGGGGGCAACGAATTGAAACGATTAAGGAAAATAGTGGAAGACTTGTGCCCCAACTATGGGTAATCTAACTACAACGGAGTTTACACACTATTTTGATGAAGAGTAAATAGGTAGAACTAAAGAGTTAAACTCTAATCAAATCATAATCTCAAACCCACATACAAATAATTCATAGCCTCACACTTGGCTCCAAAACAAGTCTCAAAGAAACTAAAAACATAGTATCTCACACGACATACCACACTAGATTCTTAGGGTACAGATGACACTCATAATAATAATATCAAATTTGCAAGATAAGTACACAACTCGTCCCCACATAATTTCATTTCTCTAAACTCAACTCGGGGAGTATACACGTTCCACACAGGAACTTAAATCGAAAACACGTCCTTTCGGACCAACCAAGTTTCGATTAATTCACCGAGCGATTAATCTGACACACAATTTCAAGCATTGCATACAATCGGTTAATTTCGATTAAACATCAGTGAAACTTCGTCCATGAATAATGATCCATGATGCATGCTAACATGCTACATCCGTGAGCAAGACCAACATGACTTCCAACACATGGAACGTGGTCCTAATCAGTCCCCTCATACATCATAATCGCCTCATAATTAACTACAATGTCATAGTAAATTCCCTATACGTGTGTGATCATGCATATCTAAGCATACAATCAATGCTTTGATATAAACTCATAATGCAACCTATGCATGCTTAACCTATTCAAAATAATGAATTCTAACTGAACTCACAAGCAAAATCCACCACAAAGCTTAAATCTATCCGTGTGAAATTGAACATTCTCATCCAGAACAATGATTTTTCCACACATTAATCATCCATCACCCATAAATTATACTCATTATAGGAGAACTCATCCCACCATTTTTTCTCATAACATCCCTGCTGGAAACATATTCCAATCACAAGAATTGCCGACATGCATAAGTTCAAGGTACTTCAATATCAATATACATAACTATCAACCTAATATCATGCCATAAGACTATACTTAAACATATTCCATAAATTTTCCATCAATAATTCTACACCTCTAGAGCCTAATATCATCATATAATACCTCTCATAACTATTATAATCATCAAATGAAGTAAAACATTGAAATGTGCATAAGTTTCAAAAATAGCAAAAACTACTGTATAGCCGTTCGAACGCCATGCATGGCCGTTTGATTGACTATACTGCAAATCAGTCAAAAATGTAGTGTTGCAGTTCTAACGCCCTAACAAGCCGTTTTAACACCAACACAGAAATTTTGACCTTCTTCATTTCGAATTTCAAAACCGAAACATAATGAAAACACCTTAAAATATTCATCTATGGTACCAAACTTATCAAAAACTCATGAAACCTTCCAGAACACTAATCTATACCATTCTAAAATAAAGCCCTAAGAAATCGGATCAAGAAATTAACATTTACTAATCTCACTATTAAAGCACTAAATCAAACAAATCCATTCCAAATAAACTATAAAAATCGAGATTTTTCCATAAGACCACTGAGATTTGAAGACCCATTACCTTGTCACTTGTTTAGATTCGGAATTGACCTTCACCCTTTTTGGAAACCTCCCAAAAACATAGTGTCTAAGGTAAACTCTATTAAAAATCGATTTAACATTGAAAAACTTGAAGAAATCTTAGATCTAGGGTTTGTTAAATATAAAAAACGAATTTTGTTAAGTAGGGTTTGAAGTAAAGGAGTAAATTAGTGACATTGAAGCTTGAAATCAAATCAAATCAAATCAAAGGGAAAATGTTAGATTAAGAAAAGATTAGGATAATATCTAGGGTTTAAGCTTAATTAAGGAATAACATACCTTAATCTCCTCTAATCCGGGCCTAATTGGTGAAATAGACCCTAATCACCTCTTCTCAACCTATTCCTAAAATAAAAATGGCTCAACCTTTTCCCTTTTATAGTAGGGTTCTGGGGTGCACTTAATGAACTAATAGGGAATTTTGGGCTAAAAATGGGTATTTTACAAATTTGAGCACTAATTAAATCTGGAAAAATTTTAAAAATTATTGTATGAGCTTAAGTTGATGTCTGGGGCATTTTGGTCTAAAAATCTTAATTTCGTTGGTGGGGCCACAAGGGGTCTCGCCAAACCCTAATTTTTTAAAAAATTAGTGAAAAAATAGAAAAATCCTAAAAAATTAGAATTGACTAAAAATCACTTAAAACTTATAAATGTAGAGTTAGTTTTGCTTAAAACCTTCAGAAATCTTATTTATCTTAAAAAACTACAGAATTTTGATTAAAAAATGCGTAAACCACACTTTAATCGATAAATAACATTAAAATAAACCGATTAAAAAATGAGAGTCCATACAACGGCGCCCCAGTTCCACATATTTATATCACGTCAAAATCCAACAACCCTACCATGACTTGATATAAAACCCGTCCATATAAACACAAAAAATTTATAAGACACAGAATGCGACTTTGTGCAATAGTACTCCAAGTTTTTAGCGATAGGCACCTTGCGGCTTTGAACCTACACTTAGTTTGATATGCCGCCACTCTCACAAGTTTGAAGTGAACTAAGTCTAAAACTTGAACCTTAAAGCAAGAATTTTGACAAACCTAATAGATAGAGTAACTCATATTTCGAGATCATTCGGGGTAGCGCTTTACGGCAATGCGCTTTTATCTTTTCATGAGTTGCACGTTAGAGAACAAGCCCGCGTTCTCTTTAACTGCGACCTCAATGGCACTCATATAGGTGATAGTCTCCAAAGGTAATATGCATAACAATACCCTGCTATATAAGCCTTGACTTCATTAAGACATTCGTCAACTTGGTTTATATGCATTAAGAGCACTCTCATCTTAACACAAGAATGAACATACAATATTTAATAGTGCTTTTTCCAAGTCACGCATCAACTTGTTTTTACCAATTGAATCTTCGTAGTGGGATCTCCACGCGGAGAGATAGGGTTGCTACTAACGATGACTTAATTATAGGCTTTCTACCCCATTCCCCTAGATGACTTAAGGATTTGCCCTACCGACAACCCTTTTGTAAATGAATCAGCCAAATCATCTACTGATTGTATGAAACTTAAGGTAATGACTCTAGAAGCAGTCAACTTGCGCAAGATTTTATACCTTAGTTCAATATGCCTGGAGGACCTCTTATTATGATTCTTATTCTTAACCTTCTTTAGAGCTAATTGGCTATCACAATGAATCAATATCTTAAGATTTGACTTATTCAACCAGGGTATATCTATTAAAAGATCGTTAAGTCATTCCCCAATTCCATTAGTTTTATCAAGAGCTACTAACTTAGCGTCCATAGTTGATCTTGTTATCATTGTTTGTTTTGAAGACTTCCATGCAACAGCCTCACCACACAGTGTAAACACATAACCACTAATAGCATTGGTTTCATCAGAATCTGATATCTAATTTGCATCATTGTATCCTTCTAATATAGTAGGAAACCCAGAATAATGTAAACCAAAGTTTATACTTCCTTTTTGATATCTGAATACTCTTTTAATGGCAGTCCAATGAGTTTCATTAGTGCTCTTAGTATATCTACTTAGTCTTCCCACAATATTGGATATATACGGTCTACTATAGTTAGCCAGATAACTCAAACTTCCTATTAGTTGTGGATATCTAAGTTGTGATACACTTTCCCCATAATATTTCTTAAGTCTTACACTTTCATCATATGGCGTATTGACAAGTTTTTTATTGAAGTATCCATACTTCTTTAGTATTTTCACCACATAGTGTGATTGATTCACAACTATTCCTTGAGAAGTCTTATCAATTTTCAAGCCTAATATAACATTTGCAAGACCTAAATCTTTCATATCAAAATTTTCATTAATAAAGCCCTTAGTGTAAGGACCCTCATCTTTAAACCGGTTTTGGTTTTCTTTAATTATGGGTTATCGTGAGATTTACACGTTTTCTGATCTTATTCGGTGATTTTGTAAATAAATAGTGTTTGTGATGGTTTTAACCAAAATTAACTTCAATATTAGTGGTTTTAAGTGATTTTAAACCAAATGTGAATTTTTGAGATTTTTCAGAATTTTCACTATTTTCCCAAAAATTAGGGTTTTGGCGGGACCCCTGTGGGCCCCACGGTCAAAAATTTTATTTTTGTGTCAAATGACCCTAGACATATACTTAAGGTCACACAAAAATTTTCAGAATTTTATTAGGCTTAATTCGTGCTTAAATTTGCAAAATAACCACTTTTAGCCTACTTTTCATATGTACACCCCAAAACTTACCTATGCCTACCCCAACCCTTACTATAAAAGGGCAAACCAGAGCCATTTCTATTTTTGGGAATAGGCTAAGGAAGGAGGTCTGGCCTAATCCCCACTTAGGCCCGAATTAGAAGCCGATTAAGGTAAACTTGCTCTAATTAAGCACTAATCCATGGCTTTTCTCTTAATTTCTTCCAAATCTACCATTTTCCCCTTTGATTCAATTCGTTTTTGACCATCAAAAGCTACTGATTTGTGTTTTACTACAAACCCTAACTTTCAAAATTCGATTTTTACTACCAACAAGCCCTAGATCTAAGATTTAATTAAGGATTTCTTAAGTAAATCGATTTCTATTGGTGTTTGATTCAAACTCATTGTGTTTTCAAGGATTTCAAGAAGGGTGACTCTTCAATCCGAGCTTAATCAAGTGCTGAGGTAATGGGTCTTCAAAATCTCTGTTTATCCATGGTAAAACTCTTCATTTTTGGCTTATTTCGAAATGGTTTGCTTGATTTAGTGTGTTAATGGTAAGATTAGAAAATGGAATTATTTAATCCCGATTTCTTAGAGTTTTGCATTATTATGGTTTGGTTTGATATTCTGGAAGTCAAGGAGGACTTTTGATGATGATTAGGGTGTTAGATGTGGATTTGAAGTGTTTTCTATGGTGTTTCGGTTTGGATTTGCGAAAGGAAGAAGATGACTGTTCTGCCGTGTTGGCGATCAATCGGCTGAACTGAAATTTTCAAAATTTTGCGTGTAACCGATCGAATGGCCTGAAGGGCGATCGATCGGCTACACAGAAAATTGCATGTTGAGTGTATGATGCCTATTTTGATGATTCCACTTTGGCTTGCCAATTTTATATGAATGTGGAGTGTTTTAAGCTATGTTAGGCTACTGGAAATGCATGCTATTGAGTTTATGGAGTTGAGATAT
This sequence comes from Saururus chinensis, assembly GCA_035235625.1. Lineage (NCBI taxonomy): Eukaryota > Viridiplantae > Streptophyta > Magnoliopsida > Piperales > Saururaceae > Saururus > Saururus chinensis. The sequence continues at coordinate 4,716,886 of CP141143.1, forward strand.
ATGCTTAGTGATGGTGGAATGACTTATGTTTTGTGGCATGATGTTGGAATCGTTATTTTGAAATTATGAATAGTTGTTTCCCTTTGGTTAAGCATATTTCAGTAGGACTACAATCATTGTTGGACAGATTTGTCATGATAAATTGTGATTAATGGTGTGTGAATGTTGGTGAATGTCATGACTCAATGATGAAATGAGTGATGTTATAGGTGTTTAGCCTTTGTGGTTGAGTTTTGAATTTAACTATGATTTCAACGATTCTTCTACTATGATTTCCATTTGGAATTCATGTTTAGGTAGAAATTCACATGTGTAGTGTGGTGGTGAGTTGATTTTCAAGCATGTTAATATGCATCATGTGAAAGGCTTCTACTAGTTACACACACACACACATGTGGGGGTGAAATGATGATGTTGAAGCTTAATATCGTGATTATGAATGATGCATTAGGGGCTGGTGAGAGCACTAATCATGATTAGGGTTCATGTATGCTTTGCCCACGCATGTACCATGCTGCACGCATCATGAAAATGGATTTCCAATTGAGGCTTCATCGTGATTAATCGAATTTGACCGATTGGATGCAATGTGATGGAATTGTGTGCCGGGTTTATCGGTCGTGGATTAATCGCAAGTTGATTGGTCCGAAAGGACATATTTTGATTTGAAGTTCCTGTGTGGAACGATTTGAAGTTCCTGTGTGGAACGATTTGGAGTTCCTGTGTGGAACGAGTGCACTCCCCGGGTTGAGTCTTGTTTAATGGAATGATGTGGGGACGAGTTGTGTACTTGTCTTGCGGATATGTGAGAATATCATTATGTGTGTCATCTGGACCCTGAGAATCCAGTGTGGTATGCCGTGTGCACCCTGCTACCACGTGTTCTAGGGTTCTCTGTGTGAGAACTCGGGCTCTTCCCTCCGCAGGAGATGTCCCTGGGCGAACACCCCTGCTCTAGATTCTCTGTGTGAGAATGGGACATCCTTGGCCAGGATCGTCCAGGGCGAGCAGTATTAGGGATTGACAACCCCGATCTTTCTTTAATTATTGTGTAGAATTTTGTACCATGACACGCCTTCGTGGCCTTGTCTATGCTCCCGTCTGTGTGACGTCAATGTGTGATTACTCCTTGATGGAGGTTGATTGTGATAACATTATGCATGTGGAAATATGTATGTTAGAGATACATCCATGCATGTTGATTTTGATGTTATGCATGTGGAATATGTACGTTAGAGATACATCCATGCGGGATTGGTTATGATGTGAATGCATGTGGGAATATGTATGCTAGAGATACATCCATGCAGGTTGAATTATGCATTTTTATGCAGTGTTAAGTGATATGAATGTGTGATCAGAAAGTGATGCACCATGTAAATCTTTGATCTGAAACGATCTCATTTCTAAGCTATCGTATTTTCTACGTTGACAGTGATATTAAAACCATTGCTGAGTGTTAAAACTCACCCCTCTTTTGTGTTTTGATTTGGGGCTGCGTGGTGCGACACGCAGACGGACAGGATTGCCTCTTTGAGGAAAGGTCAGAGGTAGCTTGGGTGTGATGATGGAGATCGTTGCGTGACTTATCATCGTTTCTTTCATGCTTTATGTTCGAACCTTTGTGTAGGGTTCTTGTTGTGGTTTTATGTCACATGTTACAGTTATGTTTGCTTATGACTTATTTTGAGCCGGTGTGGGCTTTACTTAACTAAGCTTATGGGTTTGAGATTGTTGTTTACTTTGTGTTAAGCAACACCTTTTTCTTCCCTTTTATTTACTCTTGCTCAAAGGATTGTGCGCACTCCGTGTTGTTGTTAATCGCCCGTGGTTAGGGATTAAGTCTTCCGCTAGAATCGTTTCTCAATTTCACTTCGTCGCCCCCGCGCGCTTGACCGGCCCTTGGACCGGGTTCGGCTCGGGTCGGGCATCGCCGGGGCGTGACACTTAACCTTATTGATATAATCTACATTATCACGAAACAGTAATATATCATCCACATATAAGTAAAACATGACATAAGAGTGATCAAATGACTTCTAATATAAACATTTATAAGAAGTACAAACAATAAAATTATTAGAAAGAATAACATCATCAAACTTTTGATGCCACAGTTTATATGTCTGTTTTAAACCATAGAGAGATCTTACTAACTTATATATATTTTTTCTTGACCAGGAATTACAAAACCTTCAGGCTGCTCCATATAAATTTCTTCCTCTAATTCACCATTTAAAATTGCTATTTTGACATCTATTTGATGAATTTTGAGGTTATAATGAGCGACCAATGTAAGAAACACTCGAATTATAGTTATCATGGTCACAGGAGAATATGTGTCAAAGAAATCTTGACCTTCATTTTGACTATTTCCTTTAGCCACTAGTCTACCTTTGTACTTTTGAATGGATCTATCAGGATAATATTTTCTTTTAAATATCCACTTACATCCAATTTGTTTAAACCCTGGAGGTAGATTTGTTAAAACCCATGTCCCATGTACAAGTATTGAATTTATTTCACTTTGCATCACTTCCTTCCATAAATGTGCATCGCTAGACGACATAGTTTTATTAAAAGCCAAAGGATCCTCATTCCCCACCATGAAAGTATTGAAGTCATCCCCAAAGTTCTTCTCTATTCTAGTTCTTTTAGATCTCATAACTTCAACATTAGTTCCTGAATCTTCCATTCTAGGAGTTGAAAACGATGAAACATCTTCTTTATGCACTACAACCTTATTCTATTCCTTCATAGGAAACACATTCTCAAAGAATGTTGCATCATCGGATTCCTGAATAGTATTTGGAGCATAATCCTGCCGATCAGACCCAATTACTAAAAACCGATAAGCTCTGCTATTTTGTGCATAACCAATGAAAATTGCATTATAAGTTTTAGAACCTAATTTGTCCATCTTCATATTTAGGATTTTAACTTTAGCAAGACATCCTCAAACCTTAATGAACTTTAAACTTGATTTTCTTCATTTCATTAATTCATAAAGGGTTATATTTTATCCTTTATGAGGCACACGGTTTAAGATGATACATGCTAAAAGAATTGCTTCTCCCCATAGATTTTTAGGTAAACCTGAAGAAGGAAACATAAAATTTATCATATCTATAAAAGTTATATTCTTTCTTTCAGCTACACCATTAGATTCAAGAGAGTAAGGGGTTGTGGTTTTATGTATTATTCATTGATCTTTACAAAATTTACAAAATTGAAGAGAAAAATATTCCCCACCACGATCAAACCTTAGTCTCTTAATCTGCCTCTCAGTTTGATTCTTAGCCTCCATCTTATAAACCTTAAACTTCTCAAAAGCCCCATCTTTAGACTTAAGTAAGTACATATAACAAAATTTTGAGTAATCATCAATAAAAGTAATGAAATATCTCATACCACCCCTAGTCAATAATCCATTCAACTCACAAATGTCGGAGTGAATTAAATCAAGGAAGCATGTAGATCTAGCAATAGATTTATATGGTTTCCTTAGTTGTTTTGCTTGAACACAAACTTCACATTTATCAAGAGATTCAACATGTAATTTAGGAATCAAATCAAGATTCATCATTCTCTTAATTATTTAAAAATTCGCATGTCCTAGCCTCATATACCACATATCAAAAAAATCAATATGACAAATTAAATTTAATTTAAAGAGACCATCACACATATAGCCTTTACTAACAAAAGTACCATGTCTAGTTATTACAACTTTATTTGACTCAAACACTACTTTATATCATTATCTACTAAGAAGCACACCACTAACTAGGTTCTTCCTCACACTTAGCACATGTAACACATTATGGAGCGTCAGCGTGTTCCCTGTGTTCCCCGATGTAAGCCGGATGTCCACATTTCCAACTCCATGAACTCTAGCCACAGAGGAGTTCTCCATCATCACTGTCCTATCCTTTACTTCCTGATAGAAAGAAAAAAAAGAAACATCAATACCGATGTAAACAGTTGCCCCTGTATCAACCTACCAATCAGTAGGTTCATATCCCAACTTAATTTCAGAATTAGTTATTACTAACATGTCATTTGAAATAACCATATTAGCCTGAGTAGAAGATGCAGCCTAACCATGACTCTGGTCCTAGCCTTTCTTCTCTTTGTATTTATTTGCAAATGTCCAGGTTTTCCACAGACCCAGCAAACTTTCAACTTTTTGTCCTTTGGGATATTTGAACCAGGTTTGAGAGGCTGATTTTTAAACTTCTTGTTCTTCTTCTTGTTACCAAAAAACTTGGGTTTCCCTTCTACTACATTAGCTTAAGCACTATTATTGGCCACTGAAGAAGAACCTTGCAAGACTTTCATCTTACCCCTGTGTTTCTCTTCAATTTGAATGGCCACTATCAAGTCATCAATGGACATTGCCTCTTGTGCTTCAAGGTAATTTGGAAATCCTATCGTGAGGGCGGTAGTTTATCGATAAGAGCAAGAACTTGGAGCCTCTTGTTAACGGGAATTCCTTTCCCAATGATCTTAGCTAGCAAATTCTATATTTCAACTACCTAGTCTCTAACAGATTTGTTATCAACCATCTTATAGTCAAAATATTCTCCCACAACATATTTTTCTTCCCCTTCATGCTCTTTTCTAAATTTTTTATCAAGAGTATCTCATAATTCTTTGGCAGTTTTAGTGTTGACATGCAAATCATACAGTTCATTTCTCAAAACACTAAGAATTTGACCATGGCATAGTTCATCATTTAGTTTGAATTTCTTACTATCATGAGTCTTAGCAATTCCAACATCAAAAGAACTAGCAGTCTTTTTAGATTCAAAAGAGACAGTTTTATCAACAACATCATCAGAAACCACATAGAATATGTTCAATTATGTCAGCCAAAATTTCATCTTTGTCTGTCATCTCATAAAATTTTTCCATCAAACTTCTTAGGTTTCAGAGATTTGTCAACACCCATAATTGCAGTAGTATTCAATCAACACAATCAAAATATTTGTTTCAAGATTGTTGGGATTGTCACATTAATGAGGGCAGATTGAATAAAATTAACAATTATCATACAAATCATCACATATAAATATATTAGAAAATATATTAATTAAATACCGAAAAGAAGAGAAATGTTAACCTGGTTCGAGGCGCGTTACACGCTGTCCTTGAAACAGATACGCCGCCCTCCATGCATGGGCATTCAATTGCATTATGTTCTTGAGATACAACGAACCACACTGCCCATTTAATGGTGCACTTCCACACAAACAGACTGGATCTCGATTAGAAGAGTTGCTACTACTCAATGATATACTCAAAAATCAAAGAGAAAAGAAAGAATAAATCTTTCAGAATTTTTCTCAAAGAACCAGAGGGAACCAGAGAGGAAGAAGTGTATTCTCTGTGTTTTTCGTTTTGTATGATAAAATTCTCCTATCAGTGATTATAAGACGGTCTCCATGAAGCCGAAACGGCTAAGTGATTATCAACCATTGCGTCTCCACTTTTTAGGAGTCAAATGGCTAAATTTTTATCAAAACCCGATACTCTTTGATCAATATAGGACATCACAAATGAGATGCCTTATCACACACTAACCGTCACAAGCAAAAACGTGTTCTGGTTTTAACAAAATCAAATAAAACAACGCCCCGGTTCCACATATTTATATCATGTCAAAATCCAACATATGTTAACCATTTTGCTTAAAATTTTAATATTAAACTATTATAAAAAACAGCACTTTATAGATTTTTAACTATAATACTTATATTTTTTTTCTTTTATTATTTATTATTTTTTAATTTTATTCTAATTTACAGGGACTTTTTAAGGTTACTTCTTATGTTTCTAAACTCGAATTCACATAATTTTGATAATGTTTAATTTGTCTTACATAACTTTATAAATTGAGTGGCAATATGTAGTTGTTACTATATATTTTCATAGAGGGCTCTATTTTTGTGCCACATTTACATGGATTGTAATTTACATTATTGATGTTTATTTCTTATGATATTGGGCATGTTAAAATAATTTATTAAGGAAGAGTTTTTCATGTACCTCTATAACAATAAACTCAGTGTAAAGTATGCATTTGAGTTATTGATATTTCATATCAAATAGCGTATATATTAAACACTTTAGTGTAAGTGATACGCTAATGCTTGCTAGCATGTGCACAATTGATCTCATAAAATAATAGCTCTTGTGCATACCTTAAGTTGGGCTCATTGTCAATTAAGAACATGAAAAATTCTTCCCTTGTAATGTCTTTTAAAATAGTTTAATAATTACCAATTTATAATTTTTACTTTCATGAATAGTAAATGTATTTAGATGAATAAGTCCACCTCCATAATAATGTATCCCTAATTCTCTTACTAACCTTAATAAGGATTCTTATTATAAAGTATAAATTTATAAGTAAAAACTTAACATGTATCGGGTTATATTGAAAAAATCTACTCGACCCGATGCAAAATATTGGAACTTGATATGATGGCTCACATTTCATCCATCCCCTTAGTATTACGAGTTATGAGTTGGCACGTGTCAGGTGACATAAATAGGTCATGTAATTATAATATTAGTTATTTTAATATTTATGTATAAATAAGTAAATTAATGGGATCTACCAACATCATTATCCTTGAATTCTGTGTCTAAATTTTGAAGAAAATGATCTTAATTTTAAACATTTTAACTATAATATACTAGGCTGATGAACTACAAATGGGATAAGTTGGTAAAAGAATAAGCCCATAGTCAAGTTGTTTATATAGAATGACTATATAATTCATTTTACGAATTGTAGAACTTTTTCATAAAATTGATGGTAAAACATTAATATCATGATAATCATTAATATATCCTCAATATCTAGCAATATGTATTAATTAAAATAAAAAAGGATGCACATGTTTCTCTTGCGCTATTGATAGCCATGTAAAGTGTGCTCTATTTGACTTTTTTTTTTTTTTTTTTGCACCATGCTCAAGCAATTTTCTCCCTTATGTTCTTTTGTCTCAAATAATGTTTGCAAAAGTATAAAACAGCCAACAATCAACAATCAATTACCTCTCTCTCACCTCTCATATCATGCCTTCATAATGTGTTATACTGTTATACCACATGTTGGAGCTTGTAACTACCAAAATCGATACAAAAATTATAGAAGATGAAAAAATAAATTTTGCTAAACTATAACAAGCACAATAATTAGACTACAAATATACATAGATATATAAATAATATATTGATAAAGTTGTATCTAATCTTATAAGTTATGTAATGTATATTTTCAATGTTTTAAAAAAAGATTAAGAATACTTTTAAAATCAAATAGCACATGCATTGCACGTGCATTCTTGCTAGTAACAAGAAAAGAATCGATTGTTTATAACTTTGGGCTCTGTCATGTCAATGTAGTAGTATTTTATTTAAAAGCTTAAATTGTTAAAAAAGGGATTAATTCTATTTACTAACGAATCTGAAACAGAAACCAGAAAATTTTCCGCTATTGATAAAAACAAGTCATGAAACTTCGACAAAGCCCTTCATCTTATTATTGGGAAGATTTTAGAATAAGCCCACCTAGAATGAGTTTCCTATTGGGCACATTTTAGTTATAAGTGGGTGCAAATGGTTATCCTTTGGGTTGTAGCCGGTTTCTACTGTCACATGCCCGTCTGCAATAGGAGGCTCAATTCAGGCTCATTTGGTGTACGTTAATATCTTCCCTTGTTCTTATTTTTTATTTTAAATTAGGCTAAGCCATAATGTTACTGTCGCACTGGTGAGTGGTGGTGTTCTTCTGAATGAGGTATGAGTTGTGGTGTCAGAGGACTATTTAGTTCTATTGAGGATCAGACAATGATCTCCGTCTTAATTTAATAGCTCCAATAGAAAAAAATTCATGTTCTATTTTAATTGCTCTATTTCTCTAATTTAAGCCATTAGATGCAGTTTTGAAAGCTTCTCACAAAACTCAACCTTCTCCCTCCTTGCACTTCGTCCTCTCCACCCTCACCTCCCCTTTCTCCTCTCTTCCCGCTCAACTCGATTCCCTCCACACCCTTCATCGCCTCTTCAGTTCCACTCTCGCTATTTCTTGCCAAATCACCGACTCCAGCACTGTCTCCACAATCCTCCGCCTCGTCGGTTCCTCGGACCTGGCCTTGAGTCTCACTTTGAAATAGCTCCATTTTCTGATCATTTGTTTCCAAGACTGCATCTGGGTTTTCCCCGTATTGCTGGGTGTACTAGAGTTTTCATAGCAGTGATGTGGAGAAGATCAAAGCTGGCCCAGCATCTGCTGAAGCGCGTGTGTGCGTCACAAATCTCAAGGCCTTCCTCCTTCGGCAACCGGCATCTTCCGCCTATGCCAACAAATTATGCTAGCACATTCCTGGTTTTGCGTCGCTCTGTGGCCCCTTCATCTTTCGTAAGATGTTTCAGTTCGACCAAAGCGCAAGCACAGGATTCATTACAGTGTGATCATGATGAAAATCAGGTGATTTTACTTTCTCAGGTGCTGATGATTGTGCCTACTTTTTTTTTAAATGATTAACCGGGCAAACTGTTTGTTTCAGACATATACAATGTGCATTGAATAGAATTTCCTTCTTAATTGACGGATTGCCCCTATTTTCCTTTTCGCTTTTGCATGTGTTTGCAACTTGGAAGCGATCGACATTCTATACGAAATCTAAGTACCGAGATATGTTTGGAGTGCGGACTCTGCACGACCATGACGAGTCAGCAACACCCATCGCTGTTACCTCACGGATCATGCTGGTGAGCTCCTCGACGGTGAGGGCGTGTTCGAGTCGGGCCATGGAGTGGGCGAGCTCGGCTGCAGTGATGTAGCCGTTGCCATAGCTGTCGAAGAGGTGGAAGAGCTGGTGGAGCTGCTCCTCCGTATAAGGGGGCTTGGTGGGGAGGAGGACTGGGGCCATGAGGGTGATGAACTCAGAGAACTCTACGAGACCGTTGCAGTTTTTGTTGGCCTTGTGGATGAGGGCATCGGGCTGGTCAGGGCTGGGCTTGAGGCCCAGTGATCGTAGGAACGAACCCGGCTCCAGCTGCATGAGGCTCCTGACATTGTTCTGGTTGAACGACCGGAATATCTCCCTCAATTCTGCCAGTTGCTCATCGTCCAGCTTCACGGGTTCGTGCCCGACCCCCTTGCTTATCTTCCAAAATTAAAACCCCGCAAAAACCAATTTCGATCAAAGTCCGAAGCTATGTATTTTTTATTAAGCAAGTTTGTACTATGGTTAGACGCCAAAAAGAGTTGTGATTATGATTTTGATAAAAATAACAAAAAAGTAAATATGTAGCTATTAATATAGGACGGAGGGAGTACAAACTTACCTCGATTATACTATTTATAAAGTATTACAGGTAAAAGTTATATTATTTTAATTTTTATAAGTTTTGTTTATATAAGCTCGAGCTCATATACGCTAATGTGAGCTTGGGTTTTATAGGCCGTTGAATTTATATTCGGTGGTTCATAATACTCATAAGTTTAAATGCCTATGAATATTATATGCCACCGGATATAAATCTGACGGCCTATAAAGCCCGGACTTATATAAATTTTTTTTATTTTTATAATATTATTTAATACTTTATTTGTTCTATAGTGGTTTAGTTTATTTTAAAAATTAAAAAATAAACTATTAATTTTGGACGAAGGAGTAAAAGTTTAAATTGGTATGTGTTATAAAGGTACCTTAGTAAAATTATTAAAAAAATGATAAACACATGAGTTGTTTAGCCAGAGGATAACCCACAAGATGAATCATAGCTATATATTGAAAATGTAGGCCCCATTTACCAAGGGCTACAAGGAAGCCCGTGGAGTCATCCCATGGATGATTGAACTTACGGGTGGCATTAGATACTCGCTAGATTCTTTTAAATGGTTCCCACATGCCAATTTAATAATTGTCGTTATACAACATGAGCCTTATTTGTCACATTATATTAGTTTTAATTTTGTAAGGTTATATATTATATTCTAGGACTTAGATTTTTACGTTACTCGTATTGTTAGCAAATTCTCAATTTGGATTTTTATGCTCTTGGTAATGTAAACAAACTCTTGATTAGCTCTATCAAATAAAATCTCACATGAATATGTTATCTCAAATTTTTTTTGCGTTCTACACATATAACACATTTCTCAATAATATTTTTTTATTACCTATATTACACATAATCAAATTTGTACATTTTTTAGGCTATTGAAAAATTCTGAACGAGCTCTATTAATTAAGATCCACCTCTAAATTAGTTTTGAATAGGAATGGCATGCTCTACAACACGATTTTTTTAAACGCCATTATCTTCATAAATGTATATGGGATCTCAGAAATCCAAAGAGTACGTGCACTCTTGGGATCTCGGAAGCTTCCCCCTTGGTGACTTGGTCATCGCTAAATACCTGTGACCAGAAGGCCCAGGCTCTGTAGGATTTCTTTACCTTCTCTTTTATGTCGCACGTCCAGTTGTATGATACTTTGGTGCAATCTTACGAAAATGTCACAGAACACAGAGGGACAATGTGCACCACTCATGTCAGACAGCCTCCATTGATGAGATGAGCAGCCAATCACATATCGTTCTTTAAATCTCATGTCTTCATTAACTTGCTCTAATCGGTAGTACATTTACATAGTGCAATCCGATCGAGATTGCATCGAGTTCTGCATTACTCGCATTAGTGTTGCTTCGTCATACTCGCCTGATATATTATTCTTAATCAGATGCTTAGTATGGGAGCTGTGAAAGTAAATATAGTCTCTCGGTCCTTGGCAAAATATTTGTTTTATATTAATAACTTTATTTTATTCAATTTAAATAATTAAATACTTAAAAAGTTTATTTTTTCTTCTCTTGTTTTCTCCTCTTAGATGTAAATTTCACCATTCAATATAAAACACTATTTTTTAAATATAATTATTAATACAGATAAAAAAATTTCAAATGTAGTTATTAATATAAGTTAATATTCTACCGTCTGCCATAGCTATATGAATAGAAGCAATGCACCAACTAGATTACTTTCGCAAACGTGTACGAAGCCTAAAACGTAATCAGAAGGCTTCTGCAACATATACGATATTTCTTCTTTCATGTACATTTTTGTTTAAGCGGTGATCAATCATTATTCATGTCAGTAGGCTTCGCAGTCTGGTACGCGCACTTTGATGTAGTAGGATGACAATTTTCTGTTTATCGAGACGTGCCTGCTTTTTTCGCATTGTGGTCAATGTGATCCACAGATCTCAATCAACTCAGGGAATGCTGAAAAACAGCTAAAAGATTTCATGAGAGCATCATGACGCATTGAACAAAGGAAAAATCCTGATTTAGTAAACAGCAACAAGAAACTTCAATCGACTATTTCAGCAAGCTGAAGCTCAAATAATAAAACCACTAGACGGATCTGATTGTTGCATAAATTCAAAGTCCGGAACTCTGAGACAGTTGTCCATTTAAGAGTAAAAACTAAAATCGTCAAAATAATAAAACAATTCAACCTTTTATACCCAAAAATGTGTGTTGTATACAAGTTACATGTTACAGCCGCGGAGGGGCATGCTCATCATAAGTCTTTAAGAAACAAATGACGTGATGTGCATATCCATGATGAACAGACAATGGCCAAAGTCCCATGCCAGTTAAAAACAGCCTCACATCCCCACAGCTTAAGATTCCATCGCAGAAGCCGAATCATCCTTTAGTTTTTTTTGTAAAAACAAAATTAGTATACCAAAATTTCTTTTACCTACCCAAGGGTTCAAGCTGTACCTCCATCCGATCTGAGGGATGAGACTCTTGTTCTCTGCGAGTTTGCAGAAGATCAGCAGAATCATCTTCCTCAGTATTTCCCAATATCCAGTTCCCCTTCCCCAGACTTCTATCTCTACGCCTTTGTTTGATTTCGCAGTGTTCCAAGTATGCAACTAATAATGCACCTAAAGCAAACCATATTATTAAAGCCCAATTGAGTCCTTGGACATTCTCCCCACCATATCTGTCTCCTAAGTGTTTCAAACCACTAATAAGTGCAGCAATCCCAACAATTATAGCGCATCTTCCAGAGATGGTATGTATATATCCCCAGAGCACTCGTTTCGTAGAGCTCTCTTCCCCATTTGCTGTTCTTTTAGGTCGCAGATAAGCATTCACTGCCTGCATGCATGCCAAAACTATAGCAGCCACACCAAACTTAACATGCGTAGAGCTGATGGAGAAGCCCCTAAGCTCAGCTGCAGCAAAAAGCACCCCAAGCAGGACAATAGCTAGTCCTGAATACTGCAAATACACGTGTATTTGGAACCACCAATCTCCTTTCACATGTTTTAAGTACCTAGCTGCCAGTATTCCCCCGGGAAGGAGGATACCCCAAGCCACAAACATCATAAATCCATGGACAGCAAGAACCGGGCGTAGATCCTGCTCTGCCTCCGCAGACCCGCGCATAAGCAGCACTCGGACAGGGCGACTGCTCGTAACAAAATGCATATTTCTCTCACTAAGAATATCTTCCGACCACCGAGCACCCATCGCCCAGATAACTCTTAACGGGGTGGTCGGATCGATTTTGTTATTGCATTCTGAGCTTCCCTTGTTGCATGAAGGCTCTAAAGGGCGGGTAAACTCAAAAGTTATAATACCATTTTCTGATTTGCATCTGACATGAGTCAAATTTTCAGCTGTCCGGTGAATGCTAAGTGCATCATTCCCATCAATCCAGTACGTATTTACACGACCCACACCAGAATCATCGACCCAACCCACATAAGCAAAGCTGTTCACCATGCCACCTCCAAACCCAATAGCCAGATAGCCACTCTTCTTCTCGGCCCGTGCAGCAACAGATATTGAATCTTTCGATAATGTCCAAAAAAATGTAACCTGCTGATCGTCCAAAACCACACTATTGTTATACATGTCTGAAAGCCCTCCATCAACCACCTGAACTTTCCATCCCATCTTCTCTTCAAAGAGAGAATGATAATAAACTTGATCAGGAGTATTCCGATCAGGCAACCAAACTAACTCTGTCGGACTTGCAGGAACCCCCTCAAATTCAGGTCCACCGGCATAGACAATCTCAGATACGTTTCTAGAAGTTGCGTTCCCCCCAATTGGATCCGAAGTTATATACAATGCTACATCATGACCAGCTTGAATGGAGAACTTTACAGGGACTCCTCTTTCTACTCGCACTACAGGGGCCTCTTTCTTGTTTATGTACAAGACCTTTGGGGGGTTTGGAGGGTTCGGGTAGTGCAATGTCGGACCTGTCGCCACCACCAGTGGAGTCTTCCCATCTGCAAAAATAATATCCTGGTCTTCTCTGTCTGCAGCTTCTAGTGGCCCTAGACACTCATTTATCTCCTCAGAAACATTGAGACTGAAATGTCCATAAGTCACGAGGCGAGGTCCTCCATGGTTTTGGGGAAGATAGAAAGGGCGAAGAGCATCCGGCGGCCTGATCAGTCCCAACGCCCATATGACGGTCATGTTTCCATTCTTGTCCACGGAAACATCATACTTCTTGTCTACAGTATCCAATGGCCTCTGATACCTGACAAACGAAACACCATCCTTCCTGTGACCATACACCAATCTCGTGTTGTTCACCAATCCAACGGGATCAGACCCCTCATAGATGGTGTCCGGGCAAACCCCCTCAACCAACCCATCTTTGCTCATCAGGCACTCGCTGTACTTTGTGATGAAATAATCATCGGCAAAAGGGACGCCATCCTCCGTGAATCCGGTTACGGCGACATCAGCATGGAGCATGTAGGACGACGAGGAGCTTGTCTGCGCCCACCCGAAGGCCATATATGACTGCGAGGCAACCGCCGCCTCGAGCCCGATGTCAATGCTTCCGCCGTCGGTGTTTAACGTCCAACGCAAGCGAAAATCCGGCGACAGAATCTTGCAATTATCAAACATGGTGGGCTGCCCGTAAATTCGTTTTCGAGGCAAAGCAGAGTCCGACGGGGCAGGGGAGGGAGCCGAATCAGGGCTCGGCGCCGGGGGCAAAGCAGTTGAATTCGTGAAATTTCCGATAACAACGTGACCGAAATCTGAGTAGGTTGGCTTGTCCCAGGCAGCAACCACCCTGATCTGATCCCAGGTGTAATTTTGTTTCAAGTAGACGGTAAAGGTGTCGTTTTTATAGGTCCGGTTGAGACGCTGGTCGGAAATTTCGAACCCGAGGGTCAAGTTTCCGAAATCGTCGCCGGTGGCTCCCCACCAGCGGACGTCGGAGCCCTCGATCATGTCGAACTGGGAGACGCTGAAGGAGCAGTCATCCAGCAAGCGGACAACGCCCCGCAGCTGATGCTGGACCATCACGAAATCTGACTCGAAACCCACCCAGGAACTGTTGCGGGAGCATTCCCTGGGGGGGTCGGCATCCGCTATGGCCGCGGCGAAAAGCAGGACAAGGGGGAGGAAGAAGAGCCTCGTACCTGATCGGGAGGCCATGGAAGAGGAGGGAGAAGCAGATCCAGAAGGCTCTAACGTGAAGGCCAGTCACTACGGACGGAATCGGCTTGGAGGCAGGGCAGTGCCCGATGAGAGGGAGACGCTGGTGGCGGAGGCTCCGCCGGAGGGGTGGTGCTTTCAGTTCGTTAAAGTCGTCGTCCCGGTGGAGGTGGCCGGCGCGAGGCACGGCGCCGAATTGATGGAAGAGAAGCGTGTTGTAATAATATGGAATAGGAATTAGTTATGGAAACGAACGGGGGACGAGGAGGGGGGTTGATTAGCGAGATTAATTGAGTCCACTCTATTCGAAAGAGGCCTCGGCAGTCGGCACTGGGGAAGACGGAACGAAGAATACTCTAAATGGCACTTTGGTTTTGGTGTGGCAACGAGTGATGGGACCGCGCAAATCACTTTGTTACCAGCGCTTGGGTTGCATTGCATCGTACGCAACCTAATCAGGCATGATGGACTCGTGGTAGGCGTTGGTCCTTGTGATATGAACTTCCACGATGACTGACTTTTTTTTGTAGTATTTGTTGAAGTTCCTCGTCCATCCCTCGAAATTAGTAGGGGTGCACTCGAGATTAATTAATTCCGTTTGGAGTTATTAGCCATTGAAATGAACCAACTCCTTTAATTCAGCGGTTTGGCCATTGCGCACTCAAAGTTACATCGGTGGGGCCCGTGGTAGTGGCTCTGTACACATCCGAATTAGGTCAAATTTTATGGACCCCACATTCAATGGATTCACTTTGGGATGGTAGACTTTTAGGTAAGACAAATTTCACAATCGATTTGCCCACATGTAAAGTCCAGGCCGATTTTTTGCGTGCATTGTTATGAAGTGGTCTCCTTGAGATGCCTTAATTTGTCGAATGAAAAACACACATTCTTCAGGATCTTGTATCATGCTTTTATAAGGTAGAGCAGTATCTGCAGGCTTTATCAAGCTTTTGTATCATGTTGTCTTTCTTCGTCCAGACGAAGCATGTTTGCAAATGTGACAAGAGTCATGCTACTTGCCCTACCCTAAAGAAGATGTATATGCTGTTAATAAAAAAAATAGATGATATCTATACTTAATGATTGTTAAATGAAAACAAATGCGTTGTAACAATCCACAACGCGGATTCTTCACCACAAGGGTTAAAAGCCAATACAGTTCAAATCAGAAAAATTTCCCAGTTTCACTATATTGTGGGCGACACGATTTTTTCCTCAAACAATGCAACTTGGTGTTCTGGCCTGCTGCTTGGAAAAACGAAATATAAGAAATAACCACATCAGTGAAACTCCTCCGGCCTCTTGGCCCAAAAACCAAAAGAAAAACTCCTCCAACCTAGCGGACGTAGGTGCCTCCCTACAATCCTTAGACCTCAAAAACAGTCATTAAACCTTGAAAGCACAGCTAAATGAATTTGCTTGACCCTCCAGTCCTGCGTAAGATCTTTTCCATTACCTTTATATCAAAGTTACAATAGCCTGTTCTTGCTAACTGAAACGTGAAGGAGAACATAACAAAGACAGACGATCTTTTGATAGTCTATATTGACAAGTACATCCTTCCGTGCTAAAAAAAAATTGTCCGCCCAAACTTCAATAGGGAAAGTGATGATCTTTCAGATCTCCATACCTCCAAAAATAATGCAAAATTCAATTCTCACTACTACACTTCAATTTATATGTAAAACACCTTCCGCTTTGCCAGCATACAAAGTAGATTAAAACATCAAGAAAAAACACACGGACATGCCTGGCCCCATGAAGGCTTAGGCATGGACAGAGTAATTACAATCAATATATAGCAAGCGTTCAGTTGATATATATTAAAAGAAAAGGAACCTCAAGACAACTTTCTTTTTTCTTGATGTAAGAGCCGGAGCTCCATTCAACCTTGCATTCATAGTCAAAATAAAGCACTATGAAAATTAACACATGTTTCCAGCATCTGAAGTAATATTGTTATAAATCACCCACTTGACTCTGTCTGCTCAGTTGGACAATCAATCCGGAGGTGATCAATCGCGTAGCTAGTTTGCCTGAGGTTGTCCACATTTACAAAGCGAGAAGAGAAGGCCACCTCAAGATGTGGAAGCATTTGTGGAATGTTATGAACCAGGCCATATGAGTGAGAGGCGATCAATCGGGTGGTCAATCACACAGTTGATTCAGTCGCTGATTTGCTTAGTTTTGTTGATTAGAAATTATGGTAAGTTATTATTTAATAGTAATTGTGGGATGTCTTCTTGTTTATTTATTTAGTTACGTGAATCTTATTTTTAGTGGTATTTGTTATTCCATAGCTAATTAGGAATAGAGTTCTTATTTTGAAGTCTATAAATATATTATCAGATGTCTCAATTTGAGGAGTGATCATTGAATGCGGAATGCATTAGCTTAGTTAATTACACCTCTCCAACCTCCATAAATTATCCTTGATTTTTGTCTCTGGTTTCTCCTAAATCTTCCAATTGTCCTCCCTTTGCATCTACTTCTTCCCTAATTCAGCTGCGTCATTTGCATTAGTTCCCTATAACATATATTTGGTTCGTACAAGTACTACATATATGCTCAAAACAGTAAAGAGATCAATTATCACATTTCTAAAACCTGGAAGTATAAGATACGCAACTAAATCTGATACTCCTGCAACCAGTTCGGGTGAAACAATTAATTAAATTCCATGTTACAGACCAGTTAGTATTGACTTATGCAAATAACAAAACTTCTCCAAAACATTTGTAAACATATTATAAAGGGAAATTATTTGTACAGAAACAAAAGACTTTAATTATAACATATTACATCTAAATGACCAGCAGAAATGACGGAGTAAAAGGTTACCATCAATCAATTTCATGTCCAATAATAAAAACCGATACAGCAAACAGCACAACAGTTTTAAGTAAATTGCATAGCACAACAGTTTTAAGCAAAATGCAAAGTGAAAATACCAAAATCTACATACCTCGTAAACATTCAAGTAGAAGCAGTTCATCCGTCCACAGGCAATTCATTACCAGTCTCATCCAGATTATGTAACGGGCACAATTAAATTCTAAGGTAATTAACCAAAAAACCAATTGATGTTTCTTAGTATTTGTGTGCAGAGAGGAGAGCGTAGAAAGGAAGAAAGAACATTCACAATAACTTAAAAAACGGCAAAGTTCTCGCCGAAGTTGTACATAGACAGAGGGTGACCATCACAGTCGCAATTCACAGACAGTTAGACAAACAAGGTTTTCATTTCAAATTTTCCTTAGATCAGTGAGCACTCTGTCCATTTTCCACACCCAAACCATACAAAACACCTGCGTATTTTTCCGTTGATCCGTTAAAATACGACTCCTTCAACTTCCTAAATGTACAAGAAGTAAGCAAGCTATCAGACCCAGCCTGGTGGCAGATTCCGATCCGCTCCACTTCCAACAGCTCAGCCAGCTTGTTCAACCCGCCATGGAGACTATTGCAGAACTTCATGAGATGCTTAATGTCGTAAACGGTGGGGAAATACATCTTGATAAGATCGAAGAAGCCACCCTGCGTGTCCGGGAGGTTCTGGCAAGTCAATAACTTGAGCAAGTAGCCGAAATCGTATCCGCTGTGAAAAGTGACCCAATGAACCCCGTCGTTCAACACAATCCCGGAAGACATGAGAAGTTCGCCAAAGCGGTTGGCGTCGATGCCCTTCTCATTGTTCTTCTTGAAGTCGATGCCGCTCTGGCGGAGGAGCTCGATGGAGTCGTTGGCAAAGACGTCCTCGCCGACGTTGAACTCGCGGAAGTTGAACTGCCAGATGCAGGGCTTTTCGGTGCCGCAGGTAGGGAGGTT
The DNA here is from genome assembly GCA_035235625.1 of Saururus chinensis. Lineage (NCBI taxonomy): Eukaryota > Viridiplantae > Streptophyta > Magnoliopsida > Piperales > Saururaceae > Saururus > Saururus chinensis. The sequence continues at coordinate 4,735,231 of CP141143.1, forward strand.
GCCCTCCTCGTCGGAGAAGGTGAGTCCCAACTGGATAAGCTTAAGAAGGTCGACGTTGGCCTTGAGGGTGTGGTAGTGGTAGTCGGAACTGGTCTTGAAGTTGCCGACGGGGCGGAGAACGATGCCGGGAAACTCTGTGTCCATAGCCACGTAGGGGAAGTTATCAACAAGGTCCCGAATCAGGGCGAACTCCTCCTCTAGGTTATCGTTCCAGACTTCCCGGATCTGGAGGTTGTCGCCTTTAGGCAAGATGGACATGGCGCAGGGAAATGATCACCTAATCCTTCACCAATCGTCCAAGAAACAGAACATGCGCGACCAGGATCCCAATCCACGTCCGGCAGATCTGAAGAACAAATCACGCCAAGGATGCAAATCTACAGAGAATTTTGCCGGTAAGAACAAAAAATATAAAACAAATCACAAATCATCAAAATACAAATAATGAACGAAAAGAGTAAAGATAGAGGGAGGGAGGGGGATTAGTCCATCAAGTTTCACCTGCGATTGAAGGGAACGACGAAAGGAGGGAGCTTTGGCAAGGAGGCAGCTAGGGTTTCATTTGCGGATTTGGGGAGAATGCAAAAAGGCGAGGATTTTTTTTTGGTGCGGGCAGAGAAGGGGTTAATCCGATGTAGATGGGGGCATCCAGAAGGGCACTAGGCGAAATCGAAATCAAATTCTGACCCTCCTCTCCACCCCACCCACCAGGCCCAGAGAGAGAGAGAGAGAAAAAAAAAAGCAGCGAGTACGTGGTTTTGGGGGCCTTTTTGCTGTAACCACCGGAATACGGGGATTAGGAAATGTGGTTTAAAAAGCAACAAAAATAAAAAAAAACAATGGTCTCTGGGCGTATCCGAGAGAGGAGGGAAGACGGAGTATGACGATTTTGAACCACCGACATGGTGTTCTGAGACCTGTATATAAGATTAAAGAAATGTATGCCGACGATTTGACGTAGGTTCCGGGATCATACGTCCAGATGGCGAGTATTATGCATCTCAGGATCGTCACTCTCTCTCTCTCTCTCTTTACCTATCGTTAATTGTAATTGCATTGGGAAAAAGACACTCATACGGCCCATGGGCCATGTTAATGGTAGAGAGAAGTGTATCTCGGAGTGATGTTTGGGCTGGCGGGTTTTAATTAACCGATGATCATAAATTTTGGAGAAAAGGACGGGTATTGCCAGCGTGCCCACTGAAACAGATTAAACTCATCTGGATCAACTTCATCATCATGCGCCTTATCCCAGCTAGCTATTTGCCCTCCGCGACATGGATTCTATCTTATAGTTTACTTTTGTTGGTATATAAAAATTATAGTACAAAATCCATGTAAAGATCATCCTTCCAAATAACAATTATCTTCATGGACAATGAAAAATAGCAATGTTTTAAGATTGACAAGCAGGCGGACCAGAACCCTTTGCAACTATTTTCACCCCATCCTAGAACAAATGATAGAAGTCAGAAAATTGTTTGGGTTACAATTGAAGTTGAGAATTAAGACGAGCATGTGACGACTTTCCAGTGCATTAATTTGGGGAGGTTGATGGAGTAGGACATTGCCCATGTGCCTCACCGCACGTAGAGTACTGTACATACTCGGTATGATGCACCTCTTATTTGTGACATGCTGACGCTTGAAGCGTCTGGGACGGGCAAAGCTACCCACTTAAGCCAAGTCCACTAAGCATTAACTAATGAGATTGGACCTTTTCCTTGCGCGTCCCCATTGTCTACACGTTGGAGTTATTATTCTACTGTATTATTTTGGTCCCCTTCATCATTGTTCTTGCTCTTAGTTGCTTGAGATGAGAAGGCCAATTCTTCTTTGTACTTGTGTCCACTTCACATGATGAGGAGTAGGTTTGCTTTCGGGATGTTGTTATGAAAAGATGTTATGTGCGTAACTTCTCCCTGCCACGACTACACCATCAAACCATGCATGCAGTCAGTTATCCCTGCCACGACTACACCATCAAGCCATGCATGCAGTCAGTTAAAGGAGTTAGTTAGTGTATAAGTCATTTAGAGTCCATAAACAGTTCTGGGTACGTGGAACTGATAGAGTGTGTAGTAGTAAGTAGTTAAAATCACGTAGGTGGTTTAGTGGGATGAGTGGTGTAATGGTTGTAGTAGGGAGAATGCTCCTGATTGTATTTCTATTTAAAGCTATGAAAAAGAAAAGGAAGCATGCCAAGAAAAATATCAAACTTGCTTGCACCGGAGGTCGGGTTTCCCTCGAAGAAACCTATTTTTTCTTTCTATCCTTACCATAATCATTCGTCATAGCGTACCATACCAGATCTCGATCAAGGTCTCGCTCGAAAGCTGGACCTTCTGAGTTCTCTCCTAACAAAATGGTATCGGAGCCTAAAATGGCTGAAGATCGAGTCAGCCGCTTAGAATCTGAAGTGGGTCTCCTCTCTTCCGCCCAGGAGCTCGCTCGCCAAGAGATGCAAGAACTCTTTGCTGCCATGAACGCCAAGTTTGATATATTAGTCGGGCCACGACAAGGTGAGCAAGGAGAAAGTTCTTCTGGTCACCAGATTCCCTACACCTTTAACCGATCTCAGCATTCCACCAAATCCTTTGTTCCAAAGATCACCAAATTAGAATTTCCAAAATACATGGGCACTGATGATCCGACAAGTTGGATCTGCCGTGCGGAGCAATTTTTTGAATTCCAGCAAATCCTTCCTGAAGACCAAGTAGCTCTGGCTGCTTATCATTTAGAAGGAGATGCCCAGATGTGGTATCAACTTCTGAAAGACGACGGCGAATTTCTTACGTGGGAAAACTTGAAGGGCGGCCTTCATGCAAGATTCGGCCCCACTGAGTTCGAAGATTTCTTTGGGGACTTGACCAAACTGCGGCAAACGGGTTCTGTACGAGACTATCAAGGCCAATATGAAAAATTATTGTCTCGGGCCGGCCATCTTTCCCCATCCCAGCAGGTAAGTTGTTTTGTTGGTGGCTTACGGGAAACAATCCGTGTGGAAGTGCAGGCTTCTAGACCGGTTACTCTTACTGCTGCCGTGGGGTTGGCTCGCCTATATGAAGTCAAGTTCAACTCTAGACGTCTACCTCCTTCAGACACCCGAAAATATCCATCTCCCCCACTCGTATCAAATTCTGCCCCACTAACCCGCAGGTTCTTTCCAGCTGAAATAGAAGAGCGGCGTAAACAGGGGCTATAAGTATGGACCCCTTCATGATTGCAAACTCTTGTTTATCCTTGAAGCTTGCTATCCAGATGAAGAATCACCAACCCAGGAGAACACCGACATCAACGACAAATCAATAGAAGAGGTGGATTCTCCGGCCATTAGTCTTCATGCAATTTCTGGATCATCATCTCCAAAGACAATGAAAGTCCAAGGGACTGTCGGCAAACTCCCAGTGGTGGTGTTGGTGGACTCAGGCAGCACACATAATTTTTGAGGAACGGGGTGGCCCGTCGGTTGGGATTGCCAACTGATGATAATGGTAAACTAGATGTATGGGTCGCCAACGGAGATACACTTGCCAGTCAAGGCAAGTGTGTGGGAGTGTCTCTTCTCCTGCAAGGAGTCCCAATTATAGCAGATTTTTATTTGCTGCCCATGCAGGGGTACGATGCAGTGTTGGGGTCTCAATGGCTTGAGACTTTGGGGCCTATTATTTGGGATTTTTCACGACTTACCATGGAGTTCACAATCAATGGACACAAGGTATATCTACAAGGTTTATCTTCTACTAACAAATATGTTCATGATTTAGATATGGAAAAGGAGGTCAAAAAATGCAAGGAAAGGATGTTAGTACAGTTCCATGCTATTGATGGCAATCCATCCCCATCGACAACTCCGACCGATCCCAATCTCCAACAACTTCTGGACACATATGCTGATTTATTCTCTGATCCTCATGGCTTGCCGCCCCAACGTAACTTGGACCACCGTATTCCACTGAAGCCAGCAAGCTCCCCAACTTCTGTCCGACCATACCGTTACCCCCATTTCGAAAAAAATGAAATCGAGAAGTTGGTTGCTGAAATGCTCACTTCTGGCATTATTCGTCCAAGCCACAGCCCTTATAGTTCCCCCTGTATTGTTGGTCAAAAAACAAGACGGGTCATGGCGAATGTGGATGAACTACATGGGTCCTACTTCTTTTCTAAACTTGACTTGCGATCAGGTTACTATCAAATCAGAGTCCATTCCTCCGATGTAGAGAAAACAGCGTTCCGCACTCATTAAGGTTATTTTGAGTACCTAGTCATGCCATTCGGATTGACAAACGCACCCTCCACTTTCCATGCCTTAATGAATGAAGTATTTTAAAGGTATTTACAGAAATTTGTTCTAATATTTTTCGATGACATCCTGATATACAGCAAGAACTGAACAGGACAGAGCATCTCCAACATTTAGACATTGTTCTAGCTACCTTAAAGGCCCATCACTTATTCCTAAAACGCCAGAAGTGCACCTTCAGTTAGAAATCAGTTTCCTATCCGGGCCATGTTATCAGTGCTGAAGGAGTTTCTGTTGATCTGGACAAGATTCATTCCTATCTGGGCCATGTTATCAGTGCTGAAGGAGTTTCTGTTGATCTGGACAAGATTCAGGCTATGCTAGACTGGCCAAAGCCACTCTCCTTAAAAGGCTTGCGTGAGTTTCTTTGACTCACTGGATACTACCTCAAGTTTGTTCAAAACTATGGAAAAATTGCTGCTCCCCTCACCAATATGCTAAAGAAGGAGTCCTTTCATTGGTTGAATGCATCAGAAGAGGCTTTTAGCTTGTTCAAATCTGCAATGACAAAAACTCCAGTATTAGCTCTACCAGACTTCTCCAAAGACTTCCTAGTTGAATGTGATGCAAGTGGTAAGGGTGTTGGAGCTATTCTATCCCAACAAGGACGCCCTATAACTTTCTTCTCTCAAGCACTTCATGGTCGCAACCTTCACCTCTCCACTTATGATAAAGAGATGTTAGCCATTGTCCTAGCTGTTAAAAAATGGCGCCCCTAACTCTTGGGACGTCCCTTCATCATCCGCACTGACCAGAGGAGCCTCAAGTTTTTATGAGAACAACCTATAACCACTCCTAGTCAACAAAGATGGCTATCCAAATTGATGGGCTATGATTTCGTGATTGAATACACTAAGGGTAAAGACAACCTTGTTGCTGATGCTCTATCCCGTTGTGATCCCCAAGCAGAAATCAATGCTCTTTCTCAGCCTCTTCCTCGATGGATTATTCCAATTAAGGAAGAAACTACATCTGACCCTATGCTCCAACATCTGGTTCATCTTTGCCAAACTCGAAAAGCTGATGGCACATGGCGCTATCATGATGGTGTGTTATTTTTCAAAAATCGCATTTATATGGCAAGTCACTCTCCCTTACTTCCCACAATTCTATCTCAGTTTCACAATATTGCACATGAAGGGATCCACAAAACTCTCCAACGAATACGAGCAGTATTCTATGGAAACACATGAAACACACCATCCAAGAGTGGGTTAATGCCTGTGACGTTTGCCAAATGAATAAAAGCCATCATGTGCTACCAGCTGGATTACTCCAACCCTTACCTGTGCCCACAAAAATTTGGTCTTCTATTTCAATGGACTTCATAGATGGTCTTCCTCCATCACGGGGTAAATCCACACTCTATGTGGTCGTTGACCGTTTGTCAAAGTTTGCACATTTTATTCCCTTATCCCACCCTTACACAGCATCAAAGGTAGCTGAGGTATTCTTTGAGCACATATTCAAACTCCATGGGATGCCAGAATCAATTATATGTGACAGAGATAGCACTTTCACAAGCCGGTTTTGGACATCCCTCTTCCATTTGCACGGTACAAATTTTAACTTTAGCTCCGCTTACCATCCTCAAACGGATGGGCAAACGGAAGTGGTGAATCGTACAATTGAGATGTACTTGCGGTGCTTGACGGGTGAACGACCACGTGATTGGGTCTCTTGGATTCCATGGATCGAGTATTCCTACAACACTAGCTACCATAGTACCATCCATACTACTCCCTTTCATGTGGTGTATGGCCGGCCTCCTCCATCATTATTATCATATGTTCCAGGAGCAACTAACGTGCAAGCAGTAGATATGACATTGCAAGACAGAGACAAGTTCTTGGACATCGTTCGAGCACATTTAACTACTGCTCAACAACATATGAAGAAGTGGTATGATCAGCGTCACAGAGATGTGGAATTCCAGGAAGGGGACCATGTCTACCTTAAGCTTCAGCCATACAGCCAAATGTCCGTCCAATTTCGCAAGAAACAAAAGCTCGCCCCTAAGTTCTATGGGCCGTTCCCGATCATCAAGAAAATTAGCTCGGTGGCTTATCAACTGCAGCTTCCAGCGAACTCTAAAATCCACCCAGTTTTTCACGTCTCCTTACTTAAAAAATCTATTAGTCCTACTATTGCCACAGAGCCTTGCCTCCCGACAGAATTGGAGACATCTGAGGAGTCCATTTTGCCACAAGCTATTTTGGAGCGTCGTTCTCAGTTCGGTCGTTCTGAAGTTCTAGTATACATTGGAAGGGTTACTCACCAGCTGAGGCTACTTGGGAAGAATTGCATGAATTTCTGATCCGTTATCCCTCCTTCACCCTTGCGGACAAGGGTGCTCTCAGTGGGGGAGAGTTGTTATGTGCGTAACTTCTCCCTGCCACGACTACACCATCAAGCCATGCATGCAGTCAGTTAAAGTAGTTAGTTAGTGTATAAGTCATTTAGAGTCCATAAACAGTTCTGGGTACGTGGAACTGATAGAGTGTGTAGTAGTAAGTAGTTAAAATCACGTAGGTGGTTTAGTGGGATGAGTGGTGTAATGGTTGTAGTAGGGCGAATGCTCCTGATTGTATTTCTATTTAAAGCTATGAAAAAGAAAAGGAAGCATGCCAAGAAAAATATCAAACTTGCTTGCACCGGAGGTCGGGTTTCCCTCGAAGAAACCTATTTTTTCTTTCTATCCTTACCATAATCATTCGTCATAGCGTACCATACCAGATCTCGATCAAGGTCTCGCTCGAAAGCTGGACCTTCTGAGTTCTCTCCTAACATAAGACCAAGGGCAGACTTTGTCATTTTGCTGGCATTGTGGGGTGTGTGAAAAGAGAAGAGAAAGAAAGAAGATAAGAAGGGGAATTTTGCCTTTTGAGCTTGGTGGCCTATCGATCCGCTCCCATCGCGTAGTCATCACTCGTCAGTTTCTATTATGTATAGCAAAATTGCATTATTGTAGTTGTAGGGGTAGATGTCCCAGGCCGAGTTACCATTATTTGTTTCTCTCCATCATTCGCATCTTCTAAATTTGCTTTAAAGAAATGATGATTAGCTGCAAAAAAGTTTGGTTCGTTGGCATTTAGTGAAATATGGAACACCCACTTCTGAGATTGTTCTCTCCCGTTTGAATGAACAAATCAAGTTTGCAAAGATTGTACAATGATAGTGATATACACTAAGCAAATTTGTCTAACAAAATTGTCTAAGTGGGTTTTGGTTGAATAAAACATGTGGGACTCACACACAACTAACTTGGGCGGACATGTTCTATCTATTCAAAGCCCGTTCGAGGGTTTTGTTGAGCAAATTCATTTGTAGATTATCATTCTCCATTTTAGAATGATATACTCTAGCTTTCTTTGGGTAAGAATAAGTTTACACCCCAGTGGCCAACCCAGCCTATGGTATTAGCCCTAATTTCATTAATGCAATCGATAAGTCAATAAAGTAATTTAAATTTCTCATAAAACTATGATGTAGAAAAGAAGGGTCGTGAATACGGTTTGTCAAAACTAAAATAAAAAAAATTGTGTAATAATTATTAATTTTATTCTTTAAAAATAGTAAGACTGTATATTTTTTTGCTAGACATTTGTCTGTCAAGTGCATTATCATAAATAATATGGCACTCATAAGCTTACAAAATTTCTATAATCAATAAAAGAAAACAAACCTACACTACTAAATGGTATTATTAGCATGCAATGCATTGCAATTAGAAAGAGAAGATTAGTTCCATGCTCACAGTTATATGATCCTCGTTATTTTTTTATTTCTTCTATTTTATGTTTATTTTTTACAAGATGAAAAAACTCATTATCTTCCCGTGAACGTGCAATGTACAATTCATTGAATATAGCAATACCCAATTTTCTTTTACCAGGTTATTTTCCGTAAAAATATATTTATCTTTTAAAATGCTAATATAGGCATTTATTTATTGATTTCACAAAGTTGTCTGCTTTATTTCTAGCTATTCAAGGCCAGTTTAATATTGTGTCTAAATTTGTGTAAGATTCTGTTGATTCTATTTTAATTTTGACTTGAATTATCAGAATCATGTTTATGTGTTGAAGTTCAGCCTTGAAGTTAATTCTAAGCCAAAATCACCAAATGGCTATTTAGGTGTTGAATTTTTTTGATAAAAGGTAGAATTTTTTTGGTATTAATTTTAAAAATTTATTGCCAAATTTAAATTACGTTCGGTGACAAAAGCTTTTAAAATAAATTTGGATATCGTGTCAAACCTAATTTTAAAATTTTAAACTAATAGAAGTCTCTTTCATAAATTTCGATATGCATGTTTTTGGTATTATTACGTTCCTAAACTTGAGTTTTATCAAACAAAAACTTACAAGGGTATGTAATTTAAAACTTTTAAAATGAGCCCCAATTATATGACATATTTTTTGAGGCTCAAATTGATACAAGAGGTAGCTCTTCAAAAATAACGGAATCTCTAATTTTTTAAATGGGGCTTAGAGTTGGAATCACTCGGTGATTTTGGTTGAGTCCAACTCGAAATAGCTTGGATCAACTTCTATGTGGAGATTTTTAATTCCGCCCACATTCTACACACAAACATGATTCCGATAATTCAAATCAGAATTAAGACAGAATTTAATAAAAATTCAGCATTTTCGTCAATTCTAGCTCCCAATCTTCATTTTAAAAATTACATATTCTGTTATTTTTTAAACAATTACCTCTCATATAGATTTAAGTCTTGAAAAATATGTTACATAAGTGGAGTCTACTTTAAAAGTTTAAAATTACCTACCTTTATAAGATTTTGTTTAATAGAGCTCAAATTCAGGAGTGTAATAATATTCAGGGGTTGTTTGAGTGTTAAATTTTTTAGGAACAGAAGTAGAATTTTTTGGAATTAATTCTAAAAATCTACTACCAAATCTGAATTACATTTGGTAACAAAATTTTTTAAAATAAATTTAGATATTGTGTCAAACACAATTTTAAAACTTTAAACTATCATAACTCTCTCTTCTAAACTTGGATGAGCACGTTCTTAGTATTATTACGCTTTTAAATTTAAACTCTATTAAACAAGATCCCACAAGGGTACGTAATTTTAAAATTTTAAAGTGGACCTTACATATATGATAATTTTTTGAGGTTCAAATTAATATAAGAGGTAATTATTAAAAAATAATAGAATATGTAATTTTTAAAACAGGGGCTAGGAGCCGGAATCGACAAAAACCTCATGAGGTGATTCCGATCGTTTTTTGGCTAAAAACGGTTTTGAATCAACTTCTATATATAATTTTTAGTTTTGCCCAAATTTTACATACAAACATGATTTTGGTAATTCGAGTCGAAATTGAGATGTAAACAATAGAATCTGACAAAAAATCAGTACCCAACAACCCTTAAGAATGTACATATTCAAGTTTAGAAAATAGAGTTATATTAATTTTAAATTTTAAAATTAGATTTGATAAAACATCCAAAATTATTTTAAATTTTACTCCCATTTTGGCACTCATGTATCTAATGATGATATTTTCTTTCGAGCTCAATCTATGATCCTCTGCCAAGATGGTGTTGTCTTCTCATTTGATCAGCATATAGTATTTGGATTTCAATAGCGAATAGGCCCATTTAGATCATGAATATTATATCTACAATATTATTAAAGTGAAAGAGAAGGCTAAGATTTTTATCATAAAAGTCTTCAATTATCCTCGATATGTTTAAAGTATTATTTATAAACTCTTGTAGACAGTAAAATTACTAAAGTTAAAGTTTAGTTTGCATATGTGATAAGATTCTAAATCTTTACAGTACAACAACTACATTTTGTACGTGCACTATTAGTATGAAATAAATACAAAAAGATGGTTGTGAGAGTAATTGACATAATCTCGCAGACTGGAATACTCTCCCCGCACGCACACAACGGTGGTGTGCGGGCCTGGTCCAGGTATGGGACACGCATACATTGTAAGCGCACGTAGCTTTTTTATAATAGTCCCCAAAAAGCAAACGACAAATAACTGGTTTAACTGAAAATATATCTTTGATGTGAAATACCAGAGTTAATGAGTGTGCATATTTTTTGTGTCCAATTATACACTTTGCAGTAAGTACGAACTATTTGGTTAATTACACTCCATATCATTAAAAGCAAACATATAACTTTTCAGGAGTGCTACATAGTAGCATCAGTAAATGGTCTGACGCAATTTGCACTTTTTTACCATTTATGTAGTTGATTTTATACTTCATCGGTTCCATGAAACGTGACTGATTTTGGAAAAACATGTGTCCTATATATAAAGAGAGTTTGATAAATAACTTTTAATTGGTAAATATTATCATATTTATTTATTATAGGGGCCAACTTCCTATGTCCATCTTCAGCTCCTTGACCACACTTTTATAATAATAAAGTTTTCTAAAGGCTCGTTAAGAAGGAATTTTTTTTATATTCTAATATGCCTTCAGTGTAAGCGTCCATTAAGCATGATATATGGAACACAATTAAATATAATTGCCTCTAATGAGACTTAAACTCGTAACCTCTATAAGTTAAAACTCCGATACCATGTAAGATAACCAATAGTATCAAAAGTTCGAGTTATTAGGAAGGATAAATTTTATTTGTGTCTTTTATATTCTAACACCCCCTCTTACATGCAAGTGTCTATTAAGCGCGGTATATAAAATACAATTGGGTTATAAATGCCTTCAAGAAGACTTTAACCCAAGACCTAAATCTTTAATACTATGCAAAATAACTAAGTTTTTCAAAAGTTTTAGCCTTTAGAAAGGAGAAATCTTATTTATTTATTTTATATTCTAAGAGTTCCCTCCCAAGTGGTCTATCTCTCCTACCTCATATGGTTCTTGAACAATTATTGGAGACTTTAACTAAATCAAGCTTGGTTCAAGTGGGAATAGATTTGAGCAGGCTTGACTTATAAGGTCCCTAATTTTTCTACGATTTTTTGGGATTTTTCTACTATTTTTCTGGTCATTTTCGGCCGAAAAATGTGAAGCTACAACATATTCATATTTATGTATATATACCCCATATTTATACCCGTAAAGTCAGATGTGGGGCTTAGTCGCAGGCCATGGGCCTCGTTACGCGCTTACGGTACAAATTTTGGAGCTACAATGCGTAACCAATAGGTGAACGCATGTTAGGGATGTAAATGTAAAAATTAAAAAAGATTTTTTATATATAATCCGAAGATTTTCAGGAAGTTTCGACTTCCAATAAAATTTGACGTCCAGTAACATTTTGTGAGAACCTGAGCCTATTTTCGATCCCTCCATTCTCCCTCCTCCATCATCAGATTCTGGTGGTTCTTGTCAGAATCTGCTTTGCCTCACCGCTACGAGTCCATAGGTACCGGCTATGACCGCCGCCACGGCCTCTTCGCTCCTCCACGAGTAACCAAACTTTTCTTCGGGTTTTTCTCTCCTTCAATCCCGTTTTTGAGCTATGGGTGTACGATTTTGATGTCGTTTGCGGCTGCTCTCAACTAGACATATATTTAGTTGGCCGCTATGAACCCATAGGCGCTGGCTAGAGCCGCTGCTATACTTTCTTCGCTCCGCGGTGAGCTACCGGCACTTTGGTCGGATTTAATTATGTTTCTATCTCACTATCCGTGGGATTTTTTTGAGACACGGGTGTTTTCGGTCGTTGTCTGGCCACGGGACGGACTCTGCCCAACCTACCTCAACCTAGTATCGGTAAGGGGTTACTGTTTCTGACCCTGCTTCGCCCTATTGCCTTGCTCCGCCCGATTAGACGCTTTAGGTGGTCTCGGGTCATTGCCATTGGCGAGCCGTATGCCATTTGGCCATTATGGGCTTTGCCCTGGCTCGGTGATAAAGTAAACAACGAATCTTAAACCCACATGCTTAGTTAATTAAGCCCACACTAGCTCAAATAAGTCTTAAGCATACATAACTGCAAAATGTGACATAAATCCAAAACAAAAAACCCTACACAAAGGTTCTAAACATAAGCATAAACCCAAAGATGATAAGTCACACAACGATCTCCATGATCACATCCAAGCCATCCCCGACCTTTCCTCAAAGAGGAGATCTTGTCCGTTTGCGTGTCGCACCACGCAACCCCAAATTAAAACACAAAAAAAGGGGTGAGTTTAACAAACTTGGCAATGGTTTTTAATATCACTATCAACATCGAAAATACGATAGCATAGCAATAAGATCATTCAGATCGAAGATTAACATGGTGCATCATTTTCTGATCACACATACACATCACCTAAAACTGCATCATAGTGCATAATCCACATAATTTCATTCTCATCATAACACCCTGCATGAATATATCTCTAACATACACATTCCGTCATGCATCACATCAAACTCAACCTGCATGGATGTATCTCTAACATACATATTCCCACATGCATCACATCATACTCAACCTGCATAGATATATCTCTAACATACATATTCCACATGCATCATATCATAATCAAACTGCATGAATGTATCTCTAACATACATATTCCACATGCATCATATCAATACAACCTGCATGAATGTATTTCTAACATACATTTTCCATCATGCATCATCTCATAATCAACCTGCATGGATGTATCTCTAACATACATATTCCACATGCATTATATCATAATCAAACTGCATGAATGTATCTCTAACATACATATTCCACATGCATCATATCAATACAACCTGCATGAATGTATTTCTAACATACATTTTCCATCATGCATCATCTTATAATCAACCTGCATGGATGTATCTCTAACATACATATTCCACATGCATTATATCAAAATCAACCTGCATGAATGTATCTCTAACATACATATTCCATCATGCATCATATCATAACAACCTCCATCAAGGAGTAATCACACGTTGGTGTCACACAGACGGGACATAGACAAGGCCATGAAGGCGTGTCATGGTCCAAAATTCTACACAAGAATTCAAGAAAGATCGGGGTTGTTAATCCCAAATGCTGCTCGCTTTGGACGATCCTGACCAAGGATGTCCCATTTTCACACAGAGAATCTAGAGCAGGGGTGTTCGCCCAGGGACATCTCCTGTGGAGGGAAGAGCCCGAGTTCTCACACAGAGAACCCTAGAACACGTGGTAGCGGGGTGCACACGGCATACCACACTGGATTCTCATGGTCCAGATGACACTCATAATAACATTCTCACAATCTGGAAGACAAGTACACAACTCGTCCCCACATAATCCCATTTAATTAGACTTAACCCGGGGAGTGCACTCGTTCCACACAGGAACTCAAATCAAAATATGTCTTTTCGGACCAATCAACTTGCGATTAATCCACGACCGATCAATCCACACACAATTTTACCACATTGCATCCAATCGGTCAAATTCGATTAACCACGATGAAGCCTCAATTGGAAATCCATTTCATGATGCATGCAACATGGTACATACGTGGGCAAAGCATACATGAATCCTAATCCATGATAAGTGCTCTCACCAGCCCCTAATGCATCATTCATAATCACAATATCAAGCTTCAACATCATCATTTAACCCCCACATGTGTGTGTAATTAGTAGAAGCATTTCACACAATGCATGTCAACATGCTTGAAATTAAACTCACTACCACACTACACATGTGAATTACCATGTAAACATGAATTCCAGCAAAAATCATAGGAGAAAAATCATTAAAATCATAACTCAAATGAAAACTCAACCACAAAGGCTAAACACATATAAGATTATTCATTTCATCCTTGAGTCATGACATTCACCAACATCCACACATCAACTAACCACATTCTATCATGACAAATCAGTCCAATAATAGGTTGTAGTTCTACTGAAAATATGCTTAATCCAAAGGAAATCAACCATTCATTATTTTCAAGATGACAATTCCAACATCATGCTACAAAACATAAGTCCTTCAACAAATCTCTAAGCATATATCTCAACCCCATAAACTCAATAGCATGCATTTCCAATAGCATAATATAGCTTAAAACACTCCACATTCATATGAAATTGGCAAGCTAAAGTGGAATCATTGAAATAAACATCATATGCACAACATACAATTTACTGTGTAGCCGTTCGAATGCCATTTAGGACGTTTGATCGGTTAAACGCAAAAATTTGAAATTCATAGTTTGGCTGTTCCAACGCCTAGCAGGCCGTTCGATCGGCTGAACTAGAAAATTGTCATTCCGATAGTGTTGCCGTTTGAACGCCCAGGAGGGCCGTTCAAACGCCAACAAGGCAGAATTGGTCATCTTCTTCCTTTCACAAATTCAAACCGAAACACCATAAATAACACTTCAAATCCACATCTAACACCCTAATCATCATCAAAAGTCCTTCTTGACTTCCAGAATGTTAAACCATATCATAATAATGCAAAACCCTAAGAAATCAAGATTAAATATTTTCATTTTCTAATCATGCCATTGACACTCCAAATCAAGTAATCTCTATTCGAAATAAGCCAAAAATTAAGAATTTTACCATGGATAAACTGAGATTTCGAAGACCCATTACCTTAGCACTTGATTAATCTCGGATTTGAGAGTCACCTTTTTGGAAAACCTTCCAAAAACATTGAGTTTGAATTAAACTCCATTACAAATCGATTTACTAAAGAAATCCCTAATTAAATCTTAGATCTAGGGCTTTTTGGTTGTAAAAATCGAATTTTAAAAGCTAGGGTTTGTAGTAAAACACAAATCAGTAATTTTTGATGTCCAAAAATGAATTAAAACAAGGGGAAAATAGTAGATTTGGAAGAGATTAAGGAGAAAACTAGAGTTTAGTGCTTAATTAGAGTAGACTTACCTTAATCATCTTCTAATCCGGGCCTAATTGGGGATTAGGCCAGACCTCCCTTCTTAGCCTATTCCCAAAAATGGAAATGGCTCAGGTTTGCCCTTTTATAGTAAGGGTTGGGGTATGCATGGGTAAGTTTTGGGGTGTAAATAGGAAAAATAGGCTAAAAATGGGTATTTTACAAATTTAAGCACTAATTAAGCCTAATAAAATTCTAAAAATTTTTGTATGACCTTAAGTAAATATCTAGGTTCATTTGACCTAAAAATAAAAATTTTGACGGTGGGGCCCATAGGGGTCCCACCAAAACCCTAATTTTTGGAAAAATAGTAAAAATTCAGAAAAATCCTAAAAAAATCACATTTGATTTAAAATAACTTAAAATCACTAATCTTAAAGTTGATTTTGGTTAAAACCATCACAAATACTATTTATTCAAGAAATCACCGAATAGATCAGAAAATGGACTAATCTCACGATAACCAACAATTAAAGAAAACCTAAAAACCGGTTTAAAGATGAGGGTCCTTACACGAGATGCACAATCGCCCGCACCATGAGTATTGGTTATGGGTGGCGATCGGCGATGTCGCCGCTTTGATTGGCCACAACTAGGGCCTTAGCCCAGTTGGCCTTTTGTGGGCCTTGGTTCGCCTCCTTTCAGCCCTCTCCCCTACCCCTTCGGGTCACGTGTGCATGTGGCCACGCGTGTGCTTTTGGGTTTAGGTGCTGCATTCGCGCCGCCTGACCATCGGTTGGCTTTGCCACCGAGTGGAGTTGACACATAGCCCTCCTCTACCTCTCCTCTGTCCTCAAGCGTTGCCCACTCTCTCTGCCCTTATGTGGGCCTTTGTTGATGCGAAATCATTGCCGTTCCGATTTCGATGTCTTATGGCCGGCCAAGTACATCTTAGCCACTGGCCGATTTTCAGTGAGTACACCCTCGACTTCTGGTTGCACCACCACATACGTTGGCACGATATTTCTCCTGACCGCCCTAGTGTGCCGCCGTGGATCGCGGGTTTTGCCGTATTGACTTTTGACACCCTGTTTGGCCGTGATTGTTTCCGACACTTCCTAAAGTCCTCAGGACAGTAGCTCTCTCTGCCAGGCAATGGTTTTGACTGCCAACTCTACCGCCGACGCCGCCATCGTCGTGTGCTCACCATCAAACGTCATGATTATGAGGTAGGGGAGCTTTGAACTCATAATTTCATGATAGCATGCTTTGAATGAGTAGCAACATGGTAGGAATATATGATTGAATGCTATGGATGTTAGCTTATGGTCCATTTGCATGATGTAAGAGGATGAACTATGCCATATTGAAATGCATATGACATGCATGTTGAATGTAAGTATGTTTGATGTATGTATGTGCTAATGATGGCTAGCGTGTATGTTTGCAGTATGTATGGATTATGCATGTGCTAGTGATGGTTAGCGTGCATGTTTGAAGTATGCATGGATTATGCATGTGCTAGTGATGGCTAGTGTAAGATCTCTAATTTAAAACTGGTTTTCATTTCACTTTAATTATCGGTTATCGTGAGGTTAACACGTTTTCTAATTTATTTGGTGGTTTCAAAGATAGATGGTGTTTCTCATAGTTTTAATCAAAATCAACTTTTCAATTAGTGGTTTTAAGTGATTTGAAATTAAATGTGAATTTTTGAGATTTTTCTGAATTTTTACTATTTTCCAAAAATTAGGGTTTGGCGGGACCCCCTGTGGGCCCCATCATTGAAATTTGGGTTTTTGGATCAAATGAACCCAGACATCAACTTAAGCTCATACAAAAATTTTCATAATTTTTTCAGGTTTTATTAGTGCTCAAATAGCTAAACTCCCATTTTTAACCTATTTTTCTATTCATACCCCACAATTTACCTATGCACACCCCAAAACCTACTATAAAAGGGCAGGCCTGAGCCATTTCCCATTTTGGGAATAGGCTGAGAAGGAGAGGTCAGGCCTAATCTCCAATTAAGCCCGGATTACAAGGTGTTTAAGGTAAGTTCCTTCTAATTAAGCATCAAATCCTATCTTTTCTCTTAATCCCTTCTAAATCTACCATTTCCCCTTTGTTTTGATTTGTTTTTAAACATCGAAACTACTGATTTACATCTTTACTATAATCCCTAACTCTCAAAATCCGATTTTTATGTTCAACAAGCCCTAGATCTAAGTTTTTAATTAGGGTTTTCTATGTTAAATCGGTTTTAATGGAGTTTAATTCAAACTCTATGTCTTTATAAGGTTATCAAGAAGGGTGACCACCAAATCGAAGCCTAATCAAAGGATAAGGTAATGGACGTTCAAAATTTCAGTTTTCCTATGGTGAAACTCTTGATTTTGTGATTTACTTTGAGTGGATTTACTTGATTTAGTGCTTTAATGGCATGATTAATAAATGGTAATCTTTAATCCTGATTTCATAGGGTTTTATCTTGTTATGATGTGTGAAGTTTTAATGTTATTTGAGTTGTTAGATGGAAATTTTAAGATTTATTAATGGAGTTTCGGTTTGAAAATTTGAAATGAAGAAGATGACCAAAACTGCTTTTTTGGCGTTAGAATGGCCGTGCAGGGCGTTAGAATGACAACACTATAGTTTTGACATTTTTCTTGTGTAGCCGATCGAACGGCCTTTCAGGGCGTTCGAACGGTAACACTACAGTTTTGGCATTTTTCCTGTTTAGCCAATCGAACTGCCCTGTAGGGTATTCGAACGACTACATTGCAGAAATTAACAATTTTATGTATGTTGCTTATTTCGACATATCTACTTCAAAATATCATTTTTATGTTTATGTGGAGTGTTTTAATCTATAATAAGCTACTTGAAGAGCATTCTATTAATGTTTAGAATTTGTGGTGTATATTTAAAGTTTATGTGAAATGGCTTGTAGTTGGATGTACATGTTACAGGTTGCTATCTTGAAGATATGAGTGGTTGGTTCCTATGGGTTAAGCATGTTTTCAGTAGAGTTACAACATGATAATGGACTGATATGTCATGATAGGATGTGGTTAATTAATGTGTGAATGTTAGTGTTATGTCTTGACTCAAGTATGAGGTAAATGATCTTATATGTGGTTAGCTTGTGGTTAAGCTTTGATTTGAGTTATGATTTGAATGATTCTTCTCCTATGATTTCTACTAGAATTCATGATTAGATGTTAATGCTCATGTGTAGTGTGATGGTGAGTGAATTACAAGCATGTTGAAATGCACTGAGTGAAGTGCTTCTACTACGTGCACACACACATGTGGGGTTTAATGATGATGATGAGGTTTGCTATTATGATTATGAATGATGCATGAAGGGCTGATGAGAGCACCTATAATGAATTAGAATTCATGTATTCTTTGCCTACGTATATACCATGTTGCATGCATCATAAAAATGTATTTCCAATTGAGGTTTGACCATTGGTTAATCGGAATTGATCGGCTGTGTGGAACAGCCGAAGAGAAACCATTAGACACTTATGGTATGAGACGCATTATGTCGATGGATAGCTCTAAGGTTTGTTGCGCTAGTGCTTAGTTAAATTTGCTTCTTTGGCGTCACGAATACTCATGGTATGGGACGTGAGGACTGGAGTCGACATAGAAGTATTTTTACATGCACACTCCGAGGTGGGTTGAGTCTAGTTAAGTGGATTCAAATGTATTTCAAATTGTGGCTTTATCGAAATTAATCGAATTTGATCGATTGGATGCAATGTGGTGAAATTGCGTGCCGATTTAATCGGTTGCGGCTTAATCGAAACTTGATTGGTCCGAAAGGATATGTTTTGATTTGAGTTCCTTTGTGGAATATGTGCACTCCCTGGGTTGAGTCGAGTAAAGTTTAGTTGTTTTGAATTGTTAATGAGGTTGAGATTTATTTATTGAGACAATCGAACCTGGACCCTGAGAATCCAGTATGGTATTCTCCTTGCACCAGCTACCATGTGTTCGTGAGTTTTCCTACATGGGAACTCGGGACTTCTCGCATCGCAAGAGATGTCCCAGAACAAACACCCCTGCTTTAGGTTCTCTTAGTGAGAATGTGACATCCTTGGCCAGGATCGTTTGGGGTGAGTAGCAATTAGGGATTGACTACCCCGAACTTCTTAAATTCTTGTGTAGAATTTGGACCACGACATGCTATGTGGCCTTGTCTGTGTTCCCGTCTTCGTGACGCTATTTGTGATTACTCCTTGATGGAGGCATTCTTTATATGATGTGATCTTCTTAAATTCTTGTGTAGAATTTGGACCATGACACGCCTATGTGGCCTTGTCTGTGTTCCCGTCTTCGTGACGCTATTTGTGATTACTCCTTGATGGAGGTATGCTTTATATATTGTGATGCATGATTGGATATGTATATTAGAGATACATTTCATGCAGGTGGATATGATGTGAATGGCACTATGTAGATTATACACTATGATGCAGGTTTAGGTGATGTGTATGTGTGATCAAAAAATAATACATCTTGTCAATTTTTCATCTGAATGATCATATTGCTTTGCTATCGTTTTTCCAATGATGATAGTTATATTAAAAACCATTGATGAGTTTGTTAAACTCACCCCTCTTTCTTGTGTTTTGCTTTGGGGCTGCGTGGTACGACACGCAGACGGACAGGATCTCCTCTTTGAGGAAAGATTGGAGACGACTTGGATGTGATCGTAGAGACTCTTATGTGACTTGTTTTCCTTGGTTTATGTTTTATGTTTAGAACCTTCGTGTATGGTTCTCTGTTGGATTTATGTTACTTTATACAGTTGTGTTGCTTAAGACCTATTTTAGAGCAAGAATGGGCTATGGTTGACTAAGTATGTGGGTTTGAGACTAGTCGTTTATTTTGAGTTAAGCGACTCCCTTTCTTTTCTACTTATTTACTCTTGCTCAAAGGAATGTGCGTACTCTGTAATTCTGTTAGATCACCCGTACTTAGGGTTAAGTCTTTCGCTAAACCGTATCTCAATTTTCCCTCGTTGCCCCCGCGTGCTTGACTGGCCCCTGGACCAGGTTCGGCTCGGGTCGGGCATCGCCAAGGCGTGACAGCTAGCGTGTATGTTTGATGTATGCATATGCTAGTGATGGCCAGCGTGCATGTTTGAAGTATGTTTGGATTATGCATATGCTAGTGATGATTAGCGTGCATGTTTGAAGTATATATAAATATGTATGTATGCACTAGTGATGACTAGTGAGCATGCTTGTAAGCTGCGTATGTATGACCATATGTGTATGTTATATATATGTGTGATAGACATACGTATGTATGATGACTAATTGCCTATGATATGGATATGTGTAAGTGTATGTGGGCAGAGGTAAGGGCGATGGACAGTAAGAGGTGACAAAGGTTTTATCTGGATTTGGATATGGATGTGTAAGCGAATGACGGATGACAAAGGATATGGGTATGACGGGTGAGGTTTGTTAGACAGGAAGAGTGTTCATAATTGTACAAGCATAACGTACAGATTATGAAGTGAAAAGTAAGCATAATAAGTGAGATATAAGTAAGAGGGCGACAACTGGGTTGGCTCTGAGGAGGTTGATTTGATGATGTCAGTGTAAGATGATTTGGCCATAAGATGGATTGCGAAGTATGTAAGACCGTAAGGGTTTGATGTACGATGTGTTATGATCATGATGTGGATGGGTTAAGTGAAGTCTGATGCCCTGACAAACTAAGGTTTCGGATCGGGCTTAGCTTCAGTTTGATCATTCGAGGACTGTGAGTTTGTGTGGCATAATTGTACCGCATAATTTACTTAATTCAACTAGAATTATAAGCACAACTAATGATAGCATTGTGAATTTGAGACTTGTGGGTTCGACGAATTAAGTTCCGTGTTTGAGCTAGCCGATAATGAGTCGGCTAAGCATTTCTCATGTCTTGCCATGGTGTTTATCCTGCGGGATGTTGTTTGTGTCTTGTACAGAGCACTGGAAGTCTAATACTCTGCTGAGAGCAACATATGTTTCTGATTTGGTCAGTGTGTTATATAAAGCCTAGACGTCTGATGCTCTGTTGAGAGCGACGTATGTTTTCAATTTGGTTTGCGTGTTGTATAAGCCCAGAGTTTGATGCTCTGTTGAGAGTGTTGTATGATTCCGCCCAAGAGTGGCAGTGTATGTTTCTGCCCAAGAGTGGCATGGCACTATAAGACCCATTATGGTGGGCGATTCTTTGGGGGCGATTTTGTAAGGACCCTCATCTCTAAACCGGTTTTTGGTTTTCTTTAATTGTCAGTTATCGTGAGATTCGCGTGTTTTTTGATATATTCGGTGATTTCATGAATAAATAGTATTTATGATGGTTTTAACCAAAATCAACTTTAAGATTAGTGGTTTTAAGTGATTTTAAAACAAATGTGAATTTTTGGAATTTTTTTGAACTTTTACTATTTTTCCGAAAATTAGGGTTTTGGTGGGACCCGTGTGGGCCCCACCGTCAAAATTTTGATTTTTGGGTCAAATGAACCTAGACATTTACTTGAGCCCATATAAAAATTTTCAGAATTTTATTAGGCTTAATTAGTGCTTAAATTTGCAAAATACTCATTTTTAGCCTACTTTTCTTATTTACGCCCCATAACTTACCCATGCATACCCCAACCCTTACTATAAAAGCACAAACATGAGCCATTTCTATTTTTGGGAATAGGCTAAGGAAGGAGGTCTGGCTTAATCTCCACTTAGGCCCGGATTAGAAACCGATTAAGGTAAGCCTACTCTAATCAAGTACTAAACCCTAGATTTCTTCTTAATCTTTTCCAAATCAACTATTTTCCCTTTGTTTTAATTCGTTTTTGGACATCAAAGGCTACTGATTTGTGTTTTACTACAAACCCTAGTGTTCAAAATTCGATATTTATGTTTAACAAACCCTAGATCTAAGTTTTAATTAGGGATTTTTTTGGTAAATCGATTTTGAATGGAGTTGAATTCAAACTCAATATGTTTGTAAGGTTTTCAAGAAGGGTGACTCTCAAAACCGAGCTTAATCAAGTGCTAAGGTAATGGGTCTTCGAAATCTCAGTTTATCCATAGTAAAATTCTTAATTTTTGGCTTATTTCGAATGGAGTTACTTGATTTGGTGTGTTAATGGCATGATTAGAAAATGGAAGTATTTAATCACGATTTCTTAGGGTTTTGCATTATTATGATGTGGTTTGAGATTTTGGAAGTCATGAAGGACTTTTGATGATGATTAGGGTGTTAGATGTGGATTTGAAGTGTTATTAATGGTGTTTCGGTTTGGATTTGCGAAAGGAAGAAGATGACCAGTTCTGCCTTGTTGGTATTCGAACAGCCCTCCTAGGCGTTCGAACGGCAACACTGTCAGAACGACATATTTTTAGTTCAGCCGATCGAACGGCCTGCTAGGTGTTCGAATGGCTAAACTGTGAATTTCAAATTTTTACATGTAATCGATCGAACGGCCTGAAGGGCGTTCGAACGGCTACACAGTAGATTGGTGTTTAAATACATGATGTTCATTTTGATGATTCCACTTTAGCTTACCAATTTCATATGAATGTGGAGTGTTTTAAGCTATATTATACTACTGGAAAGGCATGCTATGGAGGTTATGGAGTTGAGATATATGCTTAGAGATTTGTGGAATGACTTATGTTTTGTGGCATGGTGTTGAAATTGTCGTCTTGAAATTATGAATGGTTGATTCCCTTTGGTTTAGCATATTTTCAGTAGAACTACAACCTATTATTGGACTAATTTTCCATGATAGAATGTGGTTAGTTGATGTGTGGTTGTTGATGAATGCCATGACTCAAGGATGAAATGAATAATCTTATATGTGTTTAGCCTTTGTGGTTGAGTTTTCATTTGAGTTATGATTTCAATGATTCTTCTCTTATGATTTCTGCTGGAATTTATGTTTAGATGGTAATTCTCATGTGTAGGTGGTAGTGAGTTTAATTTCAAGTATGGTGACATGCATTGTGTGAAATGCTTCTACTAGTTAGTTACACACACATGTGGGGGTTAAATAGTGATGTTGAAGCTTAATATTGTGATTATGAACGATGCATTAGGGGCTGATGAGAGTACTTATCATTGGTTAGGATTCATGTATGCTTTGCCCACATATGTACCATGCTGCATTCATCATGAAATGGATTTCCAATTGAGGCTTCATCGAGGTTAATCGAATTTGACCGATTGGATGCAATGTGGTGAAATTGTGTGCGGATTGATCGGTCATGGATTAATTGAAAGTTGATTGGTCCGAAAGGACACGTTTTGATTTGAGTTCCTGTGTGGAGCGAGTACACTCCCCGGGTTGAGTCTAATTAAATGGGATTATGTGGGGACGAGTTGTGTACTTGTCTTGCAGATTGTGAGAATGTTATTATGAGTGTCATCTGGACCATGAGAATCCAGTGTGGTATGCCGTGTGCACCCCGCTACCACGTGTTCTAGAGTTCTCTGTGTGAGAACTCGGGCTCTTCCCTCCATAGGAGATGTCCTTGGGCGAACACCCCATACTCTAGATTCTCTGTGTGAGAATGAGACATCCTTGGCCAGGATCGTCCAGAGCGAGTAGCATTTGGGATTAACAACCCCGATCTTTCTTGAATTCTTGTGTAGAATTTTGGACCATGACACGCCTTCGTGGCCTCGTCTATGTCCCGTCTGTGTGACACCAAATTTGTGATTACTCCTTGATGGAGGATGTGACGATATGATGCATGATGAAATATATGTGTTAGAGATACATTTATGCAGGTTGATTATGATGTGATGCATGTGGGAATATGTATGCTAGAGATACATCCATGTAGGTTGATTATGATGTGATGCATGTGGGAATATGTATGCTAGAGATACATTCATGCAAGTTGATTATGATGTGATGTATGATGGAATATGTATGTTAGAGATACATCAATGCAGGTTGATTATGACATGATGCATGATGGATTATGTATGTTAGAGATACATTTATGCAGGTTGATTATGATATGATGCATGAGGGAGTATGTATGTTAGAAATACATCCATGCAGTTTGATTTTGATATGATGCATGATGGGATATGTATGTTAGAGATACATTAATGCAGGGTTTATGATGAGAATGAAATGATGTGGATTATGCACTACGATGCAGTTTTAGGTGATGTGTATGCGTGATCAGAAAATGATGCACCTTGCCAATCTTTGATCTAAATGATTATATTGTTATGCTATCATATTTTCGATGTTGATAGTGATATTTAAAACCATTGCTGAGTTTGTTAAACTCACCCTTCTTTCTTGTGTTTTGCTTTGGGGCTGCGTGGTGTGATACGTAGACGGACAGGATCTCCTCTTTGAGGAAAGGTCGGAGATGACTTGGATGTGATCGTGGAGATCATTGTGTGACTTAGTTCCTTTGATTTTATGCTTTTATGTTTAGAACCTTTGTGTAGGGTTCTTTGTTTTGGATTTATGTCACATATTACAGCTATGTTTGCTTAAGACTTATTTTGAGCCAGTGTGGGCTTTAGTTAACTAAGCACGTGGGTTTGAGATTAGTTGTTTACTTTGTGATAAGCAACTCTCTTTCTTTCCTTTTATTTACTCTTGCTCAAAGGAGTGTGCGTACTCTGTAATTCTGTTAATCGCCCGTGGTTAGGGTTAAGTCTTCCGCTAAATTATTTCTCAATTTCTCATTCGTCGCCCCCACATGCTTGACCGGCCCTTGGACCAGGTTCGGCTCGGGTTGGGCATCGTCGGGGCGTGACAGATTCTATGACACTATAAGACCCATTATGGTGGACGATTCTATGGCACTATAAGACCCATTATGGTGGGCAACTGTATGACCCCTTATGTGTGGGTGTTTATGTTTGCGTGCTCAAGTAAGTAGTATCATGGATCTACTCTTACCTGTTTGATCCAGTGCCCCATGAGCATTGGTGTGCCTTACCTTCGAAAAAGTCCATGGCGTCTAGTCACTCCCTGGAGGTTAAGGTGATGCCTTAGTGACATTCTTTTCCATTTTGACGTTGAAGCTTATTAGTTGTAATGAGCTTCAGTGGTCGATAGTATATATACGATTATGAGTATGAGCATAACTGTAACCGTATGAGTATGAGCACGACTGTAAGAGTATGAGTACGATTGTAAAAGTATGTTTTTGAGTAAGACAGTAAGTGTGATTTTGTGTAAGCTGTATGAGTAAGGTCATACGAGTATAATTATACGAGTAAGGTTGTACAAGTATGTGTAAGCTGTATGAGTAAACATATGATTATACGAGTAAGGTCGTATAAGTATGCATATGTTGTACGAAGTCTATATACGATGATACAGTAAGTTTGTAAGACCCTGGATAGGGGTGTTTGTGTAAGTTTAATTTAATGGTACGATTTTGGCACGATGGTGCATTTGGTATGTTTGTATGCGTATGAGTATGATTATATATTGTTGACTGTTTCATGTTTGAGTTGCATGAACGCATGTATTATGAACTTAGTGAGTTCACTGTTTTGGATTTCCCTACTGGGTATTTTCCTACTGAGTATGGAAATACTCATTACCCTACTGTTTAGCCCCGTTGTACGAGAGGTTTTGCAGGTTTGTGTGGAGAGCTCTTGGAGATGAATGCTCATTTCAACGGTGGATTGATTCCCGTTGACTCAGGTATATGCTTCACTCACTGCGAGTATTTTTGTGCCACGATCTGTTGTATTGGGTGAGATGAGACGTTAAGATGTTTATATTCTGGACTTTTAGTTGAATTACATTGTGGACTATTATGGGACTTGCACTTAGGGATGCATGGGAGAGATTTGTATTTAAAGTCTATGATCATAGCAATTTAGTCATACATGTGTTTTTGAGTAGCGCCTGAGGATATTTGCTTTGGCCGTACAATATTTGACCATATGATGAAAATATTTGGATGAAAGATTAATGTTTAGGGTTTTAAATTATAAGCTATTTTATCAGGTTTTGATTTCGACATTTTTCTTCCAATTTACAAACATTATATTGCAAATTTTTTTCATAAATTTAAAAAAAATATATATAAAAAATCTCGGATGTTACATGACTCAAACAAGTTTGAGCTCATGTGGAGCTACATTCAAGTAATAAGCCACTTTGATTCATTGCCACCGTCTAATATTATTTAATGATAAAAGACTATTATCTTGGGTTTTAGTTTGTCAAACAACCCCATAAATTAATATGGGTTGAGTATCTAAATTTTTTTTAGTGTTTCACTATAATAATAAGCCCAATGGAGATTAATAGAACACACACTAGCTCATATATAGTGCCAATAACACTTGTGCTAATGTGAAATTAAAGGTTCTCGATGTATTCTTTACTCGGGATCCATTTGTAAGAGTAGAACATTAAAAACAAAAACACTTGTCATGCCAAGACACTTGCAACCTCGCACATCTTAGTACTAAATTATTAACCTAGGAAAAAAATATACTATTAAATTATTAATCCATGCTTTTGGGTGTGTTTGTTGTGATGATACAGAGGTCCTTCACCGTAAGGTCATGATTCATGAGAAATCTGCAAGAGAAATTTTGTTATGAAAATTGCCATTTCAGCAGAAAACTCAGTATGTGTTTTCACTTATACGACGACCCGTTCGATTGAGTGGAGCCAAAACTCCGCAACTCGGAGCGACCTGCAAAAGTTGGTTTTCGCTGTGGGCTGGCGCGCAGAGCAAGGTCTCCAGAGACCATACAAATTGTCATTGTCAGAACAGATGAAAGAATCTTTCGCGTCTAAACCGAAACAACGATGACAGATATCAGCCTCCCTTTTCTCTCGGGGACGAATCTTGGTTGGTCCGAAATAATAAAAATAAAGCGCACACATAAAGCCAAACCCAAATATACATAATATCTCAGGCGAAAACTAAAGACTCTCTTCCTCCACTTACATTTGCCCCTTTGATATCGTTCTCGCCACGTCGGACTTTTCCACGCCCTCCTCCCAATCTTGTTCTCTACACTTCACCTTCCTCAAAAAATCTACCAGAGATTCCTGCCTGTACTAGTTCATGACGAAATCCTGATCTCTCTCTCTCTCTCTATGTCTCTCCTCGTGGGCTGGACGAGAAGCAAATATGAGATCTCAGGTTTTGTTGGGTATGAGTTAAGAATGGGAAAATGCTCCAATGGATCTCGTTTATCTCCGTCATGTTTTACTGTTTTTATTCGTTTCCAGCTATATGTTCACTTATGGCAGCTTAGCACACTCCCAGTTCGTTGTAAATCTCTGAAACTGATTGAACAATTGCTACTTTTTTTCTCTCTCTGTGCGTGATGGATCTATTGAACGGTCTTGCATGATCTTGTTCATGCTGCATCTGATGCGAAAATGGTGGAAAAGTGCAATCATTTCTTGTGAGCATCATTCTGATTTTAGATTTTTTTCACTTTCTTCTAGATTTCATCGACCTGTTTTTATGTGCTTTACGGTCGCTAGGAACCTTTCCTGCTGTCAGATTACAAAAATTGGAGCCTTTTAGCAAATATGATTACAATATCAGTATCACAGACACAGCCTAAAACAAAATTATGGTTTCTATTGGTTGGAACATTTGAGCCAGCTACAAATTATAGCTGCACACTAAAGCATTCTGATTGCAGTAGAGTCTTGTTGCTTATTTTTTTATTGGGAATTTATGCAGCAATCACTAGAAAATTGACATATTTGATCTTTTAAAAAAAAAGGAAAATTGCGGGGTTAGTATTGTACATTTGTATTTCCTAGATTTATGAGGAAACGTTAAATTGTTTTCTAATCGGCCGTGTTCGATTTTCAAAAGCATGTCTCGTTCATACTTCACACTTTTCATCTATATTGTATAGTGTGAATATCATTGTAAAATTTAACTGGAAAATCTGAAGTAAGTTGTCTACTCTGATTCTACAGAGTTCCCCAGGTCTGATTAGCTTCCTGAGGAAATGCATGTGAGGATACCATCTGCACAACTAGCTAGCCTAGATATAAATATGGAAGGTACTCGCAGTAGGATATGCGTTTTGAGTTCTGAGGATCTTCTTCAAAGCTTTTCCATGGAACATATGCATCAGATTAGAAAGATTATGATTCAACATGAGGAATTGTTCAAAGAGCAGGTTTGGAGTCTGCTTATTTTCCTACTTCATAAATTTAATCTTCAAAGTATTCTGTTCAACATGTATCCAATATATGCTATAAGATTTGGTTTCTTCTTCAGTTGTTCAGTAAATTTACATACAACCTATATGTTTTTTAATTGAACTACCTATATGTTTTTGCTTCAATTCAAATGATATCAGCATTTTTCTGAGATCCACATAGAAACTGCAATAGAGGGATGGCCAATGAAAGAGCCTTAAGTGTATTCTAGATTTCCTGGTGATAGTTCTCAACATGGGCTAACTCTATTGTAGATATTTTTTGTTACTAGTCCCAGAGCAACTCATTTTATATGTTTACTGTATTAAGAGTTCCTCTAAATGAATGTTATTTTGATCACCATAGTTCTATCGATATGTACGTTCTACTGGTGCAAATTCAATTTTTACTTTTGAAGCAAATAAACGCAATCATACCCTCTTTAATCATTTTATATGAAGCACTTATATTCTTGTTTGTCAATAATCCTTTTTACTTTCATATGCCTGACTAGATCCTGTGTATGTAAGGTTCGGGCCCTTCACAGGTTATACAATGTCCAAAAATCAGCAATGGAAGAAATAGAGAGAATAATCTGTCATCGAAATGGGATTCCAAATGGTGAAGTTCGTATATCAGTGTTGGAAAGGAAAGCGACAATAAAACATAACTTTCCTGCTTTAAGTTATATGGGGGGCAATTGTTCACTTGTTGATAGAGAACTTACAATAACTGGAGCAACAAAACCTCTGTTTGGTGCTAACAGAGAACATGAATATTTGCCAGAAACTCAGAAGGGAAGAATTAGACTAATTGATCTTGAAAAGCCTCCAGAAGAATACATGGATGAATTGGAATGTCAACTTGAAGCAAAGGATGGTGAAGAAGGTTCCAAACAACAGGCTTTTCAACAAGATACACTGCAAAAACTTCCGTACAATACTATGCTTTCAACCGGGAAAGGTGCTGCTCATGAAGAATCCAAAATTACCCTAAAATCACCCAAAATGTTTCCGTCACCACTCCAGGTATGTTCCTTTTTAATGTGTCAAAAGAAAAGGATGAAATGAATATGGATAGTGAGAGAGCTTCTTTTTACTTTTAGTTTTTCGTCAAATGTTCTCTGAGTTTCTGTAAAATTTATGGTGTAAACTGGTCTTCCATGAAATTGGATATCCTCCACTCGGACATCAAAATTTTATATTATCCTGAATAGTCCAAACGAATGAATTAGCGCCGTCCATGTTCGCACCCTAATCTGCATGCCCCTCTAGTTGCCACCCTTCTCCAATATAACGAATATCGGTGCAGAGGTGATTTTTTTTTCCCGTTTTATATGTTGACAGAAAACGCTGAACATGATGCATATTATTTTACAGAGGCAGTATATACCCACAAAACATAACCTGTCATAATCTCTACTTTCTCAGTCTACTAGAAAACTGTTAAATAGGTGGACGATGTTCTCTTTTTCAGTTATAAGAAACTAATCACTTTCTGCCTCTTTATTGTTGAACGCTTGTCACAATTTGATGGGACATAATTACGTTCTTCCACATGTTTATAGAGAACAAAAGTGTAGCAAGTTTTCTTTAAAGTTAACGTTTTACTCCATTCGGCATCTGACTGTCAATTAATTTGTAACATCAAACCACCAATGATAATCGTAATAGGCTATAATTAGATAATAGCATGGACAATGAAAGATTGTCTGGAGTTTGGCCTGTCTCATTTAGGGTCTTTTTTAGGCTGTCGTTGTTCTGTAGTACCAGAATCTTGTAGTGGACAATCACTTCTGATGCTTGTTGCGCTGCACAAATGTTTTCCATGGAAATCAGCACTTATTTCTGACTAAGCCCTGCTGCAAGATGACACTGAAAAATAAAATTACCCCTGGTTCTTGTCTTTAGCTAGAGCAGAAATCTCTTGGAATTACCATTGCACTTATATCTTAACACGTTTTGGGCAGAGAGATTGTTGTCAGGAATTCAGAAAAAAAAAAATTCACGGCAGTTCACTGCGAAGGTATTTTCATTTTTTGCCACATTGTAAACATGTATGAGTGAGAGCACTTTTTAATCTGGACAGTCTTCTCTCAAAATTGTAACACACCTCAATGTTGTACTTCCGAAATAATCGATTTGGGTGGATATTTCTGATGTCATTTTAAAAAGTGTTTGAAGGATGTATCTACATTCTGCCTTCAGCATTTGATCTCTTTTTTTTTTTAATGTTTTCTTGATGAAACTTGCACGCCTTGTATTCTGTCATGCTAATAATTTTGGAGTTTGTTTTGATTCTGAGCAGCCACAGGATCCCGTGGAAATCAGAGTTTGTTCCTCAGACTTGCAACTAGAAGATAAATCGGGATCTTCACATAATTCTTCTTCAGTGCATAAACGTGCCGAGCTCAATGTAGCAGGAAGTCAAGCTAGAGGTAGTTTTCCAATAATCTTTCCATCAGATAGCACCGCTGATTCGGGGAAATGTGGCATGGCCTTTGAATCAGCTCAGGAGAATTCCGTTAAAATGGGCCAAGCTCAATTTGGCTTGAAAGGAGAATCTCAACTTTGTACCCGTGACTCTGGATATAAATCAATGTTCTGTGCTCATACGGAAACTGTTATCGAGAATGCAGGAGTCTGTTTAAATAATCAACAGAAAACTCCCACGGAATTAATTGCTAGTACTGAAAGCTCAGAAACTGAATACGTTGACGAGGGAGTGGTCACAATAAGGAATGACGAGGAACCTGAAGGTGCTACTTTGGAAGAAGAATGCGACACTATTGCTGCAAATATACTTCTTAGTTTCATGCCTTGCAGATCAGAGAGTAGCAGTCCTAAGTGGCAGTGCCTTCGGACTCAGATCAAATCAAGTCCTAGCCAGTCGAACAGAAGTGGTACAGGCCGCAGTGAGAAAATGATCCGTAGTGAAAGAACAAGCTGTAACAGTGTTTGTAAAGACCAAGTCGTCAGGTTGAGGAGGCCCATACAAGGGAGAAGGAACGCAAGAATATAAAGCAAAACGGTGTACGTAGGATTTCAAATTTTCTTTGTAAAGTTCTTACTAGAATGGATGGCCATCTGCAGTCTTTTTCCTGCTCAAAAGGAATAGGACTTGTCATGCATATATGAGTAGTCTTTCATGATCAATTTAGTGCCATTTTTATGAGGCAATTCTGTGAAATAACGGAGAGACCAAGCAGATGATCCTCCACAGTTAAACATGGTTCCCGTCACACTTCTAGGCTTTAGGACCATAAGGATTCTCATTCAAAGTTGGTTGTGTTACCGTATTAATATAAATGATTCTCTCTTCCTTAGCAGCTTAAGTTTTAAGAAATGGTTAATAAACATTCTATGAGAGCAAATGTTATGTGTTCAAGTGTCCTCCGTAGTTCACCCTTCCCAAACTACTCGTCTTTTAAGTAAGTGGCTGTTTTACCAAAAAACAAATCAGAAGGTATACCTGATTCATCAGTCTCCAACCATATCCACTGCAAACGGTAACACGAGGGAGCATCGGAATTTGTTCACCCTACCCAAACACAAGTTAAAATACGCTCACAAACGAGTTACCCTCAAAACGATCATTGTGCAGCATCCAATTTATCTTTAAGGCTGATAGGATCATATCATACCCTGATAGTTTCGCTTTGAAGAAAGCTTGAAACTAACACAAAATAATAAAATAGAACAAGCGTTCATAAACGATAATGTCCCACGTTCAAGTAGCCAAGTACGCATTCTATTCTTCAAGTAATTTCTTTTCAGCTTTTCTTCCATCTAAATGATACATATAAAGCTTTTTTTTTCTTAAATTGTACTCCATATAGACTGCACATACAGTTCACGGAAGATACGACGGGGCAAAATTGTGCTGAGGAACTACATAAGAGATTTTCTTTTGGCACCATGTATAATGAGATAACATCAATTAACCAGTAAACAAACTTGACAAATTATCACATTTAAAACAAATAATCATAAAAATTATCCCCACGGAACAAATATACAATTTTAATCTCCACAGCCAACATCACCAAACACCACGATACGTGAATTAAAAAAACGTCCGTCAATCCCAACATCCATCAACCGGAATCTGTACAAGGAACAATAAACATAAGGGGGAAATAGAAAAAAAATGGCCAATATGAAAGTTTCGCCGCACACATCAGTTGTGTCAATAAGTCTGTAAATGGATATTGGATAAGAAGCATTATTACCCACTTAAAAGCATATTTTTCCAAAGTATACATATATCTAAATCTAATTTTACACTTAAATGCATAGCTAGCGCAAAGGTTTCATTAATGGTTCCTCCTCAAACCAATAAAAAAAATATACATTGTCTTGACAATAAACTACACAAAGTAGGGGAGAATTTCTCGCCAAATTGCAAAATTGAAGTCGAAGGGCTTCTATTTGATAGGTAAACAAGAACAATTCGCGAAAATTACCTCCCAAACGAAGAGCAACGCAAAGGAATTGCTTCCGTTGTCAATTTCGCCCCAAAGGAAGGGATCTGCATGAGTAAGTCTCCTTGAACTTGGTCTTCTTCGACGAAGTAAATATCGATGCAAACACCTCCTTGGTCGCGTTTGCCGGAGCCAAATCCACCGCCTTGAACTTCTTCGCACTGCCCTCTTTTACTCCATCCCCAAAATTCCCAACTTTTCTATTCCGCTCCTCACTGACCACAGCCAGCTTCTCATCAAGCCCGCCTTTCTTCCTCTTCTCCCTTTTCTCCTGCAAACTTGCCTTCTCATCTACCATTTTGGCCCTCAATTCCGCGACTTCATCCTTGTCCCCGTTGATCACCATCTTATCCGAATCCGAGAACAACTGATGACAGACCAAACAAGCAGAAGACTTGACCTCCTTCAACGCCTTGGCGCTCAACACATGCCCGCAACCCCTCAAGGCGAGAAATTTGTATTTTCCATTAAATTCCAAGCCCGAGATCGGGCATTCGAACCGGGTCTCGTAGCTAATTTCCTCGTTGGAATTCATCCCGGGAATCACCGACAGCTGAATCGGGATCATGTCCTTGAGTCCTTTGATATGGCTCAATTCCTTGGGAAGCTTCTTTGAAATTAGGGCTTCGACCAGAGGCTGCTTGTTGAAGATGTTCCCAAGCTTGTCAAGGACGCAGGGCGGGTTGAGGGGCTGCGAGGAGAGAGCACACGTGGTCCACTTGGAGAGTCGGGTCTCATTGGGATCCACCTTGTCCGGTTTCTTGACGGCGTACATGTTGAGGTAACAGTCGCGAGATTCTGCACCCGTGGCACCGCCATCGCCGCCACCACCGGAGAGCCTGTGATGGAGGGTTAAGGTCGACAAGGGTGATACTCGGCAGTCGAGGAGAGTGGACGAGTCGGGGAGTGGTTTTCCGGAGCAGGTGAAGAAAAGGGAATCTAGGGTTTGAGGGGGTGGAATTGAAGGAGAGAAGAAGGAGAGCTTCAGATGGCGGAGATCAGTGCTAGGGTTTGCTACGATGGCGCGAGAGGGGAGCGAAGGAAGCAGCGAGTTGATGAAATACTGAATTCTGGCATCCGAATCCATTCTCTGTCGTCAGTTCTCGGAAGCGATGAGGGCGGGCTTGTTCGCCGTTGCTGATCAAGGACGGCCAGCGATGATCGGAAATCTTGTATTGTGCGCACGCACACGTCGACTCGTCAGCCCATTTAAAGGACGTCTCGACTATCGAGTTTGGGCTCACAAGCTAGTCTCTTCTTATGCTGTCCCCTGTTAAGTAGTCCTGTATCGCAGCCAGGCCCACTCCCATAAGATCAAAGTTGGATGTTCTTATTGGGCCTTCTGTGCTAATCTGTTGATCTTTGAATATAGCTTGCGACTACGATGGCTTCATGGGCCTCACTTATGATCAATGCATTCATTGCTGGCCCAACACCAGGGGGCGAGAACTCGTTTATCGAATGCAGCAGCCCGGCCGTCGACAAAAGTGCACGAGGGGTAAAAGCTGGAGAAAGTATTTAGTGGAACGGTTCTACTAATAATTTAGTGGTCC
Organism: Saururus chinensis; assembly: GCA_035235625.1. NCBI lineage: Eukaryota > Viridiplantae > Streptophyta > Magnoliopsida > Piperales > Saururaceae > Saururus > Saururus chinensis. Next base: position 4,769,590 of record CP141143.1, read on the forward strand.
GTTGGCATAATTTAATTTATTTTATTTTAATTATATTTAAAATAATAATAAGTTTTATTAAATAATAAAATTCACGTTTAAGAGAAAAACAATAATAAGGGGGCCCTTAACTTACCAAAATTTTATAGGGGGCATAGGATCGTACTAGATGAAAAAGATGCATGGGAACAAATTATCCTCACATAAAAAAAAAGGCTAAATTTGATAGCCCCAGATCAAACCATTAACATGACATAAAATAATGTCTGAAAGTTGAGGAGGCCAGCTGGCCCGGTTTCACGACAAGGGACTGGGGGCAGCAGATGTAGGGTTTTGTTGGCACGCGGCGCACGTGCTTCGTGAAGTAGCTTGGGTCGTAGTGGATGATTTCTTCGTTTCTTCTTCCCCCCTTGGGTTCTGGACCTCTGGTCTCTTCGCGTACGGAATTCTAGAACCTCTCACACCCTTACACGACTACTACGTTCTCTAATCTCCAGCTCAATCCCGCCTTTCTCCCTCTTTAAGAATCAAAAATACTACTTTTGAGCACGTGTTTTTAAAAATTATAATTAATTAACGAATCTATTTAATAATTTTTTTACTTCACTTTTAATTAGATAGGGTTTGTCGGGTTAAATAAATTTTGTGCGGAGTTTACATGTTATATCACACTAAAGCCGAGTGGAAGTGTTTTATATTCTATTCAACTCAAAGCCAATTAAAGAGCTTTGTTACGTGCATATCATTATCCTTTTTTCCCAATAAAATAGGAACAACAGTAACAACATAGGAGGAAGAAGAGATCGAAAGTTAGGCACGTAAAAGTATTTCATATGGTTTGTTATCCGTGAGATAACATCCTGTGGGCTTATCCTACTTAATTTCCCTTCACTGCCTTATATTGGCAGAATTCTTTGTTCCATTAATGTTATTTACTTCAAAAAATATAATTTAAATTACAATAATTAGGAAATTTTACATTATCATTCAATGTGTATTAAGTTTGTAAGGGTCAATGTTCATCTTAGGGCTATATTCAAAACCTTAACCTAAGTCGACTTGGATAGAATTTTTTAGACCCAAAAATTTTATATTAGTATTTACTTTTATTGTGTAATGATTTAGTTTGACTATAAATTTTTTCAGTCTTGTTTTAAATTTTTGTTTAAGAATTAGTGGACTAGTTCTATTATAGGTTACCTAAAGTGTGACAAACCCGTTTTCCTAATTATGAGGTGGAATTACTCAGGAAGAACATTATTGCTGAGCATAAATTACTATCTTATCAAATTAATTATTGTAATTTTCATATATTTCTTTATATAAAGGTAGTAAGCCTTACTCTAGGACTTACGACTTTTCTCGTCGTCTCGCCAACTTCTTAGGTCTTAGACTTTCATTTGAAATATTAGATTAGTTTGGGCCTTATTAGATTCTTTTTAACTCATTTCTCAAAGTGGGTTCACTCACTTCATTGTTGGGCTTATGCAAGCCCATTTTCCCATCCACTAGTATAAATGGCCATCTTAGCTTATTCCTAAGCTCTATTGGATTGAAGGAAAGTGAGAGAAAGGAAAAAATATATGTAAAATCCCCCTCTTCCCTTTGTTTGGTAAAACATGAAAAAAGTAAGTCAGTTGGAAAGCGGGAGAAAGAACGTGGAACGGAAGCCTAGAAATTTCCACCCCTCGATGGGAGGCAATGATATATTTTTTTGACATCCTTATCTCTTTCTTGATCCCAAGTGGAGGAATTTCAACGGGCAGTGCCATCTTCTTCCCCTGCTCCGAGTAGCCACGCAAAGAGGTCGCCTCCCCTATCTCTCTCTCCTCTCGCCTTGCTGCCACTGGTCGGAACTTTGGCTTTATTGTGAGTCATTACTCTTTTTCCTCTCTTTTTCTATTTCCCGTTAATACTGTATTTGCGTTTACAAAGACTCATGCTTTTGATATTTGTGTATGTCGTGGGTTGCTTTGGATGTTTCGTCGATCTAAAATTTTTGCAATGCTTTTTTTAATCCTGTGTATGAAGATGTAGCTATTAATTTGAGTTCTCCGTTAACTTTTCAGGCCTTGTAAATTGAGGTAGGTAATGCTTTCTGTTTCCTTTCCCCCTTTGTAGAACTATTTTTCCAATTTGCCAATCGATATTGCAATCTCTCTTGCATCTTGGGGTGTCTCTATTTGTGTCTTTCTCTGGTTCCCACACAAGGTTTGGATTCAATTTTGGTTCACTTGTCAGGGGTCCTGCTTAGAAGTCAGACGTATTAATTGACTACTAAATTTGGCTCTTTAAATCATCATGAGTGTCTGTCTTTGCTCATCGTGCATATGAGTAGAATTTTGTGGGAATTTAGAAAACTGATTTCCATTGTATGCTTATGAATTATAATGTCAAGTAATCCAAATCAATGTCTCATGTCTGCCTACCTCCATAATTGCTTTTAGGTGGTGATGCTGGCCTATCACAAAATCATGAGTAGTGAAAAACAGCTCAATAGTTTAGCTAATTAATTCTAGTGTAAAACTAGTGTGATATAAGGCCTGTTTTAGTTCAACTCAACATAGAATACAAATATTTAACCAAACTTTCATGTAAAAGAAATAAGAAGCTTGCACTTCACAATTTTTCTATATTGTCAATAGTTTAGCTAATTAATTCTCTTATGAAAATACAACCTAATGATTGGTTGACTCCAGCTTTGCGCAAAATATGACCAAACTTCACCAAATAAATAGTTTTATTCTAATCACTTCTCACTGTAAGTCAAAAGAGCTGCTGCCAGTAATGAGCTAAAAGAAGAGGATGAGGGTGGTTCTTTCTTTCTATATTTCTTCTCGATACTCTTTCAACACATTATTTTTTTAATATCACACATTAGTTCCAAAGTTCCTGCCACTGGGGATTGCTACACTTAACTAAAAATGACAGTATAAACTAAAAGTTTCCTATTAATTTGTAGTAAGTGGAGCAAATATCTTTGTTTAGGTATTTTCATGTTTTATAGTCATAGAAAATTGTATATAGTGAACACTGATGAACAATGTGATTTGGATTCTTATTTTTTCAACCTAACAATCGACACCCTCATCTTCATCAGGTAAGAAAAAGTAATGTTTGAAAAGAAAGATTCAACTAGTGGATATAGTTGAAGAACTCAAATCGTTTAAGACTGGAATAGAAGTAGTTGCTATCATACTTGAGCATGATAGTGCTAATATGTCACATACATACAAAGAGAAAGAAATATTTGTAGAAATAAAAAATAGATAATGTTGATCGGGAGTACAAACTTAAAGCATGCACCTATCTTACTGGAGATGTTGTAAAAGTGATGGTTTCATGGGACTTGCACCGGAGTACCACAAAGACTGGTTGGTTATGATGACGAGTTCATGAACATGACAATATTTTTTTGTTTTAATATGTTCGGAAGACTTGATTTTTGAGTTAGTTATGATTTTAGTTGTTAATTTTTGGATATGTAATATATGATGCTTTTGAAGTAGGTTTTATTTCTATGATTCTATATTTTAGATACAAAATTTTTATTTGATGGGTTTCAATTACAAATTAATTGAAATTTTAGATGAATTTATTCTATTTACATATAGCTTTATAATTTCTTTTGCATGGTATTGAACCAAACTGAGAATTGAACTTTCTCCTTCTCTTTCTCTGTGCAACCAAACAATGGAAAGTTTTCAAGAAACCCCTCATTTACCTTTCTCTTGGATTCTCTTTCTCTTTTCCTTTTTTTCGCTTTCCCCCAATCCAAATAGAGCCTAAGGGTGCTAATGAGCCGAGTCGAACCGAGTTTTAAGGTTTTTTGACTCGAGTTTGATTTCTAAAAGCTCGACTCGAGCTCGATCGAACATCTAGATGCCTGGCTAGAGCTCGATTTAGCTACGAAACTCGAAACTCGACTTTAGCTCAAGCTCGAAAACATAGTATAGTAACTCAAACCTATGTCCAAATTGAGCTCGAATCCCATTTACAACCTAAAATATTTTTTTATAAAAAACTATATTAATTTAAAGAATCACTCCAACATTACAAAAATAAAAAAATTATAATAAACATAATTCTATTCAATTAAAGTTGTATATATTACTTCAAAATCTATAGTTAAAATAAGAGTCAATAAATTACCCTGCAACAAATTTTCATTGGTCACCAAAAATTTAACTAATGTTATTCAAATCACTCATATAATAGATATAATTATATAAATAATATTAAAAATATTAATTACAGAAATAACATAGAGAAAAAATATTTACCAATATAGTGTTTCTTTTTGTCAGCGCTTGCGTGGATTTTTTTTAATTTTTTTTATAATTTTATTCTTTTAGAGGATAAAATTAATATAATATACTAAAATGACAAAATCAATATAATGTATTGATTTTGTTATTTTAAAAGATGAAATTAGTGCAATGTACTGATTTTGTCATTTGGTAGAAGGATGAAATCAATGATGAAATGATTTTGTCCTCTCTTGTCTCTCTCCTTTCTCCTCTTTCTTCTCTTCACTCTCTCTCTCTCCCCCCTCTCTCTACACTTTTTCTTCATTCTCTCCTTTCTCTCTCTCTTCACGCTCTCTCTCCTCTCTCTATTCACACACTCTCTCTATTTACTCTCTCTTCTCTCTCTATTCGCTCTCTTTTCTATCTCTAGTCACACACTCTCTCTCTTTGGCTATCTCTCTTCTTCTCTCTCCTCTCTCTCTTCACATACTCTCCTCTATATCTCTATTCAATCTCTTTCCTCTCTATATATCTCTATTCAATCTCTCTCCTCTCTCTTTTGGCTATCTCTCTTATTCTCTCTCATCTTTCTCTCTCTTCACTTTCTCTTCTCTCAGTCCCCTCTTCTTTCTCTTTCTCTCTCCCTATCTTTTTATCATGTGCGTGATGTGAGCCTTAGCTCTGAGAAGTGGGGAGAAAGTAAGAAAAAATAATTTATTTTTTTTCTTATTTATATATTATATATTAAAATATTAAATTTAAAATAAAATATAATGTATTTGTGAATGACAAAATCAATATTTTTTCATGATTTCATCCTTTGGAAAAGAGGAGAGAGGAGAGAAAGACAATTGTAACAACTTGAATTTTGTGGGTTATTAAGTTTTTGTGCTACTTAAATTACAAGTTGCAGTTGATGTGGTTTGAAAGAGGTAGAATGACTTTTGAGTTGGAGGCTGATTTTGAAAAGGGTTGGTTGTGGTAAATTGCATGGACGCAATTTTTTTAAGGAGGGAAGAATATAATATCCCGAATTTTCCTGAGTTTTGAAAATTAAATACGTGAAAAATATTTGGCCCATCAATATTCTTAGTAGAATAACTCCCTCTATAGATAGCATTTGTGGCCAATTCTATTAGAAGGTGGACAGGAAGAGTTTCGAAACGCCACCAAGAACGCATGAATCAGAGTTCGGATGAGGGAGATACAATCGTTTGAAGTTAAGTATATTGCTTAAAACCTGTTTACCCGATTTAGATTGTATTTGGCACATTTAAGTTGTTTTGCAGGCTCGGTTGTTTATAATTCCAGAATTAATTATTAAAGTCCTAATTAGGTGGCTTAATTGGGGAGGATTACCCAAAATTTTAGGGGGGTTAGTAACCCTAATCGCCAAGTTTATAAAAGGCCTTCTTAAGGCACAACTTGATAGGTCTTTTTGCCCGATTGGAGAAGAGAAGGCAGTGGAAGGCGAAGCTCTGGCAAGGGTCCAGTGGCGAAGGATCGACGACAAACCAGCAATTAAGATAGGTTGGTTGTCTTAGTCTCGAGTAGATTAGATATGCATATTATTGTGTAATTAATAAGAGCAAAAATCTTTACTTTGGGTTTGCAACTTCTTAAACAATTGTTGCAGAGATCACTGTTCCCGTAATTACGTGGAACAGTCAATCTACAGAATAAAAATATCCACTTGACGGCTGCCGGCCGGCCGGTTTCCTTTTGGCAAGAAACCCCGGTCGCTGGGTGAAAGCGACCGGAAGATACCTGCTGGCGGCAGGTTCCTCCACTGCCATGCAGGCATGTTTTTCAAAACAAAAAAAATAAGGGAAGCCAGTGGCCGCATTGGATGAGGCCGTGCCGGCCTAGGCCACGACGGCCCCTAATGCACTGGCCTAGGCTGTGCTAGCTCCAGTGGCGGCATCGCTGTTTGTTAAAAAAGAAAAACAAACAACTGCTTTGTCCCCAGCCATTCGCCGGACGAAGGCAAGGCTGAGTTCGTCAGAATTGCCGGAAGACAGCGATTCGACTGGCTTCGGCCTCGCCCGCCGGGATGCCCAGAGGAAGGGTGGCGCCGCGAGAGGCCGAATGACCTCTGGCCAGTCACGGGGAAGACGACCTGCAATGCGGGTAGTCTGTGCGCTCCGGACTGTGTCGGGTCACCCGACCCAATTCGGTCCGACTCTATAAAAAAAATTTATACTCAACTTGAACCTGGCCTGGTTCAGTGACTTAGAGTAGTGAGAAAAAAATTGGAAAAAATTATAAATTACCATAAGCATATTCCTAGTGTACTGACCAAGTTTCAGACCAGGGAAAAATCCCATTGTCTTTAAAATGACTAATTTACCCCTTATGAGTATAAGCGTAGAGTAATAGTTAGTGACCAAACTTCGGGGCACCGGTTTAGTGGCCTATGATTGATCTAAAAAATTGGAAAAATTCTCAATAAGATTGTAATGGGTGACCTAAATTTAGACTAATAGTCCTTTATGCTCTCAGGTAAGTCAACCTGGGTTGGTTTAAGGGGTTTGTAACCCCGTCACATGCGAGAACAATTACACAGAGTCCATGAAATCAAATAATATACTTGTAAGGAACCTCATCTCTAAACCGGTTTTTGTTTTCTTTTAATTATCGGTTATCGTGAGGTTAACGCGTTTTTTGATTTATTCGGTGGTTTCAAAGATAAATGGTGTTTATGATAGTTTTGATCAAATTCAACTTTAAGATTAGTGGTTTAAAGTGATTTTGAATCAAATGTGAATTTTTGGGATTTTTTCTAAATTTTTACTATTTTTCCAAAAATTAGGGTTTTGGCGGGACCCCTGTGGGCCCCACCGTTAAAATTTTGGTTTTTGTGTCAAATGAACCCAGATATCAACGTAAGGTTATACAAAAAAATTTAGAATTTTCTTAGACCTAATTAGTGTTAAAATTTATAAAATACCCATTTTAGCCTACTTTTTCTATTTACACCCCATAACTTACCCATACACACCCCAAAGCCTACTATAAAAGGCCAGACTTGAGCCATTCCCATTTTGGAAATAGGCTGAGGAGGAGAGGTCAGGCTTAATCTCCAATTTGGCCTGGATTAGAAGGTGTTTAAGGTAAGCCTATTCTAATTAAGCACTAAACACTAGCTTTCTTCTTAATCCCTTCTAAATCTACCATTTTCCCTTTGTTTTAATTCATTTTTAAACACCAAAACTACTAATTTATATTTTTACTACAAACCCTAGCTCTCAAAATCCAATTTTTATGTTCAACAAGCCGTTGATCTATGTTTTTAATTAGGGTTTTCTTTGGTAAATAGATTTTAATGGAGTTTAATTCAAACTCTATGTCTTTGTAAGGTTTTCAAGAAGGGTGACCATCAAATCAAAGCCTAATCAAGGGATAAGGTTATGGACTTTCAAAATTTCAATTCGTCTATGGTAAAACTCTTGATTTTGTGGTTTATTTTGAATGGAGTTACTTGATTTAGTGTGCTAATGACATGATTAAAAAATGATAATTTTTAATCCCGATTTCATAGGGTTTTATCTTGTTATGATGTGGTTTAGCATTCTAGAAGTCATGGTGGACTTTTGATAGTATTTAGGTTGTTAGATGATGATTAAAGTGTTATCAATGGAGTTTCGGTTTGAAATTTCGAAAGGAAGAAAAAGGTCGAATCTGCCTTGTTGGCGTTCCCTGCAGGGAGTTCGAACGGCAACACTATAGTTCTAGCATTTTTCCAGTTTAGCCGATCGAATAGCCTGTTGGGCCTTTGAACGGCCAAACTGTGAATTTGAAATTTTCCCGTTTAGCCGATCAAACGGCCTTTTGGGCGTTCGAACGGCTACACAACAGTCTTGTGATCTATTTGCATGATGTTTATTTCGATGATTCCACTTTAACTCGTCAATTTTATATGAATGTAGAGTATTTTAAGCTATATTATGCTACTGGAAAGACACACTATTGAGGTTATGAAGTGGGGATATATGATTAGAGATTTGTGGAATGGCTTATGGTTTGTGGCATGATGTTGGAATTGTCATCTTGAAATGGTGAATGGTTGATTCCTTATGGTTAAACATATTTTTAGTAGGACTACAACCTATTAATGGACTGATTTGTCATGATAGAATGTGGTTAGTTGATGTGTGGATATTGGTGAATGTCATGGCTTAAGGATGAAATGAATGATCCTATATGTGTTTAGCCTTTGTGGTTGAGTTTTGATTTGAGTTATGATTTCAATGATTCTTCTCCTATGATTTCCACTAGAATTCATGATTAGATGTTAATTCACATGTGTAGTGTGGTAGTGACTTAATTTCAAGCATGTTGAAATGCATTGAGTGAAGTACTACTAGATACACACACATGTGGGGTTTAATGATGATGTTGAAGCTTGATATTATGATTATGCATTAGGGGCTGATGAGAGCACATAACATGGAATAGGATTCATGTATGCCTTGCCCACGTATGTATCATGCTGCATGCATTATGAAAATGGATTTCCAATTGAGGCTTCATCGAGGTTAATCGAATTTGACCTATTGGATGCAATGTGGTGAAATTGTGTGCGAGATTGATCAATCGTGGATTAATCGTAAGTTGATTGGTCCGAAAGGACATGTTTTGATTTGTGTTCCTGTGTGGAACGAGTGCACTCCCCGGGTTGAGTCTAGAGGAATGGAAGCATGTGAGGACAAGTTGTGTACTTGTCTTGTGGATTATGAGAATGTTATTATGAGTTTTATCTGGACCTTGAGAATCCAGTGTGGTATACTGTGTACACTTGCTACCACATGTTCTACGGTTCCCTGTGTGGGAATTCGGGCTCTTCCCTCCGCAGGAGATGTCCTTGGGCGAACACCCCTGCTCTAGATTCTCTGTGTGAGAATGGGACATCCTTAGCCAGGATCGTCCAGGGCGAGCAGTTTTTAGGGATTAACAACCCCGAACTTTCTTTAAATTCTTGTGTAGAATTTTGGACATGACACGCCTTCGTGGCCTTGTCTATGTTCCCGTCTGTGTGACACTAAATTGTGATTACTCCTTGATGGGGGTGATTATGATATGATGCATGATGAAATATGTATGTTAGAGATACATTCATGCAGGTTGTTACGATGTGATGCATGATGGAATATGTATGTTAGAGATACATTCATGTAGGTTGTTATGATGAGAATGACACTATGTGGATTATGCACTATGATGCAGGTTTAGGTGATATGTATGTGTGATCAAAAAATGATGCACCTTGCCAATCTTAGATCTGAATGAGTTTATTGCTATGTTATCGCATTTCCGATGATGATTGTTATATTAAAAACCATTGCTGAGTTTGTTAAACTTACCCCTCTTTTTTGTGTTTTTACTTTGGGGATGCGTGGTGCGACACGCAGATGGACATGATCTTCTCTTTGTGGAAAGGTCGAAGATGACTTGTATGCTTTATGTTTAGAACCTTTGTGTAGGGTTCCCTGTTGGATTTATGTCACATTTTACAGTTGTGTTGCTTAAAACTTATTTTGAGCCAGTGTGGGCTATAGTTGACTAAGCATGTGGGTTTGAGATTAGTTATTTACTTTGTGTTAAGCAATTCTCTTTCTGTTCTTCTTTTTTACTCTTGCTCAAAGGAATGTGCGTACTCCGTAATTCTGTCTAAGTCACCCCCGCGCGCTTAACCGGCCCTTGGATCGGGTTCGGCTCGAGTTGGGCATCGCCGTGACGTGACAATACTTGAGTTCAATTTTGGACCCTTCAAATGTCATTAAGGCCATAAACTTAATGATAGAAAACCCTTATATAAATCGGCACGTATTCGCGTGGACGATATTAACGGGCCAATGTGATACTGAAACCTTTTGAGAGGTTAAAGACTTACCTGAAAGCATAAAGGACCATATTCAATGTTAGATAATTACCTTAATACCCTCGGGTGCATATGATCAATTTTTAAAAAAATTTAATAAGTTAACCCAAGGAGTATTAAGGCTCGATAACTCAAGTAATTCTTAATATCTTCAATAAATTTTTATTATTGATATTATGATTTGCTTAGACCTATGTGGTTATTATTGTTATGTTATTTATTGTTTAATATTTGCTATTGATGTTGTGATAGTAATTTATCACTATCTTAAGATTGTTGATTGGGCGAAAACACTTAATTCAAGATAAAGACTAAAATACCTCAAAGGGGTCTGAGACTAGTTCATACAGTGAACAAAGCCTTTGACTTGACGATTTGCCTTGGTTGATAAACCGATGACAAGTCTCGAGTTGTAAACCCTAGTCTAGAAGGGACTAATAGGGTTTGAGATAGTCATTCGAAATCCTAACTTAATGATGAGCAAGATAGGGTTCATAATGGTTTCCTATGTTTTAGCTCTATTGAGGAGCTAATGATTTGACCGTGTAGTTGTATATCCCCATTGGAGGGAGTTTCATGTGAGTCAGGCTCACCATAGATCTATTAAGGATCTTTTAATGTGCACGCATTTAGGGTCGTTGACATCCTGCTTAGTTGGTGTCTCTGACCACTTCTGTTCAGGTGCAGTTGTGGGCCATGCCCTTTGTAAGGTCCCTGATTTTTCTACGATTTTTTGGGATTTTTCTGCCATTTTTCTGGTCATTTTCGGCAGGAAAATGTGACGTTTCAGCGTAGGGGTATTTGTGTCTTTTCCCCGTATTTATACCCGTAGAGTCGGGTGTGGGGCTTAGTCGCGGGCCACGGGCCCCGCTGCGCGCTTACGGCGCGAATTTTGGAGGTTCAACGCGTAACCAGTGGGTTAACGCGCGTTGGGGATGTACGTGGAAAAAATAAAAAAGAATCACAGTTAAAACATCGGGCTCGGCCCGATCGAGAAGGAAATTGTGAACAGTGGCCGCCCCCCCATTTCCGCCTGTTCACTGTGCCCGGCCACCGCCGGCCGCCGGTGGGCCAGTGGACCGCCGCACCGGCTCCGCCCTGGCCGTGCGACGGCAGGGGAGCCGCCGTCCCGGCCCCACGGCCGCTCCGCCCCCACTTTTCCGGTGAGCCCCTTTTTGCGTGTTGTGCGATTCCGCCGCCGCCGCGAGCCGGCCGGGGCCGGCCGGCCGTCCACGGCTCCGCCATGGGCCGGCGACGGCGGGAGGCCACTCCCCCCGGCCCCGGACGGCCCCAGCTCCGCCGTCCCGCTCCCTCTTTCGCCGCCTGTTTCGCCGCCCGACTGCTTTACGCCGTTCCGCCGCCGCCACGGGCCGGCACGGCCCGACCGGCCGGCCACGGCTCCGCCCCGGGACGGCGACGGTGAGGAGCCCCTCCTCCCGGCCCGGTGGGCCTCCGTTCCGCCGCCCGTCCTCATTCCCCTCTCTGCCCTGTTTTTCCGCCGGCGAACTGTTTGGGCGATTTGGGGCCGCCGGCGGCGAGCTGTGGCCGATCGGACCTCCGTCCGGCACCGCCTTGCTCCGGCGACGGTGAGGAGCCCCTCCTCCCGGCCCGGTGGGCCTCGGCACCGCCGCCCCACCCTCTTCCTCCCTCTGTGCACTGTTCCGCCGACGGACTGTTTGGGCAAACAGTGGCCGCCGGCGGTGATCTGCGGCTGATTAGGCCTTCCCCCAGTCCCGCCTTGCTCCGGCGAAGGCAGTGGGCTACACCTCCGTGCCCGATTCAGCCGCCGCCCCCATGGCCGCTCCGCCCTTACGGGTTTTCTCCGGTCGTCCCCTATTTTTGGCCTACGTCCGTTTTGGACGCGGTGACTGACGTTATCAGTCGGACGCCGGATTTGATTTAGCGGACCGTAGTTCGGCTCCGCCCCAGCCCGGTGACACCAGTGGGCCACCCTCTGGGTCTTGTTCAGCCTTGCGGCCCGTAGCCGCAGCTAGTCCGCCTTACCGGCATGTGTGCCGTTGACCCCTCTTGCCCATGTTACGCCGTCGGTACCGGACGGCCTCGGGAAAGAGATTGTATGTCTTACCTTGACAGAAGGTGGACAAGTTCTCCTGCTTAGGCCTTGGCCAGTGACGGCCTCGTGGCCTTTGCTCGACCGTGAACCCTCCCCTTGCTCTCTGTCGTGCGAGATGCACAGCCGCCCGCACCATGGGTATTGGTTGTGGGTGGCGATCGGCGATGTCGCCGCTTTGATTGGCCATAGCTAAGGGCCTTAGCCCTGTTGGATTTTGTGGGCCCTGGGTTGCCTCTTTTCAGCCATTTCCCCCGCCCTTTTGGCCGCGTGTGCATGTGGCCACGCGTGTACTTCTGGGTTTAGGCGCCGCATTCGTGCCGCCAAACCAGCGGTTGGCTTTGCCACCGAGTGGAGTTGACCACTAGAGCTGTCCTCCACCTCTCCTTTTGTTCTCGAGCGTTGCCCCACGCTCTCCGCCCGTATGTGGGCCTTTGTTGACCGAAATCGTCGCCGTTGGGTGCTATCCACGGCCGATTTCGATGTCTTTGTGGCCGGCTAAGCACGTTTTAGCCACCGGCTGATCTTCAGAGTGTACACCCTTGACTTCTGGTCGCACTGCCACTTATGTTGGCACGATATTTCTCCCGGCCGCCCTGGTGTGCCGCCGTGGATCGCGGGTTTTACCGCTTTGAGTTCTAACGCTCTGTTTGGCCGTGATAGTTCCGGCGCATCCTAAAATCCTCGGGACAGCAGCTCTCTCAGCCAGGCAACATTTTGACCGCCAACTCCGCCGCCGACGCCGCCACCGTCGTGTGCTCGCCATCGAACGCCATGATTACGAGGTAGGGGAGCTTTGAACTTGTAAATTCATGAAGCATGCTTTGAATGAGTAGCAGCATGCTAGGATTGTATGATTCCATGCTTGGATGTTAAGTAACGATCCGATTGCATGAGGTGCGTGTAAGCATGATTGTATGGTATGATTGATATGCATGAGATGTATGCATGTTTTATGGATGTGGATTATGTATGCGCTGGCGATGGCTAGCAAATATGTCAGTATGCTATGTATGGGTTATGCATGTGCTAGTGATGGCTAGCGTGCATGTTTGAAGTATGTAAGAATGTGTGTGCACGTGCTAGAGATGACTAGCGTGTACGTTTGATGTATGCATGTGCTAGTGATGGCTAGCATGCATGTTTGACGTGTGGATGCATGTGCTAGTGATGGCTAGCGTGCATGTTTGACGTGTGTATGCATGTGCTAGTGATGGCTAGCGTGCATGTTTGTATGTTATGTATGTATGGCCGTATGTGTATGTTATACGTATGTGTGAGACATACGTATGTATGATGGCATTTTGCCTATGCTTTGGATATGGTTATGTGTAAGAGTATGTGGGCAGATGTATGGGCAATGGACAGTAAGAGGTGACAGAAGCTCTGTCTAAATTTGGATGCAGTTGTGTAAGCGTATGACAGAGGATATGAGTATGACGGGCAAGGATTAGAATGGATCAGTTTGAGGTGGATTATATGTTGGGCGATTGTCAGACAGTAAGAGTGTTCATAATTGTACAAGCATAACGTACAGATTATGAAGTGAAAAGTAAGTATAATAAGTGAGATATAAGTAAGAGGGCGACAACTGGGTTGGCTCTGAGGAGCGTTATTTGAGGATGTCAGTGTAAGAGGTTTTGGCCATAAGATGGATGGCGAAGTGTAAGACTGTAAGGGTTTGTTGTACGGTGAGTTTTGTCCATGATGTGGACGGGTAAGTGAAGTCTGCTGCCTTGACGAACTTGGGTTTCGGATCGGGCTCAGCTTCGGGTTGATCAGTCGAGGACTGTGAGTTTGTGTAGCATAATTGTACCGCATAATATACTTAATTCAAACTGAAATTATAAGCACAGCTAATGATAGCGTTGTGAGTTTGAGACCTGAGGGTTCGACGGATTAAGTTCCGTGTTTGAGCTGGCCGCTGATGAGTTGGCCGAGCGTTTATCATGTCTTGCCATGGTGTTTATCCTGCGGGATGTTGTCTGTGTGCTATGTAGAGCACCGGACGTCTGATGCTCTGCTGAGAGCGGTGTTGTTTCTGATTTGGTCTGCGTGCTGTATAAGCCCAAACGTTTGATGCTCTGTTGAGAGCGATGTACCTTTCTGACTTTGTCTGCGTGCTGTATGAAGCCCAGACGTCTGATGCTCTGTTGAGAGCGATGTACGTTTCTGATTTGGTCTGTGTGCTGTGTAAGCCCAGACGTTTGATGCTCTGTTGAGAGCGTTGTATGTTTCAGCCCAAGAGTGGCACTGTACGTTTCTGCCCAAGTGGCACTGTATGTTTTCTGCCCAAGAGTGGCAATGGCACTATAAGACCCATTATGGTGGGCAATTCTATGGCACTATAAGACCCATTATGGTGGGCAATTCTCTGGCACTATAAGACCCATTATGGTGGGCAACTGTATGACCCCTTATGTGTGGGTGTTTATGTTTGCGCGCTCAGGTAAGTAGTATCATGGATCTACTCTTACCTGTTTGATCCAGTGCCCCATGAGCATTGGTGTGCCTTACCTTCGGAAAAGTCCATGGCGTCTAGTCACTCCCCGGAGGTTAAGGTGTTGCCCCAGTGGCATTCTTTTCCATTTCGACGCTGGAGCTTATTAGTTGTAATGAGCTTCAGTGGTCGTTGATATGTGTACGATTATGAGTACGACTGTATGTGTATGAGCAAGACGGTAAGTGTATGAGTATGAGTAAGACTGTAAGCGTATGAGTATGAGCAAGACTGTAAGCGTATGAGTATGAGCAAGACTGTAAGTGTATGTGTATGAGCAAGACGGTAAGTGTATGAGTATGAGTAAGACTGTAAGCGTATGAGTATGAGCAAGACTGTAAGCGTATGAGTATGAGCAAGACTGTAAGTGTATGAGTATGAGTAAGACTGTAAGCGTATGAGTATGAGCACGACTGTAAGAGTATGAGTACGATTGTGAGAAATTGGTTCTGAGTAAGACAGTAAGTATGATTTTGTGTAGACTGTACGAGTAAGGTCGTACGAGTCTGATTGTACGAGTAAGGTCGTACATGTATGTGTAAGCTGTATGAGCGAGCATATGATTGTACGAGTAAGGTCGTACAAGTATGCGTATGTTGTATGCGTATGCGTACGGTGGTACGAGTAAATTGTATGACCCTGGATAAGGGTGTTTGTGTAAGTTGATTGAATAGTATGATTTTGGCACGATGGTGCCTTTGGTATGATTCTGGCACGATGGTGCCTTTGGTATGATTTTGGCATGTTGATGCTTTGATATGTCTGTGGCACGATGGTGCCTTTGGTATGATCGTATGCGTTTGAGCATGTTATGATTATTATGATGACTGCTTCATGTTTGAGTTGCATGATGCATGCATTTTTGAACTTATGGAGTTCACCGTTTGGGATTTCCCCTACTGGGTATTTTCCTACTGAGTATGAAAATACTCACCCTACTATTTTTAGCCCCGTTGTACGGGAGGTTTTGCAGGTTGTGCGGGGAGATCCTGGTGATGGACGCTCGTTTCAGCGGTGGATTGATTCCCGTTGACTCAGGTATCAGCTTGACTCTCTGCGAGTTTATTTGTGCCACGATCTCCTGTATTGGGTGAGATGAGAACACAAGATGTTTATTCTGGACTTTCATTTGGATTAGTCAGTGGACTGTTAGGGGACTTGTACTCAGGGATGCCCGGGGGTGATTTGTATTTAAAAGTCTATGATCATAGCAAAATTTATTCGTACGTGTGTTTTCGAGTAGCGCCTGATGATATTTGCTTTGGCCGTACGATGATTGACCGTATGTGGATGTTTAATGTTTTAAATTATAAACTGTTTTATCAGGTTTTGGTTTCGTCATTTTTCCTCCGATTTACAGACGTTATATTGCAAAAATTTTTCGTGAATTTTAAGGAAAATGTGTGAAAAATCTCGGGCGTTACACCCTTCCACTCTGGTCAGGTCCTTTTGGGCTAGGTTGGGAGATGATACTTCCTGGTAGATTCTAGGGGCCTGGTGGATTCCAGGGTGTTTTGTTATCATTTGTCACTTAGGTTGACATCTGATGAGTCTGTCTAGCATTAGGATTAGATGAGGATAATAATTATCGAACAATGGTTCGAGAGATAATTAATAACATTGATTGATATTGCTTGTTTAATTAGAATAAGTGGAATAATTAAAGGACTTGCATAAAATATAGGTTGCTTGAAAATACTTAAGCATTGCATGTGTGATGCTGTGCTTCTTAGTATAGTATAGTATTAGGTAGAACTACGTCTGGATCCAATCTTGTTGGAAACATTAGAGATGTTGTCTGAAGAGTAAGTAGGTAACTAATATCAGGTGATGTTAGCCCGATCCAAAAAATATTAAATTTTACTTTTGTTCTTTTAAATGCTCCTCCAAGGGGAGAAGATGTTTTGTTGCCTATTTGGTCTTGTATGCTTACAGGTTCTTTAGATGGGGACGTTGCGAGATCGGGACATTAGTGGGCATTTGAGGACGACGTTGCATTGGCAGGATCTAGTTTCTTACTTTTGCAATCGTGTAAGTAATTGTAATTACTAGCGTGAGAACCAAGTTTACTTAGTTATTTATTTTCGGAAAGATGACAAACTTGTACTTAGAGGGTTAACCTGCTATTTACAGAATTTGGCATGTATAAGAGGAGAGAGAGAAGAGAGATAACCAAAAGAGAGAGGAGAGAGAGTGAATAGAGAGAAAAGAGTGAATAAAGAGAGAGGAGATAGTGAATAGAGAGGGGAGAGAGTGAATAGAGAGATGAGAGAGAAGAGGGAAAAATCAGTTCCTTATTGATTTTGTCAGTTAGAAGGATGAAGTCTACATTGTATTGATTTAAGTGTACTTATTTCGTCCTTCTAAAGGAAGAAATTATAATTTTTTGTTAAAAAACCACACAGGTATCAATGCCTAGTTGGCGAAAGAGAACATCATATTGGTAAATATTTTTCTTTCTCCGTTATATTGATTGTTGTTTTTTTAATATTATTTATATAAAAATTTCCATATATTAAGGTACAAAAAAGTGAACTAGTCACCAAAGTTATGACAACTCTTATTCACATATTTCATATCTAATTATTTTAGTAGCTACAAAAAAGTTCATGATGAGAGAACTATTTGGACCTCAACAATAACATATTTCATAGTGTGTGGATTGTTTGTAAAAAAAATTAATATAATTGGAATTTAACAGTAAAATCTATACTTAGTTCATTTGATATACTTGTAGGAAAAATCTAAGTATAGTTCCCTAAATCTTTAATTCTAAATTAATATGATTGGTTCAATTAAAATGTTTATTTGCAAGTAGAATTACATATTTATATTTGTTAGGATTAGAATGATTAAAGGTAGTATTTAAAATTTAATGAGTATTATATATATATTAATAAGGGTAGAATAGGAATAAAATAATTTATCATACCTACATTCTCAATTTTATTATAGTAGGATTTATATTTGTATGAAATATAATAGTGTAATATAGGTATTATATATCATATTACATAGTATTTCATATACCATATATTAAAGTATATATATTTTATAAAATAATGTAAAATATTATGGGTACATGAAAGGTGAAAGTTAAGAACTTTATATAATATGTAAAAAGTGATATATAACAAATCGAGTTGATTTCGAGCCGAGCTTCGAGTCAAACCAATCAGGTGTCAAATTGAGTCGATTCGAGTTGGCCCCTGTTCGAGATTGGCTCATTTGCTTTTGAGTTCGAATCGAGATCGAGTCGAGCTCACTTCGAGCTGAGCCAAATTCAATTCGAATCGAGCTGAGCCTGTTCAACTATTGTGCACGATGTTCAAACTCTCTTTTTATTACTTTATTGCATTGAATTATTTAATTGTTATTGTAGTATTTTATTATCGTACTTGTTGGTTCAGTTAGTGGCCTGGGATAGCCGACCCACTAACTAGGTTATATTGTAAGAACCAGACTGGTTCTGGTTCAGCTAGTTTGGTTCCCTAGGAGGGTCGTCTCCTATATGGGGCAGCCTTGACTTTTGTTTGGAGTTTATGCAAATTATGATTTGTAGTTCCTCCCCTTTCTTCAATACTTCTCCTCTTTCCTTGAGCAATTCTCCTAGGTACCAATCGTGCCTGCTTAGGGCACATCATCAACTCGACAAGCTGGCTCAGCACGTTAGCAGTCTTACTTATTCCTTCCTTTGAGGTGGATGAGATTTAAGGATTTATTGTGCTCAAACTTTTCACTAGAAGGGAATTTATGTGTTCTAGTTGCATCCAAGGTAATCCAAGCAAGTCTACTTCAATATTTCTTATGCTTCTACCTTGATTTGTATGTGCTTCTGACGTTCGCTTGATTTCATGTCTTCTACAATTCAAAGTTCTTTCTTTTACCTATGTTATAAAAGCCTAGATCCTGGTTTCTTATTTCTTGTTTCTACTCTTGTAGTTCATGTGAGGGCACAAGGAAATGCGTGATTTGTCTTACTATTAGTAGTTTTGAGTCTCTATTTAGTAAAATATGTAATTTTTACTTAAGGCTAATGGAACCTAATTTGTTGGTCAGAGAACCTTTGATTTTGAAAAGAGATTAAGGGTATTAAACTAATTTGAGGTAAGTGGTTTTTATTTGATAAACTTTTCCTTACATTAACACCATGAATTGTATGTTAAATCATGCTCTTGATGCATGTTGGATGTGTCATCTTAAATTTTCTTGTATATATATTTTGATGATGTCTTAACATGAATATGCATAAGATGTATTTGATCTATCATATTTAAAGCCTAAAAGATGATTATTTGAAGTTTTATGAGGTTTTAATAGAAGATTGGACTTGCTTTTCGCCAAGAAATTGTTGTTTTTTATGTTTATTGGGTACAACCGATCAATCACCTTTGAATATCGATCAATTGAAAAAGAATTATCTTCAAATGTAATGAAGATCGATAGATCACCTTGAATGCCTGATTGATTGCTAAAATGATAGTTTGCTACTTCTTAGGGATCGATCGATCGCCCTTATGGCCAATTGATCACCATGTAAATTTACTTATATGCTTATTTTTAAGCTAAATTTTTATAGTTTCACTGTCTCTTACACATAACTAGTAAAATATTATCATGTTAAAGTATGAAAGCTTGCACATATATGATGTTATTTTATACATGAACCATGCCCCATGGACTCTATATCATTTATGAGTACGACACTTATGTTTACATGCACTTACACTTATATGACCATGTTACCCATACATGATACAACTATTTATTAGTATGAATACTTATGCTTGCATGCATTCAACATTATTCAAGTATGATTCATGTCACATACATCATGAAATGGTTTATTAAACTATATTTAACTGTAATTAGCAATGGTATTTCAGGCTTTTTTAGATTAGTCGTATTGGGGATTTGAATGAATCGATTTTATGTTCGAAATGACAGGGTTTTCCATACCAAAAAGGCATGTCTTTCATTGTCAGGTTGAAAAGAGTTGAATGCTAGAATGAGAACACTAATTGAGATTTTGGAAGCAAGCTTTAGTCTGGTTGGTTTGTGTACACCAGCTAACCATGAACATTTCTAGTTTACAAGAGTGTCAATTGCTTTTGGTATTCCAGATTGGGAATACTAGGTAAGCAAGTATTAAATATCTTAGGGTATTGGGATTACTCTATCATTGATTTATAGATTATTATGCTTACTTGCACAAGTTTTGTGTATAGATTATGATACTTATTTATATAGGTTTTGTGCAAGGATTATGATGTTTATTTATACAGGTTTTGTGCATAGATTATGACACTTATTTACATAGGTTTTATGTATAGTTTATAATACTCTATTGGGATATTTGAATAAGTTTTGTTTATGGATTCTAATGTATGATTGAGATATTTGTTT
The DNA here is from genome assembly GCA_035235625.1 of Saururus chinensis. Classification (NCBI taxonomy): domain Eukaryota; kingdom Viridiplantae; phylum Streptophyta; class Magnoliopsida; order Piperales; family Saururaceae; genus Saururus; species Saururus chinensis. The sequence continues at coordinate 4,789,677 of CP141143.1, forward strand.
CTCTTATACGTAAGGGATTTGACATGCTCTTATAATTTTAATACCGGTATTGCTTATGGTTTATGCTATATATCTCGAGGTTGTGTTTTATGTTATTAGTGTGAGTTTATGTTTTCAAATCCTTACTAGGCTATGCTAACACCTTTGCCTTATTTTATTTTAGGTATTCTTTTGAGATCTCCTATGTGGTTGTGTTATGCATGTGCTCTGGATGATTTGTTTTGCGAGCAAGGTGGAGACTAAACAGATGTTAAGTGGGGGATAATCTACCAATTATGGGATAATCAGTAGTTGATGTATGATGTAACTACGAGGCTTTGATTATGTTTATGAGAGAGCTTTTCATTTTAAAAGCATGAACTTGTTTATTACTTTTTGAAGGCTTAAAACTTCTTTATGATTATGAACTTATATGTGGGTGTAAGAATGCTCAATACTTTTATTTATTTTCCAGTAATTACTTTTGTAGAGAGTAATGGTTGTGTATTTTGATCTGGCTCGATTTTAGGTTAATAGTCTACTCACCTCATCACATTCTTAATGTTCCTTTTGGCAGGGTTTGGGTTAAGGGGGCACAACGGGGTTGTGACATAACCGACCCAAGATTAACTTGGGTAGGGTTGGGTTGGGTTGGGTCCTATTTCGGGTTGGGTAGGGTCCAAGAAAAAATACCCAAAGTAATTATCTTGTCAATCTGAGTCTAGCAATATGAAAACCCTAAAAACTTATCCAAGCTGAGTTATTAATTAGCCTTTAAAATCTTATCTAACATGGGTAGTGCGAATTATTATAATTTTTCGTATATAGAACTCACCCGATATAATATCGATTTAATTAAATTTATTGAAACCAACTCAACATAATATAAATTAATTGGAAATATAATGAAATGAAGATAAAATTCAAGAGGCTAAATGATAAAGTCCAACATAAAGCTCATTCGTTGTCGTTTTCCTGATAATATTTTAATATTTTACCATTCACTAAAAGACCTATTAGCGTAGTATATAAGACACTAGGCACAAACGGTTATAACTTGCTGATCGGTCGTATGGGGAGTGGTAAAAATACATAACCAACACAGTGTGCCATGCACTTCAAAATTTATCCGGTTCCCCTCTAGGAAAGTGGCTTTTGAACCGTCTATTTCTCATTAAAGCGTCTTTGAATGGGCCATTTGGTTTGGAAAACGTGTAACATAACCCTGAAACTCGGAATCAACGTAAATGATAGTAAGTCAAATAACTTAAAATAGAAATATGCCTTTATAAATATGCAAATGGATGATAACGCCTTTCTAACTAAAACGTCTTTCCTTTCACCTAGGCATGTGCAACAACAAACATAAATCTTTTTTTATTTAATTTAATAAAAATAAATAAACTTCAAAACCCTTTCACGCTTTAAATAGTATTTTGTCCTCTCGTCTCTTTGAGAGTGACCACATAGGTGGAGGATTATGAGATCCACATCTAGCTCTGGAGAGAGCGGTGGAGGACATAAACTTACGTTCTCTATTTAAATTGGCCCTTCCCAATTATTGGAGTTGAACTCGTACACGAGTACTAGCACAACTGGCCCGACGAGGAGATATCAGTGGCAGTACCTCAATCATCAGCACTGGTGGGGTTGAGTTGCTTCTGCCTAATTTACACGAGCAAAGCAATATACACCGACACTGGCCAGACTGTAAGTATTATATTGGAGGAAGAGTTTTTCGTTTTTTTTTTTTAACAATGAGTTCAACATTAAGTTATATATAGAAAATTATTAATATTTAATATCATTAGCACACATGTTAGTGCACGTTAATATTAATGAGATTAGTACTAACATTAAGTATATACATCGTCAATCTCATATATAAATGACTTTTATGTGATTGGGCTCATTGTGAGGGAAGAACCAAAAAAACGCATCCCATGTTAACAAACACTGAGTCCTCAGCCTGGATTGCCATTGGAGGCATGGAGGGGCAGTCTCTGGGTCAATGCATGCTGATATATGGTTGTGGAATTTGGGGACCATTTCCACGTACATTGTCAAATATAAACGTCGCATTGCCCATGACTCTCGGAATCACAATCTCAAATTCTAAACCTGTGCATATCCTCGTGCATATACTCGTGTACTAGTTTGAGATTGATGATTTTTTTTTAAAGATCCAAGCTAATATTTAATTTGGATCCCACTGCAGTAACAAATGCACTGTAGTTAGAGTTGCATATCCTCCTATGATCACACATCTCTTTTCTTGTTACAAGTTTTTCACCAAGTCCTGAGACTGTCTCCCCAGAGCTGCACTAGACATATTGTTAACTCCTTAACTTGCTGAATAGGGAAAAGGAGGAAGTACCCCCTTATATGGCAGTGGACAACTAAATTTGTTAGGCGATAGATAGCCTAGGCAACCCCCTTGGGTATGGATGGATGCTAAAGCAGCGTAGTAGGTATTCAAGATGAGTTACTTGCCTTGCGGAGTAGGCTAAGTAGGAATCATTGTGAAGGAGGGGCTTTAGCAGTGAAATTGGGCGCTACTTAGACTTGGGGACAAATTCTTAAGGTAGATAGGACTCATACATGCAGGATTGCTGTATTCTTTGCGTGAGTAGGAGTCAAGGCAACAAGGTCCATAGACGGATAGGACTCACATAGGCAGGCTGACTACGCTCCTAGGTCGGGTAAGAGTTAGATGAACGAACTCTAGAAGGCAACAAACGCTAGACTTCTACCGGAAGACGAACTCCCTTGTAAGTTTCTTAATTTGGGATAGGGGGCGGATTGCTCGTTGGGCTGAGAGTTAAGCAAGGTGAAAACTCTTGTAAGGGTGGGTTTTATACTCCTAGTAGAATAAGGACGGTCAGTTTTAGGTTGAGTCTATAAAAAGGGGAGAGTAGGGCGGCCATGGCTGATTAGGGATTGACTTGCTCATGCACAGCGAACCAGGGAGCTGAGAGTAGAGCTTTCAGCCTGGTGGATCAACCTTTGACTCTCCTTGCCTTATGTATTTCAATGGACAGAAATATAGTTTTGAGAGAGATCCTTGCACTAGGATAGAGTTGTGGCTATTTGTGCTGTTTTCCTTGTGTTTTCCTTGCACATATGAGTGGGAAGAGAAGAAAGTGGTTGTTAGTTGTGTGGCATAGCCAGGCTATTACATATGCAAATGTTAGGCAAAACTTCGCGCATGTGACACATACTCTAATTAAAAGGTTAAAATATACTATTAGTTTTATAAATAAAAAAAATATTTTTAATGCTCTATACTAATAATGAGCTGAGTATTAAAAAATATATGAGAGCCTTTCATCTATGATATCGATGGCCCATATGTCACATGTTAACATATATTTAGTGTTAGTGGTATTGGTGTTAATATAAATTAATATATATGTCATTGATTTTAAATATTAAAACTTTACATGTATTCGTCTTTAAGGGGAATATATAAAACTCTTTCCAAAAGGAAAGGTGCCTTATGGCCTCTTGCTGGTTGGAGTGGGCATTTAATGGCGGATGCAGAGTCCATCTAAGCTCCATTGTATCGATGTGGGTTTACAATTCAATATTACAATTTTCAACCACCGGCAGTGATGATTTGGGTTTCTGACGATTCGTATTCGAACCATTATCGTTGACGGTGAGGGAAGCTATATCGACCGGCAAAGTGATCCAAATTGGCATGGGAGGTGGGAAAGAATGAGCCCTACATTCCTCAAAATGGTAGAATTGTTACGTGGTGCATAAGTCCACTATTTAATATATTTTAATAAGTTTAACGTATTTAAAATATAAATAATTTCAAGAATTAAGTTAGTTAATGCTTCAAATAATGAATGAACCTATCACAACCATCTAAGTAGAATTATTTCATTGAATACTCTCTCCGTCAAAATAAAAAACTACAGTCATTAGAGGCTTCCCCCTCCAAATGCGGAGGTTTTAATTGGCCAGTGGCCACCACTAATTAATTCCACATTTACCTGTGGCGTGCACGGTAAACCACCACATTTATGACGGAAAACATGAAAATGATGAACGGGCAGTGCCACCAATTTGGCTCAGGTTAGACATTTCATACCGGCTCTCCACCCCACCGGGAGGGCATTGCCCCCGCCCCTCCTAAACTTGTAAGCATTTATTAGTCATGGTAGCAGATCTACTTGAAAGGAGACTTTTTTTTAATAGTTTTAAGTTTTAGGGAAACTTGGTTACTTTGTCTCTATACCATATAGAGACAAAGACTTGGGTTTAAATTCCACAAGGTGCAATTTTCCTCCTATTTGTGTTTTAGATAATATTTTTTAATATACCGAACTATTCTCTCCCCTCCTCCTCTTATTTCGTTTACTAAGTTTTAGTGGGTGCGTACACATGCTGTGGGATGTTGACTTTGAGTTAAATATTATAATTACCCTTTCTTAATATCTTGTGTTATTAAAAAACTTGGCTAATTAACACTAATAACCACCTTCAGTTTTTAAATTCACTATATTGCTCTTACTTATTATTAGCCGATGGCTTATGTGCAAAAAACTCCAAAAACTTATTCGTTGAGCACTACAAAAAATAAGCCTTGACCACGGAATGAACCAAGTCTTTTTTATTAGGCTAAACTAAATCTACAGTAAAATTTGAAATATGAACTCTACTCGTATAAATCAATGAACTTAACTAGCCCATGACTCAATTTTACGTTGATTAAAGATTGAATCAAACACATAATTTTATATTCACTGGTTTTCACAAAAAAAAAAGAACTATTTTTATCAACATCTATTGATTTTCTAACTATCCACCACGTCACTGGTGTTAACCTCGATCTGCCTCTTGCTTCATCTATTTTAGTTTTGGCATTACAAGGGACATTATTATTTATTTATTTTGTAACACGCCTTCCATAGTTCCATTGGTACCTCTCTCTCTCTCTCATATACTGTGTGATATAATTTTATTTTACTTTTTAAAATAAAATAAAATTCTTAGTATGATACTTTCTTAGTCTTATATTAATAATTATATTTAAAAAATAATAATTTTAGTTAAATAATAAAATTTAAATATAAAAGAAAAAATAAGTTTATGATACTCCTTTTTAAGTACTCTACTATTTAAATTAAACAAAATAGAGTTATTAATATGAAATACAATTTTTTACTAAATAAAATTATTAATTTAAAAAAGAGAGAGTGTTTTTTTATATTTAATTTAAAAAGTAACTTTTAGCGAATAACTTAATTTAAATTCCCAGATTTGCCACTTATTAATCTTGCACAAATATAGTAGAAGCGGTCAAAAGCATGACATCCCTCCTACTCAAAGTGTCAAACATGAGCCCACACACCACTAATTAGTAATTACATGATCGGTTTTTGCATGCCTAGTAGACCACCCACTCTCGCTTGTGAGATGAGACTTAAGTATTCATTTATGGACAGAAAGTATTCATTAAGACAAAAACAAGGACTCAGAAGAACTAATTAATGCGGACCACCTTTGCGTGGGCCCCCACAGTGGTTCCACACGGAACCAAGTATTGATTAAAAATGCACCTAAAAAACCCAGGGCTATGAAATTTGCTTCAATTCGAATATGCTGGTCCAAGTAATTAAATTACAGTCATTAATTTTAAGTCAAGTAGGGGACGGGTGGGGTAAGTTTTTAAGAAAGATAATTAGTGGAAGGTTTTTGGATTATAGGGACGAGGTAAGTGATTTTATTAATAAGCTGGGGTGGCATAAGTGATTAATGGATAAGTGAGAGATTAACGACTCGAGAGTCGAGACCCATTGCTTTGTTCCATTTTTTACAGTGGCTGAAGAGGAGACTCCTCAGTAGTCAGTACTAGTAATTAGTAAACAAAGCCCTGATTCCTTTATAATGCCTTGGTTTTGATTCCTTTATAATGCCTTGGTTTGTTCGAGAACCTTTTCGTGGCTTCAACTCGGCCCTCCTCTCCTTCCTCTGCAAGCTTCTCCCCAATTCCGTTCCGTCGTAGGGACGACGAACACCATTATCATCACCCCTCTCTGCAATGTAGCAAGCTGATCCCCTACCAATGGCAAAGTACCGGCCCAACGACGTCGGATCCGTCGTCCTCGACCGCCCTTCACCTGCTGGCCCCCAATTCCGCCTATGGCCCGCTTTCTCCGTGGCCGCATTCCGCCGCAAGCTCCTCGACGCCATGCGGTGCGGCGCGTCCCGCCAACGCCGCGCTGCCGCAATGTCGCCGGAGCAGCATCCGCAGCAGAAGCTCGCTGAGACAGCGTGGGCTGGATCCAGAAAGAAGCACGGATCGGAGAGCTTGTCGGAGCTGCTCAACAATCCGGAGGACTCTTCGGACGGCTCCGGCTCCGCCTCCGGCCCTGACGAGGAGGAGATGAGGAGGAAGATGGAGGCCTTCGAGGAGCTCCGGGGAGTGGTCAAGAGGCTGCTGTTCGAGGAGGGGGAGAAGAAGAAGCAGGCGGCGATGGATGTGCGGAGGCTCGCCAAGGCCGACTCCGACGCCCGGGAGACGCTGGCGATGCTCGGAGCGATCCCGAGTCTCGTCGGGATGCTAGACATGGTGGAAGATTCCGATTTTCAGACTCAGGCTCTTTATGCTCTTCTCAACCTGGGGATTGGTAACGACATGTAAGCGTCAATTCCTTTTAATCTCTTCCCACTGTTTTTTGTTTTGTTTTGTCTTTTGGTGAAAGCTGTACTTTTTCATCTTAATCTCTGTTTTGTTCATACAATATTTCTTCTTTTTCTTTTCTGTGTGGAATACTTCTCAAAATCTCAGACAAATCCTGGGATCGTAATGTCTCTTTTACTAACGCTGATCTAATTCTAACTAGGAGGGTTCGAATATGTTTCTTCCTTAATTTTCTCTTACTCTTGGTGACAATTTTCACTAACCTGCTCAAATTCTTTACCAAATTGCTGACTCGTTGGCTTTCAATTTCCATTTTTCCTACTTATCATACGAGAATGCAGCTTATTTTAGCCTCATTGGGATGTCCGCGACGAACGGATAAATGCATTTGTGTTCTTGTTTAGTGCAAGGAACTTTAATCTATGTTTGCGCTGCACTACAATGGCCAGACGGCGGAAAAACCCAAAACCCTGAAGTTATCTCTGTTACAACTAGCGCAGGAACAAAGCCGCCATTGTCAAAGCTGGGGCAATCCACAAGATGCTGAAGATTATCGAATCCCCCAGCGGGAGCAAACCTCCACCTGCCCTCTCCGAAGCCATCGTGGCCAATTTTCTGGGCTTGAGCGCTCTCGACGCCAATAAATCGGTCATCGGCTCCTCTGGGGCGATTCCGGTCCTCTCCCGCATCCTTAAGAACCCCGATCCAGATCTCAACCCCCAGTCCAAGCAGGACGCCCTCCGAGCCGTCTTCAACCTCTCCATCTCCCCTTCCAACGTACCCCTCATGGTCGAAACCGATCTCGTCCGCTTCCTCATCTCTTCAATGGGGGACATGGAAGTCACCGAGCGGGCCCTCTCCATTCTAAGCAACATCGTCTCCACCCCGGAGGGACGCAAGGCCTTCTCCGGAGCCCACCTGGAGGCGTTTCCCATCGTGATCGACGTGCTCAACTGGTCCGACTCCCCTGCCTGCCAGGAGAAGGCCTCCTACATACTGATGATTATGGCTCACAAGGCTTGGTGGGACAGACAGGCGATGGTCGACGCCGGGATCGTATCGGCGGCGCTGGAGCTCACGCTACTGGGATCCACATTGGCCCAGAAGAGGGCGTCCCGGATCCTGGAGTGCTTGAGGGTGGACAAGGGAAAGCAGGTTTGCGGATCGGGGCCTGCCGTGTCGGCGCCCCTATGCGGAGGCGGATGCTCGTCGTCGGGTTCGGTGGGGCCCGCGTTGGGAGGGAAGAGCGAGCTGAAGGAGATGGCGCAGGAGGAGGAGATGGTGGTGATGAGCGAGGAGAGGAGGGCGGTGAAGCAGTTGGTGCAGCAGAGCTTGCAGAACAACATGAGGAGGATCGTCAAGAGGGCCAACTTGCCGCAAGATTTTGCGCCGTCCGATCACTTCAAGTCACTCACCGCCAGCTCCACTTCCAAAAGCTTGCCCTTGTGACAAAAATGGTGAGGTTCTGAAGATCAAGGGGGAATGGCCAAAGACTACTGGGTGAGTTTTCCATGTTAGTGCATATCTTATTATCTTTCGTTTTTTCTTTCCGTATATTCATGTCGTCCCAGTACCATTTTTGCAGTCTTCTGAGAGACTAGAAGAAAGGAAGAATCGTTGAATTCATAAAAATGAGTACAACTCCAGAAGACCTTTTTTTTGGATTACATACAACTCTAGTAGACTAGGACTCGAGGGGTACTAACAATTATAAAATAAATAAATTGTTAACGATCAATCTAAGAAGCCGGAGCTCAATCTTTTATCGTTTAGTGTCTAGGGTTGGCGGCCACTTAAACATGTTGGTTTGTGTAGCTGACTATTTGGTGTAGGAAGCTAGCAGTGAATAAGTGCTGTAAGGCACTTCTCTGTGCTCATCATAATTGTTTGAACATGAGCTAAGCTGGACATTAGGCAAACATCTTGCTACCCAGCTACTCGCTGTCCTCAAATAGAATTCTAATGAAAACCCTGCACATGATCGACCATTCTCTATGTTGGGGGTTAAACGGGAGATGAAGGGCATGCCATGAAAAAAAATAGAATGTACTGAGAAACCCTGACTGGATCTGTCGCTTCTGCTCAGTAAATAGTGAATTTAGCCGTTCACTGACTTGATCAGCAGCTGTATATCTTTTGACTTTCGGTTGCTCCGCGTCCGTGGATTCTCTAATGAGGCGATCAGGTCATTTGTGTCGTTTTTAGTGCTCTGGAAGGTCTGACGGCGGACGTTGGATAGGGACAATCAGTCTGTAGTTGAGGTAAATGATTTAAAAAATTCTCTACTCTGTAGATTTAAATTAGGAAGTAAAGACATGAGCTTCGCCAACAAGCCACATCGAAGGAAAGGCCGGAGACGGGTGTTAAATCTCTTGGATGTGCACAGCTCGTTATTTGTTGGCCTGTTCAATCCTCCATTTTTTAAGTAATAAATCCTGCACTTTTAGGGGTAAGTAGACATCGTCTATTTTTTTAAATAAGGCTATACCCACGGGCTTTGGTTCCAGTTGATCATAACCGTTTATTTAAATATAAGCCCCACCAATGATTCGCTCATATTTTTTGCTCGTTAAGTCATGGACATCATCTATTTAACTGCGTCCAGACGAGCAAGTACTGGTGTTTTCTTTCTTTCTTTTTTCTTTTTTATATCCGTACTGGTGTTTTCTTACCCTATTCTTTTGTCTTATTGTTCTTTTTTTGATTCTGCCAGATCAAGTTTTCCGTCAGTATGACGATTGCAGTATACGGAAGAAAACTATTGGAGGTTATTGTCTGAACATTAAGCTGCTATATCCAACATTCAGAAGCTCAGAAATTTTTGTGTCTTTCCGTTTTTGTATATATCGGACTTCAAGTGATAAATTATGTACTTGGTTTGTTGCTTACTGCGGTAAATGGTAGACTGCTTTATCTTGTCTCTTTGGGTCTAGGTTTTGTATCGAGAGTTGAGTTCTTAGTCGCTCATCGTTTGTGTATATATTAATAATGTCAGACAGCCTCTAGTTATCCAATGTCAAGCTTGTTTGAATCGCACAATTTGATTATGTACTCTTGATTGTTTGGCATTGCCAACTGGCCACATCTCTGGAGAAGGAGTTTACTGAGTTATTGTTAACATGTGCAGTGGAAACTGCTAGTGTATTGGTCATTTGGAGAAAGAACCCGGAGCTATTAGCAGGTAAAAGCTAGAAGTACTGAACATGTACTGGCTAGCGCTTGCCTCAAGTATGGTCTTCAGAATATATTATGAATCTCTAATCACTGTCTTCCATCGCATGTTCTGCATGCATGGATCCTCTTGGCCGACATGCCCACTTGGTTTGAACAGAGAAAAAGTGACGTAAGCAAGGGAGGGCCCAAGGGATTTGGGAACAAAAATACTGCCTTTTTTACTGGTCCTCCTTGCATCCAAATTCTCACAGGATCTTACTAGGCATGATTTGACAGGCTTACCTGTCTTCGAAAGCTATTTGGGAAAAGCAAAATGAGTGCTTTAGGGCGTCCCCAAGATATGTTTTCGAGTGAAAATGCACAGCACTAATATGAGCCTTAGGACCCATTATATCACTCTTGGAGGAAAATGTATTTACTCTTGGAGCATTTTTTCGAGTTATTCCTGCTTTATATGACCACATGATATATATATTAGTACACATTAGCGTAAATATGTGCCGTCGGCTTATATTAACTCGGAGTAAATAGGAGTGAATTAGATGTGGTAGGCCACCAATCTATCCGTTATATAGGTAGGAATTATAAAATTCATTATTTTTTTATTTGTAAAAGTAAAACTCATCCTTGAGATACTGCAGCACTGCTGCTGTCTGCTGAAATGTAAGATTATCATAGGTTCTGCTTACTGTATATGCTCCGTGCAAGAGAAATGAACGCTTCTAAAGTTTAAATAGAAGTACGCGATAAATATCTGCATCCATTTCTTGTATGTATGGCATTCTATCTTTGCCTTAATTATACTTCATATCCATTCCATGACAGCTAATTCCCTGGTTCAGTGGCAATTTTTCCTGCAACCTTGTTTGCTTTTTTCTTGATTTGGGAAATATATTTTTATGCCCTTTCAACGTGAGTCGAATGCTTGAAAAGAGTTAAATTTTGAGATCGATAGCACATATATTAACGCACATTAATATAAGTATTAATATGCACTAGCGTATGTACCGTCGATCTTAAAATCAAACACTTCTCAAATATTTTTTACACTAAATTAACCCTCAACGTGAAACATAAAAAATACTTCCCTTACTATTTAAAAATAAAAAATATAACTAAAATTACTAGTGACATTAATTGTGTGGGATCCTTTTCAACCCGCTAACCAATATTCTCCATGAATAACAGGATATTGACAAACAGCTGGGATTCCCACTCAAGGTTTAACGCTATTAAAGCCGGTGGCCCCATATCCGGCAAACAAAAGAATGAATAGATTAAATCCGGACACGTAACGCTGTAAATTAATCCGTGCTGGTATTCTACTCATCTGATGGCGGTCCAATTGATAGCTTTTTAATTAGGTCTGCTAACATACATATTGATCCTAGGCAGGAGAATTGGTGAGTTCGTCTGATGGGGTTCATTAGCTCACGAAGAGCGGCTTTGTTTAACTTGGTCCATTCTCTTCTTCTTAAATCAATAGTTCTATGTCGCAAAAAAGTTTATTTTATATTAATAATTTTATTTGATTCAATTTGAATGATTGAGTTAAATAAAATATGTAATATGCTTATTTTACTTTATTTTAGATTTTTACTATTTAGTAAAATTACTATTTTATTAAATATAACTAGTAATATAAAATAGAGGGAGTAATTAAATTGCCTTTTGGGATAACATGGCTTCTATGGGCACCACGAGTTGTATAATATCAGAAGCTGTGGCCTTTTACAATGTGGTTGTGGAAATCAACCCTACATGGAAAATTTTCTTCTTCAAAATTCACACAAACCCTCTTCATACATCATCGCCGTGTTTTGACATAACGTGCCCCATAAATCAATGGGTGTAGGGAGGGCATGAAGTAGGTTCATGAAATGTGTAGATTTTGAAAGAGAAATAGCATTACTCCCCCTTATAGGTCTTGGAAAAAGAAAAACAAGGCCCCATACATGGCCTCGTGGTCTCTTCTGTAGAAGCATTATAAGATTATCATCTTTTCTGGGCACCCTGTCAATTTCTGTATAAAATGGCAGTGATCAGTGAGACTCAATCGTCTCCCATGAAACAAATCTTTCGCTATTACTTGTGGCTTCATCCAGACGCTATCGTTTCGAGTGCTGGAATGATGTGACACCGGATATTTAACTTGCAATTCCACCATAATGGCATCGTGTGCCTGGTTTAGTTTGTGTCCTGTGTATAGCTGTAGAGTATAAAATGCGAACACATGAACAACAATCCCAACAATTTGTGGAAAAGGAGTCAAGACATGCTAAAGCGACAGACCACATAGGTAAGTACGACTAGCAGATGCGAACTGCGTCCAATTGCTCCATCTGGTGTTCACAGTAGAAGCATTTCACAAACATTTACAACTTTTGAGAAAATAAAATTAAAATTTGGAGATGCATTAATGGTAGTTTTCATCTGGAGAAGTATAACTGCAAACTAATCACAGTTTTCCCACAACTGAGGATGCTACCCACAGAATACGGAAGGCGGTTTAGACTATCGTCTCCCACCTAAGGCAATGAATGTTGGCTAAGAACCAAGATCGTTTTAATCCTGTTGGGCACTACCGCACTAGTAAGCATTGAAAGGAGTTACATCACTGCATGAATGATCTTACGAGTTTGGTGTAATAATGGATTTGGCTACTGGACCAGTCATCAAAAAGCATGGCTTTTCAAGGAGCACATCGACCCAGTTATGTGGTCATGAGTGCATCCAAGCATCGTCCATGGCACTGTATCAGTATCAGAGTGTTGGCTTCTGCCCCATCAGCACTGAATCGTATGTTCGCAATAGTTCCTTCGTCCTGAGGTCCCCCCTCTCTCCTTCCTCGTCCATACTATCGAAGAGTGGCAGCGATGTGACTGGATATGGTGATCAGCGTCGTGCACTTCCATGCAAAGGTTTTTTTTTTTTTTTTTTGATACAGCTTTCATGCAAAGTATAGACTCCATAGGACACCCTTTTCCCTTTCTTTGGCAAATAGTATCCACATGCATGGCCACCTCCGAATTCCCATTGGAACGATTATTCTGTCCAGTCTCACTCTGTCTCCAGGGAATAGCATCTCTAATAATGTAGAGAGGGTGACAATCAAGCAGCCAATTTAATCGAGCTGTTGAGAGAGGACCATATAATTGCCAAGAAAAAGAGAGGGCGGACAACTAGTGAACTTTCGGAGTCAATGTTTCCAACTAAGGTCTGCTACTGGCGCTCATTTGGCATGTTTGGTTCTTAAAAGGATAAGGAGAATCTGTATTCTTAGAAACAATAATGAGCTTCTACCGTTTAGCTGCAAAAACACAAATTAGTGAAAAATAATTTCCTCTATTTTTCTGGCCACTCTAATACCGCGGAAACACAAGTCTCAGCAGCCAACCCCGCCACAAACCACCGAATACGACTCCTAGTCCTAGGTAAGTTGCTTTCATACTCCTTTGCCCAAAAAAAATATTTACTTTCCTAGTCATTAGCAGCATTAGCATCTTCTCCAAGCGGACTAATGTTAGTATTTTGAGAAGTCGTTATCATTCACGTTCGTGTTTATTGGCCATTTGAGTGAGCTGAAAAAGCAAAGTTGGTAGAAATTAATATAATGGCATAATACCACTCACACCACATTCGATCCCCACCTCATTATCAACCAACCTCACAAATGTTCTCATTATTGTTACATTATATTAAACTGAAGCTAGTCGGCCTAAGGCTTTATTAGGTCAGGGTTTTGGGTCTTTGTCAACGCCCATTGAATACGGATTACTCGTAATAAGCATAAAATATTCTTTCAATTATGATAATAAGCATAAAATATTCTTTCAATTATGAAGTAGTTAATTTCCGAGCTCCACAGCCACATCGTATCCCAAAATTCCATAAAAAATTAAAACATAAATTCAAAATTTCAAACACAGTGACACAGAACACAGCTCCAACCAGTTAGAGAAGGATATTCAAGAACGTGGTTGGAGCCTCAAACCAAAAAGAAAACATCTATGCAGTTAATCGCTAGCTAGATGAGTTGCAATACTCAATGATGAAACATTAGACATACACTTCAGTTCATATATATTAGTGAATCGGGAAGGGGGCATATTCAACAAATAACCCCATTATAAATCCTTGCATATTCCCGGAGCACCTACTGGCTTCTACTCCCACCAACCGGAAGGTACACCCCTTCTGCTGCCAACCACACATTATCTGGGCGCTTGTCGCGAATGCCGCAAACCTGTAATTGGAATGTATTATTGGTACAAAAAAACTCCCAACACCAGAAAGGGGCAGACGAAAAATTAAGACTAAAGCACTAAAATTTAACACAATTTCCCCCATTACAGATGGAAAAAGTAATATACCTCCTGCTGGCCCCCAGCTATCCTCGTGTATTTTTTGTCATGACTATGTAGGTAACCACCAGTGTCGATATGTTTCAGTCTAATCCTCTGATCCTGCCTCCAAGTTTGCCCACTTCCCTCAATCTCAAGCCTGTGGACCATAAAAATTAAGACAACTCAAAAAGAAAGTTGAGGTGAACAAAAAACCTCTGCTGCAAGCAGCAGAAGACATCTCACTTACCTCCAGTAATCTCCCGTATCTGAATCACTGTCGCTTCCAAAGCAGCTTACCTATAAAGAAACCAAGGATTAATTCAATGCATGCATGCTATCACAGCATATTCAGCCAAAACAATATGTAATACAGAGGGATGCAATTTTTCTTTTTAGAAAAAGACATAAATTCATCCATTACAAAATTCAGGATTTGAAAATTAGAGCACACACTCTCTGCAATATGGAGTTTGATGAACATCCTCAAACTTAAAAAGGTGGTTAACTAGATTTGAAATCCAACTAGTTATAGAGTTTATAAAAACGATCACTGTTTTGACATGATGAGAGCTCAGCAATTTCCCCAGTTTTCCATTTTAAGTACCAGATACGGAATCTATTAAAGCACGCACTACCATGGATTTAAACGCAATTTATATAAAAGTGATGATATAAATGCGAGAATATATGGGAACCTAATTAATATACTTGTCCAAGCTAACACGCAATTAAATTGCTAGAATATATGGGAACCTAATTAATATACTTGTCCAAGCTAACACGCAATTAAATTGCTAGAATAAATGAGTTTTCCATGGCACTACAAAAAGTTATTTAACTTTAAAAAATTGAATAGTGCATGCTCATGCATCTGCCTTAACGTGCACCCCCCCCCCCCTTCCACACACACACAAAATATTACTACAAATAAACTTCCAAGGAAATTATTTAGTGTAGCAAAAACCTATCTCAAATTATTTGCTTACAGAATACACTAAATATTATTTTGGTCTTTCTGAGGTAGTGCAAGGTCAGACCCTTAATTATCTCCATAGTCAGAGGCCAGCCTTAACGAAGTTTATAGTTGAATGCCATTCATGGGCCACAAGCGCCTCATTGGCTCTGAAGAAAGGCCATATAGTTCCTTTGCATATGAATTTGTTTTAGTTGTTTTTGACAACTTAAATTAATCTATCCTTCTTTATTTAAAATATATAGAGATATCAATGATGCTCTGTATTAATTACTAAAACATTTAACTTACTTGGTTATATGTCTTATGATCTTTTACTAGAGTCATTGATTATTAAGTATTTAAATTTCATGTAAGGGCAATAGTTTTACTAACCTCAAGATTACCAGATATTGGAGAGGCATGCAGGTGACTGTGTAGCCATCTTCGAGTTCTCATGTGCTGCAGGCGAATAATTGTTCCATGCTTAATGGCATCTCCTTGTTTTGCAGACGAATCATGTATGGGCTGCACAATCTGCAAAAGTTCGTATGTACATAATCTATGCGACCGTCATATAGCAGACTTATCTTGAGAAGAAACGAGCTCTGTAGAGATCAAGCTATATTAAAACAAGGAAAGCCAAAAGGGCCTCCAGAAGCCGTCAACATATAAACTAGAAAACTGAGAGGCAAAACCAAGAGCAATAGCCCAACTAGCTTCCAGATCATAAAGCAGATAACCACATATGCCAACAGATGATACAGTCCTAACAGAACAAAAGCTAGCAATTTCTATCCCATTTGGTCATAAAAAACTGAATTCTATGACCATAGAGACAAAAAAATTTATTTTAATTACAAAAAAAAAGACATAAATTTGTCATGATGTTTGGAATCATTGATCACTTGCAAAGCGTTCAACCTTTTCACAGAACATCTATCTAAAGATCGTTCAGCTTAGCAGACTCCCAAGATAATAGAGCCATCTCATTTCAGCATCTAATTTTTGGCTACCTCCCGATCGTCTAATTTATTGGACGTCATTTTTCTTCTCCAAATTTCTGTAAATCCCATTGTACGTCATAAGGTTCATTGTACAGCTAAGTTTGAGATTTGATACAATTTTCTGCTTTTCATCTTAAAAAAAATTGCTCCCATTACTAGCCATGCTCAACAGAAAAAAGAACATAGCCTTCAAAAGTGATTTTTTTTTCAAAATTATCATTAAGAGTGTTTCTATTCCTAAGCGTAAATTGGAAAAAGAATAACTCAAATTTAGCTGTGTTGATGACAACACATAATATAGCTGGTACACAAAAAAAATTGCTAATTAAGAGGTCTTGCAGCAGATAAAAGACCACGAATTTCACAACTGAAAAAAAAAGCTACACTAACGTGATTTTTTTCGGTAAGGTTTCTTTATGATTGTAGCAATAAAACAAATAACATAAGGGCTTCCAACATAAAAACACTAACCCAGTAGCTATTAGAATCATCAACGTTGGGAAATCCAGTAACAGACTGCTGCCCGCTTCCAGAACCATAGGGCACCTCATGCGAATGCAACCGGAATTTGGTCCGCTCGTGCATCAACTTAAGCACCGTCCCATACGTGATCTATGGACCAAAACCACGTAAATATCTAAATTTCAAAAATCTTAAAAATTTTCGAAGCAGTTTATTTAAAAATGAAAAAATTTAAGGACGAATACCGGAAAACAGACTAACCTCGACACCCTCCGTGGCCGCAGAAGTTGGAGAAGGTGAAGACTGCTCAAGATCGAGGCCAAGGTAGAGAAAAAAGGCAAGGGCGAAGAGGGAGAGCGCCATGAAGAGGAGGATGAGGAGGAACCAGGTCTGCTGCCAGAAGGGTAAATCAGGAGGCTGGGATTCCCTGTAGATGATGCGAGTTGGCCCGCTTACGGACTGCGGAGGAAGCGAAGAAGACGACGAGGGGGACTGTTGCTGGGAAAGCTTCCTGCGATTGTAGGGGGCTGTTCCCCCGGGCGGAGCCACGATTCGACCAGCCCGGCTGTCCAGGGCAATGCTCAGATCGCCGATCGCATCCGAAAAATACGACGCATCAGAAGAATCATTCAGAAATTGCCAAAGCCTTTTTAAAGCTCCAAACTTTCTTCGTTCGTCTTCTGCATCGTCTTCCCTGCCAATGAACGATTTTTATGTTGATCTTCGCGGGCTCCGTTCTCAGTTCTATGTGCCCTCGCTGCCTTCTGCGTCTGGTTCAAGGCCTAATGCCACGCCCATCTACATCCATTCACCAATCGGGGGAGGACGCGTGGAATAGTTGTTTACGTGGTAATATCTTATTGGCTGTGCCTACGCAAGTTTAATTTCTGATTTGATTACTGCCTGTGCTTGGCTTTATAATACGTACGTGGTATGCGTGGCAAAAACCAATGCTATATTCTGTGGGCTTTCATTATCCAGGCAGACTTAGGGGCCTGTTTAGTATTGTATCGAGTCCACTGGTCACTCTGATGGGGGCCCATTTTTACGATACCCAAATTTGAACACCCCGGCTGGTTGCAAGTTGGGTCAATCCCAAAACCTAACCCAGTTTCACGAAACTAGAAAGTTTTATAGATTGTGGCTATTTAGACCAGTGCCGGCCCATGCACGGCCACGGGACAAGAGTCACGGCCGACCAAATCTAGCCAGCCATAGTGGCCATGACTAGCTTGCGGCCGCTAATCACGGCCTGTGAATAGCCATGACTGCCCAGATTTGGCCGGCTACAGTGGCCGCGACTAGCACGCAGCTGTAGCTTGCACTGGTGTGGCTTTCGCACAATTGCAGCCGGCTGAATTTGGCCGGCCAACATGCGGCCGTGGCCTGCGCGCAACCTCGGCTAGTGGCTGGCTAGATCTGATCGGCCTTTGGCAGGCTGCGGACTGGACACTGTTAGCGTTCAGTGGTCGTGGCTTGCATGTAGCCACAGCTTGCGCTGGTGCGGCTTTCACACGGCCATGGCTAGCCAGATCTAGCAGGCCATCATGCTGCCGCAGCCTGCATAAAGAATGCACAGGATCTATTCATCCATAAGATCTACATGGTTTATGCAATATTAATATGTATTAGTGTATATGCCGTCTATCTCAAATATTAATGGCTCTTATGTCGGTTACCTAGGAACCTTAAAAATGCTCCCCTCCTCGTGGCCTTGCCCGTGAAGTTGTATCTTTTCAAAGCTATGTGGAGTGGGGGGAAGCTTGGCCCTTTTTTTCTGGGTGAGCTAGTCAAGAGATGTTGTAAGCTGCTTTTGAACCTTAAGGCTGGTTTGAAAAAATAGAAAAGAACGTCAATTGATGAAGCAATTTCACTCACCAAATGTGTGTTCATCATAGACGAACTTGTTGCATACCAATATGCCATGGAGAAAATTATTGAAACCAGTTTTTTTTAATAACTAAATTATGAAGCGAGCCTCAACATTTATATTCGTGGCTAAAAATCCTTGACCAAAAGGTGTTTATTATTATTATTTTTTTATGATATTCTGGTGTATTTGATGATTTTTGTTCGTTGAAAAGCCATTCCTATAGAACTCTTTAGAAGAGGAGGAATTTTGAGTATCGGTAAGAAGAAACGCCCCGACAATATGAACAGATATGTGAAGGGAAGGCATCGATAGACTTGGGGTCAATGACCTGATGGCAAATAGAAAAGGTAAAAATACTTGTGTCAGTGACAGCTTAACTATCATGAGGTTTGTAACAATCTTTAAGATCTCAAAGATGCTTTTGAGGTGATTAAAATATTAGGACTCCAGGATTATTGCATGAACATTGAATGCTGATTAACCTTTTTAAAATTTCAATTTATTTGACATTAATCTTGAACTGTTATGTAATCAAAGTGCTGATTAATAAATTTTTTCGAAATTCGAAGCAGATCTTTGCTTTTTTCCTTTTCCTTTTTGGTTTTGTAACGCACTTTCCTTAATTGTCCTTCAATATTCTTTACTAATAATGATCAAAACAATCAATGTTGTTTCTAAAAGTAATTACTAATGATCGAAACAAAAAGAACTGAATGGATTTCTCAAATGGTCCTTCTTCATTTTAGGGAAATCAATCAAAAGAAAAATCAGCTCTTCGATGGTTGATTGGCTAGGGATCTAGCAACTGCAGTAGCTAAGGCTGCAGTCCTAGTTAATAAAGTCACGTACTCTTCCAAATTACTCATATTTACATTCTTCCGGTCGACATCGAAACTACTACTGTCACCGACGTGTTGGGTCCGTGCACTCACAGGATCACGGGTAAGTGAGAACAGATCAAGGGTGACCGGTGATGCGCCAGAACGAGCGACTGAAGCAGCAGATGGAAAACCAGGAGAGCCAAGAGGCAGACAGTCTGAGCCATGTGACTTAGTCATCTGGGGATGAGTGTGTTCGTTTTCGTAAGTGGCTACCAAAACCGATTTGTCATATGCGCATCGTTGCACCTGCAATTCGAGTGAACAATTGACATTCAGATACACAGGTGACCACTTTTTTTTAAAATTTATTTATAAAAAAGGTGACTTCTTTTGGAGATTGGATGAAAGCAAAGAAATAGTAGGTTATGGCAGCTAGTGAGCCACAAGAAACGCAAAAGCCCACTTTTATTCATTTGTATCTGTTTTCTTTACGTTGAGGGGCGAGGGAGGCGTTGACAAGCAATTAAGGTGCGGTTTACCTTCTTTTTCACGGGGCATCCAGGGGAGAAGGAACACCTGTAGTAAGCCCGTGGTGATGGATTGTCCTTTGTAACCTTTTGGCCATATTTTCTCCACTGATAACCGTCTTTTACTGTCTAAAACATCGAATATTAGCAAGTAATTAAGCAAAACCGGATGCACCATCAGCAGCATGTTTCCAGTTGAAGCAACTTGGGGTGCAGGAGACTCACCAAGCTAGCATCTGATGAATTGGTTCTAACGTAAACTTGGGACGACTTAGGTTTCCAAGGTATGCTTGCTTGATGATTGATTGTATCTTGGCTGGAGCAGCCCTCAGTCGCAATGCCCGTCCTGTATGCACTTTTGCTCTTCAAGCGGGACTGAAGAAAGTTACAGCTGTCGTCTATCCCCACCAGTATGATACGCAGCTGTTCATTCTCTTCACGCAAACGCTTTACTTCTGCTTTCAGGTATTGTACCTAAGTATATGCTCATGAGATAAGTACGTTGTTTCCTGCGATCGAGGATGAGACGGATAGCAGGTATACAACCGCCATTACAGGATTGTTTCACTATGATCATTTGGTTTCAAAGGCCAACCCAAACTATCTTAATAACTATGTTTTTTATGATTATGATGATGTATATATAAATAATTAGCTTGTGCTAAGTGAAAATGACAGTCATCATTCATTCATTCTAGCTGCTAAAGTTCTGTGTACACATTTTGATTTTGAGCATCACGCCTCTAATGTAACTTGATCTAGAGTTAATGCCCAAAAAAAGGATAAGACTTAATTAACAAAGAATTGAAAGAACCTTAATTTTGCCGAGCTTGATTGCCTATTTTTGATCGAAAACAAATATTCCCTGTGTCCCATATTAATAGCTCTATTAAAAATAGTACTACTCTCTTTATCCTACATCAATTGCTCAATTGAGTTTTTTAAAATAAATTAAGTTTCTCAAAGTAAATTATTTAAATTAATTTATTTTAAAAAACCAAATGAAGTTCTTAATGTGGGACTATTGAAGGATGGGACTCACGGGACGAATTTTTTTTCTAGGAAAGAGGGAGTATATTACGTACTTCTGTTCCTACGAAGTAATTAAACTAATATGATCATCCTAAAATAACTGAAAGAACTAGTATGCTTTATTGACCGGTTCCAGGCAGTCAACCTATAAACTACTACGGAAACGATTCTTCAAGAAGATTGCGCTTTATGAGAAGTAAATTTTTATGATTAAGATTTTGTTGCCCCCAAAATTTGTTTGATACAAGATGAAAGCATGAAGTATATATAGGAGTGAAGCAGAAGTTAGAATTGGTTTGAAGCACAATAGAAACATGGAAACGAAGATCAAAACAAGAGTTGAGAACTGAAGTGAACCCTTTCGTTGTCAGAGGCATTAGCTCCTTCTTGAATATGCATGTTCTTCGGGCGGTGAACTTCGTGCCGATAATCGATCTGCAAATGGAAAACAATTAAAAGATACGGAAGCATGCATGATCTGGACAATGAATCTGAAACAATTATGTACATTATCAGTGAGAAGACTAAGATCTATATTTGGTTTCATCTTACGTTCAGATCGACTGACAGATGTATATCGTCCTCCATGAGCAGCACGTCGTCTCTCTATCTTTCTCAACAAAAAATCAGATGAGGTGAAGATAGGAAAAAATTGTGGCGTACGAGTACATCCTTAGCACTTAAGTATCTAGAAAATTGTTCTAAAAAATCAGGTCGAGGATATTTAAAATCCATAGCGACGATGACTTCTGTCAATCAGAGTGACAACATTTCTCCGTGTACACAGTGATGGCGTCAGGATGCAGACGTAAGCATGGAGGCATTAGCTACATGGACTCTTTGGAGTCTTTGTTTACATCCGAGCCCAAGCGCGTTTCAGAAGGCAAGGAGGCGACCGTTCCTCGTCCAAGTCCAGTTGTGGGGTCCGGATACGAAGGCTGGAGGTCTGAAACGGGTGTCCCGATCCCGAACAAAAGCAGATAAACAAACAAGATTGTCGAACAAATGAAGTGGAGATGCGTTGTATATCTTACATCTAGAACGGGACCTTACCCGCACTGGAGATCCTTTTTCCACCAGACGACAAACCCCAACGACCTGGCCAGAATCAAAACATAAGGAGAGTCTTATTCCTTTGTTATGGCCTTTTATCATAAGTATACGACGTGGGACTTTAGAGGAAGCTAATCCAACCACTTTGATGTTACATGAAGGGAAAAGCAGTATGAGCGCCTTCTCGGCTTACGATACACCTTCCTTCGCATATTATACATTGAGTAATGTTATTGTCATGTTAAGTTTGACATGTCAAAATTTTACTTTATTATTTTTTTTCCAAAGGCTTACAAAAATGGGCACCACTTATCAATAGTATAGTATGAAAGTATTTTTTGTGAGCCTCACTCATTAATGATGTAAAATTGATAAAGTAGAGTTTGATGTATGAAACTTTACGTCATTCAAGTATTATTCTTATACATTTGGAAAAATAGTACTTCTTTCCTCCTATATTAATAGCTATATTTAGAAGAAAAAAAAGTACATTTAATAAACGCTAAAACTTACAACTAAGAGAAGGACGACTAGGACTCTAACAAAGGTATAAACACCTGTCTCATTCTTTGTAGTATAAAAAGAGAAATGTGTAATACTAGAAGAATCCTTGGATGTTGAAAGTTTGATTTAGAAGGATGTTGTTCCCTAGTAAGATGAAGGAAATTCCAAGCGTGGTGCCTTTTAATCCAACCCTTTTGTAAGATCTTATAACTTCGAACCTTTTGATTTATGTGAAATTGTTTGTTTTAGTATAATTTAATTTTTTTGGGGTAATGAGTGAGTTTATTTATAATTTTTTAAGGATTAATTATATTCTAGTTTAGAATATCAGTGTTAAGCTTAATTCACCAAACTTTTTCTTATATATATATATATATATTCTATATTAAACAAGTGCCCCCACTATAGGACCCACGCTCGTGTGGGATGACGTACAACCCATTTCGCTGCCAACCTTTTATTGATTTATCTAAGTTGGTTTGAGTATACTTAAATTCATTTTTGAGTTTAATGTGCACTTAAATGATCACTTAGGGCCTGTTCACCTATTTTTTAGCCAAATAATTTAATTCCTAACCCACAAACCCTTACTATAGAAAGAAAAACTTTAGCCCTTAAAATAGGAAGAAGACTAGACTCTACCCCTATTTCCTAGAGGGAAAACCCTTCTTAAGGGAATATTTTTCCTAATCGCACCTTAATCCTTTTAATTTTTATCTTAACCATCTCATTCTTCACTTCTTCTATTTAGATTCTTCATTTCTTTTCATCAAGATTATATTTTTAATTTTGATTTAAAACCCTAATTTATGTTATTTTTGTTTTTAACCTAAGGAGGTTTTAAATCTATCATTCCCATGTCAAGCTACAATGAACTCTGTATTCAACCCGATGACGTGAGACAAATACTGTAAGGACCCTCATCTTTAAACCAGGTTTTGATTTTCTTTAATTAGGGGTTATCGTGAGATTATCGCATTTTCTGATCTTATTCGGTGATTTCGTAAAATAAATAGTGTTTGTGATGGTTTTAACCAAAATTAACTTCAACATTAGTGGTTTTAAGTGATTTTAGACCAAATGTGAATTTTTGGGATTTTTCAAAATTTTCACTATTTTTCTAAAAATTAGGGTTTTGGCGGGACCCCTGTGGGCCCCACCGTCAAAAATTTTATTTTTGGGTCAAATGAACCTAGACATATACTTAAGGTCACACAAAAATTTTTAGAATTTTATTAGGCTTAATTTGTGCTTAAATTTATAAAATACCCACTTTTAGCCTACTTTTCATATTTACACCCCAAAACTTACCTATGTATACCCCAACCCTTACTATAAAAGAGCAAACCTGAGCCATTTCCATTTTTGGGAATAGGCTAAGGAAGGAGGGCTGGCCTAATCCCCACTTAGGCCCGAATTAGAAGCGGATTAATGTAAGCTTACTCTAATTAAGCACTAATCCATGGCTTTCTTCTTAATTTCTTCCAAATCTACCATTTTCCCCTTGATTCAATTCATTTTTGACCATCAAAAGCTACTGATTTGTGTTTTACTATAAACCCTAACATTCAAATTTTGATTTTTATTACCAACAAGCCCTAGATCTAAGATTTAATTAGGGATTTCTTGAGTAAATTGATTTCTATTAGAGTTTAATTCAAACTCATTGTGTTTTCAAGAATTTCAAGAAGGGTGACTCTTCAATCCGAACTTAATCAAGTGCTGAGGTAATGGGTCTTCGAAATCTCTGTTTATCCATGGTAAAACTCTCCATTTTTGGCTTATTTCGAAATGGTTTGCTTGATTTAATGTGTTAATGGTAAGATTAGAAAATGAAATTATTTAATCCTGATTTCTTAGGGTTTTACATTATTATGGTTTGGTTTGATATTCTGGAAGTCAAGGAGGACTTTTGATGATGATTAGGGTGTTAGATGTGGATTTGAAGTTGTTATCTATGGTGTTTTAGTTTGAATTTGCGAAAGGAAGAAAATGACTATTCTGCCGTGTTGGCGATCGATCGGCCCTGCAGGGCGATCGATCGGCTGAACTGTAAATTTTAAATTTTTGCGTGTAACCGATCGAACGGCCTGAAGGGCGATTGATCGGCTACACAGGAAATTGCATGTTGTGCATATGATGTCTATTTTGATGATTTCACTTTAGTTTGCCAATTTTATATGAATGTGGAGTGTTTTAAGCTATGTTAGGCTACTGAAAATGTATGCTATTGAGTTTATGGAGTTGAGATATATGCTTAGAGATGGTGGAATGACTTATGTTTTGTGGCATGATGTTGGAATCGTTATCTTGAAATGATGAATGGTTGTTTCCCTTTGGTTAAGCATATTTCCAGTAGGACTACAATCATTGTTGGACTGATTTGTCATAATAGATTGTGGTTAATGGTGTGTGAATGTTGGTGAATGCCATGACTCAATGATGAAATGAGTGATGTTATATGTGTTTAGCCTTTGTGGTTGAGTTTTGAATCTAGCTATGATTTCAACGATTCTTCTCCTATGATTTCCGCTGGAATTCATGTTTAGATGGAAATTCACATGTGTAGTATGGTAGTGAGTTTAATTTCAAGCATGATGGCATGCATTATGTGAAATGCTTCTACTAGATACACACGCACACATATGTGGGGTCAAATGATAATGTTGGAGCTTAATATTGTGATTATGAATGATGCATTAGGGGCTGGTGAGAGCACTTATCATGGATTAGGATTCATGTATGCTTTACCCACGTATGTACCATGTTGCACGCATCATAAAAATAGATTTTTAATTAAGGCTTCATCGTGATTAATCGAATTTGACCGATTGGATGCAATGTGATGAAATTGTGTGCCGGGTTGATCGGTCGTGGATTAATCACAAGTTGATTGGTCCGAAAGGACATATTTTGATTTGAAGTTCCTATGTGGGACGATTTGAAGTTCCTGTGTGGAACGATTGCACTCCCCGGGTTGAATCTAATTAAATGGAATGATGTGGGGACGAATTGTAAGGACCCTCATCTTTAAACCGGTTTTGGTTTTCTTTAATTATTGATTATCGTGAGATTTACGTGTTTTCTGATCTTATTCGATGATTTTGTAAATAAATAGAGTTTGTGATGGTTTTAACCAAAATTAACTTCAATATTAGTGGTTTTAAGTGATTTTAAACCAAATGTGAATTTTTGAGATTTTTCGGAATTTTCACTATTTTCCCAAAAATTAGGGTTTTGGCGGGACCCCTGTGGGCCCCACGGTCAAAAATTTTATTTTTATGTCAAATGAACCTAGACATATACTTAAGGTCACACAAAAATTTTCAGAATTTTATTAGGCTTAATTATGCTTAAATTTGCAAAATACCCACTTTTAGCCTACTTTTCATATTTACACCCCAAAACTTACCTATGCCTACCCCAACCCTTACTATAAAAGGGCAAACCTGAGCCATTTCCATTTTTGGGAATAGGCTAAGGAAGGAGGTCTGGCCTAATCCCCACTTAGGCCCGAATTAGAAGCCGATTAAGGTAAGCTTGCTCTAATTAAGCACTAATCCATGGCTTTTCTCTTAATTTCTTCTAAATCTACCATTTTCCCCTTGATTCAATTCGTTTTTGACCACCAAAAGCTACTGATTTGTGTTTTACTACAAACCCTAACATTCAAAATTCGATTTTTACTACCAACAAGCCCTAGATCTAAGATTTAATTAGGGATTTCTTAAGTAAATCGATTTCCATTGGTGTTTAATTCAAACTCATTGTATTTTCAAGGATTTCAAGAAGGGTGACTCTTCAATCCGAGCTTAATCAAGTGCTGAGGTAATGGGTCTTCAAAATCTCTGTTTATCCATGGTAAAACTCTTCATTTTTGGCTTATTTCGAAATGGTTTGCTTGATTTAGTGTGTTAATGGTAAGATTAGAAAATGGAATTATTTAATCCCGATTTCTTAGGGTTTTGCATTATTATGGTTTGGTTTGATATTCTGGAAGTCAAGGAGGACTTTTGATGATGAGTAGGGTGCTAGATGTGGATTTGAAGTGTTATCTATGGTATTTCGGTTTGATTTTGCGAAAGGAAGAAGATGACTGTTTCGTTGTTGGCGATCGATCGGCCTTGCAAGGCGATCGATCGGCTGAACTGAAAATTTCAAAATTTTGCGTGTAACCGATCGAACGGCCTGAAGGGCGATCGATCGGCTACACAGGAAATTGTATGTTGTGTGTATGATGCCTATTTTGATGATTCCACTTTAGCTTGCCAATTTTATATGAATGTGGAGTGTTTTAAGCTATGTTAGGCTACTGGAAATGCATGCTATTGAGTTTATGGAGTTGAGATATATGCTTAGTGATGGTGGAATGACTTATGTTTTGTGGCATGATGTTGGAATCGTTATTTTGAAATTATGAATAGTTGTTTCCCTTTGGTTGAGCATATTTCAAGAGGGACTACAATCATTGTTGGACAGATTTGTCATGATAAATTGTGATTAATGGTGTGTGAATGTTGGTGAATGCCATGACTCAATGATGAAATGAGTGATGTTATAGGTGTTTAGCCTTTGTGGTTGAGTTTTGAATTTAACTATGATTTCAACGATTCTTCCACTATGATTTCCGCTGGAATTCATGTTTAGGTAGAAATTCACATGTGTAGTGTGGTGGTGAGTTGATTTTCAAGCATGTTAATATGCATCATGTGAAAGGCTTCTACTAGTTACACACACACACACACATGTGGGGGTTAAATGATGATGTTGAAGCTTAATATCGTGATTATGAATGATGCATTAGGGGCTGGTGAGAGTACTTATCATGATTAGGGTTCATGTATGCTTTGCCCACGCATGTACCATGTTGCACGCATCATGAAAATGGATTTCCAATTGAGGCTTCATCGTGATTAATCGAATTTGACCGATTGGATGCAATGTGATGGAATTGCGTGCCGGGTTTATCGGTCGTGGATTAATCGCAAGTTGATTGGTCCGAAAGGACATATTTTGATTTGAAGTTCCTGTGTGGAACGATTTGAAGTTCCTGTGTGGAACGATTTGGAGTTCCTGTGTGGAACGAGTGCACTCCCCGGGTTGAGTCTTGTTTAACGGAATGATGTGGGGACGAGTTGTGTACTTGTCTTGCGGATATGTGAGAATATCATTATGTGTGTCATCTGGACCCTGAGAATCCGGTGTGGTATGCCGTGTGCACCCCGCTACCACGTGTTCTAGGGTTCTCTCGTGTGAGAACTCGGGCTCTTCCCTCCGCAGAGATGTCCCTGGCGAACACCCTGCTCTAGATTCTCTGTGTGAGAATGGGACATCCTTGGCCAGGATCGTCTGTGGCGAGCAAGATTAGGGACTGACAACCCCGATCTTTCTTGAATTCTTGTGTAGAATTTTGTACCATGACACGCCTTCGTGGCCTTGTCTATGCTCCCGTCTGTGTGACGTCAATGTGTGATTACTCCTTGATGGAGGTTGATTGTGATAACATTATGCATGTGGGAATATGTATGTTAGAGATACATCCATGCATGTTGATGTTGATGTTATGCATGTGGAATATGTATGTTAGAGATACATCCATGCATGTTGATTTTGATGTTATGCACGTGGAATATGTATGTTAGAGATACATCCATGCATGCTGATTTTGATGTTATGCATGTGGAATATGTATGTTAGAGATACGTCCATGCGGGATTGGTTATGATGTGAATGCATGTGGGAATATGTATGCTAGAGATACATCCATGCAGGTTGAATTATGCATTTTTATGCAGTGTTAAGTGATATGAATGTGTGATCAGAAAGTGATGCACCATGTAAATCTTTGATCTGAAACGATCTCATTTCTAAGCTATCGTATTTTCTACGTTGACAGTGATATTAAAACCATTGCTGAGTGTTAAAACTCACCCCTCTTTTGTGTTTTGATTTGGGGCTGCGTGGTGCGACACGCAGACGGACAGGATTGCCTTTTTGAGGAAAGGTCAGAGGTAGCTTGGGTGTGATGATGGAGATCGTTGCGTGACTTATCATCGTTTCTTTCATGCTTTGTGTTCGAACCTTTGTGTAGGGTTCTTGTTGTGGTTTTATGTCACATGTTACAGTTATGTTTGCTTATGACTTATTTTGAGCCGGTGTGGGCTTTACTTAACTAAGTTTGTGGGTTTGAGATTGTTGTTTACTTTGTGTTAAGCAACACCTTTTTTTTTCCCTTTTATTTACTCTTGCTCAAAGGATTGTGCGCACTCCGTGTTGCTGTTAATTGCCCGTGGTTAGGGATTAAGTCTTCCGCTAGAATCGTTTCTCAATTTCACTTCGTCGCCCCCGTGCGCTTGACCGGCCCTTGGACCGGGTTCGGCTCGGGTCGGGCATGGCCGGGGCGTGACACGAATTGTGTACTTGTCTTGCGGATTGACAACCCCGATCTTTCTTGAAATTCTTGTGTAGAATTTTGGACCATGACACGCCTTCGTGGCCTTGTCCATGCTCCCGTCTGTGTGACATTTATGTGTGATTACTCCATGATGGAGGTTGTGATGGTATTATGCATGTGAGAATATGTATGTTAGAGATACATCCATGCATGTTGATTTTGATATTATGCATGTGGAATATGTATGTTAGAGATACATCAATGCAGGTTGATTTGATATAATGCATGTGGAATATGTATGTTAGAGATACATCCATGCATGTTGATTTTGATATTATGCATGTGGCATATGTATGTTAGAGATACATCCATGCAGGTTGAATTGTGAAATAATGCATGTGGGAATATGTATGTTTGAGATACATCCATGCAGTTTGATTTGATACTATGCATGTGGGAATATGTATGTTAGAGATACATCCATGCAGGTTGAATTATGCATTATGATGCAGTTTTTAAGTGATGTGAATATGTGATCAGAAAATGATACACCTTGTACATCGTTGATTTGAAAGATTATATCGCCATGCTATCGTATTTTCGATGTTGTTAGTGATATTAAAACCATTGCTGAGTTTGTTAAACTCACCCCTCTTTTTGTGTTTTGATTTGGGGCTGCGTGGTGCGACACGCAGATGGACAGGATTGCCTCTTTGAGGAAAGGTCAGAGATAGCTTGGGTGTGATGATGGAGATCGTTGTGTGACTTACTTTCGTTTGTTTCATGCTTTATGTTGAATCCTTTGTGTAGGGTTCTTGTTTTGGATTTATGTCATATTTTACAGTTGTGATGCTTATGACTTATTCTGAGCAGGTGTGGGCTTTACTTAATTAAGCTTGTGGATTTGAGATTGTTGTTTACTTTGTGATAAGCAACACCTTTTCCTTCCCTTTTATTTACTCTTGCTCAAAGGATTGTGCGCACTCCGTGTTTCTGTTAATCGCCCGTGGTTAGGGTTAAGTCTTCCGTTAGAATTGTTTCTCAATCTTCACTTCGTCGCCCCCGTGCACTTGACCGGCCCCTGGACCGGGTTCGGCTCAGGTTGGGCATCGCCGGGGCGTGACATGTATCAATCACAATAAATGAAAAGATTCTCCATGTACTAGCCTCGGGTTAATTAACTATGTCATGCCCCGGCATTGCCCGACCTGAGCCAAACCCGGTCCAAGGGCTAGACCAATGCACGGAGGCGACAGATTGAAACGATTGAGAAAAATAGTGGAAGACTTGTGCCCCAACTACGGACAATCTAGCGACAATGGAGTTTACGTACTACTTTGAGCAAGAGTAAATAGGTATAACCAAAGTGTTAAACTCTAATTAAACCATAATATCAAACTTACTAATAATTCATAGCCACACACTTGGCTCCAAAATAAGTCTCAAAGAAACTAAAACATAGTATCTCACAAATCTAAAACAAGGATCTTCCACAAGGTTTTAACATCAAAATAAGATAAACGAAGAGACTTGCAAAACTAGGAGCCTCCACGACTACTCTCAAGCTCTCTCCAACCTTTCCTCATATAGAGGATCTTGTCCGTCTGCATGTCACGCCACGTAGCCCTAAAACAAAACAAGAAAGTGGGGTGAGTATAAAAACTAAATAATGGTTTTGAATATAACTATAATCACTAGAAAACACAACGACATGACAATGGAGCAAATCAAATCTAAGATTAACATGCTATACCACTTTCTGATCTTATATTCATATCACATAAGCCTCCATAATAGTGTCTTAATTATACCATTCATGATCATGTAGTCATATCACATAAACCTGCATAATAGTATCTCATTCACACCAATTTTGATCATGCATTCATATCACATAAACCTGCATAATAGTGTCTCATTCACACCAATTCTGATCATGCATTTATATTACATAAACCTACATAATAGTGTCTCAAACACACCATTTCTGATCATGCATTCACATCACATAAACTTGCATACACACCATTTCCGATCATGCATTCATATCATATAAACTTGCATAATAGTGTCTCAATCATACCATTTCTGATCATGTATTCATATCACATCAAATTCATTCACCTTGCACGATAAACGTGTCAAACACATGATACACAATCATGCATAGCATTCATAATAGACATGCTTCATTACAAATGGTGAATGCTTCCATCATGGAGTAAACACAAGCATTGCCACACATGCAAGACACAGTCAAGGCCACAAAGGCAAGACACGGTCAAATTTCCACACAGGAAATGTAAAAGAGTCGGGGTTGTCAATCCCTAAAGCTGCTCGCCCTGGACGATCCTGGCCAAGGATGTCCCATTCTCACACAGAGAATTTAGAGCAGGGGTGTTCGCCCAGGGACATCTCCTGCGGAGGGGAGAACCCGAATTCTCACACAGGGAACCCTAGAACACATGGTAGCGGGTGCACACGGCATACCACACTAGATACTCAAGGTCTAGATGACACTCATAATAATAATCTCAAATCCGCAAGACAAGTACACAACTCGTCCCCACATAATTCAATTTCTCTAGACTCAACCTAGGGAGTATACATGTTCCACACAGGAACTTAAATCGAAAACATGTTCTTTCGGACCAACCAAGTTTCGATTAATTTACCGAGCGATTAATCTGGCACGCAATCTCAAGCATTGCATGCAATCAGTTAATTTCGGTTAAACATCGGTAAAACTTCGTCCATGAATAACGATCCATGATGCATGCTAACATGATACATCCGTGAGCAAGACCTATGTGAGTTCCAACACATGGAACGTAGTCCTAATCAGTCCCCTCATGCATCATAATCATCTCATAATTAACTACAATGTCATAGTAAATTCCCCATACATGTGTGTTCATGCATATCTAAGCACATGCCCAATGCTTGACATAAATTCATAAGACAATTTACATATACTTGAACACATTCAAAACAATGATTCCTAACTGAAATCAAAATAAAATCCACCATAAGGATTAAATCCATCCATGTGAAATCGAACATTCACTCCTACAATCATGATTCTTCTATTCATTAAGCTACAACATGATCACATCTATTACCCATAAACCATCCTCATTATGAAAGAACACATCTCACTATTTTTTCATATAATATCCCTGCTGGAAACATATTCTATTCATAAGAATACCCACATTCACAAATTTAAGGTACTTCAACATCAATATGTATGATTATCAACATAATATGATGTCACAAGACAACACCTAAACATAATCCATACACTTTCATCATCAATTTTACACCTCCAGTAGCCTAATTTCATCATAATACACCTCCCATAACTATTAGAATTATCAAATAGAGCAAAATATTGAAATGTGTATAAGTTTCAAAAATAACAAAAACTGCCGTGTAGCCGTTCGATCGCCCTGCAAGGCCGTTCAATCGGATATACTATAAATTTGCCAAAACTGTTGTGTTTCCGATCGATCGCCCTGGTAGGCCGTTCGATCGCCAACACAGCAGTTTTGACCTTCTTCTTCATTTCAAATTTCAAAATCGAAACACTATGAAAACACCTTCAAATCTTCATCCATGGTACCAAACATTATCAAAAACTCATCAAACCTTCTAGAACACTAATATAAACCATTTTAAAATAAAACCCTAAGAAATTGGAACAAGAGATTAACATTTACTAATCCCACCATTAAAGCATTAAATCAAACAAACCCATTCTAAATAAACCATAAAAATCGAGATTTTACCATAAGAAAATTGAGATTTGAAGACCCATTACCTTGTCACTTGTTTAGATTCGGATTTGACCTTCACCCTTCTTGGAAACCTTCCAAAAACAGTGTCTAAGTTAAACTCCATTAAAAATCGATTTAACATTGAAAACCTTGAAGAAATCTTAGATCTAGGGTTTGTTAAGCATAAAAAATGAATTTTGATAAGTAGGGTTTGAAGTAAGGGAATAAATCAGTGACTTTGATACTTGAAATTGAATCAAATCAAAGGAGAAATGTTGTATTAAGAAAGGATTAGGAGAAAATCTAGGGTTTAAACTTAATTAAGAAAGAACATACCTAATTGGGGAACTAGGCCTTAATCACCTCCTCCGAGCCTATTCCCAAAATAGAAATGGTTCAGTTCTTTTTCTTTTATAGTAGGGTTTGGGGTACACTTAATGAACTAATAGGGTGTAAATAGAATTTTAGGTGAAAAATAGGTATTTTGAAGATTTGAGTACTAATTAAATCCGATAAAATTCTAAATTTTTTTGTATAAGCTTATATTGATGTCTGGGGCATTTTGGTCCAAAAATCCTAATTTCGTCGGTAGGGCCCACAGGGGGTCCTGCCATACCCTAATTTTTTGAAAAAATAGTAAAAAATTAAAAAAATCCCCAAAATTCAAAATTAACTGAAAATTACTTAAAACTCATAAATGTATAGTTAGTTTTGTTTAAAACCTTTAGAAATCCCATTTATTTTGAAAATCTCAGAATTTAGATCAGAAAATGTGTAAACCACACATTAACCGATAAATAACATTAAAATAAACCGGTTCAAAATTGAGAGTCCTTACAAACTAGATGTCCATTTGCATGCCGAATTCGACCCATAAAACTTTGGAATTGTGAATTTCTTCCAGAAATAATGATTGTAGCCAGAAAAGTCTTCTTTCCAATGCCACAAGAATCGTATCAATCCAAATTATATATAGAGAGATATGGTCCAAATACTATGGCTGTGTCAATCTGTCTAAAAGCTTCTTTCCTAATTTAGTTCTCTTGATGCAACTCTCAAATCCAATGGGTCCAAAAGGTTGTGTTCGACTATTCCATGCATGTTTAGACCATTAGGAGCTCATTTTTGACTTTCAAATAGCTTTGGGTAGATGGGCTTTACTTCTTCTTCTACTTTGATCCTGTTGAAGCCTGTTGAGACATGTAAACTTAATTAAGGTCTAACTAACTTATTCAAAACATAAATAGCCTAAATAAATAATAAATTAACACAAAATAAGATTGTAATTTGAAATGTGAGAACATTTAATTTAACATTATTTCAGTGCATCACTAGCCCAGGTTTTGGTTAAAATTCATCTCATCACACTCTTATTGGTTCGAGTCTAGGAGGAATGGCACGGGTGTGACAGCTGCCAACCCGAATTGGTGGTTGGGTCCAATTTTTTCGGTTCAATTGGGCATAAATCACTTCAATTGTGTAAAACCCCGACTTAACCAAAAAATGATTTGGCCTGAAAAATCGACTAAGTCTGGTCTAATAGAGTTTAAATAGTGGGGCCAAGTCAATTTTTAAAACATTGGTGGAAAGTTTATGCTGAAGTTGATGACATATTTATTGTTGTCAGTCAACTCTGGCATAGGCGTGCCTCACTAGTAGAGATCTTTGGTGTGGTTGGTGGTTGATCATTTCTTTGGGCTGGAAGAGTTTTCCATGCTCCTCACTGACATGAACCTAGTATAAGCCATACATGAGAGCCCTTGATATTTAAGATCGATGATGCACATGTTAGCACGCGTTAATTTTAATATTTTTAATATAAATAGGCCCTACCTTGTGCGTTGTCGATCTCATATATGAAGATCTCTCATGAATAATTTACACTATGGAGGGGTATGAACTCTCATTGGTATCCATTCTGATCTCTTCTAATGTCAAATGCTTTGCTTCCTTTCATTCTGGCTTCCTGCCAATCCGTGAAAACCTTTATCCTTAGTAGACCAGGGCCATCATAGTGGTAGGGGCGGTGGTTTGCTTGATCCTCACTATATATTGTCATTGCTACTATTCTATATTTGACTAATATCTATGCTTGATGATTCTATGTATCTAATTTTTTTTGGTAAGTTTATATGTCGTCTTTAGCGGTTTGTATTTATTGATTTTTTTATAAAAAACTTTTCAAAAAACTACAAAAGGAACAAATATAACATGCAATGAATGAACCACAAACCAACATAATCCAAAACTCACTTCCTCCCTCACAACCTCCATTATAGTATAAAAGAAAAAGCCCAAAACACTTATCACACGAGTAGAATCCAAACTAATAGTACCACACACACAATTAGGTTATGCAGGTGACAAGGATAAGAAATCACATATACTAAAGGGGACCTCAAACTCTAGAATCACATAAATCTCCACACTGTTGGAATAAGCTATAAAACAACACAAATAGAGAGATGGGGTCCAACGCCACCTGAAGGTGCCAATGAAAACTCAATCGCATGCACTCCCTGAGGTAGAAAAATAGTTAGCATATTAACCACAAGCTATTGCAAGGCAATGAAGTGCATGCCCACCTTAACAGAAAGTACCAACTATCACACTAACTGCCTGCTTGAGGAGAAGGCGGGGCATGCCCAAGAGGGAGGCCTCCCACAAATTCGCCATCACCAACGAAAGACCAACCAGAAAAAAAAGGATGGGGAAAAAAACTACAATATACATCATAACACTACAAACTGTTGAGGGGCAATGAGGTGCACACTCGTTACAGTAGAAGATACCGACCAATGCACACTTGGATCATTGCCCGCCCACTCGAGGAGAAGGTTTGGGCACACCCAAGTGGGAGGTAGCCCACAAAATTGTCGTCACTTGCAAATGACTCACCACATCGAGAGAAGGATGGAACCCAAAGTGAAATCATTGAAATAACAAACACAGACTTTAACAAAGCAAAAACATAACTAGTCAGCGACCGAAGAGTAAGGTGGACGGAATAGGAGGGAGATGTGGAGCGGACAGAGGGAAGAGGGGGAGGAAAAGGGCTGAGGGGAGAGAGAAAGAAAAATCAGCAAACATGGCATAGGGAGGTTGGACGGAGGTTAAAAGAGGAAAAAATACAACACCATTGTTCATGAAGTGAGTTAGGATGAGAGGGTAGACATAAAAAAATATTAGGTATAGATAGGGTACCAACTTGGCATGCGTAGTACGAATCAGAACATGATACATCACTGTGTTTCCTAAAATATCAATTATTTTTATGAAATCAATAGAAATGAGTATAAATGAGTCATTTTATGATTGGTAATAGGCACAACGTGAGCATGTGAGGTTGGTACCCTATTGGTACCTAATATTTTTTTGGGCAGACAGAGGCACAAGAACGGGAAAGACAGAGCAAGACCAAGTCGCCAATGCATCTCCACACAATCGCCAGAGAAACACAAACTCCCCCTGGGTGATCAAAATCCCAGCTGAAGTCTCCAGCTGAAGTCTCACGCAAAAAACCTAACCCGAGGCGATTGCTTGCAGCCCAATTGTTTAGCATGATCTTAATGTATGGGCTTATAAGCGGGCCCGGCCCTTAGCTACTATTCTTCCTGTTAGTGTTTGGTGTTGGCTCTATTAGAATTGGGCCTTTTAAAAATCTGTCCAGGAGTGGGCCGCGAGGCGGCTGTGAATGCTCAGTGGTGGCTAATAGGTGTGGTTGGTCCTCACCAAAACAAGTCAAGAAGTATCTCTACACCAATTTTTCATTCCATGGCGGCGCCAACAGTACATGGTTTACTCTGGGGTACCCAGTTTCTGAGACGTTAGTCAAAAAATGCAGTATCCCCAAGATATACACGACAAATGTGAAAACGAAAGAAAACCCACATTCGCATCTCCCTTGCCTCCCCACGGGATCGTATGTACACCCGTCTTTACATTTTTCGTTGTCGGTGTTGATCAATTTCTTCTCGTACTGAATGATTCTCTTACTTCTGTTTCTGCAGCAGCATCAGGACTGAAGAATCCTCCCGGAAATGGCTGCGGCAAGAGCCGCGGTGAAGTTGGGATCCTTGGTCAAAGAAGTGGCCATTTCTTCCACTAGAAACTGATGATATCCTTGAGAGTTCATTTCGATCGCGGGTCTCGTAACGGCGTCATGATGAGACCTTTTGGGACCCGTCAGGTCAAGAGTAACAGTAGGGCTTGCTGAGCTAACGGAGAGGGAACAAGGGACCGGGCTGCCGGCCACACTGTGGACCGAACTCCGGGGAGCAGTGGCTTGAGAAGGATGCGGGTGATTATGCTCGCCTTCGTATGTTGCGACCAAAACAGATCTATCTTCCGCACTCCTTTGGACCTGAAAGGAGAAAAACTCTTAATTACGATATTAACAACAGGCTATTAACAGAAATTAAGAAAATTTTTTGTTTGAAAAACACATACATAAACAATCGGTGTGTTTATTCTTACCTTCTTTTTGACTGGGCAAGAAGGTGCGAAAGAGCACTTGAAGTAGGCTCGAGGAGATGGGTTATCTCTGGTGACCTTCTGGCCGTATTTCCTCCATTGATATCCATCCTTCACCACCTGAAGGTTGCAACAATTATCAAGCGTTAATATTAGTTCTGTCTAACCAATATGAGTAATCCTATCTCAAGTATAAACGTTTGAGGCAGAGGCATCTGCTGTCCTTAATTACCAGGCTCGTATCAGATGGATCAGTGCGGACGGACACCTTCGATGTCTTGGACTTGGGAAACCTGCACTGCTTCTTGGAAGAGTCTTCGCTCGAGCTGCACTCAACGTTTGTGCTGCCGTCATCCTTCCTCTTCCTTGGCGAAGTATGCACTTGCTCGATGGCTGCGCCAGTCAAGTCCCTCACTTGGTTCTGCAGGGCTTGGAAATTCTCACACATCAAAGCAAGCATTTTATTTAGCTTCTGATTCTCCTCGCTCAGTCTATTCAATTCCGCCTCCAGAACAAATGCCTGATTAATCAAAATACGTGAAGCAAAGCCTATATATCAGACCTTCCGAAGCACAATACTTCCCTAGCTCCTTGGAGATGGAGGTAAGCTGCAGTTTACATAATACGGTAGTAAAATTAAAGAGACACACCTCATCCTTGGAGGAAAGTTTCATCTCTGCATCCACTTCGTATTTCTCGTCTGGGCAGATCTTAACCTCTTTGGTCAACCTATGAGGATCTCTGTTCAGATCCAAGCTCAAGGGGATCCAAGTGAACTCCATTGCTGACAATATTGGCGAGAGCTCTTGGTTTATCCTTCCCACAGGCACAGGCGAGAGAAATAACAACACTTGGGGATTCGGATAAAGTCGAAGAAGAAGGGGAGGACGTATATATATAATATGTACTGAACCTTTGTTACGTGTCATCCACGGAAATTGGTGAGAAATTTCAAGAGAGAGAAAGGCAGGCAGAGGCCCAAATACACAATAAAAGATCTTTTGTTTCTGAGAGTCACGGCACGCGCGCTTGTTATTTTAGATTAATTAATAAATAAAAATATGGAAAGAAGCATCTACTTTTGGATGCTGCTGCTAATTAAGTACTATTGTCATTATTATCATGAGAAAATCATGAGGTGGTGGGTGGAAATTCGACTAAGGGCATCTTGGGCTAGAACCTAGAATTATGGTAAAAATTGGCCGTCGGCCAGGAATTAGTATATAGGGTGGGTCAATGGTCTTGCAAGTCTATATTGACCCAGAAATAGAAGCACGACGGTGTGCTGTCAAAAGTTCACATTTTTCAAACTTTTCGCCTGTTTCTTTGTTTATGTGCTTCTTGTCGTGGTGTCACTTTCTCGAAAACGAAAGGTTTAGTAGATGGCCAGTTTATTAGTCGACTTGAATTGACCATCTCATTGAAGCTCCTACCGGCCAAGTTTTGAGCCCCATGTCAAGGGGGTGAATGGAGACTCTGATCATCTAATACGTCCTTGGATATATATGTTCAATATTTTAAGGGTTGTGATAACATGGGGGGCCAAGGCCAAGGAAGTGGTGCCTGCTTCGGACGAATAATGCGACTTTTAGGGGCCAAGACAACTCTACAAAATTTCAAGAAATTGGTCGCGGGTCGTCACTCTCAGTAGATGATTTTCATACACGGGTATGATCAATGGCTCTTGGATGTTCAATGTGGACAACTTGATTTGTTGGGTCAAGTGCCTGCTCGGTCGTGCCCTTCCCTTCATCCTAAGCGGTAAATATTGAAAAAGCACATCGCGCAGTCATGAACCATATTCACTCGTCTTTAGAGGTGTCAAGAGACGCTTTTCCCTAATCTTTCATTTACTTCGCTTTTAAATCATCCATATTTTCAGTAGCGGCGAAGCTACGACTTTGGGTTACGACGGGTCAAGTACGAATTTTTTTTTTCTTTAAAAAAAAACACAATAAAATTTAACAGTTTTCTATAATTTGCGGAAAAATAAGAAAAAAACCTATAAAATGATGATTTAAAGGGCGAATTTAAATATTATTGAAATATAAAGATAAAAAAAATTGTGAAAATATGCAATAAAAGACACATAGAGAAGACTGCGAGAGAAAAGTTGGATGTGGAGGAATATCGTTATCCTTCCATGAATCATGTTACTAAGTGAACGTTAAGTTTTCTATTAGATGAACCAATCACAACCGTTGATATGTGGGCATGTACCATTAGAACAATAGTCAATTTGATGGCCATCCCGGAATTGAATCCTTATCATTTTTCTTTCCTAAAAATCTAGACTAGGACGATCCCAGAGTGTGGATCGAGGGATTCCCTAGATAACAAAAGAAGAGGATTACAAAGAAATTCACGTCATAATCGTCGTACAAAGCACATGCTAAGGACAAAGGGTGACCAGGGTCTACATGCTAAAAAAACCATCCAGTAAAACCGTTCCACAAGCCCCGTGGTGGATACTTCCATACATTAGTTTCTACGTGTTTGAACATGAGTCAAATCAGGAATTTTAACTTAATTATATGTGTAAAAATATGTATAGACCTATGGACAGCCATGAAGGGAAAACAACCAAAGACGTGCACTAGTTTCCTTCTCTTCACTAGCGGGAGTAGTCACTAGCGGGAGTAGGTGAAGAGGAATGGTTAAGAAGGGAGATGAACCCACATAGCCCAATTAAGCGGGCCGACGAAAAGTAAGTGGACACCAAGAAAACCGTGGCCCCAACTGAACCACTACTCAATTCCGTGCAGTCTCACATAGACTACTAGTGCTACTACGGGTGCATGAATCGGCTTGAACAAATGTCAATGTGATCCATGTTCCGACTTGCTCATATTCCTCTGCATTGGGGACCTTGTCTCGTCTGGCGTGGCGTTGAAGTTTGAAATTTTGACGAGAAAAGTGTCCATAGCATGTCTCTTAATTAATCTTGAATGATTTTTTGGCAAATTGGCAATTTGAGGGCGGTGCATCTAGGATCTTATTAGCCTAGTCAGTGAACTAGTAAAAAGTCTCAAGATTCATCCCCTCGTGTCCTTTATTTTTTGTTTCTAAACCGAAGGGTACAGAACAAGACGGGCAAGAATTCAATTCAACGTAGTCGAGTCTGTCTCCCACTCCCCACGTTTCTTCAAATCCAAAACAAACTCAAACATGCAACTTCCATCCCCACTATCAATCCGGACCCACTTCTCGTCGTCAAAGTTCAAACATGGATTCCACGAGGATGAAGCTGCCCCCACCTACTCCGCCCACCATTCCCTTACTCCTCGCCAACGGTGATGTCACCCACCCACCAACAACATGCGTCAGCTCGATGATGTCAAAACTATGGGCAGGCCCGCATGCGGTGTTACTTGTTAGTGTTCCAAATTGGCACGGAGCTTCGCAGAAGGAGGGAGGGCGTTGACGATGGATGGATCACCCACGACGACACTCGTGGCCCTCATAATTTTTCAAGTTTTAGCATTTAGGAAAGGAAAATTTTATATTTTAATATATATTTTGTGGGTAATAAAATGACAGGCCTTACCAAATAGAGTATAAGTTTACTATATTTTGGTTTTGGCCGAACAAAGTATATATTTACTGTTCTGGAGTTCTGAGCGAACAGAGTATAGTTTTACTGTTCCCCTGCCTGTACTGCAGAAATATAGATCTAAGAACGCCAATACAAAAGCAAAGTACAGAAGGGAATTTAACGTAGTTCGGCCTTACTGCCTATATCCACGGGATCACACAATTCCACTAAATAGAGAATAAAAGTACAAGAGAATTACAAGATCTCTTAGCAACGCTCCTCACGCATTACACAAGAAGAAAACTCCTTTTTCCTCTCAGAATCTTTGTTTTCTTTCTCTGTGTGTGGACCTCTCGGTTCCGGGTTGTGGCGGCTACAACTTCTCTGAAATTCTCTTTGCGTCAGAATCTACTCACGCATCAATCTCTCATCAATCATAAGCCTCTATGATAAAACCTATTTATAACTTAGGTCATGCAGGGTAAAGGACAAGATTGCCCTTCACTAAAGAATCCCGTAATTGGTTTCACTGCCAACAATCTCCCACTTGAAACCAAATTACTTAAAATCTTCAGCAACAATTCTCCCACTCAAACTAATCCCTTTCGAATCAATTTCATATACAAAGCCAATTGCAAGCAAGACAATTACTCCACTCATATCTAATGTAACTGTGTGATCACCACCATCCTTCTAGTGTAGAAGACCAATGGTGGTTGAGCAAATGCTCAATTTCTCCATTGTCACCACTTTAGTAAATATATCCGCTGGATTCTCCTTAGTATGAATCTTCTCTAAGAAGACTTTCTTCTCTTCAACAAGTTCTCTCACAAAATGATACTTGATTTCAATATGTTTCGTTTTAGAATGAAACACACTGTTCTTTGTCATATCAATTGCACTCTTGTTATCACAATAGAGTACACACCTCTCTTGAGGTTTGTTTAACTCTTTCAAGAATGCTTTTAACCACATCATCATCTTGCAAGCTTCAATGGCTGCAATATACTCTGCCTCAGCAGATGAATTTGTCACAGATTTCTGCAATTGTGACTGCCAAGCAACTGCACCACTGCCTAGTGTGAAGACAAAACCTGTAGTGCTTCTTCTGTTATCAAGATTACCTCCATAATCTGAATCAATAAAGCCAACTAAGTTAATCCTGGAATTTCCACCAAAGTGTAAAGTCATACCTGAGGAACCCTTCAGATATCTAAGAATCCATTTCACTGCATTCCAGTGCTCTTCTCCTGGATTTGCCATAAACCTTGCAACTTGACTCACAATATGAGCTATGTCTGGTCTGGTGTAAATGGTTGCATATATCAATGAACCTACATCAGATGTATAAGGAACCTTGTTCATGTGAGTTATATCTTCCTGTCTAGTAGGAAACTGCTCATTTGAAAGCCTGAAGTGAGCTGCCAAGGGAGTACCAACTGGTTTGGCACCCAACATGTTGAACTTCATCAAGACCTTCTCAATATATTCCTCTTGGGATAATTTCAACACTTTCTGCTCTCTATCTCTTGTAATTCGCATGCAAAGGATTTGCTTGGCTAGTCCAAGATCCTTCATTGCGAATTTAGAAGACAACTGTCTCTTGAGCATCTCAATCTCACCATAATCTACTCCTACAATCAACATGTCATCCACATATAACAACAAAAGCAAGTAGGAGGTTATCAACTTTTTGTAATAGTAGCAATGATCTGAATAGCAGCGATAAAATCCAATGGATAACATAAATTCATCAAATTTTCTATACCATTGTCTTGGAGCTTGCTTAAGACCATACAAGCTCTTAGGCAACCTGCACACCAAATTCTCCTTTCCTCTTACCACATAACCTTGGGGTTGATGCATATAGATCTCCTCTTCCAAGTCACCATGTAGGAAGGCTGTTTTAACATCTAACTGCTCTAAGTGAAGATCCTCAACTGCAACAATGGACAACACCATTCTGATGGTAGCAATTCTGACAATAGGAGCAAATATCTCTGTATAATCTACTCCATACTTCTGCTCAAAGCCTTTTTCAACTAGTCTAGCTTTGTACCTCTTGCTTCCATCAGCTTCATGTTTCAACATGTAAACCCACTTGTTATGTAATGCCTTTTTACCTGAAGGTAGAGGAACTAATACCCAAGTCTGATTAGATGACAATGAATCCATCTCATCCTCCATAGCACGCTCCCACTGAACTGAAGTGTCTATCCTGCAAGCTTCCTCAAAGCTTTCTGGTTCACCACTATCAGTCAAAAGCAAATAATTCAGACTAGGATCAAATATCCTCTTCTTCTTAATCTGCCTGGAACTGGTTCAACTAAGTGGTGTCTGCAATGGAACTGCATCTAGAACTGTCTCTGAAGAAGTCTCAACTACCTGTTCATGACTAGATGGACCGGCCTCACTGTGTATTTCAGCCTCAAGTTCTACAAACTCAGTTTCAACCTGTTTTATCTTCCCCTTTTGTAGATCTTGATGGTGCTTATATAGCTCTGTCTCATGAAACACAACATCAATGCTCCAGATCACCTTCTTATGGACTGGATCCCACAGTCTATAACCATAAGCATCTCCACCATAGCCAACAAAGTAGCACTTGTTGGATTTGGAATCCAACTTACCCCTATGCTCTGCATTAACATGCACATAAGCAGCACAACCAAAGACTCTTAAGTGATCAATCTTTACCTCCTTGTTTGACCATGCCTCTTCAGGAATGCCTCCATCTAGGGGGTAGCATGGAGACCTATTGATCAAATATGCTGCAATATCAACAACATAACTCCAGAATGAGAGCGGAAGGCCACAGTGTAGCCTCATACTGCGTGCCTTCTCTATTATGGTCCTGTTCATCCGCTCTGCAACACCATTCTGTCTAGGCTGTCTAGGAGTAGTAAGCAACCTGCGAATGCCATGCTTATCACAGTAGGATTGGAATTCCCTACTGCAATACTCACCTCCATTGTCTGACTTCAAACACTTCAATTTTAATCCTATCTCATTCTCAACAAGTGTTTTTCATTGCACAAAGATAGAAAATACATCTGATTTATTCTTGGCAAAGTAAACCCATAACTTGCGAGAAGCATCATCAATAAAAGTAATGAAGTAAGACGCACCTCCAACGCATGGAACCTGTGCTGGTCCCTAAACATCTGTGTGTACAAGCTCAAGACGCTCAGACCTGCGCTCCGGGGTAGCTCTGGAAAATGAAACTTTGTGTTGCTTGCCATGACACAATGCTCACAAAATTCCAAATCTGCACACCTCAAACTAGGTAACTTCCCCTTAGCCTGTAACACCTTCATTCCCTTCTCTGACATATGTCCAAGGCGACAATGCCATAAACTTACATCAACTGAATTAGAGGCCACTCCAATAGAATGTTTAGAACAACTGGATGTCATATACAATGTTCCAATTTTCTTCCCCTTAGCCACTACCATGATACCTTTACTCATCTTCCAACTTTCATTCATGAAATGAGTAGTAATACCACAAGCAGCCAATTGACCAACAAAAATAATGTTCTTTGTCAAACGAGGCACAAGACGAACATCTTTCAACACAAGCACAATATTATCATCAATCAACAAATGAATGTCACCCTTGCCTATGATTTCACAAGCTTGATCATTGCCCAAGTAGACATTGCCTAAGTCACTAGCTACAAAATTCTACATCAAGTCTTTTCTAGAAGTAGCATGAAATGAAGCACCACTATCAATAATCCAAACATCACATTTACTTTCCATAGACAATAACATGCAATCAGCTTCAGTAACATTAACATTGTTTTTAGCATGATTTTGTGCTCCATCATGAGGGGGGTT
This sequence comes from Saururus chinensis, assembly GCA_035235625.1. Lineage (NCBI taxonomy): Eukaryota > Viridiplantae > Streptophyta > Magnoliopsida > Piperales > Saururaceae > Saururus > Saururus chinensis. The sequence goes on from CP141143.1 coordinate 4,834,088, forward strand.
TGGGCAATCCTTCTTCAAGTGACCTTTCTGCCCACACTGCCAACAAACCCCATCACCCTTACGGTGTTTAGGCTTGGATCACCCCCTCCTAGACTTTCCTCTCCATCCTAGTTTGCCTCTTTGAGGCCGTCGCCCCCTATCTTCCATAGTCAAGGCTGAACCAGATGAAGAAGAACCACCCTTACGGCGTGTTTCTTCAGCCAATATCATTCTACACACATCATTCAACTTAAATTTTTCTGTATTATGGGAACTATGCACAATAACTTTAAATGATACCTAATCAGATGGCAAAGACTTAAGCAAAGCAATAGACTGTATATCTTCAGTAAGATTAACATCTACTGCCTCAAGTTGATTAACCAAAGCATGGAACGAATTCAAGTGATTGGCTACAGTCTCATCATCAGACATTTTCAAATCAAAGAAACTGGTCACAAGATATACCTTGTTTGTAGAAGAAGGGCTCGCATATAATTGCTCAAGCAGATCAAAACATTCCTTCGTGGTCTTGGCCTTCGTGATGTTCGAAGCCACGGATGAAGAAATAGATAATCTGACCGCTCATAGAGCCTTGCGATCAAGCAATTCCCACCTTGTAATCTCTTCTACCTTGTCTTCACCAACAGGCTTGGTTGTAAACAATGGCTGGTAGAGGTCCTTCTGGTACAAGTAATCTTCAATCTGCATGGTTGAATTTCTCTATCTTGAACTTGCTATCGTCGGTCATCTCCTCCTGAAGCTCCGATACCAATTGTGGGTAATAAAACTACAGGCCTCACCAAACAGAGTATAAGTTTACTGTACTCTGGTTCTGGCCGAACAGAGTATATATTTACTATTCTAGAGTTCTGGGCGAACAGAGTATAGTTTTACTGTTCCCCTGCCTGTACTGCAGAAATATGGATCTAGGAACGCCAATACGAAAGCAAAGTACAGAAGGGAATTTAACGTGGTTCGGCCTTGCTGCCTACATCCATGGGATCACACAATTCCACTAAATAGAGAATAAGAGTACAAGAGAATTACAAGATCTCAGCAACGCTCCTCACGCATTACACAAGAAGAAAACTCCTTCTTCCTCTCAGAATCTCTGTTTTCCTTCTCTGTGCGTGGACCTCTCGGTTCCGGGTCGGGCGGCTGCAACTTCTCTGGAATTCTCTTTGCTTCAGAATCTACTCACGCATCAATCTCTCATCAATCATAAGCCTCTATGATAAAACCTATTTATAACTTAAATCATGCAGGGTAAAGGACAAGACTGCCCTTCACTAAAGAATCCCGTAATTGGTTTCACCGCCAACATATTTTTGCATGCAAGCATCTATAATTAGGTATGACATATAAGAATACAATTGCCTACAATTGGATTATAAATACCTTCAATGAAATTTGAACCCAAAATATTTTATAATATGGAACTCTGTTATTATATAAAATATTTTTTTAAAAAAAACTTAAATTGTTAAAAAAAATTATTTATTTATTTTATATTTTAACACTAGGATTGGGGGTAGGAGCACACCCGATTTTATATGTAGCTTTGTACCCGGCATGTGCTCCGCGAAATTTAGAGCGCCGCCCGGTCCTGACGTGGGTGGATTATCAGAGTGGACGGTCTCTACGTGACACCATTAATGGTTTGAATGGTTGTGGCTCTATAGCTATCATGGGCGGGCAACCATGAACCTGCCCCGAATGTACACCATTATACACATGATCTTTAAAGTATTGTGCATAATCTCCCTGTTTAATAAACATATATAGCTCCATACAAATTGCTTATATATAACATATATAGTTTACTTGGTGCGAACGCAGTGGTGAGGAAGTGGGGAGTGCTGCAAAGGATTGATGAATTAATGAGTCAACGTGAGGTCCGGGGAGATAGCAATTAAATTTATTGATCGTCAAGCCGTGTCTGAGGTATATATAAGACGTCGGCTTCTACTTAGAATCATACGTAAGCTTCATGATGCAATCTCCATGGATCCCTTGGTCCCCAAATGTCATAGTGGATGGTACTTTAATGATGTGAAGCTTCATGGAAAGCAAGATGAGCATATGCTGAAGGGCATGAGAGAGACATTGTTTCCTCAACCGTCCAATGGTGTGAATTCACTTGGTGCTAATCGAATTGCTTGTAGACAATTGACAGTGAGAAGCAAGAAGGCTGAGGACAGGATGAAGAAAGCGGGAGGACAATCTCAATCTGCATATAGTTATGAAAGTGGACGTGATTCTGTGCTTGTCTTACCATGGTCAATTTTCTTAAAAATGCTTTCATTATATGTTGTGGTCAGGTAAAACAGTGCCCCTACACTCCTACGTAACATAGTGAACTGTAAACATGATGGTACCCCTGCATTCAGGATTTTACATCAGCCATGATAGGCTCCTCTCTTGTCACAATGAGTTTGATCTTGATATCAGACGGCACGAGAAGCCTTTTTAAACTAATGGACAAAGGGAACATAATATACACATTCGTTTTCAACCTCAAACAAAGTATTCATGATTCATCAACCCGCGTTAAAAACAATGGAGAATCCTCATGGGCCAGTCTGGGCATGGGCACCGTTGTTTAAAAATAAGGAGCTAAAAGGCTCAAAGTGGCGGCCTATCTGAAAACCCTAACAAGAATCGTCAAAATCACAAAAAACTGCACCTTTCCGAATTGTTGAAATCAATCCGGGCCCTGCTCAGATAAAAAGCCCAACAACCATCGTCAGAATCACAAAAAAGCTGCATGTCTCCAACTATCCTAGATGCAATTAACAAAAGAACGTGGCTATTTAAACTCCATTTTTATCTCTGTGTCCCCCAAAACAAAGTAAAAAAGTAATTTTTTTTTACTTTCATCCCCTATATTCCCCCTCTCATTTTATTCATATATCCCCCATTTAATTAAACCTAATTTTTTTCTTCTCTGGTGATTAAAACTCTGGCTGTTACGTCTCAGGCGAATCCGATGGTAGCTAAATAATGTGCTCGGCGTGCAACTGGCCTACACACTAGCCAGATCTGGCCGGCGCACAAGCCAGATTGATTTGCGCGGCTAGATTAGGCCGGACTGGCCACCTGCACGTTGCCAGATCTGGTTGGCACGACGCGGGCCGGATTGGCCTGCGCGAGGCCAGATCTGGCCGGTGTAACGTAGGCCGAATTGGCCTGTGCAAGGCTAGATCTGGCCGCCTGCATGCGGCGAGAACTGGTCGATGCGCAAGCGGGCCAAGCAGGCGACTAGATCTGGCCAGTGTAGGCCAGTCCGGCCTGACCGTAGGCGGGCCAGATTTGGCCCGCCTACAGTCCGGCTGGATTGGCCTATGCTAGCCAGATTTGGTCGCCTACACCCGGCCAAAACTGGCTGATGGGTAGGCGGGCTAGATCTAGCCTGCTTGCGATTAGGCCGGACTGGCCTGCGGCCAAATTTGGCATCACACGGCCGGATTGGTTGCACAACAAGACTGGCCTATGTGGCCATTTCGGCCATGCGAGGCCAGATCTGGCCGCACACAGCGTAGGCTTGTGTGGCCCGATCTAGTTGTGGTCGCGGCCAGCTCGCTATGGCCAGCGACTACAATCAACCGCGATAGCGAAAAAAGATGTCTGCATTGTCGTTGACGTCGGAGATGAAGAAGAAAGGGGGAAGAAGAGAAGTAGAAAAAGGGAAAGTGGGGTAGAATGGGGGATATGAGAGATTTTAGTTAAAGATGGTGGGGTAAGAGAGCAATGGGGGACATAGGGATAAAAATGGGGTATGTATAGCCACGTTCTTAACAAAAATTTAAAATAAAGAGAGAACGCAAAGTGGGTAGGTGGTACTCGGTGCACTTGTGGTATAGGCTATATAGAGGTGGTAAAGAATTGGCCCTTTATTAATAGGACGGGCTTGAGCCCGACCCCTTCACAACAAGGCTGGACCTCAAATTTAGGCTCAGTCCAGTCCGAGTGGCCTGAATATCCTAAATAGGGCCCGGTTAGGGCTCAATAGTCTGAGCAGCAAGAACTTAAATATGCTCGTCAAGGCTTTATGAGCATGACCCATAAGGCCTTTGATATATATATATATATATATATATATATATATATATATATCCCGTTTATATAAGCCCGGGCTCATATATGCTTACGTGAGCCCTAGCTCCATGGGCCTTCGGATTTACATCCGGTGACTCATAATTTTTATGGGTAATACTCATGGGTTTAAACTCATAAATATTATGGGCTGTCGGATATAAATCCAACTGCCCATAGAGCCCGGGCTCATGTAGGCGTATATGAGCCCGGGCTCATATAAACTTTTTCATACATATATATATATATATATATATATATATATATATATATATATATATATATATATATATATATATATATATATATATATATATATATATATATATATATATATATATATATATATATATATATATATATATATATAAAGTCCCACGGGTTGGGCCGGCTTGACACTCTACGCCCTAGGGCTGTGTCGGGCCTGTCTTTGGTGATGAGGGACAACCCCAGCCTCCAACGAGCTCGAGACGAGCTAGACCCAACCCACATGCGAGCCTCCAACGGGCCCCAGTGAGGCCCTTTCCACCTTCATCATGGTATACTTTTGTTAATTAGATATTTTGTAAAGATTGTCTCAAATGAGAAACTCAGAGTGCTTTGAAGGATTGAAAAATATGGTAGAAATCCGAAAACATCTTAATTAAGGTGTAGTAGAATTAGATATGCATAGTGGTGGTGAAAAGCTAGGTGGCTAGTCCTAGGGGCCTTATTAGGTTGGGCCCAAATAGGCCCAGTCATTCCTGTTAGGCTGGCCGAAGGCTTATGACCATGCCCCATAAGACCTTTTGGGGCTTATGAACTCATTTTTTAATAAAATAATATTTTTTATTGTTAGGCTGTCCCGACCCTTTGTCACCTTTGGACATACATTGACAATAATGTCAACAAAGTAGGCCTACATTGATTGCACTAGTCAAGTGGATGTATTGGAACTAGAAGGAAAACATGACAAGCTAGCAATTAAGAATAAAAAAAATTGTTGGGTTTGTGGGGGAAAGCGTCGGACACAAACTGATAAAGAAAGTGTTTCTAATTCAAAATTCAATTATAAGATATATTTTCCCCTTTGAAGCTCATTTTTTTAACTTGCTAGCACACCAAATTTTTATGTGTAGCAAAATCATACAAATCAAACAAACCAATCAATAGATAATAATTTTTTTTACCTAGGAACCCAATATAGAAGAATCCACAGGATACTCTATTTATACTAAATATGCACTAAATAAACTAAGATATAAAGTTATCAGTTTACAAAGATGAAAAACCTTTTTTATCTTTACATGGTTGACTATTTACACCACTTTAAACTCTGAATCATGACTCTATGGTTGTTTACTTATGTCAGCTTGGTCTTCATACCTTATTGTGCTTCCGATAGATCCAAATCTCATGACAAGTCCCATTAACATGAACATCCTTTCCATTTGATCTTCTGTTATATCCTACCTTGATTAGAATTAGATTCTAGATTTCATAGATTAGTCTCTTCTCTTAGATTATTAAGTAGGATTTGATATTTTGATTTAATTGTAATTAGACTAGGAATAGTTTTCTTATACTAGTTAGATTAATTTATAAGTCTCCTATAAACTATAGTGCACAACCATAATCAATAAATGAAAATTCAGTAATTAGTCTAGTTAATTTATTAGTATTGTTCTTCCTCTCCTTCTTTTCTCCCCTTTCCCCCTAAATTATCTCTGTGTAGACCTTGGTCTACATCACTTGTACCGGAGTGTTCCCTCCTACTCCCCTTGTCCTCCTACCCTCCCCCTTGATGCATGACCGGCCCCCAACGGAAGAGCCCAGAATGACAGTCGAGCCCTCCTCCTCCGCCTTGGACCTATTAGGACTCCCAAATGTATCCGTCTCAAAGTCCTCTTCCCTAGGCTTCACTATCGTATTACTAACTTGAAACGAGAATTAAAGAGGTGGGTTAGGAACTTACCAACATTAAGCACTTGTTAACGTTCCTTAGCTACTAGTCGAGTTGATTGACCATCACTTCGAGCTCATCAATTGCCACATTTACCAACTATTGTTAGTTGTCTAGCAGGCGTGTTTCTCTCCTCTGGATTTGGGTTGTCCCCCTTCGTTGACAACTACTTCTTGGCTGATGCCGCTTAAGTCACACCCCGGCACATGCCACCCCTGAGCCGAACCTAGTCCACGGAGGAAGCGGCATGCGACACGACGAAGTATTGTTGGATTGAGAAAGACTTAACCCATCCTTGGGTAGAACACTACGGAGTTGCGTACATATACTTTGTACAAAAATAAAATGAGCAATAAAAGACTTCTAATTAAACATTGGTCCATACATATACCCACATCCTTAGTCATAAACAACCCACACATAGCTAAAGTATAAGTCTAAGCGCACAATGGCTAATAAGAGTCTAACCTAACATTGACTAAATAAAAGTGTGAAATACAGTCAAGTATGTAAAGATCTCAACATAGAATGTCATCAAAGCTATCATAAAACATAACATCTCCATGCATCCCCTCTCAATGATCAACGCGAACTACATGCTCCATATAGAGCTCATCTAAACAACCTGCATGGTATGTGTCACAAGGCCAGAAATTCACTATGATTTCACATGCCTTGTGCGATATGAATGCCCTTGGCAATCAGTAGCATTCTCACTCTCTTAGCGCATACACGATCAAAGTAAATGCATGCCATGAAGAGCAATGGGAGTAAAGGGAAAAAGGCCCAGCCCAAAATAACCTTTTAGCACTTGATATTGTACAAGCACTTGGTTTGAATCTTAGATCCAAAACCCAAACCCACTTTCTCTTTTCTTGTCCCTCTCTTCATCCCCCAAGATTACAATGATTTTCCCCACCCTTTTATACCAGCTGGCTGTAGCCAAGCGGTTATAACGTGACCACCATGACTCACCCCACTAGTTCGTACATAACCGTTCATAACTGCATGTAATCGTATTACGGTTATGCACAAGAGTGTGCAACAACCACTCGGGTAGTGGGCAGCAACCGTCAGCCGCTACTCCCATGTTTTTGCCATGATGCACTCGGGTCTTAGTAGGGATCGTGTCGGTCAGTTATGCAACTGCGAGCCTTGGTACGTCGTTGATCGTTTATAATTAAACCCTTTGCAAGTATACAAGGTAATTGTACTAAGATAAATATTTAAGGGTTATTGAACTTTAGGGACAGGTGAATTATTACTAAATCTAAAGAGGAATTTGTTGCTTGAAAACTAAAAATAACTTAAACTTAAATTAAGCAAAAGAAAAGAATCAACTAGATTAAAATCAAGAGATTAATATGATTGAATTTACTTAGAAAATCGAATCCACTATAAAACTATAACAATTCCTTAACTTTTAACCTAAATCTAGTGTGAATATGAACAAGTATTCTCAGCTACAAGCCAGAATTACTTCAGAAAGAATCATTAATTAAATTCATTGCATGAACAATCTTTGACAATATCACGAATCATCTACACTAACTAGCTATAGGCATGATTCATCTAATCTTAGTATAACTCATCCAATTCATTAATTATCTAAACATTAAAATTATTATATGAACATCTCATCTAAATCACAGAAATTAGAATCGATGAAAATATCAAAACCACATCAATCTATCATCTACAAGACAATAAATCAACATAGACTTGAATAAACATTAAAAACTCTTTCATTAAAAAGGAAATCCTTATTATACAATTGTCATAATTCACAACTAAGATCTAAATTAAAAATAAAAGAAAGTGAAACTTATCTATAGCTTCATCAACACCTAAGTAAAAGAAAAGTTTAGTTTTCCATTGTAAAAGAAAACACTTAAATCTCCATTAAAAGCTTTAAGTTCTCTTCAGAAAATCTCTTCGAATCCTTCAATTTTAAGCCAATTATGTCTTTATATAAGCATAAGAGCCCTAGAAAGAAGTCCAATATGAAAAGGATTAAAAATTGGCTAAAATTGGGAAACTGCGCATTATCCAGTTCGAATGCCCTGCATGTGCGTTCGAACTCCTATATTGTGTTTTGCTTAAAATCACGTTATCCCGTTTGATACTTCAAATGCCCCATTCGAACGGCTACACTGTTTCTACAATCTGGATAGTTTTTCTGGACAATCCATTTTCTAGTTCATTAAGCTCTTCCTTTCATGTCCATATTAATTTTCAACTTATTTATAACTCTAAAAAGTTGTCTAAATTACTTTAAAACATGTCAAGACTATTTTGAATTATTCCAAACATCGTCCAAGTACCTCGATATGTGTATTTTACCTATAAAATATAAAATATCATATTTTAGGCATGTAGAATATAACTAAAATTTTAACTTGATTTAAATACATGCCTAAACTACTAATAACTTCTTAAATTAATTAATAATCAAACTAAAATATTAATAACTATCTTAATCTAGATAAACCATAACTAACTCTAAATTAATCTAATCTATATTAGCAAATAAGGTAAAATGCATATAAAATGGATATATATTTCATGCTTATCAGTCGCCCATGTGCCAATGAGAAAGAGAAGACATGGCCAAGCCCCTAGCTTGCCCTCCACATATCCTCCATACCTTTGCATGTGTGCTAGGCTGCTTCCATCGTCCGTGCATGATCTCCCCCTATATACCACAAACCAAAGGTGTTAGAGTATAACATGCAACCCCAAAATAAAACACAAACAAAGATGGGTGAGCTACAAGCTCAGTAAGGGTTATAATAAAGAAAGTAAATCCAAAACGACTACACATGCATAGTCACATAATACTTATCACATAATCAACTACAATGCCCATTTATCATGGGATAACCACATAAACTTATGCATTCATGTCATAATTTACAATTTATAAGCATCTACTTATGCCACATGCATGTCATGCTATATATAACATATCTCATTATTACATATTCATGCCACTTACATAACATGCCATATATAATATATTTCACCATCATATAGCTATGCCACTTGCATATCTTGTATAACCCACATTATCTCAACATCACATACTCACGCTACCATTGCATCATGGGTTCAAATATAGTTCGTAACACATATACACCTCATGTGTAAACATGTGAAATTCATTATCATAATTACATCATGCATAAATCATTTCTCAACATAAACATATCATGTATATCAATTTCTAAATAAAACAATTACCCTGCAAATCAAGTGTCTCAAACATACAATCCTGCATATCATGCCTATTCATATCATAATCACATGTGTAAAATAAGATTTATTTTTCCTACACAACCTATGTAAATGAGCATTATCTTCAATACACATGCAACAATCAATGGAGAATGTCTCACAATTGAGAAAAATAATTAACTCGCTGACCAAGGACAATTCATTACGTGGAAGGTCTAAAATCTACGAAGAAAAACTAGAGCGTTGGGTAGGTTCCCTAGCTGGGAAGGTACCCCTCTCCTCATTAAGGACAATCCTTAAAAAGGAAAGTTCAAATTCCAAGAAGGAAAACTATAGCAATCTGTTCGCAAAAGACAAACCTTGCGGAAAATGTCTAAATTTCTATAAAAGGAAAACTAGGGCAGTGTGCTTGCCAAGGACAATCTCTTGCGGGGAGAGTTTGAATTTCACAAATGAAAACTAGAGCACATTGTAAGCTAATGCACACAGAGATACCATTCTGAATTCTCAAGGTCTAGATAACTTAATAAATAAGTTCACACTGAAATTAGCTCATCTCAACCTGGGGAGGTAACATGTTCTCAAAGGAACTCAAAACAAAATCATGTCCTTTTGGACCCAAAACCGATTCGATAAGTCTTCCAATGATTTAATCGAACATCGAATGTCATCTAATCAATCAATCTCGATTAATCTTGTTTATAAATTATTTTCATGATGCATAAAACATTGTACACACATGAGCAAATGTTAAAAAAGTCTAAGTAAAGTAAATATTCTCAAATCAGCCCCTATGCGCTTGAAAGATGGTCTATTGAACAAGCTATAATCAATGTTGTACATACATGCTTGCATAATTTTATCATAGTCCTACCCTACTAAAAACATGAAGCAAGTGGAATGAAAACATTGAAATACAAGTTCATGACAAGTATAACATCATGCTAGACTTATACAAGGATAAACATAGTCATACTTAAGTTAGAACATGGAATACGTGATCACCTAAAATTAATACATGTGAAAGTATATATATATACATCATCATGGTTGAACCTACTATAATCATCATGAATCATGAAATGGTCATCAAACATTAATTTAACACAACTAGAATATCATGGTAAAATTAAACAAATATAGCCTGAATCAAGCTTAAGCTAAATAATAAATTACAAGATGGTCTTCATGTAATCATGGCAGCATAACACTCATGGAAAGAGAACAAGAAATGACCCAAAATATACAAAAATGGAAAAAACTATTGTTTGGCCGTTTGAACGCCTTGTCAGTCCGTTTGAACACCAAGCTGTTTGATTGGCCAAACAGGTTGTTCGAATGGTTGACTATTTGAACACCTGATAGGCCGTTCATACGCCCTTAACAGTTCACTTAATGCCCATTTTTGGTTCATTTTCAACCTCTCGAGAATCAAGCCGAAATACCCAAAAATTCTAGAAAAATTATAAAATCACCCTAGAACTTTATGATCTCAAAATACACCTAGAACATGGTAGATCTAACCATTCTTAAGATTAATCATAAAAAAATTAACATAAATGATATACTTTTAATAATCCGCCTTTAAAGCACACAAATAAGAAAGAACCCACTTAAACATCTAATCCAATGCATAAAAACCACATGAGATGAAAACCCCTTACATCTAAGAAGTCATTGGCCCAAAAATGAAGCTTTATTCCTCAAGAAAACCTACCCAAAATTAGGGTTTTAGTTGGTACTTAATTAAAATTTACTATTAAGCTTAAATAACTTTGAAAATAAGTAAATCTATGTTTTCCTTTGATTTAAATGAAAATCACCTATCTAGGGTTTAAAATTGAAATTAAAAATAGTATTTTTAATGAAAGAAATCAAGAATTCATTTGGGGGAAAGTGAAGATTAGGGATGAATAGGGCTAAACTCACCTAAATCAGATTTTTCTGTGTGGGTAATGGGGTTAGGGCACTACCTTACCTCTTAGCACAACCCTTTCCCATCTGGGAAATGACTTAGGGTTTTCTTTAAATAGTAAGTTGTTGGGTTATGTATACAAACTGTTGGGATATAAAATAAATTAAAACACCCTAAGTGGATAATTAGGGTCATTTTAGGTCTAAAAATGAGTTTAATCTTTCCAAAACTCACTGAGATAAATTAATTGAAGTTTAAGGTCATGTGGGTCAATGTCGTCTAATCATGAACATGGGGCCCACAGTGGGGTCCATACCCTTAATTAAGAAAAAATTTATATAAAATCCCTAAAAATAGAATAAATCAACTTTGATATTAAAACTTATAAAAATAAAATTAAACCTAATTAAAACTATAATTATTAATTCTTAACCCCAAAATCAAGTTAAACAAGAAATTTTAAACAAAACCACACAGTAACACACAATTAAATAGAAATTAAACCAGGTTAAAGTTAGAGATCTTACAGCTTGCCTCCACTTTGCATATGTAGCGCCTCCCTAGTAGCTATGGCATGTTCTGGACCGCCGCCAACAAGTGGATCAATCTCTATGCTAGCCGATTGCCCTACTCCTCTTCTGTCGGATGCCTCTACTGCATCGATTCACTCTCTGACCCCGACCTCCAGCTCCGGTGGTGCACCACCACCTCCTCTTTCTTTGACCATACCCCTTTCGGTGGATCAGGTTGCCCCAGCCGCCAAGATTGCCTCTATGCATTTGTCATCTCAGATTTCTCCTGAATTTCTCCAGCCCACGACTGTCGAGGCCCTCCCTTTCCAGTCAAAATCATTGTCGATGGCCTCTACCAATGTGTACACGATTCCATTTGCCTCCACTGCCACACACTCGCCCTCTATTCAGGCCGATCTTCTACCACCCATCATTCGGTCCACTATCCCTTAGCATCGCAATGCACGTGCCCTTGTCTCAGCAACAACTTGCTCGACTCCGCCGTAGAGGGACACCTCATCGGGCCTCGAATGCCCAGTCGGCCTCTCCTTGACTAAATTGCCCTTCTGCCTCCCAGACGGTTAATGTCCAGTTGCGACTGCATGCCCTTGTTCCTCTTGCCACCATAATGAGCCCTTTGCAGCACCACCTTTAGCTACCATCTTCGTATCCTCATGCTCCAGACAATCCGCCCTCTCACGGGTTGGCGTTAATGGTCTCCTGCATCACTGATTTTCCATTCCAGGACTTCTCCAGCTAGATTAGGGCAAACGATGCACATATTCCCCTTTCTTGGGACGAGTCTCATGTGGGTTTGGGTGGACCCAACTCTTAGGTAGGTCTGATGCGGGATTTAATCTCCCATAGTGGTTCAGCTTGATACTCAACACGAACTGGCCCACCTTGGCCACTAGTGGGCTATTTTTTGAATGTTTGTCAAGGCCCACACCTGTCTCCACCAACCCTTGACTATATGGGAGAACACTTCCAATGGCAGTACCATAGCTTGCTTTCGCAATGTGACGCTCATGACTTTGATTTTACTAACAATTATTTGCTACAAACATATGATTTTAATGCACCCTTTGACTATGAAAGTCTTGATTTCTATCATGTGCACCACAACCCTCTTGTAACTAGCCATGGGTGTGGCGTTCACCAATTCAGGGGACGCCCATCAGGGTATGATGCTACTACCCGCAACTTTGATGGGACTTTCCAAGCCCTTCTGATAAGTATGAAATCTATATCTATTTTATATGCCTTTTTACCTTATTTGCTAGTATATATTAGGTTAAGTTATAATTAATTATAGTTTATTTAGATTAAGTTAGATATTAGTATTTTAGTTTAATTATTAATGATTTTGTAGTTATTAGTTGTTTAGACATGTATTTAAATCAAGTTGGAATTTTAATTACATTATACATGTCTAAAGTATGATATTTTATGTTTTGTAGGTAAAGTGCGTTTATCGAAGTACTTGGACGATGTTTGAAATGCTTAAAAATAGTATTCACATGTTTTAAAGTGATTTGGACAACTTTTCGGAGTTATAAACAAGTTGGAAACTAATATGGACACGAAGGAAAGCTTAATGAACAAAATATGAACTGTCCAGGAAAACAGAAACACTGTATCCGATCGATCGGGCTGCAGGGAGATTGATCAGGATAACGTGAATTCAGACAAAAAATAGTGTAGCCGATCGATCGGGCATGCAGGGCGATCGATCGGCATAACGTGCAGTTTCCTAGTTTGACCAAAATTTTAATCCTTTTCATATTGGACTTCTTCCTACGGAACTTATTCCTATAAAAAGACATATTTGGCTTAAAATTAGGGGATTCCAGTAGATTTTAAGAGGAGAAAAAGGAAGAAGAAGATGAAAGAGAACTCAAAGCTTTCAATGGAGATTCAAGTGCTTTCTTCTACAATGGAAGGCTAGACTATTCTTTTACTTAGGAGTTGATGAAGCTATAGATAAGTTTCAGTTTCTTTTCTTTTTAATTTAGATCTCAGTTGTGAATGATGACAATTGTATGATATGGATTTCCTTTTTAATGGAAGAGCTTTTAATGTTTATTCAAGTCTATGTTGATTTATTGTCTTGTAGATGATAGATTGATGTAGTTTTGATATTTGCATCAATTCTAATTTCTGTGATTTAGATGAGATGGTCATACAATAGTTTTAATGTTCAGATAATTAATGACTTGGATGAGTTATACTAAGATTAGATGGGTCATGCCTATAGCTAGTTTAGTGTAGATGATTCGTGCTATTGTCGAAGATAGTTCATGCCATGGAAGTTAATTAATGATTCTTTTTGAAGTAATTCTAGCTTGTAGCTGAGAATACTTGTTCATGTTCACACTAGATTTAGATTAAGAGTTAAGGAATTGTTATGGTTCTATAGTGGATTCAATTTCCTAAGTAAATTCCATCAAATTAATCTCTTATTTTAAACTAGTTGATTCCTTTATTTTGCTTAATTTAAGTTTAAGTTATTTTAATTTTTAATTAGAAAATTCTTCTTTAGATTTAGTGATAATCTATCCGTCCCTGAGGTTCGACAACCCTTAAATACTTATCCTAGTACAATTACCTTGTACACTTGCAAAGAGTTTAATTATAAACGATCACCTTCTGTGTGGCTCTTTCTCAATCTTTAAAGAAGAGGAATGGGCATCTTGCACCCAATGGTTTTTCACTTCTATCGGACTCCAGCTCCTGAGCATATAAATCTTGCTTCTTTTCATATGGAAGGTTGTGCATTGCAATGGCTGAAACATTTTCTTTCTCACACTCTACATGCTATGTGGGATGAGGTGGAGCGAGCCCTCCTAGTTTTCTTCAGGCATACTGATTATAAATATTATAATCTTCATATTTCCTGTGTTCGCCAAACTACAACCATTGAAACTTATTAGGTTGAGTTTGTAAAGTTGTCTAATTGGGTTTCCAATTGGCCTAAACTTGCTACGATCAACACTTTCTGTAATGTCCCTGATTTTTCTATGATTTTCTTGTTACTTTTCTTAACATTTTTGGCTAAAAAATTTGGTCGTTCGGCGTATTATATTTTATGTATTTTACCCCGATATTTATACCTGTAGAATCATTTGTGGGGCTTAGTTATTCCTGTTGGTCTTCAATGTGTCATAATTATTTTCAGCGTGAATTTTGGGGGTACAATATGTAAAGAAGTAGAACAACATGTAAGAAGGTTTTAAAAAAAGGAAAAGGAAAGAAGACAGATCGCGACTCAACGAGCTACAAACAGATCATTCTGGGGACATCCAAAAGCTTTGGGATAGACACCTGAGAGAGTTTCAGTCACTCCACCGTGCCTCCTCCATTACTGGGTTTTGCCGCTTCTTGCCAAAATTCACTCCGCCTTGCCACCATGAGTTTGTTGGTTCTGGCTTGGTCCGCCACCACTCTCTCCTTACTCCTCCTCATGCCGCCTATTTTTTCCTTGATTTTTTTTTGCACTGTTTCAGCTCGTTTTTTGCCGCTAGCCACCATTGAGTCTCCAGACCACCTCCATCATGTCGGCTTCAGGTCAGTGACGGTAGGACCACCACCCCCAAACTGCTCTCTAGCCCTCTCCCCAACCCCTTTTTGGCTCTTCCAGACCATCCATTTTTGTTTTTTTTCCTAATTTGGACTTTTTTGGGTAGCCAGAGGGACGCAACAGTCGTCTGCTACTGCCCTCAACTGGACCCATCTTTGCCCAATCTCTAGGGCCACATAGGAGCTGGTCAGAGCCACTAACACCCATGTCATCTCTTCTCCTCTATGTTTTCCCCTACTCCTTTCCCTTATGCCTGAACAAAACGACCCATAAGTGTGGGTCTTTAGGTTACTATTGTCGATGGCCGGCAAGGGCTAGCCAGCCATTGGGTGCTTCACCTCATCCCAACGATGATGGCTGGGCCATCCCAACCTCACACTTCCACTCTTCAATTCAGTTCCACCTTACCTATATTTTTGCCCATTCGTTCGTTGACCCCCTTCTACACATTTTACGTCAAACGACCTCTTACCAAAGTTAGTTCGGTTTGCCTCGACCCAGCGACAGTGGGGGTCACCTCAATCGTCCTTGGCATGTCAACATCCTCATGGCCTTCACTCCACCTTGGCTCGACTCAGAGACACCCCTTCGCTCTTTTGTCGTGCGAGATGCACAATTGCCTACACCAATTGTTTTGGTTGTGGGTGACGATTGACAATGTTGTCATCTTTGTTGGCAACCACCATGACCTTTGCTATGTCACCCTTTTGGTCTTTGGGTTGCCTTTGTACATATCAGTGCAAGTGGTGGAGTGTGCGATTTAGGTTTCGGTGTCGTTTTTGCGTCGCATGACCATCAGATGGCTTCGTCACTGATTGAGTCAACCACCATAGACCTCCACCTCTCTTACATCCTTGAGCATCGCCCCATGCCCTCGGCCCCTTATGTGGGCCATTGTCGACGCAAAATTGCTATTATTGGTGATGTTCACAACTGATTTCGGCATCTTGCTGTTGGTCGAGTGCCTCTTAGCCACTGACCGACTTCCATTTAGTCCACCCTTGACTTACGATCGCACCGCCACTTCTTGTTGGCATGACCTTGCTCCCAGCTGTCCTTAGTGTACCGTCGTGGATTGTAGATTTTGCCACATAGACTAGTGTTACTAGTCTTGCCATGATTAGTTCCAGCACTTCTAAACCTCGAGACAATAGCTCTCTCAACTAGGCGATGCTTTTCATGATAGTATGCTTTGAATGAGTAGCAACATGATAGGTTTGTATAATTTAATGCTTTTGGTATTATATGATTATCTAATTGCATGATGTAAAAGTGAAAAATAATAAATGATGATATGTTTGAAATGCATATGACATGGATGTGAGCTAAAAGTATTTTTGATGTATGTGGACCATGCGTATCCTAGTGATGGCTAGCGAGTATGTTGATAAGCTATGTATGGAATTATGTTTATGTTAGTATGTATGATGGCCATGCATATGTATGATGGCTATATGCCTGTGTGATGGATATGTGTATGTAGGGGTAGATGTATGTGCGATATATACAATAAGAGGTGACAAAGTGTTAGGTATGAATTTGTTGTGGATTGGTTACTGTATGACGGAAGACGAAGGATGTAAGTTTGATAGGCGATGATTGGGATGAGTTTGGCTTGGTTTAGATCATATGTTGGGGGTTTAGCAAGTAAGCAAATTTAAGGTTTGGTGCCTTATGTGGGATGGTTAGATAGTAAGAGTGAACAACATAATTGTACATTATAAAGTATAATGTATATACAATGAAGTGGAAAGTAAGCATAATAAGTGAGGTATAAGTAAGAGGGTGGTAACTTGGGTTGGCTCTAAGGAGCTTAGTTGGATGACTTATAAATAAGATGATTTAGCCATCGAGTAGATGGTGGAGAATGTAAGAATACGTAAAGATTTTTTGTATGGTGCGTTATGGTTATGAGATGGATTGGTTAAGTAAAGTATTTTGCCCTAACATATTAGAGTTTCGAAAAGGGCTCAGCTTCATAGTGATCAGTGGAAGACTATAAGATTGAAAGTATTTATGACATTATTATACCCACATAAATTATTTAACTCAAACTTGATTTATAAGCAAAGCTAATATGATAGAATTATGAGTTTGAGACTTGAGAGTTTTGATAGATTAAATTTCAAATTTGAGCAAGCCGATAATGAGTCAGTCGAGCATTTTTCATGTCTTGCCATGATGCTTATCCTACAAGATGTTGTGTAGGTGTTATATTTAAGTCCAAACATTTTATGCTCTGTTGAGAGTGATGTATATTTTTTATTTTGTCTGTGTTGTATTAAGCCCTTAGTCGACACTTTGATTCTTCCCAAGAGTGGCACTATAAGATTTTGGCCTAAGAGTGGCACTGTATGACCCTTGTTGGCTCTATATGGCCCCTAGAGTGTGGACGTTTGTATGCTCAGGTAAGTACTATCATGGTACTGCTCCTATCTGTTTGATCATGTGCACCATGAGCATAGATGTGCCTTGCCTTCGAAAAAGTCAATGATGTTTAGTTACTCCACGGAGGTTAAGGTGATTCCCCAATGACATTCCTTTTCATTTTGATTATGGAACTTATTAATTATAATTAGCTTCAGTGGTCAATAATATATGTATAACTATATGAGTCTATATATTTTTGAGGAATACTTTGTGTAAGATTTTGAGTAAGACTGTAAATATAAGATTTTAAGTAAGAGAATAAGAGTATGTTTTGAGAAAGATTGTAAGAGTATGTTTTTGAATAAGATTGTAAGAGTAAGATAGTAAGAGTAAGACTCTAAGAATATTTTGAGTAAGTCTATAAGTGTAAGGGTTATACGAGTATGACCATAAGTGTAAGAGAGGTAAAATGTATGAGTTTGTGCATTATTGTTACATTATGCAACTCTCATGTATTTGTATGTTTTATGCTTCATGTTTGAGTTGCATGAATGCATCTATGCATGTGGACTTATAAAGTTCACTGTATAGAACTCCCCTACTGAGTATTTTTGTCATGCCCTAGCACCCGCCCAACCAGAGCCAAACCCGGTCCAAGGGACCGTTGAAGCGCACGGGGCAACAACGGATTGATTTATAAGCTGCAGAAGACTTTAAACCCTCTAGCGGGTAATTAACAAATACAGAATGCACACCTTACAACCTTTGTGCAAGAGAAATAAGTACAACAAAAGAGGACTTTGACTCTAAACTAGTCCACAAGTCTTACACCCACATACTTAGAATGCTGAGCTGACACACATAGCTCGAATCAGAAAGTCTTAAACATGTCTAAAAACATAAGAGTTACTCGAGTCTAAAACATGAACCATCATACATGATGTTCTATTATCATAACAAAGTAAATTAGAAAATAAAAGTATAAGTCCAAAGGCATCCACGCCTACTCCCAAGCTTACCCTAATCGTTTTTTATACACAGGATCCTGCTCAACTGCATGTCGCACCACGCAACACCAAAATAAGGAACAAAAAATAGGGTGAGTAAAACTCAATAAGGTTTTAGATATGGTAACAGTAAATCGAAAAAAAAAATCATGGCACATCAGCATAGTCTATTAGATCTACATATCATGTATCATCCCATTTCTGATTACTTTTCTTACCATAACCATACTTAAACTATCACTCCCAAGGTTTTTTCTTACATTTAATTGAAAACTTTATAAATATTTTATTTTAAAATACATATGTAAATTAAATAAAACCAAAAATTTCAAGATGTGTTAAAACAATTTTCATAAATTAATTCATCTATGACAAAACTAACATTCTCAGGCGTGACCCGAAATGAAAATATAAAAGGAAAACCTTCCATGGCTATGGTCTCTTAAAAACAAACCAATCCCAAGCCTTTCTGCGTACAAGTTCTTCAACAGTCTGTATTCTAATTCATACATATATGCATAAGTCCAGAAGAATAACATATTTAACTCTCACCTTAATTAATACATGAGATCATAACACCAAAATCCACATAATCTCACTACGATTTTGCTTCACTTTAGGTCGAGGAAGAATAATCCCCACAGGGAAATAGTCTAGTCTAAACAGCTATAGATCGACCTGCAAAAGCCTCCAGACAAAGAGGCTAAAAAAATAGGATGAATGTTTTCATACTTAGTAGGAAAATACCCAGTAGGGAAAAATAAGTTAATGAACTTCGTCAGTTCATAAATAGATGCATTCATGCAATCACACATAAAGCAAAAGTACATGCAGCATAAGTAAAGTATCTTACACACATACAGTCATACTAGCTGAACTTACACTTACCCTTGTAGCATACACTTACACTTACCGTCTGAATCAAAGTCTCACCAACTTACTAGTACAATCATACACTTACACTTACAACATACGCATACTCGTATGATCTTATTCGTACAAACTTACTTGTACGACTTTACTCGTACAATATTACTCATACTCATAAACTTACTCTTACTGTCTTCCTTAGAAGCTCACACTTACTCTGGATCTTACACGCACAATTTACTCAGAATATGAAACATACAACTTACTCCTACTATCATACACATACTACCAACAACTGAGCTCATTACAACTAATAAGCTCCAGCGTCGAAAAGGAAGGAAATGCCACTAGAACCTCACCTTAACCTTTGGGGATCAACTAGACACCATGGGCTTTTTCGAAGGCAAGGCACACCTATGCCCATGGGGCACATGATCAAATAGGTAAGAACAGATCAATGATGCTACTTACCTAAGCATGCAAATGCCTACTCTATGGGGCCATACAGTGCCAACAAGGTGCCAACTAAGGGCGAAAAAATATATGGTAGGCGGAGCTAAGATGTAGAGATGTGCCCAAAGCACCCTGAAAGCTTTGCCAAAACCTCGAAGTGAACCGCGGGTCATGGTCGGAGACAATAGATACTGGAATCCCATGTAACCGCACGATCTCCCTCAAATATAGAGAAGCCAAAGCATCCAAAGGAGTAGTCATTCTAATTGCGAGGAAATGAGCGAACTTAGTAAGTTGGTCAACAATCACCCAAACCGCATCATTACCACTCGGCGACCGTGGCAGTCCGGAAACGAAATCCATAGTAACGTGCTCCCACTTCCACTCCGAAATCGGAAGTGGTTGTAGTAAACCGCCTGGATGCCGATGCTCTGCCTTGACTTGCTGACACACAAGGCATTTGGACACATAGACCACAATGTCCTTCTTCATCCCATTCCACCAAAATGTCCTCTTCATGTCGTGGTACATCTTCGTTCCTCTAGGATGGATAGAGAACTTAGAATGGTGTGCCTCCGATAGGATACGCTCTCTCAACTCAACGGAGTTTGGCACACACCAACGACCCTTATACATCAAACTCCCATCGGACTTTTCCTCAAAGCTCAACACTGCCTTCTCCCTTAGCTTAGCCTTAAGAGCTAGGATCTCTTTATCACTTTTCTGAGCCTTGACCACGTCATCCACCACACTAGAGCTAATAGAGAGATTAGCAAACCAGCTCCGTGTGTCCTCCAAAGTCAACTCTGGTCTAAGCTCAATGACGTCCTCATAAAGGAGCCACTCACGAACTCGCATGCAAGCAATCGTAGTGGCTGATTTCCAACTCAAAGCATCCGCCACCACGTTCGCTTTGCCGGGATGATACGATATCGTGAAGTCATAATCCTTCAAGAATTCAAGCCACCTCCTTTGCCTCAAATTAAGATCTCGCTGAGTGAATAAGTACTTCAAGCTCTTGTGATCAGTGAATACCTCAAACTTCTCACCATAGAGATAGTGCCGCCAAATCTTCAATGCAAAGACTACGGCCGCTAACTCCAAGTCATGAGTGGGGTAATTCCGCTCGTGCACTCTAAGCTGTCGAGATGCATAAGCCACCACTCTCCCATGCTGCATGAGTACACAACCCAAGCCGCGAAGAGAAGCATCACTATAGACCACGAATCCGCCACTCCCGGAAGGCAAGGTTAAAACCAGAGCTGAAGTTAGGCTCTCTTCACAAGCTGAGTTCCACTCAAACTTCTCATTCTTCCTTGTCAACTTAGTCATAGGGCTCGTAAGGCTAGAAAAACCCTCGATGAAATTGCGATAGTACCCGGCAAATCCTAGGAAGCTACGAACCTCCGATGCACTCTTCGGTTGCTCCCAATTCAACACGGCTTCAACCTTCGAGGGATCAACCGCCACACCGTCTCTCGATATGACATGACCAAGGAAATGCACTTTCTTGAGCCAAAATTCACACTTGTCAAACTTCGCAAAGAGCATATGCTCTCGTAAAGTTCGCAAGACAATTCTCAAATGTGCTTCATGCTCTTCCTCATCGACCGAATAGATCAGAATATCATCCACAAATATAATCACAAACCAATCAAGATAAGGCCGAAAGACTCGGTTCATCAAGTCCATAAATGAGGCGGGTGAATTAGTAAGACCAAAAGGCATAACTGAGAACTCATAATGCCCATATCGGGTACGGAAAGCCGTCTTTGCAACATCATCAGGACGAATCCGAAGTTGGTGATAACCCGATCTCAAATCAATCTTAGAGAAAACCTGTGCATGCTGCAACTGATCAAACGAATCGTCAATTCTAGGTAAAGGGTATTTGTTCTTGATGGTTACCTGATTAAGCATTCGGTAATCGATACACAACCGTAGAGAACCATCCTTCTTCTGAACAAATAAGACCGGCGCACCCCAAGGAGCACTTGGCCTAATATACCCCTTATCCATAAGATCCTGCAGCTGAGCCTTAAGCTCTTTAAGTTCGGCTAGAGCCATATGATAGGGAGCCTTAGAAATAGGAGTAGTGCCTTGAATAAGGTCAATGCAAAACTTTATCTCCCTCTCCGGTGGTAAACTCGCCAAGTCACTAGGGAAGACATCGGGAAATTCCGCCATAACACAAACAGAATCCAAAGAAGGTAACTCCATGTTCAACCCCGTAACACTAGCAAGGAAAGCTTCACATCCACTATCAATCCACTTCTTGGCCTTGGAGGAAGAGACCAAGAATTTGCCATTAGAACGCTTCACCCCTTGAAAGATAAAAGGTTTAGCTCCTGGCAACTCGAACTTCACACACCTCCTGTGACAGTCTACATGCACATGGAACTTGAACATCATATCCATGCCTAGGATCACATCAAAGTCAATCATCAGCAATATAATAAGATCCATATGTAGCACATGCCCACCGATCTCCATAGGAATCATCTCAACATACTTTTCTGCTCGAAGAGAGGATGAAGGTGTAGAAACACGCAAAGGAACATGCAACAACTTATAACAAACATCCAACTCATGAGCAAAATGAGGAGACACGAAAGAATGAGAGGAACCGGTATCAAATAACACTCTAGCATAGTGGGAGGCAATGAGAATCATACCTTCCACCACGCCCGAAGAGTTAGCAGCCTCCTGCGCTGAAATAGCAAAGACTCTCCCATCATGTGCCAGCTTCTTCCCCTTGCCATCAGGCTGCCCAGTAGGTGCTCTCGCCGGTGGCGCTCCCGGCTGCCTGGGACCGATATTAGGTGTCATCGGTGCACATCTCTGAGCACAACCAGCCCTCTGGGGACACTCATTGGCATAGTGCCCCTTCTGCCGACAATCATAGCAAGTCACACTAGCACGGCGGTCCTGAGGATCATGCTGCACATGCTGAGTGTTATGCCTCGCATGACGGGTATCACGCCGCTTATGATCCCGGCGGTTACAACTATCCTCCACCCTCAACCTCTTAGGCTGTTGCTGCTGCCCTCTCCTCCGGATATACTCGTCAAAATCTCGCTCTACTGCGATGGTCGTCTCAAGTACCTCAGCAAGGGTCTTCTGTCTGAATGGCATGACTTGGCCTTTGATGAAAGGCTTAAGACCGTCCTCAAACTTACGTGCTCGCTCATACTCATCGCTGAAGAAGCGAGGAGCAAAGTGCTCAAGCTCCACGAAGCGGGTCTCATAAGCCAAGACCGTCATAGAACCCTGCTGCAAGCTGAGAAACTCCTTCTTCTCCTCTCGGACATGAAGAGGGAAGTACTTGTCGTTAAAGGCTGACAAGAACTCCTCCCAAGGAATGTCCGCTTGGCCATGGAACCTCTGATGCTCCATCGATAACCACCACCTCTGAGCTTCGCCCTCGAACGTGAAGACTGCAAGTCTAGTCTTCTCCTCGTCCGAGCAACGTCGAGCACTAAAGATCTTCTCCATATGAAGCCTCCAATTATCCGCCACAGAGGTATCCAATCCACCCTTGAAGCTAGGAGGATTAAGCTTCTTGAATCCCTCGAGTGAAAGAGACTCAGAACTGCTACCACTCGCATGCTTAGCCTGGAACACCTGTGTCAACCCCTCAATAGCGGTCAACACATCGTCCACCCTTGGGTCACGAGCACCGCGATGGTTATTAGCGCCTACATGATTAGGACCAGCCATCTACACAACAACCAGACGTAAATCGTACAGCCTAACAGCCCAAAAGCACACAGCCAAACAAGCAAAAAGCACACAAACAAGCAAGCAAGCAAACAAGTAGGACTTGTCACACAAACCCTATTTACTCTTGGACAAAGATGTGCTCCGATACCAAAAACTCTGTCACGCCCCGACGATGCCCGACCCGAGCCGAACCCGATCCAAGGGCTGGTCACGCGTGCGGGGGCGACGAAGTGAAAATTGAGAAACGATTCTAGCAGAAGACTTAACCCTAACCACGGGCGATTAACAGCAACACGGAGTGCGCACAATCCTTTGAGCAAGAGTAAATAAAAGGGAAGGAAAAGGTGTTGCTTATCACAAAGTAAACAACAATCTCAAACCCACAAGCTTAACTAAGTAAAGCCCACACCGGCTCAAAATAAGTCATAAGCATCACAACTGTAAAATATGACATAAATCCAAAACAAGAACCCTACAATAAGGTTCTAACATAAAGCATGAAACAAACTAAAGTAAGTCACACAACGATCTCCATCATCACACCCAAGCTATCTCTGACCTTTCCTCAAAGAGGCAATCCTGTTGGTCTGCGTGTTGCACCACGCAGCCCCAAATCAAAACACAAGAAAGAGGGGTAAGTTTAACAAACTCAGCAATGGTTTTTAATATCACTAACAACATCAAAAATACGATAGCATAGTGATAAAATCATTCAAATCAAAGATTTACATGGTGCATCATTTTCTGATCACACATACACATCACCTAAAACTGCATTATAATGCATAATCTACATAATTTCATTCCCATCATAACATCTTGCATGAAATATATCTCTAACATACATATTCCATCAAGCATCATATCAAAATCAAACTACATGGATGTATCTCTAACATACATATTCCCACATGCAACATCTCATAATCAACCTGCATGGATGTATCTCTAACATACATATTCCCACATGCATTCACATCAAAGTCAACCTGCATGGATATATCTCTAACATACATATTCCCACATGCATTCACATCAAAGTCAACCTGCATGGATGTATCTCTAACATAGATATTCCCACATGCATTCACATCAAAGTCAACCTGCATGGATGTATCTCTAACATACATATTCCCACATGCATTCACATCAAAGTCAACCTGCATGGATGTATCTCTAACATACATATTCCCACATGCATTCACATCAAAATCAACCTGCATTAATGTATCTCTAACATACATATTCCATCATGCATTCACATCAAAATCAACCTGCATGAATGTATCTCTAACATACATATTCCATCATGCATCATATCATAACAACCTCCATCAAGGAGTAATCACGCGTTGCTATCACACAGACGGGACATAGACAAGGCCACGAAGGCGTGTCAAGGTCCAAAATTCTACACAAGAATTAAAGAAAGATCGGGGTTGTCAATCCCTAATGTTGCTCGCCCTCGACGATCCTGGCCAAGGATGTCCCATTCTCACACAGAGAATCTAGAGCAAGGGTGTTCGCCCAGGGACATCTCCTGCAGAGGGAAGAGCCCGAATTCTCACACAGAGAACCCTAAAACACGTGGTAGCGGGGTGCACATGGCATACCACACTGGATTCTCAGGGTCCAGATGACACTCATAATAACATTCTCACAATCCGCAAGATAAGTACACAACTCGTCCCCACATAATCCCATTTAATTAGACTCAACCAGGGGAGTGCACTCGTTCCACACAGGAACTTCAAATAAAAAACATGTCCTTTCGGACCAATCAACTTTCGATTAATCCACGACCGATCAATCTGGCACACAATTTCACCACATTGCATCCAATCGGTCAAATTCGATTAACCTCAATGAAGCCTCAATTGGAAATCCATTTTCATGATGCATGCAGCATGGTACATACGTGGGCAAGGCATACATGAATCCTAAGCCATGATAAGTGATCTTATCAGCCCCTAATGCATCATTTATAATCACAATATCAAGCTTCAACATCATCATCATTTAGCCCCCACATGTGTGTGTGTAACTGTAAGGTCCCTGATTTTTCTACGATTTTCTGGGATTTTTCTGCCATTTTTTTGGTCATTTTCGGCAGGAAAATGTGACGTTTCAGCGTATGGGTATTTGTGTCTTTTTCCCATATTTATACCCGTAGAGTCGGGTGTGGGGCTTAGTCGCGGGCCACGGGCCTCGTTGCGCGCTTACGGCACGAAGTTTGGAGCTATAGCGCGTAACCAGTGAGTTAACGCGCATTGGGGACATAGATGTAAAAATAAAAAAGGTGAATAGTAAAATCACGGCTTATAAAGCCATCTTCAGTAAGTTTCGTTCCAGAAACTTACAGAAGAAAAAAATGGCGTTCTGAGAGGAGAAGAGAAAACCCGAGGGCATATCCGGTCGCTCCGTTCTCCCTCCTCCGTTATCAGATTCCTTCGATTCTTGTCAGGATCCGCTTTGCCTCACCGCCACGAGTCTGTAGGTACCGGCTATGACCGCCGCCACGGCCTCTTCGCTCCTCCACGAGGTACCGAACCTTTTTTTCGGGTTTTCTCTCCTTCAATCCCGTTTTTGCACTGTGGGTGTACGATTTTGACATCGTTTGCGGCCGCTCTCAACTAGACTTATGTTTAGTTGGCCGCTAGGAACCCATAGACACCGGCTGGAGCCGCCGCCATGCTTTTTTCGCTCCGTGGTGAGCTACCGATCTTTTGGTCGGGTTTTTGTTACTATTCACATCTCACTGTCCGTGGGATGTTTTGGACGCCGGTGTGTTTCCGGTTGTCGTCCGGCCACCGGTAGGACTCCATCCAGCCTACCTTGACCCGGTGTTGGTAGGGGGTTGCCGTTTCCGACCCCGCCTCGCCCCTATTGCCTTGCTCCGCCCGATTAGACGCTTTGGGTGCGTCTTGGGCTGTGGTCCTCGGCGAGCCGTATGCTATTTGGCCATTATGGGCTCTGCCCCGGCTCGGCGACAGTGAGGGTCAGCCCCACTTGGCCTAATTATATTACCGCTCGGAATGGGCCGCTTGTCATTGCCCTATACCGTGCGAGATGCACAGCTGCCCGCACCATGGGTTTTGGTTGTGGGTGGCGATCGGCGATGTCGCCGCTTTGATTGGCCACAGCTAAGGGCCTTAGCCCTGTTGGCTTTTGTGGGCCTTGGGTCGCCCCCTTTCAGCCCTTTCCCCTGCCCTTTGGGCCGCGTGTGCATGTGGCCACGCGTGTGCTTTTGGGTTTAGGCGCCGCATTTGCGCCGCCTAACCATCGGTTGGCTTTGCCACCGAGTGGAGTTGACCACTAGAGCTGTCCTCCACCTCTCCTTTGGTTCTCGAGCGTTGCCCCATGCTCTCCGCCCGTATGTGGGCCTTTGTTGACCGAAATCGCCGCCGTTGGGTGCTGTCCACGGCCGATTTCGACGTCTTTGTGGCCGGCTGAGCACGTTTTAGCCACCGGCTGATCTTCAGAGTGTACACCCTTGACTTCTGGTCGCACCGCCACATATGTTGGCTTGACATTTCTCCCGGCCGCCCTAGTGTGCCGCCGTGGATCGCGGATTTTTACCGCATTGAGTTCTGACACTCTGTTTGGCCGTGGATAGTTCCGGCGCATCTTGAAAATCCTCGGGACAGCAGCTCTCTCAGCCAGGCAACAGTTTGACCGCCAACTCCGCCGCCGACGCCGCCACCGTCGTGTGCTCGCCATCGAACGCCATGATTACGAGGTAGGGGAGCTTTGAACTCGTAAATTCATGAAGCATGCTTTGAATGAGTAGCAGCATGCTAGGATTGTATGATTCCATGCTTGGATGTTAAGTAACGATCCGATTGCATGATGTGCGTGTAAGCATGATTGTATGGTATGATTGATATGCATGAGATGTATGCATGTTTTACGGATGTGGATTATGTATGCGCTGGCGATGGCTAGCAAATATGTCAGTATGCTATGTATGGGTTATGCACGTGCTAGTGATGGCTAGCGTGCATGTTTGAAGTATGTATGAATGTGTGTGTGCACGTGCTAGAGATGACTAGCGTGTACGTTTGATGTATGCATGTGCTAGTGATGGCTAGCGTGCATGTTTGATGTATGTGTGAATGTATGCATGTGCTAGTGATGGCTAGCGTGCATGTTTGACGTGTGGATGCATGTGCTAGTGATGGCTAGCGTGCATGTTTGACGTGTGGATGTGGCCACGCGTGTGCTTTTGGGTTTAGGCGCCGCATTTGCGCCGCCTAACCATCGGTTGGCTTTGCCACCGAGTGGAGTTGACCACTAGAGCTGTCCTCCACCTCTCCTTTGGTTCTCGAGCGTTGCCCCATGCTCTCCGCCCGTATGTGGGCCTTTGTTGACCGAAATCGCCGCCGTTGGGTGCTGTCCACGGCCGATTTCGACGTCTTTGTGGCCGGCTGAGCACGTTTTAGCCACCGGCTGATCTTCAGAGTGTACACCCTTGACTTCTGGTCGCACCGCCACATATGTTGGCTTGACATTTCTCCCGGCCGCCCTAGTGTGCCGCCGTGGATCGCGGATTTTTACCGCATTGAGTTCTGACACTCTGTTTGGCCGTGGATAGTTCCGGCGCATCTTGAAAATCCTCGGGACAGCAGCTCTCTCAGCCAGGCAACAGTTTGACCGCCAACTCCGCCGCCGACGCCGCCACCGTCGTGTGCTCGCCATCGAACGCCATGATTACGAGGTAGGGGAGCTTTGAACTCGTAAATTCATGAAGCATGCTTTGAATGAGTAGCAGCATGCTAGGATTGTATGATTCCATGCTTGGATGTTAAGTAACGATCCGATTGCATGATGTGCGTGTAAGCATGATTGTATGGTATGATTGATATGCATGAGATGTATGCATGTTTTACGGATGTGGATTATGTATGCGCTGGCGATGGCTAGCAAATATGTCAGTATGCTATGTATGGGTTATGCACGTGCTAGTGATGGCTAGCGTGCATGTTTGAAGTATGTATGAATGTGTGTGTGCACGTGCTAGAGATGACTAGCGTGTACGTTTGATGTATGCATGTGCTAGTGATGGCTAGCGTGCATGTTTGATGTATGTGTGAATGTATGCATGTGCTAGTGATGGCTAGCGTGCATGTTTGACGTGTGGATGCATGTGCTAGTGATGGCTAGCGTGCATGTTTGACGTGTGGATGCATGTGCTAGTGATGGCTAGCGTGCATATTTGTAAGTTATGTATGTATGACCGTATGTATATGTTGTACGTATGTGTGAGACATACGTATGTATGATGGCATTTTGCCTATGCTTTGGATGTGCGTAAGTGTATGTGGGCAGAGATATGGGCGATGGACAGTAAGAGGTGACAGAAGCTCTGTCTGAATTTGGATGCGGTTGTGTAAGTGTATGACAGAGGATATGAGTATGACGGGCAAGGATTAGAATGGATTAGTTTGGGGTGGATTGTATGTTGGGCATTTGTCAGACAGTAAGAGTGTTCAT
This sequence comes from Saururus chinensis, assembly GCA_035235625.1. Classification (NCBI taxonomy): domain Eukaryota; kingdom Viridiplantae; phylum Streptophyta; class Magnoliopsida; order Piperales; family Saururaceae; genus Saururus; species Saururus chinensis. The sequence goes on from CP141143.1 coordinate 4,863,267, forward strand.
AATTGTACAAGCATAACATACAGATTATGAAGTGAAAAGTAAGTATTATAAGTGAGGTATAAGTAAGAGGGCGACAACTGGGTTGGCTCTGAGGAGCGTTATTTGAAGATGTCAGTGTAAGCTGATTTGGCCATTAGATGGATGGCGAAGTATGTAAGACTGTAAGGGTTTGGTGTACGATGAGTTTTGTCCATGATGTGGACGGGTAAGTGAAGTCTGCTGCCCTGACGAACTAGGGTTTCGATCGGGCTCAGCTTCAGTTTGACCAGTCGAGGACTGTGAGTTTGTGTGGCATAATTGTACCGCATAATATACTTAATTCAAACTTGAATTATAAGCACAACTAATGATAGCGTTGTGAGTTTGAGACCTGAGGGTTCGACGGATTAAGTTCCGTGTTTGAGCTGGCCGCTGATGAGTTGGCCGAGCATTTATCATGTCTTGCCATGGTGTTTATCCTGCGGGATGTTGTCTGTGTGCTATGTAGAGCACCGGACGTCTGATGCTCTGCTGAGAGTGACGTCGTTTTGATTTGGTCTGCGTGCTGTATAAGCCCAGACGTTTGATGCTCTGTTGAGAGCGATGTACGTTTCTGACTTTGTCTGCGTGCTGTATGAAGCCCAGACGTCTGATGCTCTGCTGAGAGCAACGTATGTTTCTGATTTGGTCTGTGTGCTATGTATGCCCAGACGTTTGATGCTCTGTTGAGAGCGTTGTATGTTTTCGCCCAAGAGTGGCACTGTATGTTTTCTGCCCAAGAGTGGCATTGGCACTATAAGACCCATTATGGTGGGCAATTCTCTGGCACTATAAGACCCATTATGGTGGGCAATTCTATGGCACTATAAGACCCATTATGGTGGGCAACTGTATGACCCCTTATGTGTGGGTGTTTATGTTTGCGCGCTCAGGTAAGTAGTATCATGGATCTACTCTTACCTGTTTGATCCAGTGCCCCATGAGCATTGGTGTGCCTTACCTTCGGAAAAGTCCATGGCGTCTAGTCACTCCCCGGAGGTTAAGGTGTTGCCCCAGTGGCATTCTTTTCCATTTCGACGCTGGAGCTTATTAGTTGTAATGAGCTTCAGTGGTCGTTGATATGTGTACGATTATGAGTACGACTGTATGAGTGTGAGTACGACTGTATGTGTATGAGCAGGACTGTAAGTGTATGAGTATGAGTAAGACTGTAAGTGTATGAGTATGAGCAGGACTGTAAGTGTATGAGTATGAGTAAGACTGTAAGCGTATGAGTATGAGTAAGACTGTAAGCGTATGAGTATGAGCACGACTGTAAGAGTATGAGTACAATTGTGAGAATATGGTTCTGAGTAAGACAGTAAGTATGATTTTGTGTAGACTGTACGAGTGAGGTCGTACGAGTCTGATTGTACGAGTAAGGTCGTACATGTATGGGTAAGCTGTATGAGTGAGCATACGATTGTACGAGTAAGATCGTACAAGTATGCGTATGTTGTATGAGTATGCGTACGGTGGTACGAGTAATTTGTATGACCCTGGATAAGGGTGTTTGTGTAAGTTGTTTGGATAGTATGATTTTGGCACGATGGTGCCTTTGGTATGATTCTGGCACGATGGTGCCTTCGGTATGATTCTGGCACAATGATGCCTTGATATGATTTTGGCACGATGGTGCCTTCGGTATGTCTGTGGCACGATGGTGCCTTTGGTATGATCGTATGCGTATGTGCACGATATGATTATGATATGCTTCTGCTTCATGTTTGAGTTGCATGACGCATGGATTTATGAACTTATGGAGTTCACCGTTTGGGATTTCCCCTACTGGGTATTTTCCTACTGAGTATGAAAATACTCACCCTACTATTTTTAGCCCCGTTGTACGGGAGGTTTTGCAGGTTGTGCGGATAGCTCCTGGTGATGGACGCTCGTTTCAGCGGTGGATTGATTCCCGTTGACTCAGGTATCAGCTTGACTCTCTGCGAGTTTATTTGTGCCACGATCTCCTGTATTGGGTGAGATGAGGCATCATGATGTTTATCTGGACTTTCATTTGGATCAGTTAGTGGACTGTTAGGGGACTTGTACTCAGGGATGCCCGGGAGTGATTTGTATTTAAAAGTCTATGATCATAGCAGAATTTATTCGTACGTGTGTTTTCGAGTAGCGCCTGATGAAATTTGCTTTGGCCGTACGATGATTGACCGTATGTGGATGTTTTAAATTATAAACTGTTTTATCAGGTTTTGGTTTCGTCATTTTTCCTCCGATTTACAGACGTTATATTGAAAAAATTTTCCGTGAATTTTAAGGAAAATGTGTGAAAAAATCTCGGGCGTTACAGTAACTAGTCGAAGCATTTCATATAATGCATGCCAACATGCTTGGAATTAGACTCACTACCACACTACACATGTGAATTTCCATCTAAATATGAATTCCAGCGGAAATCATAGAAGAAAAGTCGTTGAAATCATATCTCAATTCAAAACTCAACCACAAAGGCTAAACACATATAAGATCGTTCATTTCATCCTTGAGTCATGGCATTCACCAACCTCCACACACATCTAACTACAATCTATCATGACAAATCAGTCCAATAATAGGTTGTAGTCCTACTGAAAATATGCTTAACCAAAGGGAATCAACCATTCATAATCTTAAGATAATGATTCCAACATCATGCCAGAAAACATAAGTCATTCCACGAATTTCTAAGCATATATCTCAATTCCATAACCTCAATAGCATGCCCCTTTCCAGTAGCATAACATAGCTTAAAACACACCACATTCATATGAAATTGGCAAGCTAAAGTGGAATCATCAAAATAAACATCATGCATTAGAAAATCAATCTGCTGTGTAGCCGTTCGAACGCCCTTTAAGCCGTTCGATCGGTTAAACGCAAAATTGTGAAATTCACAGTTTCGCCATTTGAAGGCCTAACAGGCCGTTCGATCGGCTAAACTGGAAAATTACCTATCTGACAGTGTTGTCATTCGAACGCCCAGAAGGGCCTTTCGAACGCCCAGAAGGCAGAACTGGTCATCTTCTTCCTTTCGTAAATTCAAACCGAAACACCATTGATAACACTTCAAATCCACATCTAACCCCCTAATCATCATCAAAAGTCCTTCTTGACTTCCAGAATATCAAACCATATCATAATAATGCAAAACCCTAAGAAATCGGGATTAAATAATTTTATTTTCTAATCTTACCATTAACACACCAAATCAAACAACCCATTTCGAAATAAGCCAAAAATGAAGAGTTTTACCATGGATAAACAGAGATTTTGAAGACCCATTACCTCAGCACTTGATTAAGCTCGGATTGAAGAGTCACCCTTCTTGAAATCCTTGAAAACACAATGAGTTTGAATTGAACTCTAATAGAAATCGATTTACCTAAGAAATCCCTAATTAAATCTTAGATCTAGGGCTTGTTGGTAGTAAAAATCGAATTTTGAATGTTAGGGTTTGTAGTAAAACACAAATCAGTAGTTTTTGATGTCCAAAAATGAATTGAAACAAGGGGAAAAAGGGTAGATTTAGAAGAGATTAAGAAGAAAACCATGGATTAGTGCTTAATTAACGTAAGCTTACCTCAAAACGCTTCTAATTCGGGCCTAATTAGGGATTAGGCCTTCCTCCCTCCTTAGCCTATTCCAAAAAATAGAAATGGCTCTGGTTTGCCCTTTTATAGTAAGGGTTGGGGTATGCATGGGTAAGTTTTGGTATGTAAATAGGAAAAGTAGGCTAAAAATGGGTATTTTGCAAATTTAAGCTCTAATTAAGCCTAATAAAATTCTGAAAATTTTTGTATAACCTTAGGTACATATATAGGTTTATTTGACCTAAAAAAAATTTCGACGGTGGGGCCCACAGGGGTCCCGCCAAAAACCCTAATTTTTGGAAAAATAGTAAAAATTCAAAAAAATTTCAGAAAATTACATTTGATTTAAAATCACTTAAAACCACTAATCTTAAAGTTGATATTGGTTAAAACCATCTTAAACACTATTTATTCACAAAATCATTGACTAGATCAGAAAACGCGTAAATCTCACGATAATCAATAATTAAAAAAACCAAAACCGGTTTAGAGATGAGGGTCCTTACAGATACTCTTACCATCATACACTTACGACCTTACATCTTGCATCATCCACCTTAAAACCGAGTCATCTTACTCAAACTCCTCAAATGACCCCTTTGAAACTAAGTCTCATCATCAAACCTTTATTAATTCCTTACTTATTGTTTTCTATTACAATTCACCTTATGTACATTATGCGGTACAATTATGTTGTTATCTCTTACTAACTCACAAGCCCCCAAAAGCGCTCTCAATCTTAAGTCTTCAAAATTCTTGCATCCCCTAATTCTCTTGCTAGTAGCTCCATTGTACCATCCAACTCAATCCAAATTGATCCTCCAATTTTATAAAGTCCAACGTTCATCTATCATTCATAAGTCTTCACCCGCCTAGCATACCATTCTAATTTCCACATCCTAATCCTTCAAATACCCCTTCAACAAACTTACAATCAAATACCCAGAATCGTGCCCATTGATCACACATCACCAGCCCACAACGAAGATCGATCACACGTTTTGATCACATACATATAATTCATAACTTACTATCGTACCCTTGTTCTTCACTAACATACGCACAATTCACATACATATAACATGCTTATTTAATCAGCATAATCATGCAAAGAATTAAGTTATAAACTCCTAGCATGCTACTACACAAACAAAACATGTTATAATGAAATTACGAGTTCAGGGTCCCCTACCTCGTAATCCACATGAATTTGATGGCGAGTAAATGACGATGGTAGCGTCGATAGCGGAATAAGCGACCAAAAATATCGCACTGAGATAGTTGTATGTAAGGTCCCTGATTTTTCTACGATTTTCTGGGATTTTCCTGCCATTTTTCTGGTCATTTTTGGCAGAAAAATGTGACGCTTCGGTGTATTCATATTTGTGTATTTTCCCCTATATTTATACCGTAGAGTTGGGTATGGGGCTTAGTCGCGGGCCTCGCTGCGCGCTTACGGCATGAATTTTGGAGCTATAACGCGTAACTGGTGGGTGAACGCGTGTTAGGGATGTAAATGTAAAAATTGAAAAGATTATTTATATATATGAATCCATTCATCGGACTCTAGTAAGATTTCGACCTAGAAAAGTTTTGACATCCAGTGAGTTTTTTTTAGAACCCGAGCTTGATTCCGGTCGCTCCGTTCTCCCTCCTCTGTCGTCGGATTCCATTGATTCTTGTTAGGATCCGCTTTGCCTCACTGCCACAAGTCCGTAGGTACCGGCTATGGCCACCGCCACGGCCTCTTCGCTCCTCCACGAGGTACCGAACCTTTTTTCGGGTTTTTCTCTCCTTCAATCCCGTTTTTGAACTGTGGGTGTACGATTTTGACATCGTTTGCGGCTGCTCTCAACTAGACTTATGTTTAGTTGGCCGCTAGGAACCCATAGGCATTGGATAGAGCCACGGCCATGCTTTGTTTGCTCCGTGGTGAGCTACCAATCTTTTGGTCGGGATTTTGTTACTATTTGCATCTCACTGTTCGTGGGATGTTTTGGACACCGGTGGGTTTTCGGTTGTCGTCTGGCCACCGGTAGGACTCCGTCCAGCCTACCTCGACCTGCTGTCAGTAGGGGTTTGTCGTTTCCGACCCCGCCTCGCCCCTATTGCCTTGCTCCGCCCGATTAGACGCTTTGGGTGCCTCTCGGGTCGTTGGCATCGGCGAGCTGTGGGCCATTTGGCCATCGTGGGCTCTGCCCCGGCTCGGCGACAGTGAGGGTCAGCCCCACTTGGCCCGATTATTATTCCGCTCAGAATGGGCCTCTTATCATTGCCCTATACCGTGCGAGATGCACAGCCGCCCGCACCATGGGTTGTGGGTGGCTATCGGCGATGTCGCCGCTTTGATTGGCCACAGCTAGGGCCTTGGCCCTGTTGGCTTTTGTGGGCCTTGGGTCACCCCCTTTCAGCCCTCTCCCCCGCCCCTTTGGGCTGCGTGTGCATGTGGCCACGCGTGTGCTTCTGGGTTTAGGCGCCGCATTCGCGCCGCCTGACCATCAGTTAGCTTGGCCACCGAATGGAGTTGACACAGAGCCGTCCTTCACCGAGCGTTGCCCCACACTCTCCGCCCTTATGTGGGCCTTTGTTGACTGAAATTGTCGCCATTGGGTGCTGTCCATGGCCGATTTCAATGTCTTGTGGCCGGCTGGGCACGTCTTAGCCACATGCCCATCTTCAGTGAGTACACCATCGACATCTGGTTGCACCGCCACTTATGTTGGCATGACATTTCTCCCGGCCGCCTTGGTGTGCCGCCTTGGATTGCGGGTTTTACCACATTGATTTTCGACACCCCATTTGGCCGTGACTAGTTCCGGCGCTTCCTAAAATCCTCGGGACAGCAGCTCTCTCATCTAGGCAACAGTTTTGGCCGCCAACTCCGCCGCCGCTGCCACCGTCGTGTGCTCGCCATTGAACATAATGATTACGAGGTAGGGGAGTTTTGAACTCGTAAATTCATGAAGCATGCATTAAATGAGTAGCAACATGCTAGGATTGTATGATTCCATGCTTGGATGTTCAGTAATGATCCGATTGCATGATGTGCGTGTAAGCATGATTGTATGGTATGATTGATAGGCATGAGATGTATGCACGTTTTATGGATGTGGATTATGTATGCGCTAGCGATGGCTAGCAAATATGTCAGTATGCTACGTTTGTGTTATGCATGTGCTAGTGATGGCTAGCATGCATGTTTGGAGTATGTATGAATTATGCATGTGCTAGTGATGGCTAGCGTGCATGTTTGGAGTATGTATGAATGTCTGTGCATGTGCTAGTGATGGCTAGCGTGCATGTTTGTAAGTTACGTATGCATGACCGTATGTATATGTTATACGTATGTGTGAGACATACATATGTATGATGGCTTTTTGCCTATGATATGGTTATGCGTAAGTGTATGTGGGCAGAGGTATGAGCGATGGACAGTAAGAGGTAACAGAGACCTTGTCTGGATTGGATACGGTTGTGTAAGCATATAACAGATGACAGAGGATATGAGTATGACGTGCAAGGATTAGAATGGATTGGTTTGGGTTGGATTGTATGTTGGGCGATTGTCAGACAGTAAGAGTGTGCATAATTGTACAAGCATAACGTACAGATTATGAAGTGAAAAGTAAGTATAATAATAAGTGAGATATAAGTAAGAGGGCGACAACTGGGGTGGGCTCTAAGGAGCGTTATTTGAGGAGGTCAGTGTAAGAGGATTTGACCATAAGATGGATGGCGAAGTATGTAAGACTATAAGGGTTTGGTGTACGATGAGTTTTGTCCATGATGTGGACGGGTAAGTGAAGTATGTTGTTCGATCAGGCTCAGCTTCAGTTTGATCAGTCGAGGACTATGAGTTTGTGTGGCATAATTGTACCGCATAATATACTTAATTCAAACTTGCATTATAAGAACAGCTAATGATAGCGTTGAGAGTTTGAGACCTGAGGGTTCGACGAATTAAGTTTCGTTTTTGTGCTAGCCGATATGAGTCGGCTGAGCATTTCTCATGTCTTGCCATGGTGTTTATCCTACGGGATGTTGTCTGTGTGCTATATAGAGCACCGAACGTTTGATGCTCTGCTGAGAGCGACGTTATTTCTGATTTGGTATGTGTGTTGTATAAGCCTAGACGTTTGATGCTCTGTTGAGAGTGATGTATGTTTCTGATTTTGTCTGTGTGCAATATGAAGCCCAGACGTCTGATGCTCTGTTGAGAGTGATGTATGTTTTCGATTCCGTCTGTGTGCTATATAAGCCCAGACGTTTGATGCTATGTTGAGAGCATTGTATGATTCCACCCAAGAGTGGCACTGTATGTTTCTGCCCAAGTGGCACTGTATGTTTTCTGCCCAAAAGTGGCATTGGCACTATAAGACCCATTATGGTGGGCAATTCTCTGGCACTATAAGACCCATTGTGGTGGGCAACTGTATGACCCCTTATGTGTGGGTGTTTATGTTTGCGCGCTCAGGTAAGTAGTATCATAGATCTACTCTTACCTATTTGATCCAGTGCCCCATGAGCATTGGTGTGCCTTACCTTCGAAAAAGTCCATGGCGTCTAGTCACTCCCCGGAGGTTAAGGTGTTGCCCCAGTGGCATTCATTTCCATTTCGACACTGGAGCTTATTAGTTGTAATGAGCTTCAATGGTTGTTGATATATGTACGATTATGAGTATGAGTACGACTATATGAGTGTGAGTACGACTGTATGTGCATGAGCAGGACTGTAAGAGTATGTATGAGCAGGATTGTAAGCGTATGAGTATGAGCACAATTCTGAGAATATGTTTCTGAGTAAGACAATAAGTGTGATTTCGTGTAAGCTGTATGAGTGAGCATATGATTGTACGAGTATGGTTATACAAGTATGCGTATGTTATATGAGTATGCATACAATGGTACGAGTAAGTTTGTATGACCTTTGATAAGGGTGTTTGCGTAAGTTGATTGGATAGTATGATTTTGGCACGATGGTGCCTTGGTATAATTTTGGCACGATGGTGCCTTTGGTATGATTTTGGCACGATGGTGCCTTCAGTATGTCTGTGGCAAGTGGTGCATTTGGTATGTTTGTATGAGTTTGAGCATGATATTGATATGCTTCTGCTTCATGTTTGAGTTGCATGAACACATGTATTTATGAACTTGTGAGTTCACCATTTGGGATTTCCCCTACTGGGTATTTTCCTACTGAGTATGAAAATACTCACTACCCTACTTTTTAGCCCCGTTGTACAGGAGGTTTTGCAGGTTGTGAGGAGAGCTCCTGGAGATGGATGCTCATTTCAGCGATGGATTGATTCCCGTTGACTCAGGTATATGCTTGACTCACTGCAAGTTTATTTGTGCCACGATCCAATGTATTGGGTGCGACGAGACGTTAAGATGTTTATCTATTCTGGATGTTCATTTGGATGAGTCTGTGGACTGTTATGGGACTTGCACTCAAGGATGCCTGGGAGGGATTTATATTTAAAGTCTATGATCATAGCAATTTATTCGTACGTGTGTTTTTGGGTAGCGCCTGATGATATTTGCTTTGGTTGTACGATGTTTGACCGTATGATGAAAATATTTAGATGGAAAATGGATGTTTACTATTTTAAATGATAAACTGTTTTATCAAGTTTTGATTTTGTCATTTTTCCTCCGATTTACAGATGTTATATTACAAAAATTTTTCATGAATTTTAAGGAAAATGAGTGAAAAATCTCGGGCATTACAGTTGTCCCAAGGTTTTTCAAAGATGCTAGAATTATTCTCAATAAGGTTAGACTAATTTCACTCAGTGGCCAGACACAAGGTCATGCCATTAGGGATGGCAAGAGCGACCACAGGATAGGAGGTTACTAATTGGAGGTCAGCCAATAACTGAAAAAAACTTTGTTGGCCACAAAACGTTAAAATAGACCGTAGACTACATCCAGCGGCAACAATTCTGCATTGTCAAAGCCTCACAACATAGCAAAGGCTTGGTTGTGTACTCACGAACATAGGAGACACAGAGGAGGGCTTTAGTATCCATATTGCCTCGTGGTGGAGTCGTTCAAAAAATACACGTTGAGGCACTAAGGCTTGGCATAGGTGGCCGAGAAAAGCGGTGTCATTTCTAAAAGCTACCCACAACCAAATCATTGTACGAACAATCGTGCATCCAATATGACTTATGGTGGAGGATATGGGCACGACATTGATCGAGCCTTCAACAGTTCAAGGCTAATGGTCGACAATTTAACTTCCCCTTGGAAGGCTTGGGGTTCGGGAACTCTTTCCCTGCAAGTTTTGGGTTGTGCATAACAAAAGTGAGGGGTGCAGAGGTAGAATCATACTAGAAGTGCTGGCCCTTGCCATCAATGGGCCAAGGCAGAGCCCATGTTGGTCGGGCATGCAGCCCAAGTTTGTACAATAGCAAGCTCCACAAGTTTGCTTGGGTTCGAGTGGGGCCCATCAACAACAGTCAGAGACTTACCCCAAAATTTAGGAGCGTTTGGTGTGTGCAGAAGACGTGCAAAGAAGGCAGATAGTAACGACCCCTTGCCATTATTGGGTCAAGCCAGCATCTGCAGCTGTCTGCGGCAAAATAGCCAATCAGAGAATCTAAAAGACTCAATTTAGTCAGATCGACACTGTGCCAAGTTGGGGCGACAAACACACATCGTCGGGTCACGAACGACCAGACAGGACGGGGCTAGACCTAGGAGAAGATGGAGCCTAACAATCACCGGATTGTGGCAAGTCAAATGGATGTTGATGCAATGACATCTAACAGAGGAGAATGGACGCCACTAGAGAAAAAGGTAAATCTTTCTCTAGCATGGGTCAATTGGTTGAGCAAAACGAGACCAATTGGGGTAAGGGAGGCTAGACCTCGGTGCCTTGTTGGCGACAGCCGAGGCAACTGCCATGCCGTCACTAGGTCGGGGGAGGGCCAAAGGCCATGCTGTCACTAGATAGAAACAAAACAAAAATGGAGAAAATGTTCTGTCTGGACCAAAAAATAGGAGTCATGGTCTGGGGACACGGTGGTCCGGCCACAGGGTGGTGGCCTTGTCATCGCCAGGCCGGAAGAGAGTCAAAGGACGGCGGTGGTGGCCGGCGGCACAACCGCAGGTCATAATGAACAGAAAATTGAAAAGTAGAGGCAGAATAGTTTTTACCTCACAGCGGCGAAGTGGGGGCGGGGACACTGAGATGCCGGTGGCCGGAGGTCACTTTGGCCGGGGTGGAACTGTGGTGGCAATTTGGACGCCATGCAACCACTAGTGACGGTGAATCGGGGCTAAATTCCACAATTGGGTGTCTTTGTCCAAAACGAAAAAGGCAGGAATAGGCCGCGGTGGCAGTGGGGCACGCCAAGGAGGCGGTGGTGGCGTCACCAGGCTGTGGTCGGTGGGCCGGAAGCCAGCGGAGCCACCTTCAGCCTCACACAGTGAAGGGGCTGCACCCATTCACTATACACTCCATGGGTCGGGCGTGCTGAGGCATGCCCGTTCTGCTTTATATATTTTTTCTCCTTTTTTTCCATCTTTTCTTTTCTTCTCGTTTCTGTTCTCCTAAGTCTTGTCTTATTTTCGCGCTAAAAAAACTTCTAGGATGCGTCGAGGCCCATGACTTGCGACTAGACACTACTCTAGACTCTTATGGTCATGAATATTACAAATACAGATCCGCCGAAGTGTCAAATTTCTTGATCAAAAATATGAGCAGAAATGGCAGAACATTGCAGAAAATTGCAAAAAATAGCAGAAATATGCAGAAAAATTACAAAAAAATTGTGGATGTTACATAAACATAATCAATTACCCTGCATACAGATATCTCAATCATAATATACATATCCATTCACAACAATTCTCCTTCATAGCATTCAACCTACATGACATGTGTCTCCAACACACATTCACATCAAGCATATCCATAACTATTAACCTGCATGTGAAGTGTCTCTACCACACAATCATATCATGCATGTTCACACATTTAACCTGCATAAGAAGTGCCTCTACCACATAATCATATCATGCATAATCATCATCAATCAACTTTCATGCAAAGTGCCTCTAATCACACTAATCACATCATGCAAATTGATAAAACATCAACCCTGCTTAATCGGCTAAAACGTAACCAGTCCCTGCTCACTCCAAACAATCCCCAAAGGTGAGTCTAGAGGAATTACACAATTTGGGTAAATTCTCTAACGGGGAAGAATGCCCCATAGTAAGGTTGTGCACTCGGCTACAATAGCCTGGATTCTTAGGGTCCAGATGGTCTCAACAGTTTTATTCACCTTATAGCATTGCTGCTCTTATTAACCCGGTAAGGAAAACCCGTCCTTGAGCGACGTAAATCCCTATCCTTTCAAACGTAAAATCGAATCGATAAGCCTCCGATCGATTAATCTGGCAAACAATATCACACAATTGTATCCAATCGATCAACACGACTAATCACGATAAAATCTCATTCATAAATGCATCCCATGATGCATGCAACATAGTACATACATGAGCAATCTCTACATGAATCCTAATTCATGGAACATGCTCCCCATCATCCGTAAATGCATCATTTCTAATCATAAGCATCAACAATCACCATAATTAACCCCCCACATGTGTGTGTACATAGTAGAAACATTCTATTCTAAGCATATGGATATGCATTATAAACACCCTGTTAACATACTACATATATGTTATTTAAAATTTAATCATGACTTCTTACTGAAATCATAAGTAAAAACCATAAAAAAAAAATTTTGATTCAAGTGCAATCCCATGCTAGTTATAAGTATGCATAATCATAACCATACTTAGAGCTAAACATGACACCATTATTCACCTATAATTTAATCATTATATGTGAAAACATGCAAGTCCATTCTCATGCTATAACTTTGCTGAAATCATATTCAAAGTATGAGGAATCATCCAACATTGATTTAAAATAGGGAATTACGTCATGTTTAACCAATCAACATGTAATTCACATAATACTTAAACATTCATCATAACTTCCTACATCAAATTTATACCCTTCCAGTAGTTCATCCTAACATAAATTACTACTCATCATGAACATAAGAAATAATACTTAAGAGTAAAAACTAGAAAATGAGCAAAATAGGCAAAAAATACCAAACTACAGTGTTGGTCGTTCGAACACCAGAACTGAGGTTTTGGTTTGTCTTTTTTCTTTCGAATTCGAAATCAAAACTTCACCTAAACATCATAAACCTTCAAATATCACACCCCAACATCATAATAATCAAATCCATGCTTAGGAAATAGTAAATCTAGCCATTTACAACAAAAAAAACCATAAAATCACAAGAAAAATTAATATTTTTTAAATCCGTCATTAAAGCTCAAGTTCATGGAAACCCACATAATACTCAATTGAACATCAAATCTGAAGTCACAGATCTACTTAAGACGAAATCACTTATCTTCAACAAGTTTCTTGACTTGAAATCAATCCTCCAACACCTTCACATCTTACCCAAAATAGGATTTTTGTTAATATCTTCATAAATCCGATTTAAAATGCCTAAATCTCTTGAAAACTAGTAGATCTAGGGTTTATTGAGTTCAAAAATAAAATTCCTTTCACAAGGGTTTGAAATAAAGGTTCAAACCAATAGCTTTTTGGGTAGAAATAGAGATTAAACCTTATAAAAAAAAGCGATTTTGAAAAGTTTAGGAGGAACCCTAAGAAATTAGTGGAAGATTAGGTTAATCCTCATCTTAATCACCTTTCTTTCTTGAAAAATGGGGATTAGGGATCCTAAGCTCCATGTTTCTAGCCCTCCCCAATTGGGAAAGTGACTGAGCCTTTTTATTTATAGTAGGCTTTGGGGTAAACCTATTATATATGTGGGGTATAAATAAAGTTTTATACTAAAAATAGAAAACTTGCTTATTTCAAGCCCAAATTAATTTATGAAAATTTTAAAATATTTAAATATTGTCTTAAGATGTTGTTAGGGTCATTTGGGACCTATTATCCCAATTTCGCACATAGAGCCCACAATGAGTCCCACCCCACTAACTTTTCGGGAAAAATAGTTAAATTTTTTTAAAAATTCCAAAAAAATCCTAATTAACTTAAATTAACATAAATACCTTCAAAGTGAAGACAATTTGCTTAAAAACCATTTTTAACCAATTTAAATAAAAAAAAGTCAAAACCCATCAAAGTTAACATTAAACCACACAATAAGTACTAAATTAGATATATCCTTAAACCATTGTTTCTATAGGCTGATTGATTCCATTTGCTCAGGAATATCCTTAAATCACAATGAGTTTTTATTATTTGTTCCACAATCGAATGTATTGGGTGAGATGATAATTGAGATATTTATACTTTCTGGACTTATAGTTTGGATTAGACTATAAACTATTTATGGTATCTATACTTAGGATGCCTTGGAGAGATTTGTGTTTAAAGCCTATGATCATATCAATTTATTTCATACTTTTATTTTTGAGTGGCACCTGAAAACATTTGGTTTGGTCGTATGATGTTTGATTGAAAAGAAAATTTTATATGGGAAAAATGGTTGTGTGATGTTTTAAATTATAAAACTGCTTTCACAGGTTTCGAATTTGTCATTTTTTCTAATTTACAGTCGTTATATTGCAAAAAAATTATAAAATTTTAAGAAAACGTGGTGAAAAATTCTCATGCATTACACTTTCTTTGGTGGTTTGTGATCCAACTTGCAAGCTTTTGGTGTATATTTTCAAATCCACATACCTTGACTGAGACAATTTGTATCGCACGTATATGTCAAGAGAAACTTTAACATTAGCAATGTGTTCGACGGGCACTACAATCTTCTTCTTTTACCGGTCCAATCACCACTTTGGGGTGTCTTCCTCTTACTTCGACTATTGCAATCCCTCTTAAGAGGTTAATTCAGACTGAAATAGAGGCTCACCGCTTAAAGGGCTTATGCTATAATTGTGATGAAAAGTATGTCCCTAGCTATTGCTGCAAGTCTTTTCATGCCTATGTGGTTAAAAAAGCACCCAACCCCATTGGATTCTCTAGACCCTGTGGCTGAATTTGACCCTGCCCTAGCCTCCTTAATGAATGATGTTGACCCATATTTTTCCTTTCATTCTTATGAAGGTGGTAATGCTCCCAATATTATGCGCATCAAAAGGAGAAATATCATGTCATGGTTCTTATTGATACAAGTAGCACCCATAATTTCATTAATTAAGTCATTGCTAAATAGTTGGATTTGCAATTCTCAGAACGCCCAACTTCTAATATTATGATTGGAGATGGTGAAAAGCTTCGCAGTATGGTGGTTTGTCATAACGTGTCTCTACTTGATTAAGGCCTTATGATCAAGTTTGATTTCTATGTCTTGCCTATCAAGAGAGCTAATATTGTTTTGACAGGGATTAGTTGCACACTTTGTGAAAGGTCAATTGAGACTTTGAACACATGCAGATGAGCTTTGAGATTGATGGAGTAAAGCACCTCCTTACCACTCAACCTCTGAATAAGTTGCACATTATTCAACGACCTCAACCAAGTATGCTTGGGTTCTACAGCCGTTTGCAGTCAATGAGAGTATCAACACTTCCCGGCTTCGAGGACAAGCCTAGCGAAAGTAGTGGTGGAATGTTATGTCCCACCCTAATTAGAGTTAGATTTCAGCTTTCCTAGATTAAGTAGGATTTGGTATTTTAATATGATTATAATTAGACTAGGATTAGTTTCCTTATGCTAGTAGGATTAATTTATAACTCTTCTATAAATTGTAGTGCACAACCATGTGCTAAACAATCAATGAAAATTTAGCAATTAGTCTAATTAATTTGTTAGTTTTCCCCTTTTCCCCAAAATTTTCTTTGTATAGACTTTGATCTACATTATCTTCTTAGCAACTTTCTTCAGTAAACATTTATTCTCATTAAGTGTTTAGTGCTCTCCACTCAATTCAAATCAATCTTTTTTATTATGGTTGATAGGAACAAACCTCTCTCTCTCTCTCTTTTATTATATTGCTCCTTAAGTTGGCTAAAAAACTCTAATAGGAATCTAATTCCAACTTGAATGGCCATTTTGATGTAACTGCATGTTGAAGTGATTGATCATTCCACATGGCGATTGATCATTTCCCTATTTTGTTTGAAAGTAAATACTCTATCGATTCATCCTTCTACTAGAAAGATAGATCGATAAAGGTATTGGAGTCTATCCGCCAAAGTCCAATCGATCTTTCCAAAAGGCAAAAATTCATTTAAGTTAATGGAGTTTGCTTTACCAAAATGAGATCAATCCATTAAGACATGGATCAAATGTTTAACCTACTATAATCATTTGATCTGTATATTGATCGATAAATGATTATTCAGTTAAGATATTGGAGAACATTGCAAACAACAATCAAGGTTGATATATCATTCGGTCATACACAATCAATCGCTTATGAAAAAAGACATAATTTTCTTTTAAAATGTCTCCAATACTCTATTATACTATGAAATAAAGTTTCTTTAACCTAAAAATGTGTATGATGTGTGTGCATATTTTTACATGTTAAAACACTTCTCGAGTTTGTTGCTCTACTTCATCTTCAACATATAATATTCAACAATATTATGACTCAAAATTTACACGCATATGATTTATTTTGAACACTAAAATATGCAAATATAATACATATGACACATATGTTCTTACAAATTTATTCAAGTTTACTAAGCTTTGGGCAATTGTTGTTGGGTAGCGTCAGCAGAAGATTGGTGATGAGCCCGTCTAGTGGAGTCACCAAAATCCAATTTTATTTCCCTTAATAGATGATCACATGCAAATCATATATAAACATGCACAACTAAGCAATAATCCAATATTCTATGATTTATTAATGCTTAATCAAAACTTACTTAGGAGCAAAAACTCACTATCCTTTAGGGGTTTCAGCCTTAGGATACTGCCTTCGAACACCCAATAGAACAACATGGTCTTTTTCAAGTAATTCAATATAATAAACAGGAAAAATATAAATACATTTTAGTAGAACTTTATGATCAACATCACCACAACCCATTTTGCATGGAAGAGCAGCCTCACGAGAACCTCCTCACAGTATGGAAGTCATTGCTCGTCCACCTTCTCTAACAAGCAAGCAGCCCAAGAGGAGAGCCACACATGTCCCAAAGGTGAGAGAGAGGAGGGAAGAATATTCTTTCCTTAAACATTGCAAGAAGAGGCAAGAGGAGGGGGTGGTGGCTCAACCCAAGGAAAGGGGAGTCGCAGCTAGCCAAGAGGGAGAGAGGAGCCAATGGCAAAGGGGACATTTGGTCCTCCAAGTCATGGATAGAGTGGCAGAGAAAAGTAGGGAGAGATGGGGCTTTAATGCCTTAAGTAGGATGAACTCCTCTTCCTAGTTGGGCTAGAACTTTTGGCCCAATAGGACTCTTCAACATGGGCTTCCTAGTAGTGTATTGATCAAGGATATGGGCTTAACCCTATGAGCCCATGCAGGCCTAGCTCACCCCTCTTGCCCATGCATATTGGGGGGAAGGTAGGGCAACCCCTAGAGAGTTCACATGGGTCTCACTTTAGGTTGTACACATGTTTAGGGCCCATAAGGTGTGTGCATATATGCATACTTACAATATAATTAGTATATGTATAAGTAAATATGTACATGTGACTCTGGCCCACCAAACCTGGATGACAAACCCTATGCTATGGGTCCACCCCTATGCACCTTGACCCCTCATAATTCAAACCGGTTCACCCTAACCGCATTTCAAACATATATGGATCGACTAACATGGGTCGAACCCATATATAGGTGTTGTCACACTCACCACTAATGGATGAGGATTCTAAATAGAGTCTCGTTTATATGAACCCGGGCTCATATACGCCTATGTGAGCCCGGGCTATATGGGCTGTTGGATTTATATCCGGTGGCCCATAATACTCATGGTTTAAATGCCCATTAGTATTATGGGCCGCCAGATGTAAATCGAATGGCCCATAGAGCCCGGGCTCACATAGGTGTATATGAGCCCGGGCTCATATAAACATTTTCCTTTTAAATATTGCTCACGATTTGCCTGCCCTAGGAGACATGTCTAAGTACCCACCCTGTATTGAAAAGAAAGGGCCGCTCTAGTGATGTGCATTTGAAGGAAACCCCAGTGGTGTCTTCTTGTCATGACCCTACCCGATGGAAAGGCTACCGTGCGGCACTTGCAAGGCTTTCTGCTCGGCAAGTAAGCCTATCGAATGGAACAAGAGTACTTACTTGGCAAGGCGTTGTGCGGATCACGTGCAAAGGGCCTTGCAAAGCAAGAGGTAGGGGGAAAGGGAGTGACACATTGCAAAGAAACAAATGAACACAAGTAAGAAAGTGGATTGCATTCACTATCAACGTGTTTACAAAGCAATGACAACCATTCAAACACTACCCTCCCCCTATATAGCATAAGGGATTTTTCGGATATTGCTGGACTAGTAGCCAAAGTGGCCTCTACAGGCATGGTTACATAAAAGTAAAGGAAAATACATAAAAACATAAAGAAAGATATTAAAAGGTATTTACAAGTTATTTACAAAGGGGTTCGGACCAGGTCCGTAACATTCTGCACAGATAAGTCACATTGATCTTTTATTAGGACTATGAAATGATTACACGTGCGAATCCATTCTAGGATCATAGAGGAGGCCACAGAGGAAAGCATCACCATATTTCACCTCATTTGAGGTCATGTCTCCCAACTATTGAATTCCACTTCTTTAATTTCAAAGGCCTTCAAATTTATCAAGCCCACATATTTAAGATCATAACATTTATATGAGGTTAGGCTTACTTGCATAAGGTGAGAGCTTAGTCATTATGGATCATCGGATTCGGCAATGAAAGTGGGAAGTAGGGATGGTCGTGGACGTCCATCGTCCGTCGTCCGAGTTGTGTCTGAGGTGTTCGTGGCTATGTCCGGCCGAATTCTTTTGTCCGCCAATTTTTGGACGTGGCCATGGACAAAGACCCCGTCCGGCCGTTTGTCCGAGGTCCGGTTAACTTTTAAATACATTGTGCATTCTTATATGAAGGACATTTTTAAATTCTTCTCTAATTATTCTTAAACATAATTTTCTTATACTTAAATCTTTAACAATTTAAATACAATCATGTTAATGTTATATTTGAGTTCTTCTTTAAAGTTAATTATTAAATATTTCTTTTGTCCCACGTTTATAGCTTTATTTGGCTTTTTAAAATGAACTAATTTATCTAATAGTAATACTACAAATAAAGAAGATGACATATATAAGTTTAAAAATTATTATTATATACTAAATTACTTAATCTAGAGATCCTCACCCTAGCTGCCCTACTTAGTTAAAGTCGTTAACACCGCTCTCATTCTCTCTAACCATACTACAACAAAATTAATTATTAGCAACGCTTAAAAGCGTCACTAATATGCCTGTAAGCGTCGCTAATAGGTATTAACGACGCATACAAAGCATCGCTACATACGTTGATACAACTGTAGTAGCTACTGCTTATTAGCGACACATAATTAAAGCGTCGCTAAAACTATAGTATTAGCGACGTTTACTAAACGTCACTATTAATATATTATTAGCGACGTTTGTTACTAAACGTTGCTAATAATATCGTATTAACGACATTTATAAATCGTCGCTAATAAGAAAATATTTTAATTTTTTTTAAAAAAATTAATAACAACGTTTTTATAAACATCGCTAGTGTGTATAATTATTTAAGAAAAAATTAATTTTTTTTTTAAAAATAATTTTTAAAAAAAAATTATTTTTTTTAAAATAATTGAATACTAATAGCAACGCTTAAGTGTGTGTCGCTAATAGTATAAAAAAATAAAAAATATATATTATGAGCGTCGTTAAAATATTTTAAATAATAAAAAATAATTACCAAACCGGGTCTGTGACTCGGTTTGGAATGGGCCTGACTGCCAGGGTCACCCGACCTGCGGCGAGGGGTCATACACCAGCTCGGGGCCGGTTCACCCTGGGCGAGGAGGTTGGCGGGTCGAGGCGACCCGTTTCTGCGGATTGTCTTCAACCTCTTGACAGAGAGGTTGAAGCAACTCCGCCGACAGTTGATTTCGGCCTTCCGTCGTCCGGCGAGGCTGTCCGGCTCCAAGCTTTCAAAGAAATTTCTACTAGACGGTGAGGATCCATTAACCGGCGGCTGGAGGATAGGTGAAAAATAAAACGGCAGCGGACTACAGTGGACAGCGGCGCAGCTAGTCATCATATGTCCCATTTTTGAAAGGAGCTCCTCATCTCTCCGCTCAAACATATCTCCCTTCAAGCCCACCTCCTCCGACAAGGTCGCGTCCGGCATGGGCGACTGGTCCGGCTCGTCGGAGATGCCAGACAAATCTTCAACCTCGGACCCAAAGCTGCCGTTTTTCCTAACCCCACCGTTGACGGAGAAGGGACTAAGCGAGGTGAAGGTGAAATCCGGAAGAGGAGAGGAGAGAAGACGCTCGGGTTGGGACAGAGGCCGGAGGTGGTGGCATATAAAGGATCGGATGAAAATTTGCCCAGGCGCGAAGTTTCGCGCTCGGGCGAATTTCAGCCCGTGGGATTTATTTAGCGACGCTCCTAAAGCGTCGCAAATAGTTGATATTTGCAACGCTCGTAAGAGAGCGTCGCAAAACATTCCTATTTGTGACACTTAATTGGGAGCGTCGCAAAACGTTTATATTTGCGACGTCCAACTCGAGTGTTGCAAAAAGTAAATACATTAGCGACAGTCAAATGTATCTGTCACTATTGTCTTAATTTTTTTTTTAAAATACAATTTACGACGCTCTTTAAAGAGCGTCGCAAATATTATTTTTTTACTTTTTCCCCTCTCTCCTCAACTTCTCTCTCTATCTCTACCCTCCCCTCTCCCTCTCACTCACCTCTCTCTATCTCTACCCTCCCCTCCCTCTCTCTCTCTCTCTCCTCCCTCCCCCTCTCTCTCCCCCTCCCTCTCCCTCCCTCTCCCCTCTCTTTTCCTCCCCTCTCTCTCTCTCCTTCTCTCTCTCTCTCCTCCCCTCCCTCTCTCTCTCCTCCCCCCTCTCTCTCTCTCCCTTCTCTCCTCTCTCTCTCTCTCTCTCTCTTCCCTATCCCTCTCTTTCTTTCTCCACCCTCTCTCTCTCTCCTCCCTCTCCCTCTCTCCTCCCCTCCCTCTCTCTCTCTCCTCCCTCTCCCCCTCACTCTCCCTCTCTCTCTCCCTCCCTCCTCTCCCTCTCCCTATCCCCTCTCTCTCCCCTCCCTCCTCTCCCCTCTCCCTATCCTCTCTCTCTTCCCTCCCCACTCCTCTCTCTCTCTCTTCCCTCCCGTCTCTCCTATCTACCTACACACTATCTCTCTTATAATTTCAAATTTTTAATATTTTTTATTCTTTAAAATTAATTTTTAAAATTAAAAAAATATTTAAATAAATATACTAATAGCGACATATACATGTATACGTCGCTATTAAAAAAAATTAATTTTTTTTAAAATTAAAATATATTTTTAATAAAAATAGGTATTAGCGACTCATGTAACTATGCGTCACTACTAACAAGGGTAATAGCGACGTATAGTTCAATACGTTGCTAATACTATCCAGTAATAGCGACGCATAGCCATGCGTCACTATTAGTTCTTAATTTTTAATTTTTTTATTTAAAATTGGTAATTATTAACGACGTTTATTTATAAACGTCACTATTATTTAAACTATTAGCGACGTTTGAAAAAATACGTCGTTAATGGTTTTAATTTTTTTTAAAAAAAATTAATAGATATACCTCTTAGGGACGCTTATATAAGCGTCGCTAAAAGGATAGGTAGTAGAGACGTTTTTACTTATGCGTCGCTAATAGACTACCATTAGCAACGCTTAAGATTATGCGTCGCTAATAGTAGTTTTTTTTTGCGACGTTTTTTTATATGTCGTTATTATCACTTTGTAGCGACGCATATTATTGTGATGCTTATATAAGCATCGCTAATACCCAATTTTGTTGTAGTGCCACTTTAACTCTCATCAAATTGCCTAAGAGGCTATGTTCATGGACAATGACCGTGTCCACAAAAAAAAAAAAATTTGTCCGTGGACAAAATACCGACGGACAAATTGTTAGCAAATATAGACATGGACAAGCCTTGTCTGCCGACTATTTGGCCGAGAACCAACCCTAGTAGGAAGAAACCAATCAACCCCATGTATTTTGTGTGTCATCTTATCAAAATCGTAGGATGCATGATACATAGGTTTGTGTGCAACACATGAGCTTGGGTTCATATAAATAGAACTTTATTTAAAAGGTGTAAATTTATAATAAAACGAGGTAATTTCCTTAGTTCATATAAGTTCTTTCAATGGTTTCATAGCTATTGGCCATATGAACGAAGTCAGCAAGTTGACAGTAGCAAATCTTATGGAATCAAAGTAAAGTTACCCAAGAGAAATTATATATTTTCCTTACCAGCAAGTTTTTAGCCCAATAGGGCTCCAAACATAGTAAGCTGCCTCCTATGTACCATATTTAGGACCCTATGTAGTAGGCTGTCTACTGGGCTCTAGTCATAAAGCGCGGACAGGCTAGACAGATCCTTACTCCATTAATTTGAATCTAAGACGACAAAGTACTTCCATGTGTGATTCCCACCTAAACCTGGTAGGTATATGCAAAACACCCTGTTAGTTGGTATGATCCATCAAGGAGGGCATGCCAATTTGCTTACCAATTTCATTCTGAGTTTGACCTACAATTGGGATGACATGATTGATGAACAAAAACAGGTTTAGGTTGAAAGGTGACAATACTTATTGATTTAATCATAAACTGTATGACCTCCAATTCGACCAAGACATACATTTTCCTATTTCATCTTTGTTTTTAAAGGAAGGGATTTGGCGGCGAGGGAGATGGTTTCAATCCCCTAATGAAAGGTAACAAATAATAAGAGCCAAAACACGGGTAACAAATAAACCATATCACAACTTGAGCAAAATTCTTCAACAAGGTTTTATATATTCAATTATAAGCATATGCTTTGAGAATACAACATCACAAGAGTAGGTGGAGTTTCAAACTTCAAACTGGGCTCCTGAGTATAATTTGGGCATGTACTCGTCAACCAAGACGTTAACAGAGACGTGCAGGGCCACGCTACCAGCAGTCAGGCAGAGATACAGTCACATTTCATGACTAACTTATCAGACTCACATAAAGCGACTTAAATTCCATGAGAACTTATTTCTTCTTCCTTGTACAACTCATTTACCACCTCACAGGCCCGTTGGGACCTCTCCTACGACAAGGAGATGTCCTATCCAGCAAATTGATGCAGTGAAATGTTTTGACTCTTTCCTCAAAGGCGAGCAGGAAATAAAAAATGTCTAAAAGTGGTATTATATAAAGACCAAGAAGGAGATGAGACAATAGAGTTTCATTGTTGATAACCTTTCTTACCTCCATGTCCCAGAAAATTTTAGAAAAAATTGTCACGAGAGGATGTCCGAACTCCGAAGACAAATAACGAGGCCTGAGGATATCTCATGGCTCTGATTCTGCCAGACAATCCTCACCAATTCGCAGACTCCTGTCATCCCCACAAGGCCTTAAAGACGAGCAGCAATCTGTCTTCGCCACTGGTATCTGCTGTGGCCAAGTTTGTCGATTTGTTCCTTCGAAAATGAACCCCAGTTTCCAGTTTGAAATTTTAGCAAAAATGAAAATTACATTAAGATAGGTCTTCACATACATGTAGCGGCATCACGACCAACTCCTACTCAAGTTTATGCCTATTATTAATAATATCATGACACAATGTACGAGTTCCCTGCTGCTAGGCTCCCTCATATTCCTTTTCTCCTTGTCCCCTTCTGAATCAGATCGAATCATTTCTTCCTATTTCCCTCTCTCTGCACATGAACACCTGCACGAGTAGAAGTGGTACGCAAAAACTATAGATTAGCGTTAAGAATCAACTAAATCATCTTTGGGCAAAGAGAACTTAGGTGCTTAGCGTTGACATACTTCGAATAACAACCCGATCTACTTTTGAACTTACATTTGTATCAGATAACAAAGGAATCAGAAATGAGAAACCCACATCTCCCTTGTGCTTCTCAAACATGACACTTTTTTGTCTTCCCCACTGGTTCTCGTTATCTTATTATCTTCTCCTACTCCTTGGCAAGGCATGTTCAGCCAATACATTCCTCTTTGTTTTTTTCTGAGCTGAACCATATACAAAGAAAAATAATATTTATACTTTATTTTTTCTACACCATAGGCTTTATAAATAATAAAAAAAGGTCCCACCTAACAACATGATATTTACTTTTCCCTGTGCAGTGGCTTCATAGTTTGTAGTTAATGCTTAAAAAATTAGCCATGAGTGAGTAACCCATTCGTGTCTTTCGCCATGAGCAAGAACTACAATGGTTCCCGGCTGCTGGCATTGAGCTGCCCAGAGGTGGAGGTTTCAGCCTCTGGTGGAAATTGAATCATTGGCAGCTTTGAGGGCCATTCTCTGTATCCCTGGAAAAGGCCAAAAGTTACTGGTGGATCTAGCGAAGTCGAAAGCCAGACGTGCTGAGGTGATCTTTGTGCAGGTGAAAAATGCTTGTAATGGCGTGGCACAAAGCTTAGGCTCGCCAAGCTCGTCTTCTGGAGGTGTTCACTCCCTGAGCTGCTGTCTCTGTAACATTAAGATGCACTGTTCGTTGACTCCTTGAGCTGTGGCCTCAGTGGTATTTTTCACTTCTATAAAAAAATAAAAAATAAAATACAACTGCTACAAAAAAGAAAAACCAAAATACAAATGGCCCTAAAATAAAGGAAAAAAATATTGCACACCATGTAGGGTGGTAATGCATCGGAGCGTTACGAGTCACGACATCACTTTTTTTTTTTTTTGAGAAGACGAGATCAATTATTCATAAACATTACTATGGTTCAAACATTTTTTTATTTTTGGATAGGCCCAAATTATTTTAATCGTCTGAGAGACCAGAGGCTTAAAGAACAAAAAGACATGTACAGACAAACATCGAAACCAATTCAACCATAAAGCCATACGGACAGATCAACGTACTAACATTACAATGAAAATTACAGGCTTACAAAAGGAAAAATAAACCAATAGAAATTACAAGTGATTAAGAAGAGAAAACAAACACACCCTGCTCAATTTGTTGTATCAAATCAGGCAGGGGGCAGGCTCCCCTCCTTGGGAAGGTGAGGTCCACACGATGTCTTTCAGGGCCGGCCTCAACTCTTTGCTACAGAAGTGATTGTACTCGAGGGTGTCACCACCGTTCTTCTTCACCTCCACCACCAGAAACGCCGGCGTCACGGCAAATATCTCCGCCTCGATCGCCAATTTTCCCTTCCTTCCCTTCTCCTGACCTTGCAGCCTTACTCTCGTCTCGCTCTTCTGCACGCTGAACTTGACAGCCCTCGCCAGCTCCTCCAGCTTTGATATCACGCAGCTCGCCGGCTTGGTCGTAGCGAACCTCATCTCCTCCTTCTCCACCTCCTTCTCCTCGAAGAGCGGTGACAGGTCGAAGCCCTGCGACAGGTTGATTATGTGGAAAGCATTGAGCGTCTCCAGTTCCTTGCCCTTTAGCAGCCCTTTGTCGTCCAGGTCCTCTTCCGCGTCCTTGTTGTCCTGGGTCCGGAGCGCCCTGGGAACTGCCTTTTTAAACCAGGAGGTCTCCATGAGCTTTGGGATGGTGATTCTGGTGTTGGGGTTGGGGTCAAGGAGTCTGATGATGAGCCTGCGGGACTCGGGGGAGAACCAAGGCGGGCACTTGAAGTCCCCCCTGTAGATCTTCTTGTACATGGCGATCAGGTTGTCGTCCTGAAAGGGGAGGAAGCCGGCAAGGAGGACGAAGAGGATGACGCCACAGGACCATATGTCGGCCTTGGCACCATCGTAGCCCTTCTTACCGATGACCTCAGGGGCGACGTAGGCCGGGGTACCGCAGGTGGTATGGAGTAGGCCGTCGGGCTTCAGGTGGTCGGAGAAGGCGGAAAGGCCGAAGTCAGTGACCTTGAGATTACCCACCTCGTCTAGGAGAAGGTTCTCGGGCTTGAGGTCGCGGTGGTAGACGCCACGGCTATGGCAAAAATCAACGGCGGAGATGAGCTGGTGGAAGTAGGTGCGGGCAGCGTCCTCCCGGAGGCGGCCACGGGAGGCAATCTTGGAGAAGAGCTCCCCACCCCGGACAAGCTCCATGGCGAAGTAGATCTTGGACTTGCTGGCCATGACCTCGTGCAGCTCGACGATATTTTGGTGCTTCACCATTTTCATCACCGAGATCTCCCGCTTCACGTGATCCATCATCCCCACCTTCACCACTTTATCCTTGGCCACCACCTTCATGGCCACGCTCTTCCCGGTATCCAGGTTCCGGGCGTGGTACACCTTGGCGAATGTCCCGTGACCTAGCAGCCGGCCGAGTTCGTACTTGCCGTGCAGCACGCTTTTAACGTCGCAGCCTTCAGATTTCTTCGTCGTCTCCATCTCCGAATCCTCCGTCTTTAGATTTCCTATCGCGTTCGGGGGCAACCCGTTCCAACAGTGACCGACGGGAGAGAGACCAGGAGCTTCCGACTACCCGTCTTCCACGTGTTTGCGGTGGCAGTTACGGCCGCTGGTCTTACTACGACGGCCGGGGAAATTAGAAGTCGGCGGCAAGCAACACCACATCTTGCTGCATTCCCCACAGTAGGCGTGCCGCGTGGGAGCCTCCCTCAAATTACACACAGGTCTCTCAGGGAAGAAGACAGAAAACCCTAATTAATGTAATGTAGTTTTGGCCAGCCTGCCCCTGAGCGCAGGGGCTTCAACCTAGCTATGTGGCCTTTATATACGAAAATCCAGTGTATGAACTGACAGTCAAGCCCTTGAATCTGGTCGAACTGGGAGCGTCGCTGCGGGGCATTTACGGAAATCACAAGGGAGGAGCCGACTCAAATTGGCCTCTGCTTCTGTTTTCGAGGCGGAACCGCCTAGGCCGTTCGTGAACGAGCGGAATATTCGGTAAGTTATTGTTTGCGTGACTCGCGGTGCATGCTTTGGTTAGTCCAAGCTCGAGTGACTCGCGGGGGCAGGGAGCCCTGCAGGCGGTGGGAAGGTACTGAGGCGGGCGACTGACCGGAGGGAGACTAAACCCAAGTGCCATGTGGAGAAAGCAAATAATGCACTTGTATTTTTGTGCAGATTCCCGTCGCAGGGTCTCAGACGCGGACACAGAAAGCGGGGGAAGGAGACGGGGACGGGGGTGTGCTCTTGGCTCAAATAATTTGGGTCCGGAAACGTGGGCCCATGGGAACGAACGCAGGGACCTCACGGGCACAGTTCCCTTATATTGAAAATTCCCACAAATGTAATTTGATGTGCAACATGTGGACTGCCACGGCCCTTGTGCAGGCTGGGGATGTGATTGTGACCATGTAGCTTTCTAATTTTTTATCCTATTTTTGGCAACGTTGCAGCGTGCTTAAATGCTAATTGCTAGTCCAATTCGGTGTGCCTAATTGTGCTATTTCCTAGAAACAGTCAATAACAAACGTAGCCGATCAATTGCTCTATATTTAAGCCTGCAAACTTGTCTTTTGCTTGTACCAATAATATAATAACAAAGTTTTAATGGTTTGCCGTTTGCCACTAATTGCCAGTATGATGATCGTTACGTTCATTCTATTCTTATTTCTTTTTGCTAGAAGGCTAATCTTCACTTTTTTTTCGCTACAAGTCTGATCTTTATGTTGCTCGGGCCAAAAGAGTTACGTTTACGAACGTCTCGTTGTAAGTGTTTAGGAAATTTTTTTACCTTGTATTAAGCTACATAGACGAATAATGGCTGTGTAAAAAGTAACTGTATATTAAGTCTCCAAAACGGCTCACAAAACTACGAGGAGAAAGCAAATTAATCCCGGACAATCAGTCATGGATGTGCACAAGCCTCTAACTGACACGAACATAAATAAGAGAAGGACTAGTTTGGGGCATTTTTACTGAGGAGAAGATAGTTCGTTCGCTGTCGTATTTATATAAAGCAGGTAGACCCTTTTTTGGGCTAGAATTCTATAAACCTAATTTTTATATTTTTTTTGTTAATACCACCCAATTTGTAAAAAAAATATTTTCATGAATATTTATATATCATGACCATAATACATGACCCATGGATATGGAAGGGAGAAACGTTAAGAAAGGCTGGACTTAGTTTCTAAGTTTATCTCTTACCACTTACTTGGTGATGTTGTTAGTCACTAATTAGTTTTAGTTGTGAAAATTGGTTATGCTAGACCATTCGTAAATGATTGCCAACTACTGATGGCCACACGTAACAATTAATGCTCGCAATTAATTAGTCAATTTCAGTTGATTAAGATTATTCATATTATTAAATGCTTCTTTCTAAGTAAATTTTGCTAAATTTTATTAAATTCATTCAGATTTGGCAACTCACATTTTGATGCCATCCTCTTCCATACGATTGATATGCCTACCAAATCTGTTCCTATAATTCAGTCAAAATAGTTTGCTGATCTTAATATGGGCTAGAGGGAGTAGTTTTCAACCAGCAATAACTCGGTTATCCTTCACTGGCTATGTCATTGGAAAAATTATTCACTACATTGCATACTTTGTTGGCCATATATTTTATTATTTACAAAATAACTCATCAACATAGTTGTGGGACATCATAACAACAAACAGTTAAATCGTGCCTTAAATAGTATAATAAACGGCCTCAAACAGTGACATACAGGGTGCTATTAGGAGCCAGAATATCTCACTTTCCCCTAAAACACAAAACTTATAATCCTATTTTTATTATTTGTTTACCCCGTCAATCACCTACAAGATGTCTCACCCATTACCCCAAGCACTCACTCTTCTCTTTTCATACTCTTTTTTCTGCACTCGCGCTATCCCAGCCCCGATGTTGCCTTTGCCTCCTCTCTCTTCTTCTTCTTCTTAATTTGTATTATTTTCCACTTATTTTTTCTTCTAAATGTCAATGAGATAGGAGGCATCAATTCAATTATTGGAGGAAGAGGAAGAGAAAGAGAAGTAAAGTCAGCAGCTAGCTAAATAAGCAACAAAAAAGTGACATTCTTGGGTCCCAGTAACAACACTATCCATACAATTATTTCTCTTAGGTAACCTCTCCAACCTGCATGTGGTGAGCATCCTGACTAGAGTGATACATTCCTCCTAACGAGTCCAAACTCCAAAGTTGTCTGGCCTTTCTCAATTCTCATTAATACGATAAAGTTATCATGCTCTTTTGAAAAGTGAATCCGGTGGGCGCTTACGCAGAGTACTGGAAACCGAAAAGAACAAAACGTCAAACGTACCGCAAGAGGGCCCGGTGGCTCTCCTGGGGTTGGATGCATATATCCGGATCAGGTATGGGAAGCCGGCGATGGCCGAAAGCCGCTCGTCGGACACTACTCTTTCGGCAAAGAGGTGACGGCGACCTGCTAAGCTAACGCCGTTCAGTACTAGTGGCGTCGGACTGTTGGAACCAAAAGGCCTTATTATGCTTCAGTTGCATTCCGCGACCAGTAGCCAGCCGCCTGTCCAGTCAAAATGCAATGCACCTTAATTATTCGTAATTATTTCCGGACCCGTTTCGATCTTGCAATCTTGGCCGTTGGATTTATCTGCAATAATTTTTATTAACTTAATACGGCCTACCAATTCACGTGGTCTTGTGTCATGACTCTATTTAAAAAACAAAACAAAGCATGACACTTACAAGGGAGGGCGGATGTATATTCCTTACACCAGCTCACCCTCCCCACTTGAGGAATACCATCATTCCGATGATTATTGGCTGAGGCATGTCTATGATATGGACGTACGGATTCAATAGAATCAAAGAGTTAATTATGCTAATTATGTAGATTCTATCGTTCAATGGTCCCGGCGGGTGTCCTTTCCCGGCCATTTTTTGGCAAAGACAAGATGAAGAGGGGTGCTGGAGCAAGGGAGCTGGGCCGTCCGTTCTTTGTTTGGATACAATGTTGGACTGCTCAGAATGGCTGCGGGCTGTGGTCCAACCGCCCAACTCACACTCGCAACTCGCATGTTGCGAGAGAAGCGTACGATGAAACAAGAGCGTGAAGGGACACTTCAAATTGACAAATTTATGTTGACGACTCGTTGTCAGTTAGGGATGTATTGGGACACGTTCACATGGGGTGAACGTGTTTAAGAATGACGAAGCGCCTATATACCCTGAGCCTCTAGTTGTAGCCATGTCGTTACCCTTTGTTTAGCTTTGCGTAAATAATAAAAATTTTACATCTAGGATGCGGCTATTTAGACCTCAATGATGTCTCGTTTATCCCCTTTTTTACTTAAACTACGTCAATATTTAAGATCTTTTATTTATATTTTTTTAAAAAAAATTACATAATTATACACCACGCTATATTTTTTCTACATTTAATCTTACCTTATGACTTATTTCTCTTAAAAAAACCTTTATCGCTTTTTACTTTTAGAAAATATATATTCTATAATATTTATATAATAGATGGTAGATATCTACTGCAGTCATAGTAATAATAACGCTAAGTAGTAGCTTTCCATAAAGAAAGGAAAAAAAAGAAGAAAATAAAAAAAAGTGGGAAAAAGAAAATACATTTTTTCTAAGTTGAGTTTTAAATTGAGCAATAACGAATAAATCTTAAATGGGTATAATAATAAATAAATTGTTAAATAAACATGGGATAAAAGAGTAAATAAAATAATATAATAAATTAATTTAGAAACTAGTTAAGTAAATTGTTATTGAGGTTTAAATAGCCATGTCCTTTGAGATATTATTGATAAAGATGGCAGATATACTATTTGTGGTTGTCGTGCAGGTAATTTTACCTCATTTCATATTTTTTTTTGTAGATAACAAATTGCAATAAAATTATAAATTGTAACTTCATTCAGCTTCCGCCTCGGATTCCATGAAATCGGTAAGGTAAATTCCGTCAATTCCGCTTCTTGGTTTTATGCCATCATTGTTGACTTTTCTCCTCATCGAGAACAGCCACATAGTCATTTCATTCTCCTTCAATCCTATTCTACATGATCATACAATTCTACTAAAAAACCTAATTTTAATTTCATATGCTTCTACTAGGATTAATTCTAATAAATTTACATTCTAATTTGATTCCATGTCATTATCTAAATAGCCCTTAAGAATGACGAAGCACCTACACTAGCCCTCTGGCTGCAACCATGCTCGAACATTTGTTTAATTAGGTCTGTTCAGTGGATAAAAAAATTACTACCGTAGAATATATATTTTTGGCTACAGGCAATCTTAAGAGTACGATGATTCAGGAAGTTGTGTTGATTGGGTCATAAGGATCATTATCTCGGAAGCCAAAATCCTTACGGGTCATTTTCACCCCATAATTACAATTAACAGTTCACCTTATATAACTTGTTTATACATTTGTTTTAAGTATTGGACAACCATAAACCATATTTTATCACCGACGGCCGGCCATCTTAATTCCAGGACGATGGCCTACCATCAAGTGATGTAAATTTCCAACACGACGAGCACTCTCATACATGATGGATGTAGTATTTTACTTGGACATGATAAATATCTTCCTACATAGAGTTTATCTATATATGTTTTTAAGTATTATATACTGGACCAGTGTTTGTTCGTCGTCATCTACACAGGCGTACAAAAGATGTTACTGCATTAGCATAGTATACCTCACCATAGTGTCAGTTTTCTCCTATTAGATTTATAGAGTGAAATTGTTTGTATGGCCTACATGTTATCTTCCATGATCTGCACGCAGTTTAATAATATAACGTCCTTATAATATGGCCATAAGATTACAAGATACAAGAGTACTAATATAACAAATCATAATTCTAATGTAAGGTCGACCCAGATGCGCAGGCTACAAAAATTCTAATGTAAATTATCATTGCTAGACCAGGACATTGCAACCTCAGCGAAATGACCAAAAATCTTCAAATTTGGAAACTATTTCTAGTTCAATGAGAAGGGAGAAACTATGCCAAGACAGACAAGCCATTTTGATAAATGCATGTTGTTAGCCAAAGAAAAAGATAACTGCATGTATTGCTGCTTCCCCCTGCATCTTATGTCATGTCTTGAACTGCCCAAAAATATCTATTCTCACATTGAGAACGACCACAGACTATTACTGATCGACTGGTTGATGCAATTAATATAGGCGCATCATGTGCCATTGGATTTTAGAGAGTGAGACGGATATAAATAATTTCGCCTGCCCTTGTATTACGGAGTTTGCGCAATCAAAATAATGCGGCGCCAAAGCACTCGATGTAAATGCATGAACTTGTGGCCGGTGCTTATAAACGTGACTTATAGTAAATTTATTTCATATTTTAACACCCCCTCGCCTAGGGGGTTAATGCCTTTTTTAAAAATTTTGAATCTCGAATCTCATAAATTTTAACACGAACTTTTAAGGATAGTATATGCAACATCTCATTATTTTAGCATTGCTCATTTCATGCGTTATAGTTTTATGAAAAATACTTAAGTGATGTGAACTTTCACAAGTC
Source organism: Saururus chinensis (assembly GCA_035235625.1). Taxonomy (NCBI): domain Eukaryota; kingdom Viridiplantae; phylum Streptophyta; class Magnoliopsida; order Piperales; family Saururaceae; genus Saururus; species Saururus chinensis. The sequence continues at coordinate 4,895,526 of CP141143.1, forward strand.
AAAATTCTACTTCATGATTTTATTACCATTGATAAGTGGGGTTAAAAAAATAGGCTCTATTCATGGTGTTATTCATGGTGTTGTTGAAATAATGAAGTAAAGTTCTGACATAGCATTACTCTAGTTTTATGCTTCTCAAGCTTCGTTCCATCACATCATCAATATCTCATGTTGAAGTTGAAAGAGGCTTTTACATATAAGGGATCTCTACCTCCTGGCGTTGACATGCGGCTCTTATGTTTTTTAGTTTCTTCCGAAAATGATCAGCAAATTAACTAAAAATGGGTGAAATAGTTAAAAAGACAAGATTTTAGTTCTATATGCACTTCGTCGGGTTATAGGTGTCTTAATTAAAAAACAAAAATAAACTAGATATTATTTTATTTTTTGAATCCAGACACTTGTTTTGTGATGGAGAGTGCATAAAATGTGGAAAAAAAGACTTTTATACATGGAAGTGATTATGTGTATTTATGAGTAACGGAAAGATTGGGGCCATGGAAATATTTTATATATTCAAAAATAATATTTTTTATTGACAATGTGCCTAATATAAAGAATGCATAGGGGTCTTAATATTTGAAATCGACGTATATACTAGTCACATAGATGAAAAGCTCTTATACATTTCTTGTGTTGGGCATGTTATCAATAAAGAACATGGAAAATACTTCTCCTAAATATGATATTTTTATCTTATATTCATTATGTTTAATATTTATAATTATATTTAAAAAATACTAGTTTTTATTAAATCATAAAATTTACAACTAAGAGAATAAGAAATAAGGTCATGATACTCTTTTTCAAGTACCTAACCACATAAATTTAAATAAATAAAATTATTAATATAGAATAATTTTTTTATAAAACTATTAATTTAAAACGGAGAAACTACTTACGACACTGACCGTACTTATTTTCCATATCAGCAAATTCTTCATTAACGGTGCGTAGGCCGCTTGACAGATGCCAAAAAAAAGCCAAGTGATCACGCTTTTCTAGTCAAGACAAATGGCTTGAATCATCAGTGCATCTTTGTTCGGCAAGTTCCCTATGGTGCTGCTCTTGTGGCACAAGAAAATACAACTGCATTTGGTGTCACGTCACAAACTAGCTGCTACTTACGTGTAATAAGATTTGATACATCAGAGCCACATGTGTCTTCTGCCTTGAATGTCGATGTCTAGTAGTGTTTGCCTAGTATTCCTCACTTGAGTTGCCGGTTGCAACCACATATTTAATTATTTTTTCATGTAATGCAAACAAGATAGGTTTTAATGAAGATTTTTTTCCTCCACAGGCTTTCCTTTCAAGTATCATCTTCCCAAACCAGCCATATGTATGTATTTCATTCATTTTAAATATTATATGAGTTTTATTTATGAGCTTGAGCTTATGACAGAGTGAACCCAGGTTTTATGGGCCATTTGATTTTGATCCCATGACTCACGTAATACATGCCTGAATTTTAAGCATGGGCTCATGTGCACCTCTCTCTCTCTATATATATATAGAGGAAAAAATTTATATAAGCTCAGGCTCATATACACCTACGTGAGCTCAGGATCTATAGGTCGTCGAATTTATATCTAGCAGCCCATAATACTCATGGGCATTTAAATCTATAAGTACCTATAGAGCCCAGGCTCATGTAGGCTATATGAGCCCGGGCTCATATAAACAGGACTATATATATATATATATATATGTTTTCTACTCCCTTATCTTCCAAACTTTGATTTCCTATTCCAACCTTTCACGACAAGGAATGGCAAAGCCAATTAGATGGAGTAATTCATCTTTTTACACCCAATAATGAGGTAAATCCACCAACCATACATTACATATATATAAGGTTTATGTTGAACCGTATATCTTAACATGCATTAAGAAATTTTATACTTAATTTAAATTAGATTGAGAAAAGTATTGGGTCTCACATGATAATAAAAAGGTCCACTCTTCTGTCGAGATTAAAAGTAAGTGTAAAATTTTGGTGTACAAATTCTAGTGTAGAAGAATCATTATCCAATAATCATGTTGCTCTTCCCATCACTATTAAATTTTAATGTCTACTTCTCCTTCATTAAGTGTGAAAGAAACCCACACAAATTTTAGGATAATAAAAAATATACTATTATCATCGACTTCATTATTATTAAACAAGTTTGTCATATTATGGATGTTTTTGCCTTGAAAGATCAAATTATGCGGCATTGCCATTTCTTGCATGAATTTTCGAGAGACTAAATAGCTACTCCCACTATGCTATATTAATAACTATATTTGAAAAAATAAAGATTTTTATTGAAAGGTAAAACCTATTTTTATGATAAGGAAAAATAATTTTATGATACTCTTTTTTTAGTACCTAATCACTTAAATTCAACAAAATGAAGCTATTAATATATAACAAACTTTTTTGTAAAATAGAACTATTAATTTAGGATAAAGGGAATATTATTTTTATGTTTTGTGGTTGTGGTCTAGGTTATTTTTGTCTTTGTCTTTTACATTTTTTTTGTTATTTTGCTCTACAGGGTAGGATTGCAATTAATTGCATCTTGTGCTCTTCATCTTTGAGTTTAATATAAATATTTAACTATCAAAATAAAGGAATCATTTTTCATGCTTTCACACACAATGAGCCTAGCATAAGTTATGTAGCGCATGCACTAACGCACGTTAGCGTGAGTAACATAGACGCTAATACATGTTAGAATGTGCATCGTCGATCCCATAGATAAAGAGCTCCCATGTGCGGCTTATACTAAGTTCATTGTCAATGAAGATTATAAAAAACACTATCCGAAATAAATGATAGCCAAATTGGCAATTCTGATGCATAGTTATCAAAAATATCATACTCTCTATTCTATATAAATAACTTATTTAAAAAATAATAAATTTTATTAAATAATAGGGTTCAATACTAAAAAAATAAAAATACTATCAATTACTTTAATTGAGCCAAATAAAACTATTATATAAAATTTATTTTTTATTAAGTTAATTATTAATATGAGATGGAAGAACAAGAAAAATTAACTTAAGTAGGTCCACATCCAAAAGAATGTAGAGGAACAAAATTCAATGCTCGAGGCCCACTAAGAACTCACGTGCAATTCGATAAGGCCATGCCAAAAACTTTAGAATCTACTTTTCCACATCACTGAATATCTTAATCTAGCCATCCAAACCACGATCTCTCTCTCTCCTCTCTTTAGCTTTTCTCTCCATCTCTCTCTCTTTCTCTCTTCTCTTCTCCTCTCTCTCTCTCTTTTATCTCTTCCTCTATCTTTTCTCTCTACTCTCTTCTCTCTGTGTCATTTTTATTACCTGAATAGCAATGTTTATATGGAAACGCTGCTAAAAAAGTAAGAATAGTGGCGTTTTAAAGTAAAACATCGTTAATCTAATCATTTGTGACGCTCTATTAGCATAGCAAATAACAAGCGTCGCAAGCAAAATTTTGCCCGGTGTCACGTAAATCCCCCCCTACCCACTCCTTCCGCCTCGTCTCCCTGCCCACAGTCCACCGTCTCGCACTCCATGTCGTCCTCAGTGCCCCCTCCAAACCTCCCGTCCCCTCTCCCCTTCTCCTGGCTAGAGGAGGGTCTCTAGGGCACCACAGTCAGGCTCCTCACATCGGATTCAGGAGATAGCTCCTCACGCCGGTTTTCGGCAACCCACTTCTTCCCGCCCCCCTCTCCATTGCAGCAGCCGAATCCGGCTCCCCAGCTGGATTAAGGCCCCCGCCCCCTTAACCCCCTGTTCCAGGAGATCTATTCTGGACAACCCCCCGGTCATTCTGCCACTGGCGGATTTGATTTTTTTTTCAATTTTTTTTATTAGCAATGCCATCACTAATAGCATTAAAAGATTTTTTTCAATTCTTATTAGTTATTAGTGATGCTTATAAAGAGCGTGACTAATAGCCTTAAAATATAATTTTTTAAAATTATTAGCAACATTTATATGCTTAATATAATTTTTTAAAAAATTTCTTAAGTTATTAGCAATGCTAATAGCATTAAAATATTTTTAATTTTTTTTTTAAGTTATTAGTGATGCTTATAAAGAGCATCACTAATAGAGTTAATATATATTTTTAATTTTCTTATGATATTGGCAATAGAGTTAAAATATAAATTTTTTAATTTTCTTTTGATATTAACGATGCTCTTAAAAGTGTTGCTTAGTAAAATACATTGCTAATAATATATGATTAGCGATACTTTTAAAGTATAGCAAACAAATTATTAGCGATGCAAAAAAAGAAGTTGCTAATATTAAGATATTTAGTGATGCTTTTTTGTATATGTCGCTAATGAGTAATTAAGACGAGATTATTAACAATGTATTTAGCGATGCTTTTTAAGAGTCGTTAATAATAATTAATAATATTTTTATTACTATTAATAATTTTTAAAAGTATAGTTAATAATTTTTTTTCTTGTAGTGGAGAAAGAAGACGACCCCACGCCAACTGCCTAGTTAAGTGATGACATATGGGAGACAGGTGTATATGTCACTTGCCAAGACGCAGCAATATGTAACATGTATAATTGCTGGCTGATGTTGATCGGTAATGGTCCCCTAGCCCAAGCTTCTTGTGGCCATGGATGATGTTTTGCTTTCTAGTACCTAACAGAGTATTAAGAGCAAAACAATGTCGTGAAGGAACCTCGTTAAAATAATTAATGGTTATTGTCTCAAGAGTTAAAGATCAGCTTACAGCATATTGGCATGTCCTCTATCACCACTTAAAAAGCTTATCTATGTTCGAGGCATAGTTCGGCATTTGAATGATCCGACCAGAAACTAATGCAATTCTCATCACATGCAAGAGAAGGCTAGTTTTGCTTGCCGCACAATTCTCACCTTGTCTATCGCTGTTGTCTATGGCTGATCAATTTGTCAATAAATACGTTTCTTGCTGTCTTTTATCCGTCCACAACACCACTTGCAAACACAGCGGAGGAATGGACGAGCTGGGGCAACAACTGATGCCATAAACACAGGAGAACAATATATACAGTACCATCATCCACATGCTAGTATCATGCATGCATGTTGGGATCCACTGCATCTCCAAATGCACTCAGATATGCAGCACAAGTAATTATTGTATTGGGGAACATTCTCCGTGTGTGTGTGTGTATATATATATATATATATATTTATTTATTTATTTATTTATTTATTTATTTATTGGGTACAAAGAGAAAGGAAGATGTCGTTTGAAAGAGAGAATTATGCTATCTTCCCACCAATGTCTTATTTTCTCAAATTTTAAATATTTTGTTGCTTTTTTATTACATGTTTTCACATTGTATTATGTACGCTCGCCCAATTGTATCCTTGTTGTCTCTTATATATTTTTTACTTATTCTTCTCTTTGTCTTCCTCTGGCTCTAGTGGAAACAACGGCCATCCTCTGCCTGCTTTGCCTCATGCCTCTCAGTCACACGGTCTAGTCGTGCCCAGTTGGCCAGAGAGGAGGCTGGCCATGGTAAATGCTCTGGACCAGATTGTGGCAGCTACTCACCACTGTCAACGAACTAACTGAGACTGGGTTGTCACCTAAATTGTGGCGGCAACTGGCCACTGCTAGAATAAAAAAACTTTGCAACCGTGTAAAGGCGTTGTACTTCCAACCTATTAGATGCACTCATTTTCCCCACGTCAACGCTAGAGTGCTGACTGGCATCTTCTTCCCAGTCCGGCCCTCCCCTTTACCACCCGGCTTCAAGAGGAGGTTCCTCTTTCGCCGGATTTGGTGGAGAAGAACTCCCCTCCCAACGATCAAGAGGTCATGGCGGTGGGGAATGGTGACCGTGAAGAGGATACCAGTTGTCACGTGCATTGCGGGATGTGCATATGCACCAACACGTATTACGAGTGCACCCCCTTCACAAGGTGCTGCGTTATGCCATGGCAATTTTGGCGTAAGGGAAGGGGTGGGGTGAGATATTATTTTAAAAATTATGATATTTTTTTAGCTGTGTGTATACGTAAAAACTTACAGAATTCAATTGAGATGGCTAAGGGAGAAGGAGTTTGTTGAACTGGTCTTAGCAGTGCACTAAATAATATTTTTATTAAAAATATAATTTGTCTAACCTGACCCCGTTTTATGACCCAAAATTAAGTGCTTGAGAATTCGACCTAGAGAAACTTGAGAACTAGATCAAGGGCTCCCTTCTACATGTACAATCTGATCATAAAAACTGGCGAGGAAAATATTTTTATTAAAAATATCATTTAACGAAAGCGTGATAAAGTCGTTAAATAATAATTTCTATCCCAACCACTTCTCTCTGAAGATAGAATTATTTTTCTCTTTTTGCCTATTGTTGTCATTCCAAAAATGTAAAAGAGACTTCCAAAACATTGGGCCCAGACAAAAATAATTGTGCGAAGGATATTTGACGATGAAGGAATAGTCACCTTTTATTGGTTAGGGTTGCTTCAGTCACTAATAATAGCACTTTTCCATAATACCAACTCAACGTCCTTTCTTCCTACATATAATTGCTTTTTTGTGTTTTCAGTGATTCAGTTGATAAGATGTCAGGTGCCCTGCTGCATGTATTCTCGTTGGACATTGCCACATTCTTAAGAACTCCTACTGAAGGGATAATCACTCTGTTCAGCTAAATATCTGCAATTATTTTGCCAAGAGTTGTCCAAATTTCGTTTGCAGCATGGTTGATGGGCACCCAGCCATCCATGATCTCTTGTTGGGCATCTTAGCTTCCTTGAACTACACCAACTCCTCATCAGAAAATAATAAAACTACACAACACCAAGGTCAAGCAAAATGATCGCATAACTATTCACAGGCACGTACCATGCTCGCTGGCACTTGGACAATAACATATCCCGCTGCCTCCTTGTTAGCATCATTGCTCTGTTTGTCACAATCCCCTCTTCTTTGTCTATTTTTGTCGTCATGAGGTCACTTCCACTTTTGGCTACCCGCCCCCCTCATTATTTTATTTTATTATTATTGTTCATTATTGCTTGCCACTTTCATCATACCACGCGCAGGTCGCTTACACATGAGCCAACCAAACGTACATGATGCAACTCAATAATTGACAAAGCCGATTAGCATTAGTTTCAAATTACGGATTTCATTTTCTTCCACTGCAGCAGTTTAATACTCTTCCTTAACAGAAGTGCCAGTTGTGGCTTCGTGACCCGAATAAGACTGGAAGTTTGGTTTAGCACCATAAGTGTACTCAATTAGACATTAATTGCTTCTATTCTTTTTTCGCATTCATTGCTTCTCTTCCTTGACAACTTAAAGGTCCTAAGAATTTCATATATGCTTTTATGGGAGGATTTACATGAATCATGTATGTTAAAGTGCATTAGAAACAAGAAACAACATGATGGTGGTGAATTACAGTCTTTAAATTCGTTGTGGCACAGCAGAATTAAGCTGTGGCAACATATGACCCGATGGCCTAGATACAATTACCATAATCTTCACATCGGTGTTTATCACTACGTACGTATTTATGGCTGGCCACGTTGCACCAGTCACAGCAACGTCTAGTGGCTAGTGTTGAGTCTGCTGGCATTGTCAAGAGCAGCTTTTATCGAAGACTAATTCATGATTTGTGTCACTGACAAGGGAAATGGATGGGGGGGCTATGCTCGCGCCTATGGCTTATTTGATCACTGCCCTGCTGCTGATTTCTTATCACGCCTCACTCATCTCTCAAGTAAACTCTGAATGATAAGAGTTGGAGTCTTCTAGGGATAAGATCTCATTTATTTGTGAACAACGACGTTGTCTTGGCTGTTTTGGACTCAAATTAATTGCTTTTATCTATTTCAGGTATAAGTACTTTACTCCATTTCAGGTGAAAGGAAAAGTCTGGAAATAATGAAAATCACGGCGTTACCATTATCTCCATGTCGTATTGCTTTGTTCATGATGACCTTGATAGCCAAGGAAAGAAGCTTATAATAGCTGTCGCCTTTGGCTCATCTTTTCTCTAAGGCGTAAATACATATGTAGGGCCGGGGAAATGTTTGTATGGGCTGGGCTTTGATCCATTTTTTTATAGATGGGCTTTATGTATTTAAGTTGTACTAAATTGGGACTGTGTGCATCCGCATCTACGGATCATCCAAAGTGGTTTCTTTTTCTCATTGATCCAATAAACTAATATATGCACATTCAAGCTCATCTGTTCATGCAACTACTCATATAAAAAACAAATTCACGCAAGAACTCACTAGTTTTTTTATTGCTGACAAAATTTTTTTAGGCTGCCGCCAACTGTTTTCCCAAATCTTTCTTGGGTAAGTATGTTTGTCCAAATCCAAATGATTGTTTTTTAAATCATTAATAATTAGAATTACACAGCCTCGCAAAATGACACTTTTTTTTCCAATAACTTTATGAACAAATTTCGAATCAACGCAATGGAAAGACTAATGAGATTATTATCTTGACAATTATTGAACTTGGATAGGTGACGTTAAATAATTTGACTAGCGCACTATTTATTTGGCGATGAAGGAATAATTCGGCTAGTGCGCTGGCAATTGGATTTGACAATGACAAAAAATTTAAAACTGCTGCAGATGCTCACAGCCTAGCTCATTTCTACACCTCGACATGGGGACCACACGTGGGACTGGGCCAGATAGCATTTATGTGGGTCCATGCCCATGACAGATTAGAAAGGGATAGAAGAAAATAATTAAAAATAAATTAATTTAATTTAATTTTTGAATGACTAATCTTCTCTGGATTACATAATATATAGAAAATTTTAAATTAATCTTAATAAAATAGAAGATAATTATCAATATAATTTTAGCTAAATAAGGAAGATAGCTATTAAAAATTAGAATAGGAATGTAATTTAACTTAAAATAAAAATCTAATCTAATCTAAATTAGGGTTACAATATTTCACCATTACTACCGCATTGTCTTGTCCTCAAGGTAACTACTTTTTCAAGAGATAGAAATATTAGATGAAACATATTAACTAACATAGCTAGATCGGCATCGAATTTGACTATTAGACTAGTTGAGGCATAAAAAATGTACATGTGAAGAGACTTGCATTGATGTCTTAAAGCATATTTTTTATTATAATTGTAGTATAATCTTTTTTTTTTGTAGGTGTCCATTTTAGCTAGTGTAAGCTTCTTGATTAAAATAGTAAAAAGTGAAGAGGTAACAACAGAGGATGCGATAGTAGACGACGAATTAAAGGAGGAAGTACACTTGTGTTATGCACTTTTTCCTTGCATCACGAGCCATACATATTGTTTTTATCAATAAGGTTTAAAGAAAATATTACAATTTAGCTTTAATCTCATAATTAAGACTTGCTTCAAAAAAACCTATTAGGGCATGATATGGCCATCATTGGACATGGTTCACCAAGCGCTTGAATTGATCCTAGTAGTCTTAAACTGATCATCATTATTGAATCAGAGGCAACAAATTAATAAAATTATAATGAAGAATTTGGCCAAAATAGAGAAGAAGATTATGCTTAAACTCAAGTTAAATAGTATATGGGCGCTAAGTAAAAAATTGGTTGACCTAATACATAATATAACCTTCCATTTCTATTGAAAGAGGCTAATTTACACTGTTTGTGAGCCAAAGTGCAATGAAAGTGGAAGAAATATTTTACCTAAAATACTTGTTTGTCTAGGTTGTCACCTTTAAAGACCAAAAAATATTACAAATTAGCAAGTATAAATAATCGAGTTTTAATATAAAAATACATCGAAATAAGGGTAATTAGCACGGCACTGACCACACCACGAGGATGACCAGCTTGTTCATGATAGTCCGTCTCCTTGATAAAAGCGTCATCTATTGCAAATTGGTCTTCAAGATGGGCGCAACCCAGAGGATAAGGAGCTAACGCAGCAACATAAGGCCCACGAGCTTGCAAAATATGACATTGTGGCTGATTTGGCTGCGCTAGGTGAGAAAGCAGGTGGGGCCATATAGTCATACCCGTTGTGTGGGAGATGGGAACCCGAGAAAGGTAGAATTCCAGTTCGTACCGGCTTAGAGAAGTAGTCTTCACTTTGTAGCATGTCATCGGGAGGGGGGAAATCCACTGGGGCAGAATGAGACACCGGAAGGGAGAGAGGTGATCGAGTGCGCGGTGAGACGATCAGCTGGCAAGGGAGCACGGAACATCGGTTGATGATCAATCCCCAAAAGAATGTCTCCTCATTGGCCGTTGTGAACATTCGAGAAGTGAGAGAGATAGTGAGAAGTCATAGGCTCCGGTTGCACCAACTGGTAGGCACTGATTGGAGGAGTAGCCAGAGAAGACGGCAGAACAGAGACCAGCGGTGGCTGGGCAATTCCGGCTAGTAAAGACGACACAATGGCCTGATTCGAGACGGAATGAGCAGCGGTATGGGAAGACGAAAATATAGGGGCAACGGTGGAGAATCCGACGACTACCGGAGCATATGCAGGCTGCAGCTGGGCGATAGATTAAACTAGAATCGGTGCAGCCGCGTTGCCAAGTGCAGACGTGGTCCACGATGGCTGGATCGGCGGCGGATGGGTAGTGGACGGAAACCTAGAGGTGGCAACAGAAGGGGCGGAGTGCCTAAGGTTCAGGGGCCGTGGTAGTGGTTGGATCCAGAGACTGTTGAGAAGAAATGGCTGGAGGCAGTCTTGGCAGGGACAAGCCGAAGGCCCATGCACAAACGCCGTGCTCAGAAGCAATGGGGAGAGCTGGAGAAGGCTGGCTGTTGAGGGATCGCTCGAGTGTGGGGGAAGCGAGGATCCTGACACCGGTGACTAGGAGACAGGAAGGAGGGATTATTCTTTCGGAGAGGAAGCAGCCGCTAGAAGAATGGCGGGCACCGGTGAGGACGATCTAACCGCCGAGAGGATATGCAAGGAGCACAAGACCTCGTTGAAACGATGGTCATTCTCATCGAAACAGTGGCTGAACTCGTCAAAATGGCTACGAAATTCATTGTTGCTCGCAACAAGCCGATGAGTGGTCTCTACTTGCGTGGTTGCAAAGGTCTTCAATTCATTAACGTTCAAAACCATTGTTTTTAGTTAATTTTTTAATTGTTGCATGCAGGCATGATGACGAGTTGGGGGGAGGGGCGGGGGCGGGGGGGGGCTTACGTGGCTGACTCGCGGAGAAGGAGGTTAAGGTCGAAAACTTTGACACCAATGTTGTACATCGATATTTATATAAAATAAATTAAAGAGAGATAAAAAATTAATTAAAAAAAATTAAATTAATCTAATTTTTAAATTGTTAATCTTTTCTTGATTACTTAATATATAAAAAATATTTAGACTAATCCTAATAGAATTAGAAGATAATTATTAATATAATTCTAACTATTAGAAATTAGAATAAGAATCAAATATAATTTAAAATAGGAATTAAATCTATTCTAATCTAGGGTCACAATAAACTTAATATACTAATATACAGGTTAACTGACTGTAGCCAAATAGATAAAGCAATTTTGACTAACAACAGTGTACTTCAATTAAGTCATGATTAGTTAAGCCTCGGAAAAGTTGATTGTTCTCCATCAACACAACAAATAATGGTGCCCTCTCTCTGGTTCAGGCGTGCACTTATGCCGGCGTTTCGCACAACTTGGATGCGATAGGTGGGAAGCAATGCCAGGGTCATGAGGCCGCCGCCGGTATTTCCTAGTTTTTTTTTATGCAAACAGTATACTCTAGTTGCACCGCTCTCCAAGTCTCCAACCAACGAATTTGCAAAGACAAAATAGGGAAAAAAAGGACAGTGGCTGAGTAGTTTGTGATTTTAATTGGTTAGTTCCAAGCCGACATCATACTTCTCGTAAAAGCCGATGTTGTTTCGAACTAAAATATGTCCAAGTACAAAATATCTCCATGTTTACAACGAAGAAGAACGAAAATTTCACCAACTGGGCCTTCAAATAAAAATTTTTTTAGTTTGATGAGGTATAAAAAAAAATGTGGTTATTCAAACCCTATTTTTTTTCTTTCTGTTTTTTATTTTTATTTTTTTTATTAAAATTTTTTACTTTTTTTTATATATATAAAAAAATATTTTTTTTTCTTTTTGTTTCTTATTAAGTGAAATTAGTCACCGGCATTAGTACTATCGGAGCTAAAATTAAGCCACCCACGGCCAATGCACCACGGCCATATTCGGCCATACCACACTTGACCAGTGTAAGCTGCGGCCAAATCTGGACCGTCGTGCACAACTAGCGCGGCCAGTGCAAGCCAGTGCCAGCATTGTCGAATCTAGTTGCACTAGGCTGTGCTAGCGACGGTTTGTGTTAGCCGTGGTTGGATCTGTGCAAGTTATGCGGCCAATACGCCGGTACACAAGTTGGATTTGAAATAATTACCGAAGTTTATGTTGCCTGTCATTGAAAAAAAAATAAAGGGTTTAATAAAATAGGAAAAGTACGAGGAAAATAAGGGGAGAAAGAAAAAAAATAAAATAAAATAAAATTATCTTTTTTACTTTACTTTGGAGGACACTGAAAAAATAATAAGGTCTGAATAACTTACATTCTTAAAAAAATTATTTGATGAAGCTGTTAAGCCTGTTACGATGTCGGCAAAGACGTGTTAGAGTTTGCTAATCAAAACATTAGTTCCCACTTTGGATGGAGTGGCCTTTTCGAAGTAAGACTCCGCTACCAAGCGAATGATCGCACAAGAATGGAAAGTTAAAGTGATGGAGAGGGAAAACTGAAAAGGACTGCGCAGTGGGCATTGGCCCACGAAGCCTTTGCTGATTGCCGTGGGCGTGGTTGGAAAGAAACCATTGGCGGGCTGAGGTTCAAAAGACATTATCACATTCTCTGGGCCATGCGACTGCGAAGGTGGCCTTTTCGTGTCTGTATGCAAACACGTAATGACGGAAATGGCCCCTGCCAATATAAAGTGACCAAAATGCCCTCTATCGATCCCAATTATTTGAAGCGACGAAAGTGACACTGGGTACAAAACAATTATCCTTATCGAGTATGCTAACAAGACACGCAAATAATCCCAGCTGGTGAAATCATGAGTTGCGAATCATCCGGAGCCGCTGCCGACCTCCTTTCCAGCCCCTACTCAAAAATTGGAGAAATATTAACGGTCGTATGTTCGTTTTTTTGGCTTTAATTAATAAATTATGTTTACCGTAATCTTAGTAGTCGGTAATGCTTGTTGAGAAAGTAAAAATTGAAGTAGAAAGCATAAGCATTTTTTTTCCTTATTTTTGCTTTGAGCGTCAAGTGGATCCACCAGGCATTTGCTCCTACTAGGAAATTGATTCCTTGTTTATTTATAAAGATGTAGTTCATTAGCTTCCACTTGACGCTCAAAGCAAAAATAAGAAAAAAAAAAAGCTTATGAGTTCATTAGCTTCCACTTCTTCCCATCCGATATAGTTCTCCACGGTAAACATTTTAAATGTTAGTTTATCCCTACGCAATATATAAAAATGATGATTAAAGCTTAAATTTTATGTTCCACTTTTAATATTATAAGGTTAAGGTCGGGGAGAGGGTAGACGCAAAGAGGGCATGTTTTGCAACTCTTTAATTATTAAATATTTTATATTAAGTAAATATCAAATATATTAAAAATTATTAACTCTTATTTAAAAAAAATAAAAAAGAGTTGTATAAATTCGCATAAGACTGAAAGAGCTAGACTTTTAAAAACCCGACAACCCTAATGGTGGGGCATGCTCCATTTTAGCCCTAGTGGTACTAAAAAAGTAAAAGGGGCATTCTTCATCACCCATACCTTGAAACCCAAATAGTCACATTATGGGCCTACCGCACTTTAATGCAGTTTGGACACTTTGCTTGGAAGGCTACCCCCCTTCGCAAGGGAAGCATTTTTAATATTCTGTGCACACTATGAGCCGAGCGTTTTTAATGCTCGGCTCATGCTCATCGCGGAGCATTAAAAACGCTTCCCTTCGCAAGACAAGTTTCAGTCGTGATTCATGAATAATGATGTCTATTCATTTCGAAAAATATAAATATTTTTATAATAAAAATATTTATAAATTTTTTTAAATTTGATTGCTAATAAAATATCAACATGACATATCTAATACAAATGGATATAATATATCAACACTCTTCCTTATTAAGTTAGTTATTTTTAAAGAATTAACAAAAAAAAAGTATAAAACAAGTCATTTTATAATTAGTATTAAACACCACGTAAATATCACATTCATACTTTATCTGTACCTTTTTTTTTTAATAAATAGACCATACACAAAGTTGACTCAGATTTATTTTTTTAATCCAATTAAAAATTATTTATTAATTTTTATTATAAAAATATTATTTATTTTAAAATATTTATTTTAACTAGATAATTATGACCATGTGGAGGGGGAAACTTAAAAACGGGAACTGTTCCAAAGTTTCTTTTGTTTCTTTCTCACCTCGTTCACAGTGATATCGCAACGTCCACGATTGTTGGTTACCGAGTCTATTTTTCTCATTCATTCCCTCCTTTTAACACATTTGTCTTCAGGGTTTGAGTTGGTTGACGCCTTCTTCTCTTTTGGCAGTTGATATATTGTTTTTTTAAGGGGGGTTATTTCTATGGGCTTCGCCGCTCTGGGGAGACCCAAACCCAGGTGCTCCCAATGCAATCTCGACAAGTCGAATCCCTCCGTCACCACCATTGTTTCCCTCCTCCCTGGAGCCGCGGGTTTCATTCTCACTCCCCTTTCCCTTTATCACCTGACCACACCTCCAATGTCACTGCAAAAATTCGACCTTTTCTTCCTTCATTCCAATCTCACTCTCACCACCCCATTTCATAATTAAACTCTGCCAGCAATCCCTTCCAAAAATGGTTGTTTCGGTTGCTCACTCGATTCTGCTTCCCCTGGGGGGTCTTCTTCTTCCTCTGGTGGCTGTCGAGATCGCAAAACAACAAACACCAGCGGCAGAGGCATGCGTCTTCTCTGATTGACTCTAAATTAAGATTGCCCCTGCCTCCTCCCTCCGTTTGATCCTATTTGAGTTGAAACTAGTAACTAATTGTTGAAGGAAATGGAAGTGGAGGTACAAACGCCGCAGCCGCTGCCCCAGCCCCATCCCCAGAGTGTCCGGAGCTTGCTGTTAGGGAAGTACGAGATGGGACGGCTACTGGGTCAGGGGACCTTCGCTAAGGTCTTCTACGGCAAGGACCTCCGGACCCAGGAGTCGGTGGCCATCAAGGTTGTCCATAAGGACCAGGTGAAGAAGGAGGGACTGATGGATCAGATCAAGCGGGAGATCTCCGTGATGCGCCTCGTCCGCCACCCCAACGTGGTGGAGCTCAAGGAGGTGATGGCCACCAAGTCCAAGGTCTTCTTCGTCATGGAATACATCCGTGGCGGCGAGCTCTTTGCCAAGGTCTCCCGCGGCAAGCTCCGGGAGGACGACGCCCGCAAGTACTTTCAGCAACTTATCTCCGCCGTCGACTTCTGCCATAGCCGCGGCGTTTCCCACCGCGACCTCAAGCCCGAAAACCTCCTCCTTGACGACAACGAAAACCTTAAAATCTCCGACTTCGGCCTTTCCGCGCTCCCCGAGCAGCTACGTCACGACGGCCTTTTACACACTCAGTGCGGCACCCCAGCCTATGTCGCTCCGGAGGTGCTCCGCAAGCGGGGTTACGACGGCGCCAAGGCCGACATCTGGTCATGCGGTGTCATCCTCTACGTCCTCCTCGCCGGCTTCCTCCCGTTCCAAGATGAGAACCTCATGAGGATGTATCGCAAAGTCTTCAAAGCCGAGTTCGAGTTCCCGCCTTGGTTCTCACCGGACGCTCGTCGCCTCATTTCCCGCCTCCTGGTGGCTGACCCGGAGAAGCGTATCACTATCTCCGCAGTCATGCAGGTGCCCTGGTTTAAAAAAGGGTTCAAAAGGCCTCCCTCCTTCTGCGCCGCCGATATGGCCGATGAGGAGGCCGTGGAGGCTGCTGCAATTGCCACCAAGAATAACGACAACAACAATAGTATCGTAAGTAGCAAGGCCGAGATTGGTGCTGGTAATGGCGGAGGGAAGGCGTCGCCGCCGTTCTTCAACGCGTTTGAGCTGATATCGTCGATGTCATCGGGCTTCGACCTGTCGAGCCTGTTCGAAAGCAAAAGGAAAGCCGGGTCCATGTTCACGTCCAAGTGCTCGGCGTCGGCGATCATGGCGAAGCTGGAGAGGGTGGCGAGAGGGCTCAAATTCCGGGTGAAGGTGACGGACTTCAAGGTGAAGATGCAGGGGGAGGTGGAGGGGCGGAAGGGGAAGCTGTCGGTGACGGCGGAGGTGTTCGAGGTGGCGCCGGAAATGGCCGTGGTCGAGTTCGTCAAGTCGGCCGGGGACACGCTCGAGTACGCCAAGTTCTGCCAGCAGGAGGTGAGGCCGGCGCTCAAGGACATCGTCTGGACGTGGCAGGGGGATTCCACTTGTACCGACGCCGCCGGCGAGTTATGATTTTCAGCGAAGATGGTCATTCTGATGGTGACCATCACTTCCTGATGAGATTGCAATCTTGTTGCAAATCTGATGTTTGTAACTTGTTCTTTATTAAGATTTTAGGTCTCTTTGTGAGAGTAATTTTGATGATTAATTAGGTCATCCCTACTATTGGGGAAAGTAGTACTTGTATATAAACCGTATGCTTTACACTCTAAGTTAGCGTTTGATATTGATAATGGCCTTGAACCGAAATTTGAAACATGTCTTTGTATTTTTGTTCTGCTTCAATGATACTCAAATGGGTCGTTGTCTTAATTCGTTCAACCAACCAACCAACCAACCAGAAGTATTGAATAATGAGCATTGCTTGAGGTGGCTTCAGTCTTCGGTTCAGTTGGGCTGTATGACTCTGTTCCTGGTCCTCCACCTCCCTCTCGGAAATGTTTTTTATGTTCTGTTTCGAAGAGCGTAAGGTATATTTAAGGAGCATAAAATTTTAAGATCAATGGCATATATGTTAACATATATATTACTTGCGCTAATGTGTATTAACGTATACACTGTCGAGCTTGAAATTTAACACTTTTTAAGCATTCCTTACGCTCGGCTCACGTTGAAAGGGCATAAATAATGCTTCCCTCCTTCAGCTTCTCGGGTCTCCGTTCTTGATAATTCTTTTCTGTTGTACCCTTTTATTTTTTAATTTTCCTACTCGGCTCACGTTGAAAGAGCATAAATAATGCTTCCCTCCCTCGGCTTCTCCGGTCTCCGTTCTTGATAATTCTTTTCTTTTGCCTATTTCATATTTGTTTTCTTCTGTTCAATTTTCTTTTTCCATGAGAAGTTGTAGCGCGTTTGGCAGAGCATAGGGATTTTGGCTAACAGACAAGATAGTTGGTTTGGGCGACTTCTTTGGTGGAGAAGATGCACAATTGGCGAACGGCTAAGCTGCTTGTTTTTTTCTGTATCTTGACTGTAGATCGCTTCTGGTAGCTGTTTTTCAACAGGGATGCGAACAAAATTCAAGAGATTGTGATTTTAGGAATATGGCACGTATAGGCCCCCTATTGCATAATGGCCTTGCATTATTGGATTGGCCGAGAATGATGGATAATCAGCTTCTTGAAGCTGGGCTTGGAGTCTCGGCTTTGGACCACCCATTTCGTTGAACACCTTGGCAGTGTCTAGATAGCAGATAAAACGATTTCAACTTCCACGGGAAGTGGATATTTAACGTGAATAGTCTAATGATCAGATTGAGTGTTGAAAGGGTTAAACCTTTGATTGCTTAGCTAACACGCGAATGCAATTTCTTTTGTCGGTTTCACTTGTGAGACTAGTGGGTTCAATGCAATTGTTGGTCAATTAAAATATTAGACATATGCCCATTGATTATGGGTGACACCTATCACTATACTCAGGAGTGTTTTATTATTTGTTGGTCCTTGAAAACCGTAGCTGCTACCAATATGTGGACCGTGATCAATATAGATGGCCATATAAGTCGTTTTTCTGGTCCACTTTTTTTCTTTTTTTTTTGCTAAATCACTCATTCATACTTCACAATAAACAACCCCAAACCAAGAGTAATAGGAAGAGAAATAAAGAAAAAAAATTATACTCACACATTTGGCAGTAATGAGAGTGAAAATGGGACAAGATAGTAATATTTCTATAACAAAAATACTTATAAAACTTTGCACAAGAGTTTTGATTAGACCTAACAAGTGTGTTTTATACAGAGTTCACATGGGTTTGCTTATCTAGACCAATCAAAACTCAGACATAAGTTTTTCCTAGTGTCCACTTGCCACCCCCACCTTCAAGGTGCCACTCCAACAAAAAATGCCTCCACTTAAAAGGCAGCATATGGTAGGAGGGACCACATGACCCCTTGATTTGCCTTATTAGGTGAGACCAAGTGCCCCTAAATCTTGAGTAAGACTGTGTTGAAAACCCAGATTGGACCTAAGTTTTAAATTAACTTATAAAATTATATTTAACTCGGGCTATATAAATATAACTCATCTAATATAGTGTTAGTTTAGTTTGAATTATTAGAACTGACATGACCCAAGATAGAATTTTGGCTATAGGATTTTTTAGCTCCTATTTTGGGGTGGGTTAGGCCCAAGAATTTTAGTTCCTATCTTAAGTCGGGTTGGGTCCAAGGAATTTAGTTTCTATCTTGGGTCGGGTCAAGTCCTACACAACCTGACTTAAGATGCAACCCTAACCAAGAGTAATTTTTCGGGCTTCATCCCTTGTAGGGGGGAGGTAGAAGGGTGGCGGTGAAGAGAGCAAAAAGGTTAAAATTTCACTTAGTGGGTGGAAGCAAAGGGAAAAAAGAAAAAAGAAAAAAATGCCCTCTCTCCTCCCATCTATTTCCCACACGGCTTTGTCATTTGGGTTATGTTCTTCATGTTAAGACCTAACCAAATCATTGTTATTTAATTGAAAGATAACATTTTAAATTAGTGTGAACTATTTTCAAATCAATTATTCATAATCTTTTACCCACATTAATATGTCATTAGGATGGTGCCTTGTGCCATATGAAAAGTCGTTTTTACTAGAAATTGCTTTTTGAAGAATAAAGTAAAAACGAGATATATTTGGTAATGCATTATGGAAAATCATCTTTTCAAACAAAGTTTCATAAATCTAAGTTTGGAACATGAGTCGTTCATCATAAAATTGATGGCCCATGAAAATTCTAGATTTAATTACATAATTAACAATTTAATTATATCATTTTCTCAATTATAATGACATAATGAGAATGGTCATAATTTTAAAAAATATAATATTTTAAACAATTAGAAAATGCATCAACCAACAATGAAAATTTGTAATATTTTTAACCATGTAAGCGTGACTTACAATTGGAACCGTCCATGTGGGAAAACAATATCTGATATCCGAGATGATTTGGATCACACAAGAATCAATATGTCATAAGGAAAAAGGTCTCTTCGTTGAGACTTATAACTTGATCAAATTACTAAACATTTACAAGTTATGTCCCATAGGCCTAAGATCATAGTGGTCCCTTCAAGGTAATTGTTAGTTCTAAGGGCTAGGAGTCGGGTCGGGTCGGGTCGGCCTTGACCCACACTAAAATTGGGTAGAGTCATGACCCGATCCTATTTTTAAATAAAGTTAAAAATCTAAACCCTAACCCTACTTGAGGTGCTGACCAATGCCAATTTTGGTTTCTTGTGGTAGATTAAGTACTTCTCAGCTGATGTTCGACCTTCAGTTAGTCCACCATCAACTTTTGGTAGCACCTGCCACTCATTGTTGGCACGACCTTTCTCCCGGCTGCCCCTAATATGCCGCCGTGGATCACATATTTTATTGCATAGACTTGTGTTATTTAGTCTTGTCATGATTACTTACGACATTCCCTAAACCTTGGGACAACAACTCTTTCAACTAGGCGATGCTTTTGGCCACCAACTCCGTAGTTAACGCCTCCAACATTGTGTGCTTGCCATCAAACTTCATAGATTATAAGGTAGGAGAGCTTTGAACTTGTAATTTTATGATAATATGCTTTGAATGTGTATCAATATTCTCTAATTGTATGATTTAATGCTTTGAGTACTCTGTGATTATCTAATTGCATGATGTAAGAGTGAAAGATGATAAATAATGGTATGTTTTAAACGCATATGACATACATATGAGCTAAAAGCATGTTTGATGTATGTGGACTATGTTCATGCTAGTGATGGCTAGTGAGTATGGCTGTAAGCTATGTATGGAATTATATGTATCTTATACATATGTGTGATAGGCATACGTATGTATGATGATTATATGCCTGTGTGATGGATAAGTGTGCGTATAGGGTAGATGGGTGGGCAATGGACGGTAAGAGGTGACAAAGGGTTTGGTATGAATTTGTAATTGTATGACTTGCAGAAGACAAAGGATATAAGTTGAATGGGCGAGGATTGGAGTGGTTTGGTTTGGATTGAAGCTTATGTTGGGAGTTTAGCAAGTATGCGGATTTAAAGTTTGGTGCCTTATAGGGATGGTCAAATAGTAAGAGTGTACAACATAATTGTACAAGTATAACATACATATTATGAAGTGGAAAATAAGGTATAAGTAAGAGGGTCTCTAAAGAGCTTAGTTTGATGACGTTTGAGTAAGATGTTTTGACAATAAGGAGGATGACAGAGACTGTATGAATATGTAAGAACATGTTTTGTGGTGAGTTATGATTATAAGATGGACGGGTTAAGTGAAGTCTATTGCCCTAACAAACTAAGGTTTTGGAATGGGCTCCACTTCTTTTTGTTTGTGGAAGACTATAAGATTAAAAGTTGTTATGTCATAGTCATACTTACGTAAATTACTTAGTTCAAACTTGAATTGTAAGCAAAGCTAATATGATAGCATTATGAGTTTGAGACCTAGCAACATATTAATTTTCGTATTTGAGCTAGCTGATAATGAGTCGAATGAGCATTTCTCTTGTCTTGTCATGGTGTTTATCCTACAAGATGTTGTCCATATGTTGTATTTAAGCCCAGATGTCTTATGCTCTATTGAGAGCAATGTTTGTTTGCGATATTATCTTGGTACTATATTAAGCTCAGATGTTTGATGTTCTATTAAGAACATTGTATGTTTTTACCTTTAATCTGCACTATATGATTCTGCCCAAGAGTGACACTGTAAAATTCTGGCCCAAGAGTGACATTGTATGATTTTTGTCCTTAGTTGACACTGTATAGCCTCTAAAGTGTGGGCATTTGGGCACTCAGGTAAGTAGTATCATAGAACTACTTTTGCCTATTTGATCATGTGGTTACCTTGCCTTCAAGAAAGTCCATGACTTCTAGTTACTTCCTCAGAGGTTAAGGTGATGCCCCAGTGGCATTTATATCTATTTTGACACTTGAGCTTTTTTATTGTACTTAACTTTAGTGGCCAATAGTATGTGTGCAATGAGTCAGTTTGTAAGTTTTGGAATAAGTTGTAAGTTTGCTAGTAAGTTCGTAAGATTTTGAGTAAGAGTACTGTAAGTGTGTAAGATTCTAAGTAAGACTATAAAAGTAAGTTTTAAAGGAAGACTGCAAGTGTATTTTTTTAAGTAAGACTGTAAGTATATATTTCTGAGCAAAATGGTACGAGTTAGATTATAAAAATGTTCTAAGTAGACTATAAGTGAAAGGATGGTACGATTAAGGTTGTAAGTGTACGAATGGTAAGATGATATATATATATATATATATATATTTGCATGATTGTTATATGATGCAACTTTAATGTGTTAGTATCTTTTATGCTTCATGTTTAAGTTGAATGAGTGCATCTATATATGGACTTGCAGAGTATATTATTTAGAACTCCCCTACTAAGTATTTTTCTCCTCAGTGTGAAAATACTTATTTTCCCTTTTTTTAGCTTCGATGTTTATGAGGCTTTTGCAGGTTTGTGATGGAGAGCTCCTAAAGATGGATGCTTATTTTTGTGGGTGGATTGATTTCCATTGACTCTACTATACCCTTGACTTACTGTGAGTCTTTATTATTTGTCCCATGATCTAATGTATTGAGTGAGATGAGAATTAAGGTGTTTATACTTTATGGACTTGTAATTTAGATTAGACTATGGATTGTTTATGAGACTTGTACTCAGGGATGCCTAGGATAGATTTGTAATTAAAGCCCATGATCATGACAATTTATTTCTTACATTTGTTTTTAAGTAGCGCTTGAGAATGTTTAGTTTGACTGTACGATGTTTAATTAAAAAGAAATTTTTATATGGGCAAAATTGATGTGTGATGTTTTTCTTTTACAAATTTTGTATTCGATCGTCATTTTTTCCTATTTACAACCATTATATTGTATAAAAATTCATATCTTTTTAAGAAAATGTATTAAAAATTCTCTGGCATTACATCTGGCTCCCCAAAGGAAGGAGTTATATATAGAGTCACTCCCATGGCTTGGGAGTTAGGTTAAAATAAACTAGAGCATTAAAAATGACTGATCATAGATAACACAATATAGGACATTTCAACAATCATGGTAGAGACCTCAACTACACTGGTCCATGAACCCTTGTGGGATTTAACTTTATGACATGGATGGAGTGATCAGATTTTAGAAGAATTGAGGTTGAGTTTATGGGTAGTTATAGTGAAACATGGTTAAACTCCTATACAGGGCTACTATGTCGTAAAGAAACTTTATGACCTACACTTAGGAAGCAAGAGACTTATATGTGTGGTTATGGTAATGGAATAATTATGTTTTTCTTACTTTTGAGCATGCTTATATATGTTATTATTTGTTTCTATTCTTGTATCTTGATGTACTTCATGAAATAATGATCATGATATACTTATATGTTGCTCTTGAATTATGAATGTGAAATGAGCAGGAATTTTTTAAAATTTTGAAGTTGGCCACTTAGAAAATAGGGTGTTTGACCCCTTAATCTTATCAGTAGAATAAATGACTAAATTATGAAATTTAGGGCTTAGACCTATATGGATAGAAAGTATACAAAAATAGCTTTGAAATGTCATCAAGAATGTGTGAATCAAAGTTTGGATGAGGGGGATATGGCAATTCAAAGTTGAATATGTTATACATGACCCGTTTACCCAAAATAGACGCACAAATTGGTTGTTTAATTCATTCTACGGGTCTGGTTAATTAAGGAGGCATAAATTAATTTTTAGGGCCTAATTAGGTTGTAGAAGTAGAGAGGGTTTGGCCCGACATCTAAGGAGATTAGGGTTCCTAGTCTCAATGCTTATAAAAAGGGCTAATGAGGGTTTCTAGGGGGAAGGAAAGAGAGAGAGAGAGCCATTGTGGGAGGTTTTTTGGCTAATGAGGGCTAATGAGGGTTTCTAGGGGCAAGCTCAAAGATCGGTGGTGTAACGAGGTAGGATATTGTGCCTAAATTTAACATAATCCTTTTATCATCAATTGAGGTTATAATTTTGTTGTTTAATATTCATGGCAGGAGTGCGCATCATGCGGGCCAAAGATATTATGCTCAATGGCCATGCACTTGCAAAAAGGGGGGAAAGCCCCTTTGTTTTGCAATGAACTAGCCGGAGGTATGGGTGGTGCATTGTGGCTTCCAAGTAGCGGTCAAGGAGAGGAAGGCCATAACTTTGTGTTTGACTTGTAGTGAAAGCCTCCGCCCTTGGTAGAAATATGGCCAGAGTGATTGGGAACTACTATGGCATGGGGTTCACCAGCCCACCACCCACTGGATAGTGGGGGCTGGTGTGATCCAGAGGTGATGCTTAGTGGATAGGGCTGCCGGTGATGCCACCCAGAAGGAGAGGTGTGAGACAGAGAGGGATTTTCAGAGGAGATGATCTCTAGATCGGGAGAAGGCAACATAGTCGGCTTTGCCTCTGCCACCCACAGTATCACACCTCGGTGCCTCCCAACCATGGTTCGCCATTTTGGATCTAGGTCTTGTCTCGGTAGTTTAAGGAGATGAGACCTCGGAGAGATCGTGTAAAATAATAGCAAGCATTCATGTGATTGTAAAAAAATAGTTAACACATTTCTCAATGTAGGTATATAATATTATAGGCAAGTATTAAAAGATTATAAACTTATGAGATTACTCTACAAAAATTATGTAGAGTAAGGAAAAAATATAATATTTATTAATGATGCAAAATGAGAAATATTAAAGAGAAATATTGTTTATGTAGAAAAATCAAAACTTATTTAGCTATAAAATCTAAGAATAAGTAAACCCAATGACATACGACTAAGAATTAATTTAAGTAGAGCATCTAATAAAATACTAATTAGTGCACAAACTTCAATAAGTACTATAAGGATATCAACTAATTTATGAAATTAAACAAAAAGATTTTGAGGATATTAATAGGGAGTACCTCCTTATTTAATAAGAAATCATACTAAGAGCAGAAAATTTATATTTGGAAGGCAATATAGCCATGAAATTACAATCCCACATATAACTTTCTCAGGTCTACATTGGGTTGTGTTCCTTGGGGCGATAGCTTAGTATTAAATAGAGGTGTCATAATGAGGCTTAAACCAGAGTATTTTCAAGGTCATAAAGAGTGAGTATTAATATTAATGTGTTCATAGCACCAAAGACAATTAAAAGAACTGAAGTAGGGGGGAGATGGTGAAATATAACTTACAAAACAGAAAGTGTTCCCATGATTATGTGCAGCTCGTCAAGCCACAAAACATATGATTGGGACAAAACTTCAATGCAAGTTTACGCAAAGTAATGTCATGCCAATTTCACGGTGACACAAGCCACAATTTACATCAATATAATTCAATTTCAGATACATCAAGTCCCCACCTCAAAGATATATAACACAACCAACAACTTCAACAAAAAAAATAAGTAAAATCATTATCGTCTTTACCAAGCCTCCACCATATATGTTTTATTAAAACTAACCTAAAAGTGTCAATTGTGTTGACAGGGTGGTAGATTCCGT
The DNA here is from genome assembly GCA_035235625.1 of Saururus chinensis. Lineage (NCBI taxonomy): Eukaryota > Viridiplantae > Streptophyta > Magnoliopsida > Piperales > Saururaceae > Saururus > Saururus chinensis. Next base: position 4,920,501 of record CP141143.1, read on the forward strand.
TTGAAGAGTTTGTACTTTGCGCTCAAGCTCTAATATATAATGTGCTTTCCTCTCTTTTGAATGAGCAGCTGACTAACGATTTGCCAATGCTCTACTCATATAAACAACAATGATCATATGAAATGTCAATCATAGAAGAAAATGAAACTAGAGATAAACAGAGGAATCCAAGTTTTATTATGCAATTATGAAAATAGATATGAACGGATGAAGAAGCAAAATGAAACCTCTTGCCCACCAGTGAAAATTTCATGGCTCTGAATTGATTTTGATCTCCACGATGAATTTTTATAGGGTTGGATCTTGGATTTGGAAAGAGTCTTGGTTGAAGTTAAAGTTTGAAGATACCTTTTTAAGTACTTCCTGGCCATCTTCGGCTCTCGATTTGTTGACAGTTATTGTTAACAATCCTTTTGGAATTTGGAACGAAAGCCCGATCTTGTGTCCTTCTGGAATTTGGAATGGAAGCCTGATCTCGTTTGATCTCAGCAATCTCAGCGAGATCTAGCCGAAATTAGGAATTTCATCTCTACCAAGTCTCGTGGCTAGTAGAGACTCCGAGAGAGAGAGATATTGGCGAGATTTCACCAAGATGGCGAACCATGCTCCCGACCCAAGCTGAACCCGGTCCAAGGGACGGTTGAAGTACACGGGGGCGACGCATTGTTAAACTACGGAAGACTTGACCCCTCTAGCGGGCAAATTATACATATGGAGTTGCACACCTTTAAATCTTTGTGTAAGAGAAATAAGAAAAAGTATAAAGGACTTTAAATTAGAAACAATCCTCAAGTCTCAACCTACAACTTTTAATACTGAGTCAACAAACATGGCTCGGATTAGAAAGTCATAAACAGGTCTAAAACCACAAGGGTTACAAGAGTCTGGAACAAGATTAACCATATATAATGTTCTAACATTAAAACATACTAAATAAGAAAATATAGCAGAGTTTCGAGGCATCCATGCCAATTCCAAAGCATTCCTAACCGTTCCTCATACAGAGGATCTTGATGAACTGTATGTTGCACCATGCAACCCTAAAATAGAAAACAAAAAATGGGGTGAGTGTAAACTCAATAAGGTTTTGAAATATGAAAATGGTAAATTAGAAACATCCATGACATATCAACATAGTCTATCAGATCTACACATCACATAATATCCTATTTCTTATTACTTTCCTTACCATAACCATACTACTCATAAGTAATTATCCTAGATACAAGTATCTCAACATACTACTCATGACATGAATAATCACATTATATCATATACATCCATCCTGCATGAAGAGTGTCTCAAGTACACCCTACCCATCCATGCATACCCATTTCCTTAATAACATTCAACCTGCATAACATGTGTCTTTAACACACAATCACATCATGCATATTCATAACCATTAACCTGCATGAGAAGTATTCCTAACACATAATCACATCATGAATATCTAATTCTCATTCATCCATAAATCATTCACATTGCACGAAAAAAGTGTCTTAATTATATTATACCAAATCATGCATAATAAATCATATTCACATGTGTCACATAATCTAAATTATCCCTACACAATTTGTGTAACCTGGGTATAATATTATCCCATACACATGCATCATTAAAAAGGTAAATGTCTCCATCAAGGAGAGAAATACAATCATATCACCCGCTCTAGACGTAGTCTGATTTTCTAAATAGAAACCTAAGACATTGTCCACTCTAGACATAATCCAAATTCTTTGCGAAAACTTAGGGTGTTTGGGGTAATCAGACCCTCTACTCGCTCTGGACAATCCAAAAGGAATGTTCAAATTCCTTATAGAAACATATAGGAGTCTGCTTGTTCTAGACAGTCCTGGCCGAGAACATCCAAATTTATTACGGAGTCTGTAGTATGTTCGCTCTAGATATCTCTGGAGTGGAAGAGTCCGAATTCAATGAGGGAAACATAGAACATGTGGTAGCCAGTGCACAAAGGCATACAACTCAGGATTCTCATTGTCTAGATGACACTATCATAAAATCTCAACTACATTCAAATCAACTCAACTCAACTCAACCCGATGAAGATCCATGTTCCAATCAGAAACTCAAATTGAAATCATGTCCTTTTGGACCAACTAATTTCTGATAAGTCAATAATTGATTATTCTGGTAAGCAATCTCACACATTGAATCCAATCAATCAATCAAGGCTTATCTCGATAAAGTCTCGTTCCTAAATCCGTTTCATGATACATGCAATATAGTACATACGTGAGCAATCTTTACATTAATCCCAATTTCATGGAACATGCTCCCATCAACCACACATGTATCATATCTAATAATAAGTATCAACAATTACCGTGATCACTCCCCTAGATGTGTGTATATGGTAAAAATATTCAATTCTAAGTATATGTACATGCATTATAAATAACCCATCAAAATATTGCACACATACTCTTTAACATTTAATCATGACTCATTATTGAAATCATGAGTTAAAACCATCGAAAAACACAATTCGAATTGAGTGTAACCTCAAGCTAGACTTAGGTAAGCATATTCATACCACATTTGAAGCTAGACATGACACCATCATTCACCCATAATTTAATCATAATATGTAAAGGCATATAATTTCATTCTCATACTATAACCTTTCTGAAATCATACTTAAAACATGATAAATCATTCAATATGGATTCAAGACAAGAATTTATAACATGCTTAACCAAATAACATAAAATTCACTTAACACTTAACCATTCATCATAGCCTCCAACATTAAATTTATACCCTTCTAGTAGCTTATCATAACATAATTTACTAACCATATACATAGGAAATGATACTCAAGAGTAAAAACACAAAAATAAGCAAAATAACAAAAATCACAAATATGTTGTGTTGGTGTTAAAACGCATGTCTGTTCGATCGGCCTACTTGGCCGTTTGATCACCAGTTTTGGGGTTCTGGTTCGTCTTCTTCCTTTTGAATTTGAAACTAAAAATACACATGTATATCTTAATCCTTTAAATCTCACTCCCAAACTTCATAATAATAAAATCGAAGCTTATGAAACATTAAATCTAGCCATTTACAACCAAAAATACCAAGAAATCGCAAAAAAGATTAAGCTTTTCTAAATTCACCATTAAAGCTCAACTCCATGGAAACCTATATAAAACTCTATTAAACATCAAATCTAAAATCACAAATCTATTTAGGATAAAATCCCTTACCTCCAGCAAGTTTCTTGACTTGAAATCGATGCTCTAACACCTTCAAAATCCTACCCACAATAGGGTTTTTTTAATACTTCTATAAATCAGATTAAAAATGCCTAAATCACTTGAAAATTTATAGATCTAGGGTTTATTGAGTTCAAAATAAATTTTTTTTCATAAGAGTTTGAAATAGAGGTTAAAATCAGTAACTTTATGGGTATAAATCAAGATTAAACCTTGGCAAAAGAAGAAATTTAGAAAGTTTAAGTGAAACCCTAAGAAATTAGTGAAAGATTAAGTTAATTTTTACCTTAATCACCATTCCTTCTTTGGAAATGGGGATTAGGGCCTCTCAAGCTCCACATTTCAGCCCTTTCCATTTTGGTAAGTGTTTATGGCTTACTATTTATAGTAGACTTTGGGGTAGACTTAACAAATAGGTATGGTATAAAAAAAATTTAACAATAAAAATGAAAAACTTTCTTATTCTAAGCCCAAATTAATGTCTAAAAATTTTGAAACATTTAATTACAGTCATAAGATGTTTTAGGGTTATTTGGGACTTATCATCTCAATTTCGCATATGGGGCCCATGGTGGGTCCCGCCCCCCTAACTTAAAAAAATAGTCAAAATTCTAAAAAAAAATTGTATTGCCTTATATTAACATAAAAACCTTTAACGTGAATTTTTTAAATTAAAACCTTAGTTAACCACCTTAATTTTAAAAATAGTTTAAATTAATCAAAGTTAACATTAAACCACACAATAATCACTAAATAAAATAAAATAAACCGGTTAGAGTTTAGGGATCTTATACACAGTCCACTAGAGTATATAAGATTAGTCTCTTATGAGTTATTAGAAAGTGAGAGGCCATGACTGGGAGGCATCTTTTTGAAGGAGACGATCTCTGAACAATGAGATTAATCCCTAGTCAAGTTCGACTTTTATAAAAAAAAAGGCATTGAACCGGGTCTGGTTCAAAAGGCTATAAGTGTTCAACAAAAAAAGTTTAGAAAAATTACCAGTGGACATTGAGGGGGACAAGTGTCCTAATCAAGTTTCAGCTTGGGGGAAAATCCTAGTTTATAAAATAACTATTTTACCTTTATAATTATGTTTCAATTTAATCACCCAAATTAGGGGGCTCTGGTTCAGGGGACTATGTGTAAGGACTATCATCTCAAAACTAGTTTTTGGTTTTCTTTAATTATCAGTTATCGTGAGGTTAACAAGTTTTCTGATTTATTCGGTGGTTTCATAAATAAATAGTATTTATGATGGTTTTAACTAAAATCAACTTTAGGATTAGTGGTTTTAAGTAATTTTAAAACAAATTTGATTTTTTGGGGTTTTTCTAAATTTTTACTATTTTTTTAAAAATTTGGGTTTTGGCAGGACCCCTGTGGGCCTTACCGTTGAAATTTGGGTTTTCGGACCAAATGAACCCAGATATCTACTTAAGGTCATACAAAAATTTTTAGAATTTTCTTAGACTTAATTAGTGCTCAAATTTGTAAAATACCCATTTTTAGCCTATTTTTCTTATTTACACCCCATAACTTACTTATACATACCCCAACCCTTACTATAAAAGGCCAAACTTGAGTCATTTCTATTTTTGGGAATAGGCTGAGGAGGAGTGGTCAGGCCTAATCCTCAATTAGGCCCGAATTAGAAGGTGTTTAAGGCAAGCCTACTCTAATTAAGAACTAAACCTTAGCTTTCTTCTTAATCTTTTCTAAATCTACCATTTCCCCTTTATTTTAATTTATTTTTTGATATCAAAAACTACTGATTTGTATTTTACTACAAACCCTAGCTTTCAAAATCTGATTTTTATGTTCAACAAGCCCTAGATCTAAGTTTTTAATTAGGGTTTTCTTTGGTAAATCGATTTTAATGGAGTTTAATTCAAACTCTATGTTTTTGTAAAGTTTCAAGAAGGGTGACCATCAAATCCAAGTCTAATCAAGGGATAAGGTAATGGACTTTCAAAATTTCAGTTTATCCATGGTAAAACTCTTAATTTTTGGCTTATTTTGAATGGAGTTACTTGATTTGGTGTGCTAATAGCATGATTAGAAAATGATAATCTTTAATCCCGATTTCATAGGGTTTTATCTTGTTATGATATAGTTTAACATTATGGAAGTCATGGAGGACTTTTGATGGTATTTAGGATGTTAGATGTTGATTTGAAGTGTTATCAATGGAGTTTCGGTTTGCATTTGTAAAAGGAAGAAGATGGTCAGTTCTGCCTTGTTGGCGTTCGAACGACCCTTCTGGGCATTCGAACGGTAACACTGTCGAATCAACAGATTTGCAGTTCAGCATATCGAACAGCCTGCTGGGCATTTGAACGACCAAATTGTAAATTTTAAATTTTCCCGTTTAGCCGATCGAACGGCTTGCAGGGCGTTCGAACGGCTACACAGCATAATTTTATGTTATTCACATGATGTTTATTTCGATGATTCAACTTTAACTTGCCAATTTTATATGAATGTGGAGTATTTTAAGCTATATTATGCTACTGGAAAGGCATGCTATTGAGGTTATGAAGTTGGGATATATGATTTGAGATTTGTGGAATGACTTATGGTTTGTGGTATGATGTTGGAATTGTCATCTTGAAATTGTGAATAGTTGATTCTCTATGGTTAAACATATTTTCAATAGGACTACAACCTATTAATGGACTGACTTGGCAAGATAGAATGTGGTTAGTTGATGTGTGGATGTTGGTGAATGTCATGACTCAAGGATGAAATGAATGATCTTATATGTGTTTAGCCTTTGTGGTTGAGTTTTGATTTGAGTTATGTTTGCAATGATTCTTCTCCTATGATTTCCGCTGGAATTCATGTTTAGATGAAAATTCACATATGTAGTGTGGTAGTGAGTTTAATTTTAAGCATGTTGGCATGCATTGTATAAAATGCTTCTACTAGGTACACACACAAATGTGGGGTTTAATGATGATGTTAAAGCTTGATATTATGATTATGAATGATGCATTAGGGGCTGATGAGAGCATTTATCATGGATTAGGGTTCATGTATGCCTTGCCCACGTATGTACCATGTTGCATGCATCATAAAAATAGATTTCTAATTGAGACTTCATCGAGGTTAATCGAATTTGACCGATTGGATGCAATGTGGTGAAATTGTGTGCCAGATTGATCGGTCATGGATTAATCAAAGTTGATTGGTCTGAAAGGACATGTTTTGATTTGAGTTCCTGTATGGAACGAGTGCACTCCCCGGGTTGAGTCTAGTTAAATGGAATTATGTGGGGACGAGTTGTGTGCTTGTCTTGCGGATTATGAGAATGTTATTATAAGGGTCATCTGAACCCTGAGAATCCAGTGTGGTATGCCGTGTGCACTCGCTACCACGTGTTCTAGGGTTCCCTGTGTGGGAATTTGGGCTCTCCCTACCGCAGGAGATGTCCCTGGGTGAACACCCCTACTCTAAATTCTATATGTGAGAATGGGACATCCTTGGCCAGGATCGTCCAGGGCGAACAGTTTTTAGGGATTGACAACCCCGAACTTTATTTAATTCTTGTGTAGAATTTTGGACCATGACACGCCTTCGTGGCCTTGTCTATGTTCCCGTTTGTGTGACACTAAATTGTGATTACTCCTTGATGGAGGTTGTTATGATATGATGCATGATGCAATATATATGTTAGAGATACATTCATGCAGGTTGTTATGATATGATGTATGTGAAAATATGTATGTTAGAGATACATCCATGCAGGTTGATTATGATATGATGCATGATGGAATATGTATGTTAGAGGTACATTCATGCAGGTTGTTATGATATGACGCATGTGGAAATATGTATGTTAGAGATACATCTATGCATGTTGATTATGATATGATGCATGATAGAACATGTATGTTAGAGATACATTCATGAAGGTTGTTATGATATAATACATGTGGGAATATGTATGTTAGAGATACATCCATACAGGTTGATTATGATATGATGCATGATGGAATATGTATGTTAGAGATACATTCATGCAGGTTGATTTCGATATGATGCATGATGGAATATGTATGTTAGAGATACATTTTATGCAGGATGTTATGATGAGAATGACATTATGTAGATTATGCACTATGATGCAGTTTTAGGTGATGTGTATGTGTGATCAGAAAATGATGCACCTTGCCAATCTTTGATATGAATAATTATATTGCTATGCTATCATATTTTCGATGTTGATAGTGATATTAAAAACCATTGCTGAGTTTGTTAAACTCACCCCTCTTTCTTGTGTTTTGTTTTGGGGCTGCGTGGTGCGTCACGCAGATGGACAACTCTTTGAGGAAAGGTCGGAGATGACTTGGATGTGATCATGGAGATCATTGTGTGACTTAATTTCCTTTGGTTTTATGCTTTATGTTTAGAACCTTTGTGTAAGGTTCTTTATTTTAGATTTATGTCACATTTTATAGTTGTGTTTCTTAAGACTTATTTTGAGCCAGTGTGGGCTTTAGTTAACTAAGCATGTGGGTTTGAGATTAGTTGTTTACTTTGTGATAAGCAACTCTCTTTCTTTCCTTCTTATTTACTCTTGCTCAAAGGATTGTGAGTACTCCATAATTCTGTTAAATCGCCCGTGGTTAGGGTTAAGTCTTCCGCTAGATCGTTTCTCAATCTTCCCTTCGTCGCCCCCGCGCGCTTGACCGGCCCCTGGACCGGGTTCAGCTCGGGTCGGGCATCATCGGGGCGTGACACTATGACTGGGTGTATAAATTGAGAAAAATTTTAATGATAAGTGTATGTGTACCTTAAATATAGACCAATCCATATGGTGGGAAAAAATCCTAGTAAAGCATTAATTGACTATTTTATCCCTAGGATTTAGGGTAAATCGGCTGGGTTGGTTTAAGGGGTTCATGACCCCACAAAATGCCAAAATAGTTACCACAGATCCTTAACATTGAGGAGTACCTTTCAACCCAATTTTGGACCTATTAGATATTAAGAAGGCTTTGAACAGAATAACAAAAATACCCTTATGAGTAGACTACCCACATTCGTGTAAATAAAAACACGAGTCAATTTGAGAGTGGAGACCTTAGAGTGGTCAATAGCTTAAAATCAATAGATGGACATAGAAATGACCAGAATGACCTAAGGGAGAGTACTATTGTCACGCCCCGGCGATGCCCGACCCGAGCCAAACCCGGTCCAGGGGCCGGTCAAGCGCGCGGGGGCGACGAAGTGAACATTGAGAAAACGATCTAGCGGAAGACTTAACCCTAACCACGGGCGATTAACAGCAACACAAAGTGCGCACAATCCTTTGAGCAAGAGTAACTAAAAGGGAAGAAAAAGGTGTTGCTTAACACAAAGTAAACAACATTCTCAAACCCACAAGCTTAGTTTAAGTAAAGCCCACACCGGCTCAAAATAAGTCATAAGCATCACAACTGTAGTATACGACATAAATCCAAAACTAGAACCCTACACAAAGGTTCGAACATAAAGCATGAAATAAACGATGACAAGTCACGCAACGATCTCCATCATCACACCCAAGCTACCTCTGACCTTTCCTCAAAAAGGCAATCCTGTCCGTCTGCGTGTCGCACCACGCAGCCCCAAATCAAAACACAAAAGAGGGGTGAGTTTTAACACTCAGCAATGGTTTTTAATATCACTGTCAACGTAGAAAATACGATAGTTTAGAAATGAGATCGTTCAGATCAAAGATTTACATGGTGCATCACTTTCTGATCACACATTCATATCACCTAACACTGCATCATCATGCATAATTCAACCTGCATGGATGTATCTCTAGCATACATATTCCCACATACATTCACATCATAACCAATCCCGCATGGATGTATCTCTAACATACATATTCCACATGCATAACATCAAAATCAACATGCATGGATGTATCTCTAACATACATATTCCCACATGCATAATATCATCACAACCTGCATGGATGTATCTCTAACATACATATTCCACATGCATAACATCATCACAACATGTATGGATGTATCTCTAACATACATATTCCACATGCATAACATCAAAATCAACATGCGTGGATGTATCTCTAACATACATATTCCACATGCATAACATCAAAATCAACATGCATGGATGTATCTCTAACATACATATTCCCACATGCATAATGTCATGACAATCCACCTCCATCAAGGAGTAATCACACGTTAACGTCACACAGACGGGAGCATAGACAAGGCCACGAAGGCGTGTCAGGGTACAAAATTCTACACAAGAATTCAAGAAAGATCGGGGTTGTCAATCCCTAATACCGCCGCCTGGACAATCCTGGCCAAGGATGTCCCATTCTCACACAGAGAATCTAGAGCAGGGGTGTTCGCCCAGGGACATCTCCTGCAGAGGGAAGAGCCCAAGTTCTCACACAGAGAATCCTAGAACACGTGGTAGCGGGGTGCACACGGTATACCACACTGGATTCTCAGGGTCCAGATGACACACATAATAATATTCTCACATATCCGCAAGACAAGTACACAACTCGTCCCCACATCATTCCATTAAACAAGACTCAACCCGGGGAGTGCACTCGTTCCACACAAGAACTTCAAATCGTTCCACACAGGAACTTCAAATCAAAATATGTCCTTTCGGACCAATCAACTTGCGATTAATCCACGACCGATAAACCCGGCACACAATTCCATCACATTGCATCCAATCGGTCAAATTCGATTAATCACGATGAAGCCTCAATTGGAAATTCCATTTTTATGATGCGTGCAGCATGGTACATGCGTGGGCAAAGCATACATGAATCCTAATCATGATAAGTGCTCTCACCAGCCCCTAATGCATCATTCATAATCACGATATTAAGCTTCAACATCATCATTTAACCCCCACATGTGTGTGTGTAACTAGTAGAAGCCTTTCACATAATGCACATTAACATGCTTGAAAAATCAACTCACTACCACACTACGCATGTGAATTTCTACCTAAACATGAATTCCAGCGGAAATCATAGTAGAAGAATCGTTGAAATCATAGTTAAATGCAAAACTCAACCACAAAGGCTAAACACCTATAACATCACTCATTTCATCATTGAGTCATGACAATCACCAACATTCACACACCATTAATCATAATTCATCATGACAAATCAGTCCAACAATGATTGTAGTCCTACTGAAAATATATGCTTATCTAAAGGGAAACAACCGTTCATAATTTTAAGATAACGATTCCAACATCATGCCACAAACATAAGTCATCCCACCATCTCTAAGCATATGTCTCAACTCTATAAACTCAATAGCATGCATTTCCAGTAGCCTAACATAGCTTAAAACACTCCACATTCATATAAAATTGGCAAGCCAAAGTGGAATCATCAAAATAGGCATCATACACACAACATAAAATTTTCTATGTAGCCGATCGATCGCCCTTCAGGCCGTTCGATCGGTTACACGCAAAAATTTGAAATTTTCAGTTCAGCCGATCGATCGCCCTACAAGGCTGATCGATCACCAACACAGCAGAACAGTCATCTTCTTCCTTTCGCAAAATCAAACCGAAACACCATAGAATACACTTCAAATCCACATCTAACACCCTAAACATCATCAAAAGTCCTCCTTGACTTCCAGAATATCAAACCAAACCATAATAATGCAAAACCCTAAGAAATTGGGATTAAATAATTCTATTTTCTAATCTTACCATTAACACACTAAATCAAGCAAATCATTTCGAAATAAGCCAAAAATGAAGAGTTTTACCATGGATAAACAGAGATTTTGAAGACCCATTACCTCAGCACTTGATTAAGCTCGGATTGAAGAGTCACCCTTCTTGAAATCCTTGAAAACACAATGAGTTTGAATTAAACTCTAATAGAAATCGATTTACCTAAGAAATCCCTAATTAAACCTTAGATCTAGGGCTTATTGGTAGTAAAAATCGAATTTTGAATGTTAGGGTTTGTAGTAAAACACAAATCAGTAGCTTTTGATGGTCAAAAACGAATTGAATCAAGGGGAAAATGGTAGATTTGGAAGAAATTAAGAGAAAAGTCATAGATTAGTGCTTAATTAGATTAAGCTTACCTTAATCGGCTTCTAATTCGGGCCTAAGTGGGGATTAGGCCAGCCCTCCTTCCTTAGCCTATTCCCAAAAATGGAAATGGCTCAGGTTTGCCCTTTTATAGTAAGGGTTGGGGTAGGCATAGGTAAGTTTTGGGGTGTAAATATGAAAAGTAGGCTAAAAGTGGGTATTTTGCGAATTTAAGTACAATTTAAGCCTAATAAAATTCTGAAAATTTTTGTGGGACCTTAAATATATGTCTAGGTTCATTTGACACAAAAATAAAATTTTCAACGGTGGGGCCCACAGGGGTCCCGCCGAAACCCTAATTTTTGGGAAAATAGTAAAAATTCCAAAAAATCTCAAAAATTCACATTTGGTTTAAAATCACTCAAAACCACTAATATTGAAGTTAATTTTGGTTAAAACTATCACAAACACTATTTATTTACGAAATCACCTAATAAGATCAGAAAACGTGTAAATCTCACGATAACCCATAATTAAAGAAAACCAAAACCGGTTTAAAGATGAGGGTCCTTACAACTATACCCTATGTGATAGAATTACCATGATGCCCTTAAGGGCCATGTACCCCATTTTCATTGAAACGGATACCCTAGCCAATAGAGAGTTAGAGTATCATATAACAATAGTAAATGACTTGAAATGAAATGGGTGGGGCTAGTACGTAACACAAAAACCTTTATTAGTCATAGTGTCACTGGAAACAAAAGGAAGAACCATCATTCCCAATGTTTAAGGTAGTGTAATATGTATGCAACATAATACATTGAACTGTTAGGGTTGTATTTATGTAACCTGCATGATGCATAGGAGTTATGTACATTCTTTGGCTTGAATTTGTCTAGCCCTAGCCTTGCAAATGAGTATAATGAGTCTTTATTTTTTATTAATGGACTTGTATAACTTCATTTTGTTTATGTTTACTTACTATGATATGTACTTTTGATGTTAATTTGTGAACATCTAATCAAGATAAAGCCTAAAATACCCTCAATAGGGTTTAGGACTGGTTTATAGAGTAAACAAGGACCTGACATAGAAACTTACACAAAGGTAATTATAAGAGTTTACCCTTGTTTTATGGGGACTATTAGGGTTTGGGATGTTCTCTGAGTCAAAGCCTATTGGATGAGCTATTTATTAAACTGATTCACAATGTGAATATAACCTAAATTGGGTGGGCGAATATGTGACTAGATAAAATTGATTTAGTATAAGTTTCAAATATTTTGGGAGTTTGTGGTCATATAGACCTTAGGCTTCTATGAATTACATTATTTATGTCATTGAAGACATTTCCCCCAGAGTTGGAAGGGTGGAGATTGTGTTACTTGTACAATTTTTTCGCTGCCACTACAGTTTGGGTATTAGCCATCATAGTCTTTACCACAGGTTCCCCACAAGTCTTCATAGGACCATATTGTTGCAGAAAAGAAGAATTGCATGACCATAATTCAAGACTTATGTTTCTCGCTAATATGTGTTCATAAGCATAGTTAAGATCCACTTTCTCCATATTCGTGGCAGGCTATTAAGATTTGTGAAGATTTGGGTTAAGCTATGATTTAAGTAGTCTACTTCAAGGTTAGACTTGGGTATTTGAGGATTTCTTTAAGAGTCAAGTTATTTCTGAGTGAACACATTTATATTATGTTCTTATTTTCATACAATGTGATTGTAGTGTATTAACCTTCACCCTGAGTTATATTATGTTAAACCTAGAGTTGGGTCAGAACAATGAAGGGTAGTTAGAATCATGTGTCATTCTAGTTGACATATGATGTGTTTGTGTGTCCAAAGAATTAAACAGATATATTAATTATTAAACAAGGATTGTGAGATAATTTATGACATTGATTGTTAATTAGAACAAGTAGAACGATTAATAAACTTGCATAAAATGTAGATTGATTAAAAATACTTAAGCATTGCATATTTTATGCTATGCTAGTTTTTAGGCAGAACTACATATGGATCCGATCTAATTAAAATAACATTAGAGATGTTGTCTGATGAGTACATAGACAACTAACATTTAGTGATGTTAACCCGATCCAAAAAATATTAGTAAATTATTTTATTCTTTTGAAAACTCTTCTCATGAGGGTAGAGAGTTTCTTTTGTTGTTTAGTTTGGTCATTTGCAGGTTCTTGAGGGGGGACAAGTAAGACCAAGAGTGACGAGCGTGGGATTAACAGTCGACCACTCTACCACTGAGCTACTGAGGAACAGAACAAACAACGGACTTAAGGAAGCCGACTCTCGTTCTTTGCACCAACATATGACCGGGTTCATTACTTTTTTTAATACACCGGGAGAAAAGGTGGCAATAGCAATTCCCTTTGCCTTCCCGGCTAGAGAGCCTCCAGGACAAGGGGGCGGTGGTCAACCATCTACTCTTGAGATGTATATTGATCAATTGATGTAGTTTCTCATTTCCATAATTCTGGTAAGTAATTGTATCCTTTGTGCAAGGGCTAACTTGGTTATTTATTTTCAAATTGACGGCGAACTTGTACTTAGATGGATAAGCTATTCTTTATAGATTTTTTAGACGTGTAATAATATCATATAATTTGATATTTGTATTTGTGAACCTGAGTTTGCATAACCTGGATATTTAATCGAATAATTTATTTTGCACTTAAGGGGGAAAATTCTTGTGACTTATTGTTCATGTTGTTTTAGGGTATTAAAAATCTAGGTCGTGATTACTTGGTTATTGTTTAGTTATTTCACTGGGTGTATTTGTATACTCAGCATCCATGTAATGTAGGTATCTTCCAGGGTTAAAGTTCTTTTAGGAATCTAGTTGTGTGGCAAGGACGATGTTACTAGGCCATTGACATGTATAATGTTTTCTTACAAGGTAGATAACTTTAAAGAACATGAATATCAATTTGTTTATATTTATACATATCAAAATATTTAAACATGTACTTGGGTAAGACCCCATTTTAATTTAAGATGTGATTTGACTTGAATTATTATTGTACTTTGATTTGATATTTGTATGTTCAAAAAATGACTGGCTCATACCCCAAGATTTCTTGTTAAAAGTTTTAATAAAATGTTTTAATTTTTTATAATTATATATATATATATATATAATAGATTTAAAAATCTTGGGGTGTGACAACATGCCACTAGCAGTCAACCAAACATTTCTAAAAAACTCTCCAAATTAGAAAAATAAACTAGATTAGATCATCACAATGGGGTTGATGATGGACAAAGCAGGGTTGGAGGGAAGAAGCAGATAATTCACTACACTTTGTGGCCTCAAACAAAGTTGATGGTCGCTTTCACTAGTGGAAAAAGGGTCCGATGGATAAGGGTGGTCATCAATGGATAATGACAGATGAGGGTGCTCATGGTGGGAGGAAAAAGGGGAATGAGGTTTTAGTGGAGAGGAGAAGGGGGAAGGGAGTTAGTGTGGGAGAAAAAAAATAAAAATGCAGGACAAAAGAAATGAAGGGGGAAGGGAGTTATAGCACAACAGAGAAGAAGGGTAAAAACATAAGCTCATGGGATTTTTGCCTTTCTCTAATACGTTTTTAGCCTAACTGTCTTAAGAAGAAAGTTAGGCAAAAAGCAAGTGGAAACCTAAAATGGGGTTAAAGGTGTTTTTGAAACAATGTGGAGCTTTTAGTCAAATTTGACCAACTAAATAAAATTTACACGCAAAATGACAAAAAGCGGGTGCTAAGTTTGGATGCCTAAATCAGCCAAATTGCTTATTTCAAATTGTTAGTTGGGCCACCCCTTTGTTCCTTTTACACATGTTCATTAAGGTATACTGGTATAAGTTTATCCACGTAGCGGTGAAAAAAGAAAATGAAAGAAGAAAAAAACAACAAAAGTAAGAACAATCAGAGATATATCAATAACCGGGCATCAACTTATATTAAATTTACTAGGATAACATACAAAATATACATCTTATGCTTATATTAATCAAGCAATTATGATTGCATTATTTGTAAAAGAATGTAAAAGCGCAAGAGAAAAATAAAGTGACTCGAAATGGGAATGGACAAAAGTGAGAGTCGTAGTTAGATTCTACTTTATGTTGGGTTTACATTGTTTATAAATACAAAATATAGGACATGAATTTGTAAGTAGTAGTAAGTTAGCTTTTTTGTTTTGGTATTACGTGTGCTCCTCTTTAATGCTTGAAAGAGGGTGTTAGCAAGTGATTTTAGACTTTGTTTGTGAATAAGTTTGTCTAACATTTTCTTGAATTATAGTAAAACTTATCAGTGACTGAAATGATTGGCCGAATTACATTAAAGTTAAGTGTTTTATGGTGTTTGCTTGATTGGAGCTGAACTTAGATTCTTCATTATCTTCACATTATCACCCTCCTAAGTTAGAGATAACGGTTTGTTATTCCAAGTGGGAAAGGACAAAAGTGAGTCATAATTGAATTCTATTTTATATTTGGTTTACATTGTCTATAAATACATTAAATATGACATGAGTTTGTTAGTAGTTAGTTCTTGGCTTTGGAATTGTTTGTGCTCTTCTTTTGGAAGAGAATGTTAGCAAGTAATTGGAGGCTTTCTTTATAAGTTTTTCTAACTTTTTCTTAAATTATCGTGGTACATGTTTTATGGCCTAGATGATTGGCCGGATTTATGTACCTTGTAGTGTTTAGTTGATTGGGGCTGAGCTTATATTATTGTTTTATCTTTAGATTATCACCTACTCAAGTTAGAAATAGTGGTTCATAATGGAAAACGTTTTTCCTAGGATATACAAGTTCACACGGACTAGGACATGTCCAAGTTATAGGGCAAGGAATTTCAATGCGTTAATGAAACTTATATAAATTACCTGAAAATTTCTTGCTAAGAAGCGGACAGCGAATGGACAGAAACAGTTCCAGACAAGTGTATTCGCCCTGAATATCCACTATGTGAAATCTAGATGATGGGAGACAATTTGAAAAACTCGGTACTCTTACCCCAAGCACGGTATCCAGTGACTCAAATCTTTACTTTCTGCTTCGGCCTTGTGCCTACATGACAAATGATCGGTTTCTGTGAGACTTGACAAACTCTGTTCGCGTCCGTATGAATGTTACTTCTGTTGATTGACTCTTCTGTAAAGCTGATTTAAAGTAGGGAAGAGACATTTAAGGATAAGTTTTGTTCATCATTTGAACATGAAACTATGCAGACCTTCGGGTTCACATGTAATCGTTGTTGCTTCTAAGTTTGGCGTTCAGCTGCAAATAATGCAGAAAAACTTTTAACTTTCAAGTTTCAACCGCCCAAATGATGGTGTTAGATACTATAAGCATATGGCAATCAATTGCCCAGGAGAATATTTACTGGCTGGAGTTCAAATCACGAACAATCACTAAAGGTTCTGATCAAGCTTAGGTGCTCGTCTAACTGCTCTCTTTTTTGTTGTCAGAATTTTCTGTTACTTGTTCCTGCTGGGTATTCACAACTTATATATACCGGACGCACTCTACAAGGGCCTCTTACCAATATAAAAGACAGACGAAAGGTTCAAAGTAATCCTGAAATGTAAATGAGGTATAAGTTGACTCATGAGAAAGTACAGAAACATAAGGGCATTCCTTCTATACCATTGCCTGTTTGGGAGGATAATTTAAAGACCTTGTCGGATTTAGTTGAGAATCTTTACTTCTTATAGAGTAGATCTTAGATTTAAACTTTTATGAATTGGTCTACTCCCGATATGAACAGGATAATCGACTGAGATAACGCATTTACTCTTGTAAAATTACATGCATGATTAGTTTAATTCTCTTATCCTATTTGGCCAATAATTTCCTGACATCTGTATTATAGTTTAGCATAATACAGACAATTATTTCCATAAACAGCACCTTACAAAGGATCTGTCTGCACTCTGCACCCCTTGTGAAAACCGTCATCATTGGTTACTTTCTCACCTCATCGAATCTTAAATAACAATCATTCAAAACATTAAGAAGTTCGACTTTTTTGGCCAAAATACAATACATTATGCAAAGTTTTCTTTCCCTAAGAGGCACATTATAAATTGGAACACAACAATTTTTCATCTTATATATGAAAAATCCAAAACATTACGAAGTTTATCTAATATAAGCCGTAAAACATTATAAAATTTCTGGGAACCTAGATTGCTTCCTGTATGTTAAGATTTGCTTTAGAAACATGCACCCAAACCTATTAGTTAGTTCAAAACGCACCTGACAGTAGTTACCAAAAAAAATTATCCTTGGATCGTGCACATTAGAATCCTGGATACATCAAGTGATTGAGCCTTTTAAAGATCCTTGGAAAACTCTGTCAAACCTTTTCTTCCCCTAAAAGGCACGTCTCATAAAATATATACCAATGACCAAGATATATAGTGTACTATCTGCAAATTTTACTTGTACAGGATTCAAATTTAATGCATCAAATTGATATGAGTATTATTTTGAAAGTCAGGGCGTGACATATAGGTTACTACAATGATGCACACATCATAAGGGAAAAGTTACTAAATAAATTGGATAGAACTAGATCTGTCATTGACAAATCCCAGTATGAGTTGAAATTTTCATGAAAGTCTTAACCATTTGAGCAACGTCAAAGACCAAAGCTTTAGCACACTCAGCCACACTTAATCAACCTGAAACCTTGAGAAAATCAGCACAAAAATTCATATCAGTTGCAGAAAAAAAAAAAAAGAGAAAGTTATGACTAAATTGTTCTGCAGCTACCGTGATGTAAAGAAACTTTTTGAATTATTAAAAAATTCTCACTCGAGAAAGAAAAAAGAAAAAGAAAGGCACATATCAGGATTACTAAACAAACAAATTGGATTGGAAATTTTTGTTAGATCTTCGAAGGCAAGAACAAAGAAGCTAGTTGTGTGGCAAAGGCTGTTATCCTACAAACAATATCAGTCTTGAAGGCGTATAATATTGAAAACCAATAAATTGTCTTCTTTTCCTGTAGTTTCGGCTTTGGCCAGTCCTTGTTTTGTTTGCCTTCAGGTGGTGGCCTTCTTTTGTTCTCTTGAGGGGTGAGTTAGATTCTATTGCTCATTCTTTTAGAATGAGTTAATTTTAATTATAAAACGATTAATAAAAAAAACAAAGTTCTCGTTTGAAAACAATTTGAAATAAGATGCACAAGCTACTCCATTTTTTTATGAATTCTATTCTCTTGGCATTATCAACTATAATTAGTTCATCAAAAATATTGTGAAAGAGGACAAGATCATACCTGAAGCCTTAGATGTATGTATGAAGACTGTGTTTGTTTTTTATATAAAATTCTCAGTCCTTGCTTTTTTGAATGGCTGAGTCTAGTTATTTAATTTCTATACTATACAGGCACAAGTTCAATAAGGCATCTTCCAATTGGACTTAATTTAGAAAAAAACATGTAGCCCGCAGATGTTAAGGCATATGCTAGAAGCAATTGTGATGAAAGATGCAGGGCATCGTATGCCCGTGCACTTGATTTACAACCCTCAGTTTAAGCCTGCACATTCAGAATTTTCTATCTACATGAACTATAATTTAGTGACATCTATCTTCAGGAAGTATAGCACCATCGGGGAACAATTTTATAATGCTTAGAGGTGCCAATACCTCCAGACTGTAGTAGAAAGGGAAACTGATAAGTCATTGATTAACTTCTAGGGTTGAAGGATGAAAGAAAGACCTTATCCTGACATTCTTATCCAGAATGAATGGCGTAAGTCTAGAAATCACCAAACAATTGCAACAACCCTGTGTGCTAGATACTCACTGGGCATGTTTCCTTCTCACCTTATGATCTGATAACAATAAACAGTCAACAAGTTATTGCCCCGAATGTATCTTTCACCCTGGCATATAAACCCACAAGTTACCCCCTCCCTTTCTCTCTGACATTGGCTACATTAGTTTCCTGTCCTCAAACCTTGTGTTTTCCACGAAGCATTTCTTATGCAAAGAACTCCGAATCCTAACAGACCTAAAACTCATAGTGGGTCTAACAAGATTCCTAAAGGATAAAAAATAACTACTGAACAATTTACTTAAGCAAATTTTACCAAAGCTAGGAAACATCTAAACTAGGAATATAAGTCCAACCCAAGATCGAATTTAACTAAACCTAGTAAAGCCCAAAATTACGTAGAATGTGCAGATCCAATTCTACTTACGAGAAGGGCCATAACAGTTTTCCCATGTGATAAAGCTTCTTTTAGAATGAAATCATACCTAAATAGCGTCATCTGACTATCCAATCAATGCTGCCACAACACACAATCTTCGGGCACAAACATTATTGAATATGAAATATAATACATTGACAATAAGTTTTTTAACAGCTTAAGCTGATGGAAGAACAATGGTTATCTAACTGGTAGCAGAGCAGGAGATCCTTGGTTCAAAACCACCCTAGAGGCAAAAATCCTCAATCGTTAATCCATTATAGATCTAACAAACACCTTGGTCATACATGATCTTATAATGTGGAAAAGACTCTAAAAATCTAAAATGATCCTAAGCTCTTTTGAAAGACATTATAATATGGAAATCAAACTCAAAGAAACAATATATGTATAAACATATGGACATACATATCATGAGTTTGTGGATGTGCACTGTTGGTTATTCCCTCTCTCCCATACTAAGTGTCTTATTTGGTTTTTCAAATTGAATTAATTTTTATTCATTTTCAAAAATTAAACAGGTCACTAAATGTAGGATGGAGGGAGTATGTATTAAGATAGGCACAACCCGCGTTTTGAAACAATTATTCTGAGGTTGTAAAGTGTTATATGCACTTCCTTCAAGATTTGAAGTGAAATCCAAATATTGGTGTGTAGAATCTCTTCGGATGCTAACACTGCCATGCAATATTGACTGTTGACTCAGGGCTTAAAAGACTGCAAACGAGATACACAAAGATGAAAAGAATAAACTTTAAAAATGAGTTATACTCCCTCCTTTCTATATTAATAGTTATATTTGGAAAAATAATATTTTTTAACCGTGAAGCCCACATGTAAGTTAATGAAAAATAAACTTATGATACTCTTTTTTAAATACTCAGACTATTTAAATTAAACAAAATGAAGATATTAATATGGAACAAACTTTTTTGCCACATGAAGCTATTAATTTAGGATGGAGGGTGTATATCTCTAACAATACCATTGGCTGTCTAAAATATGAAACATATATGATTTAGTTGAACACATTTACATGCCAAGCTATGTCATTTAATAGAAATCAATAAATTAATGCAAGGCTTGATGGCTATATGGTACAAATTTGCTGATATTATTAGTTTAACTTTACTTTTACATTAGCATTTCACTTATTTGCATCTACCTACCATACCATCGATTATTTTTGTTTTCAAAGCTAAACCAGTATAAATTTTTGTTTTCAAAGCTAAACCAGTATAAATTTTTGTTTTCAAAGCTAAACCAGTATAAGATTCATTGAATATCTCATTTCAGGAAGGGAATATGCATAAAGCTAATAATTAAAAGCAATCTGGAATTTTTAACAAAGTGCATATTCAATATAAAAAGAAGATTAGGAAGCAAGCAGCAAATTTAAACATCACTTTTCAAAACTTGTCTCGACGAGACTGATACCTACTTCGCAAGGAATTAATCTAAAATATAGCTACAAACTTATAATGAGAACCTACCCATTGGTAGCTGAAATTCTTCTAAACCTGGTAACTAAGAAAATCAAAAGTAATTAAAGAGAATAAGAGTGAAAAAGCATAAACAAACAGAAAAGATTTTCCAGCTGTAAATGATCGATTGAAGTTTGGGATCGCCATATAAGATGATGGAGTACAAAATTTTCACCTTCCGTAAATGCCAGGGTTTGGAGAACATGGGCGAATTTTCAAAAACCTGTCTGTAATTTTGTTCGGTAGATGCCTATTAGGGTTTTCTATGTTACCATTCATTTCACGACGTTTACACGCCCGTTTCATTCAGGCATCATCAACTCGACAAGTCTTGATCATTCGACATTAACTTGACCCCCCATTTTGCTTTAATAGAGTGATCTTTTTTATGTTTTTTTGCTACAATCAGAAGAGTGAATGATGGTACCGGCTATAAATGGGGGAACAAGGAACCCAAGGGGAGATGAGATTGCATACCTTGCGAAAGCCAATTACTTTGATTGCCAAACGATTGAAAATTCCGCCAAAACGCTTCGGAAAGACAGGTAACATGCTGGAGCCTGGAGATGGTTTATACCATCTGAGTGCAGAAAATTGACAGCCAATCTAGATAATGATTATATTAATGGAATAAGAGGACAATAGCCTTACACTTATTGCGGTGCTGGGGACGAGACTACTGATGCCCACCCAAACACTTCTTCTTTCCTTTAATTCAATCCTAAAGGGTCATTTGGTTACGCTATACTAGTATTTGCCTGATAACGAGTCTAACACTAGTCGTGCAGTTTTTTTTTTCCGGGGATACAAAGTCCTGCAGTTATGCAGCAGCCACAATTCCAGTTTTGAACTGCTAAACTGCTGGTCTCCAATCTTCTTTTCTAAGCAAGCACCCCAAAACTTAAAAAGAGTCTCGGGCCACAAACTGATACGACTTTTAATTAATCCGACTGTTTTGGACTTTTGATGCCACTTCGAACAAATCGCACTATTGAAGGCAATTTCAGTTGGTTTGCATCTCGTTTTAAACTGCAACAAATCGCACTACCCAAACATCCGGCACTTGGCTACCACGTTTATGATGAGAGTAATTAGATGGTGGTAACTGAATAACTGCATAATTTGTTAAACTTGACTCAGGGATCCCAACTTGATCGTTTAAAGCTTTGGGCTCAGGGATTTTTATTTTTTTGACAATTGCGCGTATGTTCAACTGATGGATGAGAAAATTTTGACGCAGTTTGAGATGTTTAAGAAGGCCTACAGATTCTAGCAGTTTCAGCTGTTCAACTAGAGAAACGAGCTGAGCAAAGAGATAAAACATTAGACAAACAAGCAATTTATCATAAAAGCCAACGCGGGAAAATGATGAAAAATTGACGAACGGCTCCCGCATGAGAGCTGCTCCAATTGTTCGCTACCATCACGAGATATCTGTCTTTTTGGTAATTATCACGGGATATCCGATCCATGAACTAGAAGAACTCCACTCCGGCAGCCATGAATATCTTTCGTTTCAACTAAGAATACTTGTAAATTAATCGCACGCGCAATCAGGGGATTACGAACAAAAGAGCTTCTATCAGGCAGAGTAAATAATAATGTTTTGTAGATATTCCTACACTACCCAAGTGCTCAAACACCATCGCGTACTTTGACCTTGGTTTCTTTTTTTGCTAATGTTTTTTACTAACATGGAGGCATGACACATGAAAAAAGATAAAAGTTCCATCGCTGGCACAACCAAATAGAATTTTCAAAGCACAAAGGGCTGCTACACAAGTTACTAAAGTCGGCTTGCCTAGGCCATACCGAGTTCTCTTTCCTAAAGCCTTTTAATTGCCACCTTCCACTTCCAGTCACTAGATGCTGGACCATGAATTTGGCTGCGCCAGCGTAGACCGTTCCACACTGATTTTAATGTCCATGCTTCAGCAATCCAATTCAGGGAGAACCCTAATCGTCGAAAACTTGACGGGAGAAACCGATCAATGTCCGAGTTCCACCGACGGCAATGCCCTTGGACATCTACTGGAGGACGCTACCGATTTGTACTTGCTGACCCTTTTCGAAAATCATTTCGGTTTACGCTTGTCCGATAGACGAAACTGTTTCAACGAAAGGCAGCGCGAACACGGAACAGCACGGCTTCGGACCACTCCCCACCCAAAAGCCCAGGCATATGCGTCTGTGTGGTTGAGAATGCCTGGCGCAGCTTTTACTGAACTTCATCGGTCATAAACTTTTTCTCTTCGGTAAAGAGTACAGGAACGAAGCGATGAAGCGATTAGGGCTGCCAAAAAAAACCTGAACCCTACCCAACCTGACCTGATAGAACTAACTAGAAATTGATCAGGTATTCAGGTTTGGGCCGGGAAGGGTTTGAAAAAACACTCATCAATTTTAGGTCAGGTCGGGTTTAATATAAAAGAAAATTCAAACCCAGCCCGACTTTTATTTTACAATATAAAAACCCTAATCTCATTATGTTATATGCTCTCCCTTGCAGTGGCCTCTCCCTTCCTCCACATCTGTAGCCTCCTAAACCCACTTCCTCTGCATCTTCGGCCTTCGCCATCTTCCCGATTTGCCCTTTGCAACCCCTTTGTTCAAGTCAGCCTCTGCTGTCCTCCTGATTTGCCCTTTGTAGCCCCAACTCCAGCCCTCCGGCTTCCTCCTGATCTTATCCTCCATGAATCTAATCTTCCTGTACATCTTTACTGATAAGATCTTCACCCATTTCTCTTTTTTAGAACGCAAAAACTGATTTTTTGAGGATTTTCGTGATGACAAAAGCCAATAGGGGCTAAGCAGCACTAGTACCAACGACCGAAGATCTCAAGGGCGGCACTAGTGGCCAAAGTGGATGACCAACCTCTGTCTCTATGGTATGTGGAGGATGGAACAGTTGAGGTGTATACACTCTAACTTATAAGGTATGCTACAAAGAAGTTTGCTTTTTTTATTTTTTTGTTTGATTTTTTTTTTCTAACATTGAGGCTAATTTCATTTTTTTTGCTTTCTGTACTCATTTAATTTTGTGTTTGATTTTTTTCCTACATTGAAGCTAATATCATTTTTTGGCTTTCTGTAGCTATTTTGCATCATTACATAGTATATAAGTTATTTGCTATGCTAGTTTATTAAAATATATGTTGTTTTTATGTTTAGACTTGCTTTGTGAAATGCTCATTGATTGTTTATTTTGGTGCAGGACACTTTTGGAGGTTGTCTGATATTTGGTGGGAAGATTATTTTGAAGGCTAAATGGGTATGGTGGGAGGATTGTTTTGGAGGCTTAATGTGTTTGGTGGGAGGATTATTTTGGAGGCTTTGAATGTGTTTGGTGGAAGGAATGTTTTGGCTAAATGTGTTTGTGATG
This sequence comes from Saururus chinensis, assembly GCA_035235625.1. Classification (NCBI taxonomy): domain Eukaryota; kingdom Viridiplantae; phylum Streptophyta; class Magnoliopsida; order Piperales; family Saururaceae; genus Saururus; species Saururus chinensis. The sequence goes on from CP141143.1 coordinate 4,944,914, forward strand.
CAGGAGTTTTAGCTCTGTTTGGGATTTAATAATATGAAGGAAGAATTGGTTGAAGCATTTCATCAAACGCTGGTGGAAGAATTGAAATAGGCGAGGGTATTTCTGGTAATCACTAACGCTAGGAAATACACATCGTTGGTAAAGCGAGTAATTACTCGAATGATGGAATGGGTATTTGTGACAATGCAGTATAAACGAGGAAGTAGTTATTTCTGTTAGTCATTGTCTTCAGCTGGAGTTCTGAACAGTAAACACTTTCAGACGCCGTTTTAGCAAATTGGAAGTTCCGTTAGCTTAAGTGATTAGAAAATCAAATTGTTAGTATAAATAGATTTTGTTGTAATTCTCAGAGTAGTTGTTGTTGTATTTTCGAAGCTGTAGCTTGTTGAGAAAGTTTCTCGAGGGTTTGATCCCTGGCTCTGTTGAGCGAAGTTGCAGGAATTCTGCTTGGGCAGATTTCTGAACTTGTAATTGTAGTTGATGAATCCAATATAAAGAGATTGTTTGTTTCCAAATCTTTTGACTGCATCAATTTGGTATCAGAGCTAAACTCTGCTGGTCTTCAATGGCAACAAATGATCGATCAGAAGGTAATGTTCCTTCTATGGCTGATATTTTGTTGATTCAACAACTGATGCAACAATCGATGCAACTAATAGCTACACAAAGGGAAACGATGAATAGAAGTCTGAGTTCGATTATGATGACAACTGTGAATCAAGTAAGAGCTCCTCCAAGAAATGTGGATCCAATCCCGAGATTCATGGAACAGGTGCATTCTCGAGCTCGAGTACCACATAGATCTGGTTCTCAATTAATTAGATTCATCATCCGGTGAAGAAGATGATGAAATTCAACCTCCACTAGCAAATCAACCAGGTGTGAACCAGTTTCAAACTCAATTTAAACCTAAAATTGATTTAGGTACTTTTAATGGACAATTGAATATTGAGCAATTTTTAGATTGGCTGTCAGATATAGACAACTATTTTTATTGTCTAGATATACCTGAAGATATGAAATGCAGAATAGTAACTTGTAAGTTGAAAAGTGGAGCAGCAGCATGGTGGAATCATTTATAGCAAGAAAGAGTTACTAAAGGAAAGCACCAGATTAACTCATGGCCTCGAATGAAAAAATTACTGAAAGATATGTATCTACCTATCGATTTTGAACAAACATTGTTTTAGCAATTACAAAATTGCAAACAAAATTCAAGTATTGTGTCAGAATATGTTGAGGAATATCATAGGCTTTCAGCTAGGAATGGTTTAAATGAAAATGAAGCGCAAAGAGTGCAGAGGTTTGTTGGGGGACTTTGACATGAATTACAGGTGAAATTAGCAGTAAAATCAATAGGTTCTGTCAATGAAGCTATTCAGTTTGCGTTAAGTTATGAGACTCTTGTAGAACAGTTTAAAAGTAAAGCTTCTCAACACAGTCGAATGACAAGAGAAGGAACAACTTACCAGCGAAGTAAACCTGCAGATGTGTCCATTAATGACAACAAAATTGGGCGAAAAGAAACACAGAAAGTCAGTAAACCAACATTCTCAATACCAGCCAGTAAAAGAAATGAGTATGCCAAGCCTAAACCTGATACTTGTTGGAAATGCAAACAACATGGACATTATTCATCTGAATGTCCATTACGAATTGGAGAATCTAATGCTAAATCTAGGGCTATGACTTCTCATCAAAAACATCTTACTGAAGAAAATAGTGAAGACAGTGACATTGAAGACTGTCAAGAGGAAGTCTATGGAGATGATTTGTCTGACAGGGATAATAATTATGAGAAGATGTTAGTTATAAGAAAATTATTGATAGCTCCAAAATTCAGTGAAGATGAGCAAAGACATAGCTTATTTGTAATAGTAGGCACAGTGAAAGGACTTACATGCAAAGTGATAGTGGATGGCGGTTGCACAGGGAATCTTGTTTCTAAATCTACAGTAGAAAAACTAGAACTGCCTACTACTCCACATCCTCAACCTTACACCATTGGTTGGATTAAAGAAGTGGGAGAAATTAAAGTTGAATCACAGTGTGTAGTTCCTTTTAGCTTTGGAAAAACTTATAAAACTGAGATACTGTGTGATGTTTTGGACATGTCTATATGTCAAATACTATTGGGTAGACCTTGGCAGTATGATACTTGTATCACTCATGATGGGCATGCAAATACTATTCAATTTACATTCAGTGGGAAAACTATTGTATTACATCCACAGTCAGGTATATCCTCAGCTGTTCAAAAAGATTCTACTGCACAGTTTAGTAAAACTATTAGACAGAGTACTGAAGAACCAATTAAAGATATTAAAATTGGATATCATAAGAGAAAGGACAAGAAAGATAAGAAAATTTTATCTGTAGTATAAAACTTGTCTTCTGAATTGAAACATGGAAAAGTGGCTATAGTCCTCGCTCACAGAACTGCACTGCATCTAGCTAAAAACACTCTTGAAGTTCAGCATAAAGGTATTCAAAAACTTCTACATTAGTATGCTGATTTAGTTAATGATGACAAGCCTTTAGCCCTACCTCCTTTGAGGAATATACAGCATAAGATCGACCTCAACCCTGGAGCTACCCTTCCTCATTTGCCCCATTATAGGATGAGTCCCACTGAACATAATGAGTTGCAGAAACAGATCCAAGATCTTTTACAGAGGGGTTTGATTCGAGAGAGCCTCAATCCAATAGCTATTCCTACTCTCTTGGTTCCAAAGAAAGATGGCTCATGGAGGACATGTGTGGACTCTAGAGCAATCAATAAAATAACTGTAAAATACAGATTTCCAATTCCAAGATTGGAAGATATGTTAGACTTGATTGCAGGGGCTCAAATTTTTTCAAAAGTGGATTTAAGAGTAGGTTATCATTAGATTAGAATCCAAGAAGGTGATGATTGGAAGACTGCTTTTAAGACAAATGATGGATTATATGAATGACTTGTTATGCCATTTGGGTTAAGCAATGCACCTAGTACTTTTATGAGATTCATGACCCAGGTTTTAAAACCTTTGATAGGACAGTGTGTTGTAGTCTATTTTGACGATATACTCATCTATAGCACTGGAGAAAATAAGCATTTGCAACATTTAAATGCAGTAATTCAACTGTTACAGGAAAACAGTCTTTATGTTAATTTGAAAAGAAGCATTTTTATGGCTGAACAATTGGTGTTTCTCGGTTATGTAGTGAGTAGGGAAGGTCTTAAAGTTGACAAAAGCAAAATTGAAGCAATTCTTAGTTGGCCAGTTCCTAAAAATACTACTAAAGTTCGAAGCTTTCTGGGACTTGCTACAGAAGGTTCATCCAAAGTTTTAGCACACTTGCAGCTCTACTTATAGAATTCTTAAAGAAGGAAAAGTTTCAGTGGTGTTCTACTCAGCAGCAAGAGTTTTGAATTACTTAAACACAAGTTGACCACAACTCCTACACTAGCATTACCTGATTTTACAAAGGTATTTGAGGTAGATTGTGATGCCTCGATAAAAGGTATTAGTGTTGTTTTATCCCAGGATGGTCGACCAGTGGCTTATTATAGTCAAAAATTAAATGAATGTAAACAGAAATGGTCTGCTTATAAATTGGAGTTATATGTTTTAATTCAAACCTTAAAGCATTTGCGCCACTACTTGGTTTTTAAAGAATTCATCTTGAATACAGATCATGATTCTTTGAAACACTTGCACACTCAGTCCAAAATGGATCGACTCTTGGCAAGATGGGTAAGTGATTTACAGGAGTACACTTTTGTCATACGACACAAGTCAGGAAAGCTTAACAGGGTTGCTGATGCTCTTAGTGGCAGAGCAAATTTAATCCATGTTCTAACCACTAACTGTTTTGGCTTTGGTAAGATTAAGGCGCTTTACCAGGAGGATAAAGCCTTCCAGGAAAGGTGGTAGACATGTGTGCAAACACAACAACCACAGGGTGATTTTGTTGTATACAATGGCTTTCTTTACAAAGGACATCTCCTGTGTGTGCCAGCTTGTTCTTTAAGAACCTTGTTAATCAAGGAGTTACATGGACGTGGCCTTTCTAGTCATGTAGGCAGGGACAAAACACTAGCTTTGGTAAAATCAAGATATTTTTAGCCACATTTATCAAAAGATGTTAAAAAAATAGTGCAGCAGTGTTTTGTGTGTCAGCAATACAAGGGTGGGGCAACTAATGCAGGTTTTTATACTCCTTTACCAATACCAAAAAGGCCCTGAAAAGAATTCAGCATGGACTTTGTACTTGGGTTGCCTAAGACACAGAGAGGATATGACTCAATATATGTGATAGTGGACAGATTCCCTAAACAAGCTCACTTTGTTCCATGTAAGAAAAGTACATATGTTGTTCATGTAGCTGGATTATTTTTGAAGGAAGTAATTCGATTGCATGGAGTCCCATTGACTATAACATATGATAGGGACAATAGATTTTTAAGTAATTTCTGGCAGACTTTGTGGTCCAGAATTGGAACTACTTTACAATATAGTAGCACGTGTCACCCCCAGACTGACGGCCAAACTGAGGTTATAAACAAAAGCTTGGGAAGTATTTTAAGATGTATTACTGGTGACACTCCAAAACAATGGGATTCAGTCAACTGCACAACAGGAATTGCTCCTTTTCAAATTGTTTATGGATTCATCCCACATCACCCTTTGGATATTATAATGGGTCCTAAGAAAATTGGGGAATCTACTTTAGCAATGCAAACAGTAGAACAGTTTGCTCAGATGCATGCAAAAGTTCAAGACAGAATTTTGGCATCAAATGCTCGATACAAAATCAAAGTTGACATGCGAAAAAAAGAGATTCATTTTAATGAGGGTGATCTTGTCATGGTACATTTAAGTAAAGATAGACTACCAATTCGTCAGCAAGGCAAACTTCAAGCTAAGAAAGTTGGACCTTGTCGGGTGTTAAAAAAAATTGGTACAAATGCCTATTCTGTCAGTTTACCCCCTGGACTGCAAATTTCAAATATATTCAATGTGAAAGATTTAAATCTATATCACGATGAAGAGATGGATAATCTTGATAAATGAGTTAAGCTCGAGGATGAGCTTTTAGTTGGGAAGGAGGATTTGATGCAGGAGTTTTAGCTCTGTTTGGGATTTAATAATATGAAGGAAGAATTGGTTGAAGCATTTCATCAAACGCTGGTGGAAGAATTGAAATAGGTGAGGGTATTTCTGGTAATCACTAACGCTAGGAAATACATATCATTGGTAAAGCAAGTAATTACTCGAATGATGGAAAGAGTATTTGTGACAATGCAGTATAAATGAGGAAGTCGTTATTTCTGTTAGTCATCGTCTTCAGCTAGAGTTTTGAACAGTAAACACTTTCAGACGTCGTTTTAGCAAATTGGAAGTTCCGTTAGCTCAAGTGATTAGAAAATCAAATTGTTAGTATAAATAGATTTTGCTGTAATTCTCAGAGTAGTTGTTGTTGTATTTTCGAAGCTATTGCTTGTTGAGAAAGTTTCTCGAGGGTTTGATCCCTGGCTCTGTTGAGCAAAGTTGCAGGAATTCTGCTTGGGCAGATTTCTGAACTTGTAATTGTAGTTGACGTGTAATGTCCAGGACATTTTAGGTATTTTTCTAGAATTTTTCCCTATTTATCTGGATTTTTTAAGGAATTTACAGGATTTGGGGTATGCAGAATAGTTTTTGGGCTGTGCAGAAAGATCTGCAGAGCCCATTGCAAGCCCAATTAAGTGGTGGACGGACCACTTAATTTGGGAGGGTCTAAACCACTTAGGATTCCCTATCCTACTTGGTTTAATCCTTACCCAATTAAACCCTAATCCCCTCTCTATAAATTTAGATGTTCCCCTAATTATAACTCTAATTTTGCCTTAAAAAAATTAGAGAAGAAGGTGATTGAAGGTGGAGCTCCAGCGTTTGTGGATCGACGACAAATTGGCGTTTGAGGTAGGTTCGCTGTCTTAGTTTAGAGTTGAGATTAATGACTATTTGTTAAATAATTAAAGTATAGATGTAATGATTATGAAAATCTGCATATAGTAGTGTAATTCGATAACTAAAATGCAGAGATTACTGTAATGCAGAGAATACTGTTTAGAATGCAGAGATTCTTGTTTAAAAAAAACACTAAGAACAATATATCGGTGTTGTTTCAAGGGATCGGTTGCCGGCCGACTACCGGCCAGCCGACCACCGGTCGGCCAATCTTTCTTCCTTGAGTAATCGGATCTTCACTTCCGACCCAAATTTTTGGTCGCCGGAAGGGAATTGCACTCAAACAAAAAAAAGGGGGGACTTTTTGGTGGCTCTGCTCTGTTCGGGCCAGAGCAGCTTCACCGTCGTTAATTGGCGAGACGAAGTGGGATGGAGAGGCCGCCTTCTGCCACCAGCAGTAGCGACATGATGCCTCTTGGCATATGCAGAACGGACGGCGGAATCCCCGGAGGACTGCGGAATTGTTAGTAATCGGCTGTCAATCGGAATTTTTGTTTCGTCTGAGCAGCGAAAATTCGATTAATCGTCTTAGAATCTCACTTGACCGGCGACTGATGACCAGAGGATTGAGATCACCCCAGTCGGCCTTGCTTTGCCGGGTGGATCTCAATTTTCCGGAAGGGTCGGGATAGCTGTTGGATGGCGGAGGAGGAGACGCCGGTCGTGTAGGCTGGGGGTGGCGTTTCGTGTCGTTTCTCCGTCGTCTGACGAAGCCCCGCCGCGTTTGTGCCGGACGCCGCCATCGCACACCTCAGGAGGGGAAGAAATCACAGACGCGCTGGGCGTCTGGAGGTTGAAGACGACCTCAAGCCCGGCCTGAGGTCATCTTTTCTGACCCGGCCCTAGGGCTGCCAATGGTACCCGTTGTACAGTTCTACCGTCTGTACCGTACCGTTAAGAAGTTAAATGGTATGGTTAAATTTATTCGATGGGTAAATAAGAGGATAATTTTATCCAACCGTTATCTTAATGGAAGTTGATGGAAAAAGTTCTTCCATACCCGTTTATCCGTTACCCATTTGTCATATTTAAAAATTATATATATATATATATATATATATATATATATATATACATACATATATACTCATTAGTCTTAAGTGGTTTAATTTCAAAAGAGATTGACTTATGATCTTTTAAAATAATCTACATATCATAATTCACCACGGTGATTTACTCAATGAAAGACATCATTCAAATCCAAATATTTATTGTATTTATTTAACTACTTTCAATAATTTACTATAATTGTTACAAGCTACTCCTTGGAATATAATTTCCTCTTTCTAGCATTTCATTTCTAACTCTATTTTTTAATAAAAAAATATCCATTTATAATTTATATTCTCTTAAACTAATTTCGCTTTGATGTTTCTCATTTGGTTGATTTGTCTAATTTTTATGGTCTCATTAGGTCACAATTTATCTTTAATCATATGTGATAAAATTTTAACTAGCTACATAGACACTTAGTACAAAATATGTTTACAATTCTCAGGTTAATTTAGATTCAATTTTGATAACTCAAACACATGAGTCTTTTTTATGTTTTTAATAATTAAACTTGTGGAATGTTTGTTTGTGTAAGGAACTAATTGGTGGGTTTGGAGTAGGATTGTTAAGTGAGCTTTATTTTACTCTAGGTTAGACTCAAGTTAGCTCAAATCAAAGTTTGAACTTGGGCTAATAGAATGAAACTCTTGTTTGGCCCATCTCGATTAGCTTGGTTTGAGTGTTGGTTAGCTTAACTTTGAATGAGTGGTATAAGTGGTTTATTTTGAGATTTGGTATATGGTTGGAATCATGATTATATTACAAATCATGTTTATATATGTGATTGCAAAATTTGGAATGATTTAGTTATTGAAATAGGTTGGAATCAATAAGTTTTGAATGACCAAATAAGTTTAAGTGAAACTTTATCTAAAATATGGGGAACTATTTTAAATTTTATAGGTGATTATGTCATCGTCTAATCAACCTGGGTTGTCTTAACCCAGCCCAATGTTTTAAAAACTGGCCCGGCCATTGACCCAGATTCGTCGTCGGGCCGAGTTGATTGGGTTCAACCACCAGTCAGCCTGGGTTGACCCAATTTTCTCATATATTAGAATAAATAAAAAGTTAGGTACAATATTCACACAAAATCATTGTAACTCAGTTGGTAAGAGTGTAAATGTTATTTTTATCACGACATGGGTTCGAATCCCACCGTGGAGATTTTTTTTTTGAGCAATGTAAAATAGATAAATATTAAATAAAATAAAAATGTGTATAAACAAACTTGTTGCAGCCTGGTGGGTTAGGCTTGCTGATGGGCTCTCACAGAATGTGAGTTGGAAACTTGTCTCCAACATAAATTTTTTTCATGAGAGTATTAAACCGGTCTGGCCCAGGCAGCGGGTCGGTGGTTCAATCGGCCGGGTCATATTGACCCGGTCGGGTTAACTTAACTAGTTAAAGTAGATGAACCTATCAGATTTATCAACTGGGTCCAATTGAGCCCAGTCGGACTTGCCGAGTCGACCTAGTTTTTAAAACATTGGCCCGACTACTAATCTGGGTCAGGCTCCTTGGTTGGGTTTTAAAACATTGCTTAAAAAAGACACTAATGGATAACGAGCATCACTACATATGGTCTCATTTTTGCTTTTAATGCACATTTAAATATAGATGGCTGTGAGAAGACAATTATTATTCTCACATTGGGATTCTTCTCAAACAAGCACTAGATGGATGTCTTGAAGCTGGACTCATATAATAGGAAATAATTATTAAAAAATAAGTAGTTTATATATATATAGTCCCATTTATATGAGCTCGGGCTCACACGCTTCGGCGTGCTCCCGGGCTCATTCGGCCGTCGGATTTACATCCGACGGCCCATCAAACTCACGGGGCATTTAAACCAGTGAGTTTGATGGGCCGTCAGATATAAATCCAATGGCTCAATGAGCCCAGGTGCACGCCAATGCACGTGAGCCTAGGCTCATATTAACTTTTTCCATATATATATATATGCCTAATATATGTATCTATTTATGTTTCATGTTTAATCTTTACAATTTATTTGCAATAACTATAAATAAGAGTAGTAATGATGTTAGTTTTTTACCTTAGTAATATTTAATTAAGTGAATAAAAAAGAATTATTTTAGCTTTTTTAGCACATTTTAAAAAATGTAATGGATAATGGTTATTCGATTAACCGACCTTTTATTAGTGGAAGGTACGGTTATGGAAGTACCTATACCGTTTACTTAACGGAACGGTTATGGATAAAGGTTTCTGAAATTATTATGGTAATGGAATAGGTTATACCGTAACCGTATTGTTCCGTTATATATATATATATAACGTATCCTATCTAGTACATATATGTGCAGTATGGTACATAGGAACTGTTATTGAAAATTAAGTGGAATTCAACCGTTCGGTCAGCCCTTACCCTATGCAGACAATGAAGCTGGGCTTTTTAGTGATTGTTGAGCCGGAAACACAAATAGTTATGGCTAAATTATTTATGAGTTGTTAGACTTTATTAAATTGTTCTATGTGTATAGTTGCATCTTGAGAACTAATGCATAGAAATAAATACAGAATAATGGTTAAGGGTAGAAGGCTTTGGATTGGGGGTTGACACCTAATCAAGATAAAGACTAAATTACCCTTAGAGTGGTCGAAAACCCGTTTATGAATTGAATGAGGGTTCTGACCTGGTTTTTGACTTGGTTGATGAACCAAGGATGGTTTTTTTTTTTTTGGGGGGGGGGGGAACCTTAACCCAGCCTAATGAGGCCATTGAGGTTAGGGTTGACCTTTGAGTTAGCTCTATTGATGGGTCATTTGATTTGACCGTGTAGTTGCACCTCCCCAATGGAGGGAGTTGTATGTGAGCCGGGCTCACACTGGTCTATTGAGGATCACATAGTGTACATGCATTTAGGGTCGCTGACATCCTGCTTAGTTGGTGTCTCTGACCACTTCTGTTCAGGTGCAATTGTGGGTCATGCCCTTCCACTCCGGTCAGGTCCTTATGGGCTAGGTTGGGAGATGACACTTCCTGGTGGATTCCAGGGTCCTGGTGGATTCCAGGGTTTCATTGTGGATCATCCTTAAGGGGTGGTCTATGGTGGGTATCATTTGTCACTTAGGATGACATCTGATGTATGTTTTTGTCTATGAAGTTAGGTGGATTATTGGTTTTTCCCAAGAGGGAGAGACTAAAGGGAAATTATAATCAGGACAAATTTGATAATTGGTTTAAGTGGAAACCTAACAGTTTTGCATAAAATGTAATAACATTTTGCATTCATATTATTAAGCTTCCTACTGGGTATTAATATACTCAGCGACCTGGTTTTGCAGGATCTTCTGGTGAGGACTAGCAGGATCGGGACTGGACTTTCAGATTAAGGATGACTTAGCTCTAGTAGGATTTAGTTCCATTATTTTAGTACATTTTGAATGATTGTAATAATGGCGTAAGAGCCAACTTTGATTAGTTGCTTATTTCCAGACAGATGTAAGGGTTGCACTTAGATGGATGGTCCATTTATTTGTGGATTTTTGGTTACTCTTATATGATATTATATGATTTGCTATCCGTATTTATGAACCCCAATGATTATGACCTGGATACTTAGTCGGCTGAATTGATTTGATTTAAAAAAAAAAATTATCGTGATTTATCGATGGTGCTGTATTCAAAAGGGTTTTTAAAAATCCGGGTCGTGACATGACGAATCCAATATAAAGAGATTGTTTGTCTCCAAATCTTCTAACTGCATCAGTTTGGGTGCTAGTATTGTATTTGGAGAAAAACTAAATTGTTTATTGTAGTAATTAACATTTGGGTATGGTTGTTTTTTAGTTAATAGCTAGAGTATTATAATTGACTTACGTTTTCTATACTTATTACTGAAATACTGTTTAATTGACCATAAACTATTGTTATTGAGTTCTTGCTTGTGGGTTTAGGTATTTAATTGATATCATATTTAAGTGATTAGATTTGAAGATGTTGGAGTTTTTTTTTTATAGGCAGGTGAAATTTTACTATTACAATGTGAATTTTGGGTATATGTAGCTATTTGATTGTTTCATTTCAGGTTTAATATGAGTATATACAAGCTGAAGGTGAAATTTTGCTATTACATAGTGAATTTTGTGTATAAGTAGCTATTTGATTGTTTCATTTCAGGTTTAATAGTAAGAGTTTGGGTAAATGCAAGTTGTATATTGTTTCATTCCAGGTTTAATAGGAAGAGTTTAAGCATACGCAAGCTGCAGTTATTTGATTGTTTCAGTTCAAGTTTAGTAGTAAGCGTTTTTTTATATTTAGATGTCAAAGTAAGATTTCAGGTGTAAATATTTATTTTTGTTGAAAGATTATACTTGATTAATTCATATTTTAGTGTTTATTCTCACTTAGAAAAATCAACGTACATGTATTTTTGTTTTGATTGAAATTACCAAGAGTTTAATTTATATTGGGTTTTACTTCGGGTTCTTGGGTAGGGTACGGGTTTTATCTCGAGTCGGGTAGGGTTTTAGTATTTCGGGTTGTATCTTGGGTAGGGTCAAGTAATGCAATCTTGGGTTCTATTTCGGGTAGGATCGGGTACTACAATACCTAACCCCACCCTACACAAGATGTAGCCCTAGAAGCCATTGCCCGTCTCTGGAGGGAAGGCTAGCATAAATTATACACATAAGCTTTTGATATTTAAGATTAATAGTATTTATATTAGTGCCAATTTTGAAGGTAAATATTCTTATTTATAGCTTACATTAGGTACATTATCAATTACAAATAGAAAAATCTTTTCTCTAATAAAGTGGGTAAGCTACACAATCAAAATTATATGGTGATATTCTATGCATAGAAAGAGTTTTCATATTCTTATCTTACAATGAGCCCAACATTAACTATACATAAGAGCAATTTATCCATGAACACATGTTAACATACGATTTAAATATATCAATAGTTCCTCGTGCATAACTCATTGTCAGTGAAGAGCATAAAAAACCCTTCCCATCGCATTACCCATCCCATACTCACAAGATTGTTCATAAAAAATATTATATATAGTAATTTAACAATAATTATGATAAAATATATTAAATATTTTTCTATTCTTTATTTTTCATCTTCCCAAAATCCCAATGTCATCACAAATAACCATTTATTTTCCCTCTTTTTCCCCCTTTTCTTTTCTCCTCCGCCATAGCCTATGTTACTACCACCGCCTCATCATCCTCTTTTCCTCCTAAAGTTTCAAGAAAAATAGAAGAAAGTCTAGGATGTGAAAATACTCAAGAGTTAAGAGGGAAATACAATGCAAGATCTTCAATGATGAACAAACATAACAAGAGAACACAAAATTTAAGGTAGTCTTGCAATGTGATAACCATTACCTATCACACAAATTTACTATTAGTTAAAAGAAGAATACAAAGTTGAATATTACAAGTATCGAACTCTCAAAACCCTCTCAACTCCTAAAAGCCCAAGCTTTTAGAATGCTTTAATCAAGCCCCCTAAGAATCTAATAAACAATTTGAATAGCTATCTAGCAATTGGTATCAATAATACCGCAAAAATGATCAAATAAGTCTAAGTATGTGACTATAAGCATCCCTCAATATTTCAAGTCTGCCAAGGGAAACAGCTCAAACCTACCAAATTTTTTTCTGTCTTTCCTTTCTTGACGATGTTTTTTCATATAAACTGAAAGTAACAAAGTAAAATAATTCAAAATTTTGATTTATCAATTTCAGCCTTTTCTATTTCTGTGAAGGTACCGTTGATCAAAACAACTTATTCCTATTAGACTAATTTATTCTGCTCTCATCTAGAGGCATGTTATCTAATTTTCTATATATAATTGGGTTGTTATGTTGTATAAACGTTTGTATATGGATTCCAAGGGTTCAATGTACGCTATAGAAACTCTCGTAAAGCCTTGTGATGAATATAAGCTTCGATTTTGAGATTTTTACAGGGTATCAACATTGCCTTTACTTTTAACAGTGTATGTCAGTTTATGGATATACATTCTAAAGCTCATTTTATTGCAATCAGACGTATTCCCAATCACATCAAAGGAACAATTAATCAAGGTATCATCCTTCAGCCTTGTGATTATTGTCATACTTCCCTTTTTCCACTTAGCTTAGGGAGGGGATCTTAGTGATTGAAGGTCTATATATTACTGGTTACTGTGTAAATTGTCGTAATAGTCCCATTATCTAGAAAGTAAAGAAACAGGAAACTGTAGCTCATGTCAGCTGGGCAAAGCTCACTTGTATATATGTTGCAACTAAATTAACTTGGGTCAAAATAGTTCTTCATTCTTTACATATATTTCTTTAAAGGTAGTTCTTGTGTTGTGGTGTGATAATAAACTAACCATGGCCCTTTTTTCAACCGTCTTTAATGCGAGAACAAAGCATATAAAAAAAATTGATAACTACAAGTTCTTGTTGGAGCTATCAAAGTCCAATACATATCTACTCCTGACCAAATTGTGTTATGCATGTTTTACACATCTCAAAACGAATCTCATGGTTCAAAGATCCACCGTGAACGGAGTGGGGAAGGGGTATTAGAGTAATATATTATGTTCTTGTCTAGAGGAATATTATATAATTTCTTGTAAATAGTTGGGTTGCTATGTTTGTACAATTCTTGTGTTTGTGTAGAGAGCTGTATCTCTATTTCTTGTAAATAGTTCAGTGTACACTATATGAACTCTGAAACATTGTGAATTTGTGATGAATATTAGCTTAGATTGCGAGATTCTACAATTCCTAAAAAAAGTACGAAATGCGCCACTGGGCAAAGAACATACCAGGACCTCCTCCGTACTCCTGGGAGAGTAATTTAGTGAAGTGACCACGCTATCACCAAGACAGACTGGGACCAGAGCCCCATGGCACATAATATTCCAGTCAAACATCATGATATCGAGGCGGTTCAGAAAGAAAAATACTTTTATAACGTTGAGAAATCAACGTTAAAAAGCTACTCCATCGTTTTAAAACCGTTGATAAGTGAGACTTATAAAAGTAAGCCCGACTCATTAACTCATTAACGATTTTGAGACGAAGAAGTAATTTTTGACGTTGATTTCTCAACGTCAGAATAGCATTACTCGGTTCAGCAAACATAACCAACGACGCCCCTCCAACCACACCTGCGAATATGAACAGAGAGACAAGTTTCGTAAACTCTTTGACAAATGAAAATGTTTCGCTACTAATACACTGACTTTCTGTCATTTACCAGCCCTTCCATTAAACACTTACAGAGCCTTCTATTTTTCGTTCATGGAAGCTAAAAGCTGCATCTATATTAACACGTATTTTTTGACCCTCAAGATGGAGCTCAATCCGGATAGTGATTCACTAGATATCTCCCTGTGCAAGCCGCTGTCAAGAGATTGAGGAAAAGTACAGGGTTTCATGTTGTTTGCCTCAGCAGTCAGCAAGATGAATTAGAAAAAAAAGGGACATACACGTTAGTGATGAGGCCATTACTCTTTAATCTTTCAGTCTTAAGCATTCTTACCATTAAGACGGAGTTTAAGGCACGTCAGTGGACTGCGAATGAAAACAGACCTCGTTAAGCAGTGAGTACAATTTCCCATTAGGAGCTTTGATTATTCTGAGAAATGTACAAGCATCACAATCCATTCACATCTGACGGCACTTTCAGATGTCCCCGTCTGTCGTGTTTCAGCAACCAACACCTCAAATAAAAAAAACTCATAACATTCACACACACATATATATATATATATATAAATCCAACAAGAAAATTCACCCTCGCAAAAAAAAAGAAAAAAAGCAATATAACAAGAACAACAAGAACCAAATTTGGGCTTCTAAATATAGTTGACGCTACGGCCAATCGGCCATGGATAATCCTTACGTGAGACGCATGACTAACTACGAACTCCGCTGGACACTCTTCTTGTCTTAGATGATTCATGGTAAAATTCTACAAGAAAAACAAAGCGATTCAAATTCCGCGAAGGGTTTCAAGAGTATTTATTTCACAATGTAATCAGAATTTATTCATGTAACATTAATTTCGAAAGCATTCAGAGCTGATTGCCACATTTTCCAGGTTCCAAAATAGAGAAAATTGAAATGATAGCGCTAAGTTGCTAACGCAGGCTTTGACATTAATATTATACATTGACGACATGAACAATCTTTTCCTGCAGCTGAAGCTAATACGGACCCAACACAAGCATGGTAAAAAAAACATATTTCAACCCTAAGATCAAAAGGAAATTGGGAACATTCTACTTCAATGAATTTAGCATCTGAATCGAGCTTCAGAAATTTGACTGCAGAGATGGCAATCTTCGTATCAGCTATTGAAAGGTGGGGCACCCCATCCTTTTAAAATTCATCAATTTGTTTTTATATAAATTAATCAAATTAGAAAATTTTATCAAATTATACTCCGTATATATATGGCACCGGCAGGACTTTCAGGGAAATCGTCGCAGGCATCTCATGATATTTTGGCTCAGAGCCTCCTGTAACTTCAATGGCAAAACAAGCAGATAACCACTTATAAACACACTTTTTTGTTGTCGTTGCGAAGCTAACTGTAAAACTGTACTGCAATCATGCCGTTTTATACCCAGTGCAAAATCATTGTCGGTTTATCCAAGGCGTCATTAATGACATGTAGATAGTCCAGTTGGCCGATTTGTACTCATTTATTCTTGCTCTAACAAAGCCTAATACTATACAAATCCTTTCAGAAATAAAAATCAAAGAAAACGGAAGGAAGAGAGCTTACAGAACTTGAGATAGGCCCGACGCTACCAAGGCTTGTATGTCCCGCCATGGACAGATCAGAAGGGATGCACCATGTATAAATACCATTTACGGCCACTGGAGATTCAATTTCAATACTTGCCTATTGGAAGGGAGTAATAAATCAATAAAAAAATGCAGGGTTTCGACCTCCGGCAGCTCAAAAAATTAGGGACACTACGACTAATACTCTCACTTGCATAGGCAGCGGAAAGCTTTTCCAAGAAAAAGATAAAGTGGGAATAGGCCCAGCTCACGCATACCACACTGTAAATGGCCAGTCGTCTTGTCTACCACACGCCCTGCCACAGCAATAATGCCATGCACCATAATTGCAGCAGCTTACCCACTGCTACTTCATCCACCTGCTGTGCAGCAGACCAAATTTTAGACCATTCACGGCCACCCATAAAACGGACGCTCTGCTAGACTCACAGCTAGAATCGGTCTTGTCACCTATGCCGCCCCCATAAAGAAAGCTGGATAGAGGTGGCAGTTCGTCGCAGCAGCACGGTACACTGGACCTTGTGCCTACATCTCATTATGAGTTAATACGTTATTACTCAGTACAACCAAAGCATCGGGGATGTCATCGATGGTACAAAGCTAACATGAACATGGACTCCCTAGGAGCGAAGTCACAGTACAGGCTACACATAATCTCAAGTCCCGAACTTGACGTAGATAGTTTTACCTCTTAGCAAAAGAATCTCGAAAGTTCAAACAAAACCAGTTAAGGGCAGCAATGGAGGGTGGATTAAGATCAACACCTGTGCAAATTAGGTGATAATAGCTACATACGATCTCTTATCCCGAACTTGAGGTAGCGAGTATCTGTCTTCCCGAAAAGGAAAGTCCAAACAAAAATCAGCCAAAAACTGCAACAGAGACTAGAATGTACAGAGCGAAACTTGTGCAAATTCCATGGCTACTTTTTTCCTACCTCGAGGTTTGACAATCGTGTTAGTTAACCACTTCTCCTATAAAAGCTCAAGCTGCTGTTAGAAAAAAACACAACTTCTTATGTTAAATATTTCCTTAAATTCAAAACGAATTTGCATTTACAATTAGAAACCCCACAAATATAAGATATTTAGGATTAGAAAAATCTAGCAAAGTAATGTAGCTTTCGGAGTAGGCGAGTGTGCTAGAGCTCAGGAGGAGCTGCTCTTAGCCATATATAATTTGATGGCTAAGGGGGCTCAGCTGACCAGCAAGAGCTGGCTAGACATCCTCATTAGGATTTTGGCCAAATTTTACACTCCCAACCAATATTACTCGAAGAACTTTTCAAAACAACGCAAATTCCCCCTTGCACTCAAGAACCAATGTATCTATGTTCAAAATCCTACATGATCGACTACAACTTCCTGTCTAAATTTTGCTTTCCCTCTAACCAAGTATAAGAGATGATAGATGTCAAATTGAGAGATTGAAAATACTAAGTGGCTCAATTTGACATCTAGATTTATCTACGTTACAATTTAATAATATGTGAACTCCAACTATAAATATTAATTGTAATAAAAAAAAAAGTGAAAAGAGGTGAAAAGAAAGATACAAAAATAATTAAAAAATATAAAAAAGGCATCTCCATTTGGAGATGCCATAAATGGCTCCACAACTTGGGGCGCCATTTCCACATTGGAAATAGATCCATAATTGGATTCCCTTAATCCCAAAGTTGGGGTAAGGCTGTAGGCGGGCCGGGCTAAAATGAGGCACTAGCCTCATCCCTAAAATTGATATCCGGTCTTCGACCCTACCCTAGGCAGTGTTTCAAAATGCTAGCTCTAAGAGGGCTCAGGCCGGGCTTTCACAATGCTAACCCTAAGAGGGCTTGGGCCAGGCTTCAGGCCTTTTTTATGATCAATTTTTCTTATGAGTAAGAATACCTATAATAGATATTCATAATGAGTATCTTACCATGTGTACACACTTGAAATCTCACAACTAATGCACACAATAATCATTCCTATTTAGCTAGTGCATTTAAAGACAATAACTAATATGACAACAACAAGAGACGAGCAGTGAGACAAACTTTGGCATTGAACGATAACTTTCATATTTACCAGAACCAACTTCTACCCCCCACAAGAATTACCAACATGAAAAACAGCAAAAGATGGGAAATTGGAAGCGGAGAAACATGAACTAAATTGTGAGAAATGAGAATAACATTTTTCATCTATTCGAAAATAAGAATAAATTATTTTGTTTAATAGATTAGAAGTGAGTACATGAATTGTATGCATGAAATGCCAAGTACATAATATCCTCCAATACTCTACTCATGCCCAAGTCCCAATAAGATATTCATTCATCCACCTTTGCCAACCAAATAAAAAAGATGATCAATTGACCACCAAACTAAGCTAATATAAAAATAGAATGCATCTACCCCCCCCCCTCGACCCCCTCCCCTCGACCCCCCAAACAAGAAAACATTGGTATATTTTTTTACTTAGTAACCCTCATGCCCCCCTACTATTTTACTACTACCCACACCCCATGTTTTTTTCCCCTTCCTCTTTGACACTGGTGTCATCAATCGACATCCGATTACCAGCGTCGACTTAATTTTTTTTCTGTAGTAATTCCAAACACCATAAGAGACAATGCAACACTCTATGTCAACTTCATCTACTACATAAACCCCAACATCTACTTGCAAGAAACGTGAGACATATGGATCATATTATACAAAAATTTATACTAGTACAAAGTATTTCCACAATTCCTGTCCTTCATATCTATCAGTGACAAAATTTGGCTGCAAATTTAGTTTACTAAATGCTTTTGTAAACATGCACATTAAGGTGGCGTTTGGGAGGCAATTTGAAGTAGAAAGAAAACCAATTTGTAAGAGAATTAATTTTTGACCAAAAAAAAAAGCAAAATTAAATGACGTTTGGATAGGGTTTTTATGGATGATTTAAAAAAGAAATAAGATCTTAGCTCACTTTTGATTTTTATATAAAAATGATAAAAATACCATCCAATATAATGGGTAAAATGTCTTTTTCTGAATGGGTAAAATGTCTTTTCATATCTTTTTAAAAAAGAAATGGTTTTCTTCAAGAACTCACCTCAAGAGGTAAGTTCTTAAAGAAAGTAGATTTTTGGTTAATTTGTTTTGAATTGACCCAAAAGTTGACTTATGCCAGGAAAATGATTTTAACTTTAAATAAGCCTTCCAAACGGTTTTCACCTAAGAAATCACTTTTCACTCTAAACAAATCACTTTCCACTTATAAAATTTACCTCCCAAATGGGCCCTAATTTTTCCAATTTCTACCTATTTTCCCTACTAATACAAACTTTGGCCCTTCCTTAACAGAAATGAGAGAAAGCTAATGATGAGACCAATCAACACATTCTAGACCTGAGCGTGATAATAGTCTTTCCAAACCCTCTCGGCAATCTGATGCCAAACTAGACTCTTTCGGCAAACGGAAGTTCTTTGCATTGCAAGGTTAGAATGCTGCAAGGTCCCCTTAATGACCCAAGATCCTTTTGACTTGACACTCTTCTCTAACACCATGTAGTAAGAATGGACATCATCAAGGCTGACTAATGCAACTCCCACAGCCCCTAAGGGGACTCTTTAGGAGAAGAGGAATAATTCTACTTTAGGGTAGGGAGGGGTATACATAAGTAAATTATTAATATTTTTTGGGGTGTACAAGTAATGGGAGGTTTGGAACATTCTTTGGGGAAAACAGACGCATGTATAAAAATATCATGAATAGAAAAGAAGAGCATAATTGACATTATTGTACAAGAGTTAGCATATCCCACCACAAAAATTTATGTTTAGTGGAGCGGACTACGGGCTGAGCCAGGCTTATAGGCTTTTTGCCCATGGCCCTAACCCAACCCAAAATGACTTGGGCCTATAAATTTTTGGGCCCAGCCTTTAATCGGGCTAAAATTTTTAAGGGTCTTACCTTATATATTTCAAGTCAGGTCAGGTAAGGCCGGCCTTAAAAATTGCAGCCCTAGTTGGGGCACCATTTCCTAGATGCAAGACACCAGTTGAAAATGGCGCTCTGCATTAAAGTTGCTCTCACACTCTTACAACAAATATACTACCTTCACACAAAAAGAAACATGTTATGTTAATTAGAAGTGTTTGTTGGTAGCATTATTTTGTTTTAAGTCCCAATTAGTGTGTGTGTCTATATATGTGTGTGTGTGTGTGTGTGTGTGTGTGTGTGTGTGTGTGTGTGTGTGTGCGTGTGTGTGTGTGCGCGCGCGCGCGCGTTAAAGTTGCTCTCACACTCTTACAACAAATATACTACCTTCACACAAAAAGAAACATGTTATGTTAATTAGAAGTGTTTGTTGGTAGCATTATTTTGTTTTAAGTCCCAATTAGTGTGTGTGTGTGTGTGTGTGTGTGTGTGTGTGTGTGTGTGTGTGTGTGTGTGTGTGTGTGTGTGTGTGTGTGTGTGTGTGTGTGTGTGTGTGTGTGTGTGTGTGTGTGTGTGTGTGTGTGTGTGTGTGTGTGTGTGTGTGTGTGTGTGTGTGTGTGTGTGTGTGTGTGTGTGTGTGTGTGTGTGTGTGTGTGTGTGTGTGTGTGTGTGTGTGTGTGTGTGTGTGCATTTAAACTCATGAGTATTATGAGCTGCCGTATGTAAATTTGATAGCTAATATAACCCGGGCTCACGTAAGCATATATGAGTCTAGGCTCATATAAACGGGTCTCTCTCTCTCTCTTTCTATATATATATATATAGAGAGAGAGTCCCGTTTATATGAGCCTAGGCTCATATATGCTTACGTGAGCCAGGGTTATATTAGCCATCAAATTTACATCCGACCACAAAAACTGGTTGGGAGTGCTACTTGAAGGGCTCTCCATCATCACAAATTGGGGATTTTGGCATTAAGAGGAACCTCATAAGAGAAACAACAAGATATACAAGCAAACTAAGGACTAAAAGAAAAGTACTCTCACTCGTTTAATAAATTAGTGTATATTTACTCATGGTGGTACTTTAATCATTATTACGTAATTCTATTTTCTTATTAGTTAGCATTTCACTTAAGTAAGAGACTATTATCATTTTTTTGTAATTGACAACTTAGGCTTGTCATAGAATGTCGACCTCCATTTTTGAAGTACCATGCTTATTCCATAGGACTTGTTTTTTTTACCAAAATTCCCAAGGAATATCAATTATGCGCACAAGTCAGCTATAATTCCCAAAGAAACATGTGCTCATGTTTGCAGCTTGTGTGAAAAAATGACCTTGTCTACCCTTGGTCTTTTTCTTCCTCTAGCTAGGATAGGTAGTCGAGCCTAGTGGAAATATGAAGATCCACCGCCAATGCTCATCCTCGCCTGCCACCAGAGCTCCAAAGAGAGAAACATTTCAGCCTCGCCATCCTCTCCTAATTCCTGCCCTCTCTATTGCTCTAGATGGCTTCCTCACTCCACACGGGCACATCGCACCACACGTCATCCTAGTCATCTACACCCTCCAGGCTCTCGTTGCTCCACACATTGTCTCCCTCATCACATTTCATTGCAGAATCATGAAGCCCCTTAGGACCCTCCATGACAACCAACTCGTAAAAATGAACTCTAGTTTGAGAACCGAGATGTATCTCTTCTCGTTTGGAAGTATTGTTGTAGTCTAGAAGTTTTGTCATATATCTATTTCCAAATGGGCAAGGTGGGACTCAAGTGAAGTGTTTCTATGGCCTAGGAGAAGTGGAGAACAAAAGAGTACAAAGTGTAAAAGATGACTACCACATGTAATTATTAAAATACAATCATCAACATGTCGTGTCATCAATTACATGATGAGCCAACAAATAAAAAACACTATGAAGAAAGTCGTGTTATCGACAACACGATAAGAACATTACCATATGACCAATGACATGCTAAACCAAAACCTGTTATTTTCATTGCTAACATGACATCATAGTACATCGTGTTTTTAGATATATGCTAATTAACATAGTCGTGTCATCCCACATAAGATGTGGTATAACATCGTCTTCGCAATAAGAATATCAATTTTAGTTTAATATGTCACTGATATACAATAATGTTCTTATCGTGTTATCAATAATACGATTTTCTTTATAGCATAGTGGCTCATTGTGTAATTAATGACATAACATGTTGGTGATTGTATTTTAATAATTGCATATGGTATTTAAGTTTGGTTTAATGTTTAATTTTGGTTTAATGATATTATGTCTTTGAAGTTAATTAGTTTTCTAGTGTTCACTTTTGGTATTTGTGTGTCTAAGGTTAGTATTGTGGTGCTAAAGTATCACATTTTATATTACTGTTCATTTTTGTTATCTTCGTTGGTTTAGTTTAGTTATATGGTATTTGGTACATACTTTTATGTTCTTCACTTCTCCCGGGCCACAAAAACTCTTCACCGGAGTCCGGCTTTGCTCATTTGGAAATGCATGTACAACCAAGTTAGTTGTACATACATGGTCTTGAGGGGTTTTTAGCTTCCGCAATGAGATGTTACAAGAGGGAGATGACATGTGGAGCAAAGAGAGCCTGCAAGGCGTGGATGACCAAGAGGGCATGTGGGGCGACAAGCCAATGTCGAATGAGGAGCCCTTTGGAGTGAAGGAGAGGCCAACAATAGAGAGAGGACGATGAGGCTGAAATATTTGTCTTTGGAGCTCCGGTGGCGAACTAGGACGGCACTGGTAGTGGAACTAGATTGCTTGTCCTAGCAAGAAGAGTAAAAACACCCGCTGGTAGATAAGAGATAAGGTCATTCTATCTACTTTAAAAATTACAACGGACCACCACACATATTTGGTATTCCTTGGGAGCTCAAGTCTAATTTGGTAAAAAAAATCATAGAACTCTCTTCTTCCCCAAAACCTTGTTTATCCGTTACTAGTGTGCATTATCTGTTATTTTTTAAAAAAGAGGGCATCTTTTTCAATATTAATTAGCTTTTGTCAATTTACAAATTGCTTCTGTGCTTTTGGTAAGAAAAGATAGTTATCTGTCCCCCTAAATCATATGAATTCACATTTTTCAGATGTAAGTCACACTGCAGATTCAATTTTTGGTGAACAATAGCCTTTTCTGTTAGTTATTTGATGGAAAAAAGCAACACTAACAATTTGTGAGTAAAAAAACAATCAAACTTGAAAAATCATTTGGCATTGTTTTTAGGAAAACCGTATTTCCCACCTAGCTTTATTCATGCCATTTGACGTTTGTTACACGAAGGGGAACTCAAGCAGTTGTAACAAGAAAAATTAAATCCGCAACCTAAATTGTAGCTTTCCATGAGTTATCTTGACAATAATATAAATACACTTATTCATACATAAAGCCTGAACATATGTAGGAAATAAAAATCTTGAACATTCTCTTAAAAAAACTGAACTACCTGAAAAAACATTAAAAATCCTGTTCAACAGGCAAGGAAAGAAAACATAGAACAGTAAAAAGGAATACAACAACCAAACAATATTTAGAGCGACAAATACTTAAGACTGCAAACACAACATTTCATACTAAGACTGATAGACAAAAGTTTCTACAATTCCAATTCACTAAAATACACTTTCTGAATTTCGTCCCCTAGAAATGTGCTATTAATAAAGTCCACTAATCTTTTGCACCTGCGCACCAAGGAGCCATCCGATTTACATCAAGTGCCCAAGCAATTCAGGGCAACCTCTTTTAGGCATTGTTGGATATGGACAAGATGGCAAGTGCTCAGAATTAATTTCAATCTGATCATGTAGGCATGTTTTTTATTTCCTTATTATTAATGGAATAAGGAACTAGTAACAAGCAACTAAGTAATATTATTAAGCATTTTTCATGGAATTGAACTCCATTTTGACTCCACAGACTCCATTGAGTTGACTCTGACTGCATGGGTTTTCCAGTTTAGATGAGTCCATATGAGACTCCGATGACGTTTTAATTACAATTTTCTCAAATCAGTTGAATTTATAAACATGTACTGCATGTTCTTATAAAGTAATAAATATGTACAAATAGATATTACCTATGTGATTACTAAGCTAACTACTGCTATGTATACTTATTGGATCAAGCTCTATGTATACAATTTTTTATATTATTTGTAAATATTTAACGTATAAGACTCCAATTTAACTCCATCAAGAGCCTGATTTAACTTACTCTAAAAAATCTGAGTCTCGAGTTTTAAAACACTGGCCTTTTGAAAAGACATAACTAAAACATCATGAGAAAGGAGGTGGACAAAGAAGACAATAAAAAAATAATTTATTCAGTCAGATTCTAAACATGGACGGTAACTTGAACGAGTAGTAAAAAAATAACATAATTTCCAAGCTTCCTAATGGACATTTAGAGCTACAAGTTAAAAATAATTGACTCCATCGATAGCAGTCAGAGATGGTGATTCATGCATCCTGTGTACCTGCATCTCTACCACAGGAGCACAAGGAAGAAGCTACCACTATGCAACTCTCAAGAAAATATTTGCGGTGAGGGTTTCCCCTAATTGGTTGACCTGATTTAATATCTTTCTGCTGTTCATAAACTTTCTTCCTCTTTACATCAAACTAATATACATCATTTAGAATAGTAAAAAAGCTCTCTTTTCAAACTCATTCCATATTCAGATACATACTTCCAGTAATTGGTTGTTGTTATATTTCTAAATTTCAGTTTCATGCTTTTAAATCGATCAACAAGAATAAATGACAGATGTGAGTACATATTTGATTTCTATTTCCAGCATAAGCAGAAATAGATAATATTAAGCCATTATATGTTAATCTAAAAAAATAAAATTTATGAAGAGGATCCTAACCATCCTTGTTGTAACTTCATCTGGAAATTGGTAGATCTAGAAATATGATGATGGCATAAAGTATAACAGTAACGAAAAGAGCTTAAATATACATTAAAAAACACAGGTGGGAGAGATAAATTACTTGAAACGTAGTCTGCAGAGTTTAAGAGTCAGGCTTCACAGACCCAATTCTACATAGATGAAATAACAAGTGCAGACACAATCTGTAACAGTTGAAAGTTGTGCATGCTAGAAAATTTTCAAATTATAAGCTAATAAAAAAAGCCTTTATGACTTAGGATCGTTGGCAAAGAAAAAGGGCTAGCTGTAGAAACCCAGTTAAATGAATAATTTAATAAGCTTAGATGCTTCGTAATCCCATTGCTCGGAAAATGCAAGTTCATAATATGCAGCTGGTTTCCACTCAAAGCAATACCTGATTCTTTAAACAAATCAGAGTCCTTGGCATCAGAGGGCCAATTATAACATACAATCTAAAAGCATCGAATCATTGTTATGCAAAATGTTCACAAAAAAATGATATTATTATGAAAAGTAAAGCAAACCTACTTGAGAAACCAGATCTGGTTGTGTCGTAAACCCTTGTTTACCTACTTTACTAGTTACAAGTGGTAGCTTCTGTAAAAAAGCTAAGGGAATACATTACCAACAGAAGAATGGCAAATTCCTCGAGGTTTCTGCATGGCCGCGCTAAACTGGCTATGGGCAAATAACAAAGAACAAGATAAGCATAAACCAAACAGACGAAAACCAAACCAGGATACAGGGCGTGGGACAAGCCAAGTGCCACGCCCTATATCATATGTCCAATGAAGCTAGAGAACTCAGAAGTTATTTAATAAAATTTAAAAAATAATTCCGGACCAAGGTTTAAACATGAGAGAAGGGATAAGAAAACTCCAGTAATCAGACAGATGGAACAATCTTTCTGGTATATGTCACCAACAACGCCTTCGCTGATCTATATCTCATGCGTCCAAAAGCTACCAAACCGTTTCAAAGTAAATTGAAGAGCATCAAACAAACAACAAACAAACAACAAGGGCTGGAGATCTAACCAAGTGGCACCATTCTCTGTTTAATCGCACAGTGCTCCTGCGGTTTCCTCGTCCTTTCATATTCCAACCAAAGAAACAACCATGAAAGATCAGGCTTGTCCGCCGTCTCGACAACTGAAGCAAAAACAGCTGTATACTTGATGGAGAAAAAAGGAAAAAAAACTGCATACTTATCTACTAGCTCGCAACCATCAAAAGTAGCTGAGATGAAAGAAGATCAAACACGGGTACATATAGAATCAGAAGAAAAATCCAGAGTGAATGTTGTCGATAGAAAACTACGAGGATGATAAAATAACAAAATCATTATTCGAGTTCAGCAAGCACGCACTCATCCGACACGGCGTTCATCTTCTTCTTCACATGTTCTAGTTGTTATTATGATAGAAAAAGGTAAATGCAAAAGTAATGGTTCAAATCGTTTCCTGGGTTCTTATTGAAGGCCCGGCCGCTGACAGATAGAGAAGTGAGCACGCACCAGGAACGGCATACACTTCATACAATTGCTAGCGTGTGCTCACTCTCTTCTGTCAGTGCCCATACACCCAAGAGGAGAATCCGGAAAGGGGAAAAGAAGAGCTAGAGCGGCAAGTAAAGAGAACCAAAAAAGAAAAAAAACACCCAAACAAATGAGAGGGGGAAAATGAGTTTCCGTATAGGTAATAAAGCAACACAGACCGATATACGAAACAGTCAGATCTGTAACACCTGAAATGCCACTTTAGGGAAGCTGCAACGCCAGCCATGGAATTCGGCATCGGTACTTAGAGGAAAGAGAAGAGAGAGAAGAAGAGCCCTTTCGCACCCCCGCCCCCGCTCTCTTTCCAGATTATAAGTACCTTCACAGACTTCCCACCCACCTCTGATTCTCGTCCATGCAAGCGCACGTGCCCACCGCACGTACCGCCCTAACCCCTCACCTTCCCTCGGCTCGGTACGACCAACTACCCGTGACCTCATAAGCTGAGAGAAAGAAATAACACAGGCTCACGGCAGAAGTAGGCAGCAGGCATCATCACCAAAAACCCTAATAACAGAAGCAGAAAACTCCAGGGCCGCCTTCCGCCTCCATCTCCCATGGTTATTGCCACAGAACTCAGCCCACCGCTCTCCACAGGCCAAGGCCCTGGCCTTTGGACCGCGGTCATCTCGCATCAGATGTGTACCAAAAACGGTACCAGGAAAAACGACAAGAAGCGCTTCGGGAAAAGAAAATTTTCTTCTGTCTACTTCTTATTGGCGTCCATGGAGGCTTGGACCACGTGTCAGTGGCGCTCTTCTATGCTCGTTTGTGCTGACTTCCGGCCTTTCTTTACCCATGCCATGCGTACTGATATTATTTTGATGGGAATGCTAACAGCCTTTTGATTTGACTGACCGCAGGATGTATCCGGCCGTCGGTTTCTGGGCCACCGGCGCACTCGGCTGTCGGTGGTAGGGTTATGGAAGATGGGACTGCGTCAATCCGGGGGACAGAACCTGCCTTCCAAGATGAACTGCTATGCCCACTTGACCCATTATTAATTGCAGAGTTTCTTTTTTTTCTTTTCATTCTGTTTTTTTCTCTCAAACTGAGCAAATGCCTCTCTCTCCTATGGAGCAACTTAGAAAGTCAAAATCAGATCTTGCAAAAAAAATAAAACAGGAATGTTAAAACCAGTTCATCAAATCCCTTGTTAGCGTTTATAAGCTGAGAATTGTTATAAAAAACCATTTCTAATGATCAATTCGCAGCTACTTAGTTTTCCTTCACCTGGCATCCCCATGTACCTTCCAGGGCAATCTCTACAGTGAATTATCACTCCCTTGCCCACTCTCTAATATACTCCATCTTTATATTATTAGTTATATTTAAAATAATAATATTTTTTATAAAATGGAAAATTTTATATTTAAAAGAAGAAAAAATAAGTTTTTAATACTCTTTTTAAGTATATAATCATTTAAATAAAATAAAATAAAGTAAATAATATATATGAAAGAATTTTTTTTGTCATATGGAACGGAGGGAGAGGATATCCAGGTTCAGACTGTAGCTGTGACACCGACTTACTGGCCAGCCTTGGAGACTTCGGCAAACAGCTTTCTTCCCACATACTTGCCCCAGCAAAGCAGGAGCTAATCTAAACACAATCTTTTCATTAAATAAGGAGGAGGAAGTAAAGCCCTTTAACAACTATGTGCCATCCCCCGAAGCCTAATGACGAGGAATCTAATTATTTTGTAAGTCAGAAATCAGGGATGATATGCACATGACATACAAGCTACCACAGCAATTAGTATGGATAAGCTTACAACGCCAAGATCCTAGACCAGGTTCCTCCGTGACATGTTTCTCAGTCACTTGTCTAAAACACTAAATTCATCACGTCTGTGTTGAATTATTGGGCCAAAGGGCCCCACAGAAATTTGGCTTTGTTAGGTGCTCCCTCTCCTCTCCCACTTGCCCCCATGCGGAGGGGGGGACATCAGGCATCTTTCCCAAGGGACACAAAAACATACATGTCACTCATTACAACCTAATTAGAGGCAATTACTGCATGCTTTAATAGTTGGGTGTTTGGATTCTGCTATTTTCAAGTGAAAAGGTCATGCCCACTTAGGCCACTTGATTAATTAACGCAATTTAGACTTATTCTCGTTTACTTCGTGATTCGTGGCCCATATATAACTGTCATAAAAAAATTAATTCTTTCAAGATCGACGTCTGATGCAAGGCCATGCGCCAAACCGTTAAGCTCTTCTTGAGTACATTGAAGGTAAAATATCCTTTTTCATTCCTCTATGTCTCGGGATTCCGGCCTTCCCAAATGGCATCCCCCGGTTCTTGTAACTAGTAAGCTGTAACTATCCACTAAGTTTGATTCCTTAATGTTGCAGTACCATAATTTGGGGAAATGCCACACTATTTATCACTAAGAAGAGTGAGAATTCTACCCTTTCGTACATCATTGAATCGTCCATAAATGACAATACCGGCAAAGTCTACAAGTGTTGAGGCAGAAATCAACCCGACAGTGGTGACGATGAAAAAGTTATTGGAGATGAGACCTGCGTGCAACGAAGGAAAGGAGCGCCTGGGCACCGGTGTGGTGCCGGCCAAGGCTTCTCTTCTCCTCCGACGTTCAAGTCATTAAGAACTACGCACTAATGATTCTAGTCTGCTCCATGCTCCATGATCAGAGGTAGTTTTTGTGACTGGGTTTTGTTAGTGGAGCGGTTATTGTAACCAATTTTCCAATTTAGT
Organism: Saururus chinensis; assembly: GCA_035235625.1. NCBI lineage: Eukaryota > Viridiplantae > Streptophyta > Magnoliopsida > Piperales > Saururaceae > Saururus > Saururus chinensis. The sequence goes on from CP141143.1 coordinate 4,973,892, forward strand.
GGCTATGTATTGCTTTTTCATCCTCATCACCAAGTTATATAAAAACATATTCCTTCCATCTTAAACTAATAGCTCTATTTAGTAAAAAAAAATTATTCTATATTAATAGCTACATTTGGTTCAATTTATGTAGTTGAAAACTTAAAAAAAATTATTATAAGTTTATTTTCTATTTTCTTAAATGTGAGTTTCATCATTCAATAAAAGTTACTATTTGTTTCAAATATAGCTATTAATATAAGACAGAGTGAGTATTCATACATATCACTTGTTAAGAAAATATTTACTCGTTAATTGTGGAAAGCGGCTATTTTGTTAACAAGTGGATAACTAATCTATTATGAGGGATGTTACTCTTGTTTTATTTGTATCTAACCCAACTCGACTCTAATGGATAGGTTTAATTTTACTTATATGGCAAAATAGATCGCATGTAGGATTTAAGCTCTTACCGCAAATTAGGCTACGTCGGGTTTAGGTTTTACTTGACCTATCTATTATGAGGGATGTTAGTCTTAGATTTTTCGATATCTAACCCAACTCAACACTAATGGACTAGGTTTAGTTTTACTTATACAGACTGCATGTAGGATTTAAGACTAGGCTGTATTATATGAAACTAAAGGGGGATAACTAAGATATTACCTTATTGTGAGAGACAAAATCTATGCAATTTTAAATGTATTATCTATACGTTAATATTTTATATTTTTCAAATTTGAATATATAATGACATAGAAGCAAGTGAAAAGGGTATCATGTAGTGAGTGTTAACCTACTTCAGCAAGGAGATGGTGGAGTGACCCAGATTGAAAACGAAGATTATAGAGGACCCACTAATGAAAAGGGTAGACTACCAAGAACTATATTCATGATTATAGGGAAAATGCCGCATTGGACTAAAATGCCCTAAGTAACATGGTCGTGGGATATAAATTTGACGGCCAGATGAACGTTGGCTCTCGTAGGCGCACATAAGCTTGTGCTCATATTAACGGGCCTTTAGAAAAAAATATATTTGGGATTTATAAAGGTAGATAATGATCTGTTGTGGACAACACATTAGTCCTCCGTTGACTGCTATGTATGACCAGTTAGAACTCCACCCATTTCTTCTTAAATTAAAACTATGATGGAATTGGTCTGCCACTACTGACCCTTTTAAATGGAATTTAAATTCGTCACAGTTGAAATTTGACCAGCGGAGTTGCTTGTGAAAAGTTTCACAGTTCGCAATTGCGCCGAATTGATGGCGGGCACACGGAAGTGTATAAGGATAGCAAAAATTACAATTAAATAATTTTTTTAGTATTAATAATTATATTTAAAAGGTAATAATTTTTTATTATATGATAAAATATACATCTAAGAATAGGGAAATCAAATTTATCATACTCTTTTTTAATTACTCAAGTAACTCAACCATCGAACAAAATGAAGATTTTAATATGAAACAAATTTTTTCTAAATGATACTATTATGTGAGATGGAGGGAGTATATATTTTATATATACACTTCTATATACACAATTGATTAGGGATCATCAATACCGGGTGAAATTATCCACGACTACTAGTAAAGCTTTATTAGCGGATTCGAGTTCAATAAAATGTAACTCCCACTACTAGTTAACTTATTTTTATATGTATATGTATCTATTTTACCACCAAAAATATTATTGTCTTAAATTAATAGCTCAATTTATTTATTCTATATTAATAGTTTTATTTTATCTAATTTAAGTAACTGAGTACTTAAAAAAAATAGTCACAAGCTTATTTTCCCTGGTTTCACCATTCAATAAAAAATTTTATTTTTAAATATAATTATTAATATAGGATGGATTTTTTTTTGTAATATATAAATCTGAGTTAAATCCATGGTTAATAGACTAAGTCTTCTCCCGGTTGACAAAATCAACAACCAACCTACTCCACATTTGCTTCCTAGAATCCGAATTGTAAAACTGTTTCATATTATTTCATGATCTTATGTAACAAATTACTGTTGTACAAAACATCTATTTAAACTATTATTAACAAATCTATTTTTTTATGAGAAATAGAAATCGATAGGGGAGCTACTTAATAGAAATCTTTACAGGATTTCAACAAATTCAAAATTGTTTATTTTGCATGATAAAATGGTGCATAGTATGATAAGTGAGTATATACTTTCCGTTAAGAGTTGTGGTCAGTGTGTTCCTGTATGATTATATATAAGTTATGACTTGGGCAATGGACACTTAATTATGATTTATATTCAGGCCTATCGGAAATTATTCGAATTTCTTAGCTCCTTCTCTAGGGTTGGAACATATTCTACCTGTTCTATCCTTCAACCCGAAATGCTGAGAAAGTTATAGAAGCTCAATGATTCAGGTAAAATGACCCGATGAGTAAACAAATAGGTAACCTTATCCGACCACTTCCATAGTGAAACAAGTGTGAAAACGGTTTTTCTGTACCTGTTACCTCTTCAGCTTCAATGAAATATATTATGCCTCGTGTCTTTCATAACACGCTAACTTAGGACTCTCATTAGAACCTAACCATCTCATGGGCAAAAACCTATAATTTCCTACAATCCCTCTTCTCTTCCACTATCAACTGTTTCCTCTTCTTTCTCCATCAACTTTTACTCTGTCTCCCTAGGATGCCTCTACCTCCATTGTTGTGCTTTTTGTTCACTAGTCTGTAGGTGGCTACTCCCTACGATGAGCAAAGTCACTATTGATGGTTGCCTTCCTCAACAATCAGCTGTCGTTGCTGATTCATGGACTTTTCCCAATGTTTAGCCGCATTCAACCTCGATCGAGAGTGTCTGGAAGGCCAAAACTTCAATCTTTACCCTTTTGGAGATGAATAGATAAGCTTTCTCATTGCTTTAGTGAGATTTTATTTAATGTTTTAAATTGCCATCAATCTTTCTCACATGCCTACGAGTTTTGGCCTGGTTGTATATACTATCCGAACCTAATCCAAACCTTTATCATATCTCTTGTCATTGTTTTTTAATCATGGAGGCTTGTCTTTACCTAAAATGTCATCAACGAGCTTTTAATATGTTTTTGTTTTGTTTTTTATATCAATCTAACTAGCCTTTATTGTTCGCATAGATAAAAGCCTATTTGTTTTAAGTCCATTAAACTATTATCATAAAGTTGACAACCTCAAACCCAAAAGCTATACCCACAGTTAAAACGACAATGGTTCAACCCGTATACCTGTCCATTATTTCTTAGGCAGACAGATAATGGAACGGGGATGATCAAAAGGTTTACAAATGGGTACTAAGTAAGGTACTTCTTCCATCCCACATTAATAGTTTCATTTAGTTCTTCCCACATTAATAGTTCTATTTAGTTTTATTAAAATAAACTATTAATTTTAATTTATTTTAAGAAATTAAATAGAATTATTAATGTGAAACGGAAGGAATGTAAAATAAATTTTAGTTTGCGGGTATGGAGGTGGACTTTACCCGTCCCATACCCGAGCAGTTGGCAGTCCTACTCTCGTTAGTGGGAAATGATTGTGAAGCTCCCATGAACATAGCATACATTGTAGCCTGGTTGGGGAAGAAATACATCCAGAAAAAGAAGTTGCATTTTATTGCTTTCGCGCAGAAATCCACCTCAGTACTGCCCGGTTAGCCCCATGTGGATTTCACGTTTGCTGGCCCTACATGCAGGACTGTAACCATAAAAGGTGGCATTGTGTTCTCCTTTTCCCTTTTTACATGAACATCAGGACAAAGGTAACTGAAATAACTTGTCTTCGCCTTGTTACGATCAATATGGTATGGCTGACTCGGCCGAAAGAGAGAAGCTGTTTACTGTAGATATTAGACTCTTCCTACAATGCAAATTAGCATTTCAATATTGTCAGTAAAAACAAAAAAAATCGTTTAGCATTTCAAGGCGTACGATTTCGATTGTGAAGAAGATCATTAGCAACAGATTCCTTACTACAAGAAGCCGCTGACTACTATAAACACTCCAGTAAACGATGGAACATTATCAGGCGTTCGCTAGAGGACATGTAAGTAGTTGTTGTTGGAGAGAGTCCAGAGATCATTCACAAATCACAGACACATCCCTATACGAGCATATACGTTTCTGGGAGATGGGAGCCAATTGTACCAAGCTGGATACATTTCGTGATATGCTCAGGAGTTTGGACAAGCCCACAGCCAATACCCACTACAAGAAAAGCCCATCCCGTTATACGCATCGTTTGCCATTTTTGTTAAGCCCACGGATCCATTCTTGAGGGCCCAAGAGGTTGAGCTGTGCAAATCCATTTCAGCCGTGTATACTATATAGAAAAAAATTTATGGATAGGTTTAAATTCACTTTAGTCCATTTGTTATATATGTTTTATTTGAAATTTAATTAAAAAAACAAAAATATTACAAGTTTGCCACCGCCTCATTAGAAGATTTTTTTAATACCTGAAATGCCCCTCCCTGGCCCTCTGGCGCCTCAATGCTGTACGTCTCTCTGAGCAGCAGAGACCACTTTCTGTCCTCCCGCAGGACCAGGTAGCAGAGACCACTTTCCTTGGGCAAATGGTTGTTTGGCATTTGAACTCGCTCACCACTTTTTCATCTTCACCGTCCATACTCTTAACTACCGATTTATGCCATTCTTCTCTGCTACCTACGAGCGGGGTTGGAGAAGATCGACATGGGAGACGAGATTGAGCCCAGAGGTGGTTGCAAGAAAAAACATCCCAACATCAGTGGGGATGATGGGGGAGTTCAGCCGCCGCATGGGGAACATGACGTGGACGTCGCCCATCTCTAGCTCCCCGTCAGCCAATAAGGAGCAGAACAGCCGGCCATCTGGCCTGATGCCAACCATCCAATACGATACAACACCAAAGATAGTCGGAAGGACCAGTTCTATGGGCAGCTCGGTCACCAGCCTGGCCAAGAAATAGGAGGAGAGGTCGTACATGTTGGAGGAGCTCTCCTTGAAGAGCCCTCTCCAGGGAAAGGTGAAGACATCTTTGAATGCCGAGAAGACCAAGATGGAAATGGAGAAGACCAAGATGGAAATGGAGAAGAGGAGGCCCAACCAGTCATGACCTGGAGCACCCAAAAGGAGTCAAACACCTCATGGCATTGCTCCCGGAGGCACCAGTTGAGGAGGATGGCGAACTGGCTAAGCTACTCTTGTCTCTCTTCCTAGTATTGCCTATGTTAATTGCTGGTGGCATCTCCTTGGCCATCGTCATATCCGAGTCCACAGAGGCCTTTACCATGGAAGCTGTCACAGGCACGGAGTTTTCCCTAGCGTTCATACCTATGATGGCCCGATTACAGTGCGCAGCCAGCAGCCTATTTTTACCACTTTTTCTCTCATATGTGCAAGGGAAATAAGCAATTAGTCAACACAGTCATCTCTAGCGTATAGGGGCTCCGCCCAATAATATGTAATCACAGTCCGTCGATTATGAAGGCAGGGAGAGGGCCGGGGCTGATAAGCCAAGTCGCTGTTCAGAGTTCTCTCACTCTCTCTGGTTCGTCCTGCACAAGCATCTGTCAGTCATGACCGCCCCTATCCTCTCCCTATATATAGACTCAGCATTGTTGGTCCTTATCACACTAAGAGTGCAATCCCAGCCCAAGTAGACAGAGTCCCTCTCTATCCCAACTCTACCCAGCCCAATGGGGCATCCCAACACAAATCAGGAAACTTGTGATGAATCTATGTTCAGCTAGGAGTCCAGCGCACTGCTGCCTCTAAAATCCATCCATCCAGAGAAACTTGTGCATCATCTCCTATCCGCACTAGGAGTCGGGTTGTGCTGCCTCCCTGTGTCCTAGCACCCTTAGGAGTCCATCCCTAAGGGGTTGTGGCGGCTAACACGGCACTTAGAGTCCTGCCCGCGCAGGGACTCTGCCTTAGCCTGCTCCACAAGGTGAGTGCGCATCTGGAACTACTCCCACGCTGCTCCTAGCATCCATCCGTGCCCAAGGTGTAACGCCCGAGATTTTTCATCCTTTTTTCTTAAAACTCACATAATTTTTTTTATTTTTATAATACGATGAATCGGAGTCAAAATGACAAAAATCAAAACCTATATAAACAGTTTATAATTTAAAACATCATATGATTAAACATCATACCGCCAAATCAAATATCCTCAGGCATTACTCAAAAATAAACGTACGACTAAATTACTATGATCATGGATTTTTAAATACAAATAACTCCTAGGCATCCCTGAGTACAAGTCCCATAAACAGTCTACTATCTGATCCAAATTTAAAGTCTGAGAGATATAAGCACTTAAATCTCACCAATTACATCAGATCGTGGCACCAACAATACTCTCATTAAGTCAAAAATACTTGAGTCGAGAGGGAAACAATCCATCGCAGAAACGAGCGTCCATCTCCAGGAGCTCACCAACACAACCTGTAAAAGCCTCCCGAACAACGGGGCTAAAAAAGTAGGGTGAGTATTTTCATACTCAGTAGAAAAATACCCGAACTCAATAAGTTCATAAATACATGCAACCTAAACATGAAGTAGTCAACATAATTTAATCAAGTACATCTGCAAATAATAATGCATAGCACAACAATGAAAGCAAACTTACATAAACACCCTTAATCAGGGTCTTACAACTTACTCATACCATTGTACACATACCCAAAACCTTACATATACTTGTACGACCTTATTCGTACAATCTTACACTTACAGTCCTTATCAGAATCATATACTTACAATCGTACTCAGAATCGTACACTTACTATCTTACTTAAAAACTTACACTTACATTCTTACTTAGAATCATCATCTTACAACCGTACTCATACATACTTTATGACCTTAATCATACAATCATACGCTTACACATAAATGTATTCTTACGTCTTCCTTAGGAGCTTACACTTACTCTGAATCTTATACGTACAACTTACTCAGAATCTGAAGCATACAACATACTCTCACTATCGTACACATACTATCGACAATTGAAGCTCATTATAATTAATAAGCTCCAACATCGAAAACGAAGGGAATGCCACAAGGGCGTCACCTTAACCTTCGGGGAGCAATAGTCGCCATGGACTTTTTCAAAGGCAAGGCACACCTATGCTCATGGGGCACAGGATCAAACAGGTAAGAGTAAATCCATGATACTACTTACCTGAGAGCGCAAATACCCACTCTCTGGGGTCATACAGTGCCAGCAAGGGCCATACAGTGCCAACTAAGGGTGGAAAACATACAGTGCCACTCTAGGGCAGTAATCCTACAATGCCACTTTTGGGTAGAACATACAGTGCCATCTAGGCAGAAACATACAGAGCCCACGAAGGGCGGAAACTTACAGCGCTCTCAATAGAGCATCAAACGTCTGGGCTTAATACAGCACATAGACCAAGTCAAAGCATACATCGCCCTCAACAGAGCATCAAACGTCTGGTGCACTATATAGCACACAGACAACATCCCGCAGGAATGACCACCATGGCAAGACACAAGAAATGCTAAGCCGATTCATTATCGGCTAGCTCAAACACGGAACTTAATCCGCCGAACCCTCAGATCTCAAACTCACAATGCTATTATTAGTTTTCTCATAATTCAAGTTTGAATTAAGTATATTATGCAATACAATTATGCCAAACTAACTCATAGTCCTTGACTGATCAAACCGAAGTTGAGCCCGATCGAAACCCTAGTTCATCGGGGTAGCAGACTTCACTTACCCGTCCAAGTCACAACATGGCTCACCGTACACAAATTTTTACATAATCATACATCCCATGTCATCCACCTTAAGGTCAAAACATCTTACATCGTCAAATTGAGCTCCTCAAAGCAGATCCTCGTTATCCCCCCTTACACCTCACTGATTATGCTTACTTTTCACTTTATAATTTGTACGTTATGCTTGTACAATTATGCACACTCTTACTGTCTAACAAACCCACATAAGGCTTCACACCTAAGTTCTCTTACTTACAGAAACCAACCCCTAACTTTGCTCCACACCAAAACGATCCAATCCGCTCCATTCTTCGGTTGTCATACTTACGTTTGTCGTCTTCTATCACACGCTTACCCATCCACATCAAACTCCATACCAAAAACCTTACCACTTCTTACCATTCATCGCCCATACCTCTGCCCTCACATAGTCCACACACATAACTAACTCACAATCACTAGTCATCACTAGCAAGTCCATAAAACACATACGTAGCATACTTACAGATTTGCTAGTCATCGCTAGCTTATACATATTCCACATCCATAGAACGTGTATACAACTCATATTTATTAATCGTACTTAGCACACATATTACACATACATCAATCGTACTTACAGCTTATATGCATGTCATATGTAGCTAAACACACCATATAATCATGCTTATATGCATATCATGCAATTCCTAGCATGCTACTACTCATTCAAGCATGCTATCATGAAATTACGAGTTCAAGCTCCCCTACCTCGTAATCATGATATTTGATGGCGAGCACACGACGGTGGCAGAGTCGGCGGTCAAAACCATTGCCTAGCTGAGAGAGTTGTTGTCCTGAGGTTTTAGGAAACACTAGAACTACACACGGCCAAAAGGGGTGTCAAAGTCAAAGCGATAAAATTCGAGATCCACGGCAGCACACTAGGGGCGGCCAGGAGAAAGATCATGCCAATGAGTGGCAGGTGTGACCGAAAGGCAAGGTGTACTCACTAAAATTCAACCGACAGTCGAACAATACCCAACCGGTCACAAAAAGTTGAAATCGGTCATGGACAACACCCAACGACATCGATTTTGCTTTTACAAGGGCCCACATATGGGCAGAGGGTGTGGGGCGACACTTGAGGACGAAGGAGAGGTGGTGGAGGACTTAGATGTCAACTCTAGATGATGACAGATCCATTTGACGGTTAGGCGGCGCCAAAGCGGCACCAAAACCCTAACCCGCACGCGCGGCTACTTGCACACGCGGCCAAAGGGAGGGGAGAGAGAGCTAGATAGTGTCGGCCCAAAGCTCATAAGGGCGGTAGGGCCATTCCAAGGGTGGTGACCGACGAAGATGGCCTTTGTCATTATCGTGTCGAGGTAGGCCGACTAGAGGCCAATCGGCGTCCAGCGAGGGTAGAACGGTAAAAGGGAAACATGTGGCACTCTCTATAGAGCGGTCAAACACAAAATCAGCAGAGGGGAACCTAGCCCATGCCAAAAGAAGAGGGGCGGTGCCGTACTAGGGCAGCCAGCCATCTCTAGGCTGAGACCCACCGAAATATGGTGGTCAAAGGGCATTCGTCATCCAACGAGGCTTGATGGCCCAAAACGGGTGAAATAGGCACAAAGGAGTAGGGGTTACTAGCGGCTCTAGCTGACTCCATCATGGCCCTAGCGGCCAGGAGGAGCTATCTCCAGCCAGAGGTGACGGCCAAAGTTACCGGCGACATGTCGGACAAACAACACAATGAGGGATAGAGACCCTATTTTTTTCAAGTGAGAGCACCCGAGCAAGGGATGCGGATCAGGTTCCGACAAAGTGGAGGGAACGGATGCTCAACAGGGCCAGGAGGGGTGGTCCACTAGCATCACTAGGCCGAGACAGAGCCAAACAAAGGTCCACATGGCCATATCTGACGTTCAGCTAGCAGTTGCAGTCACAACGTCCAAAACGGATGTAGACCAAAAATAAGAGCTGACCGGAGGGGGAAATAAGGCCAGGAAGGGAAGGTGGCTGGAGCAGGGTGGAGGCGGCTACACCATTGCCGCCGGGTCGAGGCTGACCGGCCATAAGCTCGTCAGAGGCTTGCTCCCGCCGACGCGTCCACAATTTCCTGTCAAACCAGAAATACGGAAGAAAGGGATGGGGGAAACCAGTAGAGGGTGGAGCTAGACTGAGAGGGGTGGCTCCCCACCATTGCTGGATCGAGTTGGGCCGGACGAAATCCAACCAGCCATAGTCAGCCACCGGCAGTGGCATCGAAAATGAAAACCAGAGCGGGCCATTCTGGAGGAAACAGGGAATCGTAAGGTCTAGTTGGAGGGAAGACGAAGGACAGAGGTGAAATCGGGTAGGGAGGGGTGGTCCACTACCTTCGCAGGACCAAGGCGGCACCGGAAGGAGGTCCGGTCGGCATAGCCCACCACCAGCGGCCATTGTTTATCCAAAATAGTGCATCGGCGAAACAAGGCAAAGGGGAAAAATGGGTGGGGGCGGCGGAGCAAAGGCCCACTGGGCCAGGAGGGGTGGCCTCCCGCCGTCGCTGGCCCAGGGCAGAGCCATGGCCGGCCGGCCAGCCCTTGGCGGACCATGGTGGTGGCGGTACAAAAAAACACAATGAGAGAGGGAGAGAGAGCATACCAGGGAAATCCAATTGGGGGAGCATGCGGGACTGGCCAGGGCGGCAGCCCTGTTGTCGCCTGCCTGAGACTAGCCAGACGGAGGCTAGGCGGAGCCCATCGGTAGCTGGGACAGAGAAACATCGAAGAGGGGGGGTGGTCGCACTGTTCCCTTCTCGAGAAACGTCTGGATCGGGCTCGGCTGAGCCCGAGCCCATTTCTTCCTTCCTTTTTTTTCTCCTGCCACTTATCTCTCTCTGCAGTTCCATTCACTTTCGATTTTTCATGCCAGAACGCACGTCCAGGCCCATGGCCTACGATGAACTCGACACCCAACTGTATGGGTAAGAATATCGTGACCAATATTTTCCCGCTGAAAATGAACAGAAAAATCGCAGGAAAAACATAGAAAATCGTAGGGAAAATCAGGGTCATTTCACAAGGGGCTGCTTAGGCTATCCGTCACCCAAGCTAACTTAGCTGTTCGCTACCAAGTATAGGGGGTAGTCGTCCCCTTGTCTATGCAAAAAGTGGAGGAGCTAACAGAAGCTAAGACTGTGTTGTACAATGTGATTGGCAGTTACTTCATGTTCTGCTTCTTGTTGTCACGATGATAGTTTACTTGGACAGCCCCTGCACCAGAAACATGAAATCACATTGCTTTATGGCCTGTAAACTAAGTAATCAAACACAACGTTGTTACGACTCAAAAAAATTGTACCATTTAGTGCAATTGGTATCATATGTGCATTCCCATGGCCATCTCACAATCATGAGTCATGCTCGTAATCAGTTGTTGCCACTATGTATGGCAATACATGCTCGGTATTGCTGAAGTTGTAATTAGCATGAAAATGAATGGCATGAAAAGCAAGAGCAGAGACACTTGTATTAAGGTGTTGTTTGGGTACCGAATCAATTCACTAGCAAAATGGAATTTTATCAAATTAATTCCTCTGATTCAATATAGAATCAAAATTTAGTTTGGGTATAAAAATTTTCATATGGAATCATGTTTGGATAGCGAATTGTGTTTAATGTCAGATTCTTTATAATTTCTAAGTAAATTGACAAATATACCATTTAAACAAAATTGTTTTGATAGAATTATGTTTGAGTAAAGAATTTGTGTATTTTTTGGAATAGTTGAATTTATGAAAAAAATTTCAAAAAAAACCTTCGTTTAGGCATTGTGCGCAGTTTGTGTGCAACACCAATAAAATGCCTGACAACTTGTATTCATCTTATTATTGTGTGCAACACCAACAATATGCCCAGCTACTCGTATTCGGCTTTGGGCCATATCAAACGGTTTAGAGAACAATCAAACTTGTTTTACATGTTAGGACTAATGCTTTAATAATTCAAATAAGATGAACATCAATAACCTATGTCACACAACCACACACATTGATAAAATTAAAATTAACCACACACATCCACACATTGAATAACATGCATCACCTAACCACACACATCTATTATATATTGGTTCACCCCAATATCACGCATCTAATAACTTGTGACGCCCAACCACACACTTTGATAAAATTAAAATCAACCACACACATCCACATATCGAATAACCTGCATCACCCAACCACACACATCACCCTATGCACACATCCATCAACTTAAAAACAAACTTAAATAATAGTACCACCCATCCGCATCACATATCATTCTCATAACTTACAACCACAAACTGTTATTATAAAGTTCAGTTACTAAATAAAAAATACGCCATCATAAAAAGTGTTCACGTCCTGAAATGAAATAACTTAAAGCCAATAAACTCACAGAAAAGAAATAAAACATGTCTGAACAAATCACCAAATATCACCTAACCCTTCGGCCCATGATCCATGTAGTACATGCGAAGCCATTTCTCTACACAAATCGGGTCACGTCCCATAGCAAGAAACAAGAGATGAAAATTCTTATCTAGGAAGAATGATGGTGCACCCAAGTACAATTCATCGTCATCGTCATTGTAAGGACCCTCATCTTTGAACCGGTTTTGGTTTTCTTTAATTATGGGTTATCGTGAGATTTACGCGTTTTCTGATCTTATTCGGTGATTTCGTAAATAAATAATGTTTGTGATAGTTTTAACCAAAATTAACTTCAATATTAGTGGTTTTGAGTGATTTTAAACCAAATGTGAATTTTTGAGATTTTTTAGAATTTTCACTATTTTCTCAAAAATTAGGGTTTTGGCGGGACCCCTGTGGGCCCCACCGTGGAAATTTTTATTTTTGTGTCAAATGAACCTAGACATATACTTAATATCCTACAAAAATTTTCAGAATTTTATTAGGCTTAAATTGTGCTTAAATTTGTAAAATACCCACTTTTAGCCTACTTTTCATATTTACACCCCAAAACTTACCTATGCCTACCCCAACCCTTACTATAAAAGGGCAAACCTGAGCCATTTCCATTTTTGGGAATATGCTAAGGAAGGAGGGCTGGCCTAATCCCCACTTAGGCCCGAATTAGAAGCCGATTAAGGTAAGCTTGCTCTAATTAAGCACCAATCAATGGCTTTTCTCTTAATTTCTTCCAAATCTACCATTTTCCCCTTGATTCAATTCGTTTTTGACCATCAAAAGCTACTGATTTGTGTTTTACTACAAACCCTAACATTCAAAATTCAATTTTTACTACCAACAAGCCCTAGATCTAAGGTTTAATTAGGGATTTCTTAGGTAAATCGATTTCTATTAGAGTTTAATTCAAACTCATTGTGTTTTCAAGGATTTCAAGAAGGGTGACTCTTCAATCCGAGCTTAATCAAGTGCTGAGGTAATGGGTCTTCGAAATCTTTGTTTATCCATGGTAAAACTCTTCATTTTTGGCTTATTTCGAAATGGTTTGCTTGATTTAGTGTGTTAATGGTAAGATTAGAAAATAGAATTATTTAATCCCGATTTCTTAGGGTTTTGCATTATTATGGTTTGGTTTGATATTCCGGAAGTCAAGGAGGACTTTTGATGATGATTAGGGTGTTAGATGTGGATTTGAAGTGTTATCTATGGTGTTTCGGTTTGATTTTGCGAAAGGAAGAAGATGACTGTTCTACCGTGTTGGCGATCGATCGGCCTTGCAGGGCGATCATTCGGCTAAACTGTAAATTTCAAAATTTTGCGTGTAACCGATCGAACGGCCTGAATGGCGATCGATCGGCTACACAAGAAATTGTGTGTTGTGCATATGATGTCTATTTTGATGATTCCACTTTAGCTTGCCAATTTTATATGAATGTGGAGTGTTTTAAGCTATGTTAGGCTACTGGAAATGCATGCTATTGAGTTTATGGAGTTGAGATATATGCTTAGAGATGGTGGAATGACATGCTTTGTGGCATGATGTTGGAATCGTTATCTTGAAATTATGAATGGTTGTTTCTTTTTGGTTAAGCATATTTTCAGTAGGACTACAATCATTATTGGACTGATTTGTCATGATAGATTGTGATTAATGGTGTGTGAATGTTGGTGAATGCCATGACTCAATGATGAAATGAGTGATGTTATATGTGTTTAGCCTTTGTGGTTGAGTTTTGAATCTAGCTATGATTTCAACGATTCTTCTCCTATGATTTATGTTGGAATTCATGTTTAGATAGAAATTCACATGTGTAGTGTGGTAGTGAGTTTAATTTCAAGCATGATGGCATGCATTATGTGAAATATTTCTACTAGATACACACACACATGTGAGGTTAAATGATGATGTTGAAGCTTAATATTGTGATCATGAATGATGCATTAGGGGCTGATGAGAGCACTTATCATGGATTAGGATTAATGTATGCTTTGCCCACATATGTACCATGCTGCATGCATCATGAAAATGGATTTCCAATTGAGGCTTCATCGTGATTAATCGAATTTGACCCTGACACGCCTTCGTGGCCTTGTCTATGCTCCTGTCTATGTGACGTTAATGTGTGATTACTCCTTGATGGAGGTTGATTGTGATGACATTATGCATGTGGGAATATGTATGTTAGAGATACATCCATGCATGTTGATTTTGATGTTATACATGTGGAATATGTATGTTAGAGATACATCAATGCAGATTGTGATGATGTTATGCATGTGGGAATATGTATGTTAGAGATACATCCATGCGGGATTGGTTATGATGTGAATGCACGTGGGAATATGTATGCTAGTGATACATCCATGCAGGTTGAATTATGCATTATGATGCAGTGTTAGGTGATATGAATGTGTGATCAAAAAGTGATGCACCATGTAAATCTTTGATTTGAATGATCTCATTTCTAAGCTATCGTATTTTCTACGTTGACAGTGATATTAAAACAATTGCTGAGTGTTAAAACTCACCCCTCTTTTGTGTTTTGATTTGGGGCTGCGTGGTGCGACACGCAGACGGACAGGATTGCCTCTTTGAGGAAAGGTCAGAGGTAGCTTGGGTGTGATGATGGAGATCATTGAGTGACTTACCTGCGTTTGTTTCATGCTTTATGTTCGAACCTTTGTGTAGGGTTCTTGTTTTGGATTTATGTCATATACTACAGTTGTGATGATTATGACTTATTTTGAGCCGGTGTAGGCTTTACTTAACTAAGTTTGTGGGTTTGAGATTGTTGTTTACTTTGTGATAAGCAACACCTTTTTTCTTCCCTTTTATTTACTCTTTCTCAAAGGATTGTGCGCACTCCGTGTTGCTGTTAATCGCCCGTGGTTAGGGTTAAGTCTTCCGCTAGATCATTTCTCAATTTTCACTTCGTCGCCCCCACGCGCTTGACCGGCCCCTGGACCGGGTTCGGCTCGGGTCGGGCATCGCCGGGGCGTGACAGTCATAATCCAGAAGTTTCTCTAATAAATTGATGCACTTATCATAATCATCTATTTCTTCTTCCCTATTCCCTCAAACGATCTCATTCCTATCCTTCATTGCTTCAGACGAAGCTTTCGACCCTGATGAAACCTCCACATCTCAGTGTTTTTTTTGCCTGTCTTGTTTGCTTTGAAGACCTAGAGAAAGCCACTCAAGGTGAGTTTATGAATGCATTGTTCCTTTTGCCTTTTCTGTTTGGCACTTTTTCCTCCCATAAATTTTAAATGAAATTCCTGAAAGAAAGTAATGACGTATTCTTTTGTGAAATCCATAAAGAGAAATGGGCTCTCTAAATTCTTTAATTCGATACTCCCTCTTGATTTGATTATCATATTTGATGAAGATACATTTTAAGAAAAATTAGTTAATGCAATTAATTCTTAATATTATTAAAATATATTCCAGGACTAGTACATATGAGGGAATGAATGGGAAATGTGAGGACTATTAAAAACGATCATATATAAGGGGAAAAAATAAAATTCCAATCAATGAGGGAGTGAGTGTTTTTTATGACAAAATAAAGGAAAATAACAGATCTTTTGAATGCAGATAATGAAAAAACATTAATTTTTTACTTAACAGAGACATTATACCAAATTCATGGGAAATTCGCCCAGGCCATACATTTAGAAAAAAAATTAACACAAATCAGTCACACTTTACCTTCACTGATTAATGACAAAATGAATGATCTTTTATTATTACATATAGAGAAAGTTGGGGGAATAAATGGGAAATGTTAAGGCTTTTGATAACAATTGACCGTATATGACGGCAAAAAAAATAAAACGATCACTAAGGGTTTTTTTATGAAGAAATGAAAATAAATAGGTCATTTGAATCCAAATTGTATGTAAATCAGATAAAAAAAATTTAGTTTTTACATGGCATAGATATTTGGGGGAATCTCCTATTCATCATCTACAAAGGCCAAAACAAGCAAGAAATAAAAGAAAAAAATTGAATTTAAGAGAAGAAAAGGAAAAAAGAATGGCTTTACCGTTCTAGAAGAAGATTAGATTGAGGCGTGTTCTTGAAGAAGATCATATCAAGGCACGTTTTGGAAGAAGACTAGATCGCTTTGTTTGGCAGAAGGGCGCCGCTGGTTGAGATGTCGTAGAGACGACCAGAAGGAATTGTGGGCGATCTGGAGATTTGCTGCGCCGGGAGAGATGCAGTTCCGCTAGGTAGGTGCTTGGAGATGGGGGAAGCATAAGCCGGAATCAGATGGCAGTCGGCAGATTGCTGAAGGAACATGGCTAAATCAGGTTGTAAAAGGGATGATCGGGGTGGAGTTTGGGAATAGGGAGGGAGACAACTGGATTGAGGGTTTGGGCAGGTAGATGCTAGCCGAATATAGGGAAGGAGTTTGGGAAGAGGGAGATGGCGGAAGCAGGCGGTGGACAGCTAACAAGGACTACAGCTTGTTGACTACGGAGGAAGACATATGGGCATGAAGTTCTAGAAAAGGGAAGATCAGACCGAATCGAGGTGAGGGGTAAAGGCCAAAAATATGAGATAATGCATGTTTCCGTTTTTATGCCTTTTTGCGAAAACAACCGAATCTCCTCATGACTAAAACGTGTTTCAGGCCAACTTTGTTTTCGTTAAGATTCATTATCCAAATGTTATTCCAATGATTCAATGCTAAATTGTGATGGAATCGTCAAAATTTTCCCTTGAATCCGTATCCAAACAGCACCTAAGAATTTCATATAGACATAAACAATAGAATTTAACGGTTGTGAAATATGTAGTAAAATTTAACGGTTATGAAATTTTACTATCACTGAAAGGAGAAGATGACTTGCTAGACATGGAGAGGGCGGTCATGGCTAGAGGCTTTGGCTATGTCCAGGCTCTGTTAGCTTCCATGGCCATGGCCATGTTGCTAGCTCTGGCCATGGCCAAGCTCTACTGGCCAGAGTTGTCATGGCTGGTATCACATGCACGAAGACAAGCCTTGCGCTCGCATACATGATGGTTTGCCTACCCAATGTAACAAGCAGGCTATCCACCCCTTTCACCCAAGTATACACTTGTCCACACAAGCACAACAATAACAAGCCCCCCACCATAATTTAGGTGGAAAAAAGGACCGCCTCTAAAACTTTTATTCAAGACTGCAGTTTACAATAACAAACCCCCCACCTTGTTCCGAAACTCATCCCCTCTCAAATATCTCACATAACAGTCTCACCCCTAGCTGAGTCCTATCCCAAGCTTTACTGAGATGTCAAGTATGGTCTACCCCTTAGCTGAGTCACACCACAGCAGCTCCTCCAAGTCGCCAACAGATTGCTTACTTCCCAACAATTACCCAAAACCATTAATAGAGTTATCATCAAGCCCCTTGCAAATTTTTGAGATTTTGAATACATGAATAATGATGTTCAACTTGCCATGACGCCCCTTATATAGGGAAGGGGTCATGAAGCGTAGTCCTACTTACCAGCCCTCCCCTTTAGTTACAAATTTAGAATCTCACTTCCCTGCACCATTACAAATCATCTCTAAAGAGTCGTAACCCAACTAGAAATCCAGTTGAGCCCTCCTTTAAGTGTCTTGCCTCATCTAGCTTTCCCAGGGACTCTTCTAAATAGAAGTCTTAGCATGCATGTCAATCACCCAAGAAGAGTCCTGGTTGCATCCACTTCTCGTGAAGAGTCCTTTTCACGCTGGGATTCGGCTGCCTTGAGCAATTCATTTTACACACAATTCTTTATTTGGGCTTCCTACTTACCTAAGGTCTCCGAGGCAACTCCTAGTTGCACTATGAAACATGAAAACAAATCAGCAACACTATACAACATCTCTCATACTCCAAGTAGGAGTTGTTCGTGAGAATCCTTGCCTTCCTAGGAACTGTCCTAGGTGATGGTGCCCAATTAGCCATTGTGTCCTACTACGAGTAGGACTTGTATATGAATCTACCGACACTCTAACCCTATTGTTCGTTAGCTTTCCCATAGTTGTCCGCTTGCCAAGCTTAAACTCGTCTACCCCTTAGCCTATTCATCGGCTAAGGGTTGAACATGCCTCCCCCTCTTAAATCCTTCAACGCCCTTGTCGAAGCCTTTGACTTTCCTAAGTGCACCGATTGAAGCTCTTAAGGCTTCTACCTTGCTGAACCCATCGTGTAAGCAGCCAACACTTCCCATCATACCATAGCCAAATCTGAATCTTCTTTGGCCAAAGTATGCTTCAGCCTTAGTTTATTTTCTGGCAACACCCTCTACGTCCGTCTTTGCTACACCCTACGCCAACAAGGTACTCACTCATCTGACCTCACAATCAGTTCTGCCCAAACAAAGTTTTCCTCCGGCTAGATTTTGACAACTCTAGTTGCTCCCGTATCATACGAATTACTCCATAAGTGTTCTGCCTTGGCTACTTCGATCAGCCAAGGTTTGGGGACTCCGCTCCCCTCCTCCACTTCCTTGTTGGATGACTTCTCTTTCCCGTCCTTCCCTTGCCCAACAAAAGTTTGCTTGAAATCCTCTTAGTTATCCGCCACTGCAATCACTATAGGAAGAACCTCCACTTCCCTCCATCTCAACTCTTTCTAAGCCAATGTTTGTTAGCCTGACATGAAGTAAAGAGCTGGTCATCCTCTATCATGTTTGTCACTTCATAATGATCAACTAAAACTCCTTAATGTAGTCCCAGACTGCCCCCATATGTTTGAGGTTCCGCAATGCCTCCCAGCCTATCAAAGACATGTTTTTGGGAAGGAACTATGCCTGCAACTCCTTCTTGAATGTGTACCATGTCCCTATCCTTGACCAACCCGCAATGTATTATCTGCCATCTGCATCTGCCACCATAGCTTTACATCTCCCTCAAGATACATCGTTGCCACATTGATCTTCTCATCCTCAGGGGTATGGACCATTGAGAAATTACACTCCATATCCCAAAGGAAGTTGTCGATCTCCTTGGCGCCTAGCATCCCCGAGTACGCCTTCGGTTCAAGCACCTTAGCCTTCTTCGCTGCCAGTTGAGATGAGGACTTGCCCACATCTTAGGATAGTGTTGATGATGCCCTCTTCATCATTGCCACTTCGTTCACTAACTCTTTGATCTTTGCCTCCATTGCATCCTCAACTTGTTGCACACGCTACCTAAGGAAATATATTGTCACAGTACATTGGCTGCTAATGTGGTGAGATAGGCTACCCCTTTAATTGTACTACCCTCCTAAGACTCGTCAAGGTGAGGTGCGACTTCAAGAAGGGATGTCCACTAGTTGAAGACATCCAGATGTTCCTGAATACTGCACAAGGAGGTTCAATTTTCAGCCAACGTCACATTTTTTATATCCATTGCGCCCACCTTCGCCTCAAACTCAGTAATATGAGTCAACATCAAGCCTACCATTAGCATCTCTCAGATTCAACAACTCGCCAAGTCTAGGACCTCGAACAAAATCTTCGACTTGCCTAGCGCCATGCTCCTCAAGAGCTTTCACCTCCTTCCGGGTGATCTCATAGCTGCAATGCCTTCAACCAGAACCCTCGCCAAGTTCGTATAGAGTTTTCACCTCCTTCGGGTATTCCAATAATGAAACCAACTATCATGGGCGCGAAGCTAAGTCTATCCGCCCCTTTCACCTAAGTATACGTCTGTCCACACAAACACAATGCAAAAAAAATATAAGGAAAAAGGAGAAAATTGCCTCCAAAAACTTTATTCAACACCGCAATTTACAATAATAAGGACCCTACCTTGTTCCCAAACTTGCCCCCTCTCAGCTATCTCACTGAATAGTCCTGTCCCTAATTAAGTCCACTCCCAAGCCTTGAGGAGATGTCGAGTATGGTCTAACCTTTGACTGAGTCACACCACAACAACTCCTCCAAGTCAACAATAGATTGCTCGCTGCCCAATAGTCATTCAAAACCATTGACAAAATTCTCAGCCCACCCCTTTTATAACGCCTCTTATATAGGGATGGGGCCAAGAAGCCTAGTTCTACTAGTACTAGCCCACCCCTTTGGTTACAAATTCAAAATCCCACTTCCTTGCCTCATTACAAATAAAGAACCAGCCCATATAACTGCCCAAAACCATCTATAAGGAATCCTAACTAAACTAGAAATCCAATTGAGTCCTCCTTCAAGTGTCCCACTTCATTTAGCATTCCTTAGGACTTCTCTTCTGGGTAGAAGTCCTCATCTTGCGTGTGATTTGCCTAGGTAGAGTCCTACATGCATCCATTTCTCATAAAGAGTCCTTTTCCCACTAGGATTCGACCACCTTGAGTAATTCATCTTGAGCATAACTCTTTGTCTAGGCTTCCTACTTGCCTTAGGCTTTCGAGGTGACTCCGAGTTGCACTAGGAAACATGAGAACGAATCAACAATCATATCTAGCGTCTCTCCTACTTCAAGTAGGAGTTGTCTGTAAGAGTCTTGGCCTTCCTAGGAACCGTTCTAGGTGATGGTGCCCAGCTCACCATCATGCCCTACTTCGAGTAGGACTTGTATACGAGTTCACCAATGCTCAAACATTGTTGTTCCTTACCTTTCCCTTTGTTGCTTGCTTGCTAAGCTAAAACTCGTCTGCCCCTAAGCCTATTCATCAGCTAGGGGTTTAACAGCTAGCTAGTGTGGCCATGGTTGGCCAGAGTTGCCATGGCCATGGCCACACTATGCTTGCTGCTTAGCTGCTACCATGGCCAGAGGAGTTTGATTTCTTCCATCACGAGCTTTTGCTGCAATTGCAACCTACAACTCCTCTACCTGAGATGGCGACATTCCTACTCAGCGTCGCCTGCCTCCGACAATTCTGCCATAAGCTATATTGTTCAAACTCCAACCATCTTCTTCTCTCCTTGGCACCCCGCTCCCCCAATCATGGAACCGCCCTCTTCCTCCACCTTTGGCCAACTGTCACAGACGTGCCCCTTTAGCAGTCGGCCATACGGCGCTTGCAGGCTTAAGGCCCACCAAGCAAGCCTTTGTTTGGGATGAATGGCTTGCCTTGCACAGATGCGTTGCGCAAATCACTTGCAGGCGCTCATGCAAAGCAAAGAGGTAGGGGGAGAAAGCAAGTCACATTGCAAGGAAACGAATGAACACAAGCATGGAAAACGGATGCATTCACTATCAACATATTTACAAGCAATAGGTGTAACAACACAAGTACTCACTCCCCCTTATATAGCATAAGAGATTTTTGAATATGGCTGGAGTGGCTGCCAAAGTGGTTGTACAAGCATGGTGGCACCATAAAACATAAATAAATAAAATACATGAAAACAAAGAAAAGTACATGTAAGTAAAGCAAGGAGGAAATTGGTGGGGTGTCCAAAACGTAGTCCATGACATGCTCCCCCACTCAATTCCATCAACGTCCTCGTTGACGCTTCTTCAGGAGGTAGGCTTCAACTTGATCGGCATAGTGGTTGAGGAGTTCTTCTTCTGGCTCCCAACTATGTGGAAGGTCTTGCCATTTGGTGAGGAATTCGCAGATTTGCCCTTTGCCGGATTCAACTTCATGACCAGCGATGATTTCGTCAAGAATTTTGGTGTTGGTGGTAACTTTGGGATTGTTGCATGAAAGGTGGTGTCTTGAGAGGTCATTAGCATCTGCATGGTATGACTTCATACAGCTGATGTAGAAGATAGGGTGGATCTGCATCGTGGGTGGAAATTACATTTTGTAAGATACCTTCCCGACCAGTTGGAGGATGGGCACAAGGCCTTCATACTTGTGAACGAGACCTTCGTGCACCGGGCAAAAAAGCTTTAGTTGGGCAGGGTTGATCTTGACAAGCACGAGATCCCCCTCACTAAAGGTGGAGGGTTGGTGGCCTTGATCGGCCCACTTCTTGGTGCGGGCAGCGGCCTTCTCGAGATAAGCACGAGCAATTTCAAAGGTTATGTTCTAATCTTGTGCGAGGCTGAAGGTAGGGGAATTGTTGCCAGTATAGCCAGAGCTAATATGTGGGGCGTGGAAGGCTGGCGACCAGTGGCTAACTCGAACAGGCTCTGGTTAGTGGTAGAGCTCTTATGTAAATTGTAGGAGAACTGAGCAACGTCAAGGAGATTGACCCAGTTTTTTTGGTTGGCACTAATGAAGTGGCGTAGATACTCTTCAAGGAAAGCATTAACGCGCTTTGTTTGGCCATCTATTTGAGGATGCATGCTCGACGAAAAGCTTAACTTTGACCCATGCAATTTAAATAGTTTCGTCCAAAAACGGCTTGTGAAACATCCATCTCGATCACTAACAATGGTTTGGGGCACACCCCAATACTTGACAATATTCTTCAGAAAGAGGTGGGCAAATTCTTCAACAATGCAATGCTTGGGAGCTTACATGAAGGTAGCATATATAGAAAAAGGGTCAACAACCACCAAGATTGATCTGTATCTGCCAACTTTGGGCAATGCCAACATAAAGTCAAGAGAAACACTCTCCCAAGGCCCCTGTGGTATAACTAGCAGTTCAAGGAGGCCCTGTGGTTTGTCACGTTCCACTTTGTCTTGTTGGCAAGTAATGCATGTTCGAACATATGCCTCAACATCATCGCTCATGTGAGGCTAGAAGTATGCCCGCGCCAGAAGGGCTAATGTGTGATGGATACTCGGATGGCCAACCCACGGAGTGTCATGGCACTCATGAAGAAGTTCTTTCCGCAAGTGGTCTACTTTTGGAACATGGATCCTTCATCCCTTGGTCATCAGTAACCCATTATCAAGCCAAAATTTAAGAGTCTTGCATTTTTTCACTTTCTGGAGGAGGGTGCACACCAAGGGATCTTTCTCCATTGTTGTTAGAATGCGATGTTGTAGATCATTCAAGCAAAACTTGATGCTAGCAAGATGGAGGGAAGCCAGTTCGATCAATTTCGCAAGTCGACTAAGGGCATAAGCAACGACATTGTTCCGCCAGGTTTGTACTCCAATATATAGTCAAATTCGGCCAAAAAGTCTTGCCACCATGCTTGTTTGGGAGATAACTTGGGCTGAGACTAGAAGTAACTAGTCACATTGTTGTTTGTTTTGACGACAAAGCGAGAACCCAATAAGTAATGGCATCAAGTGCTCAAGCAATGGATAACATGTCTCATCTCCTTCTCTTGTACTGTGTAGCGTCACTCCGTTTCATTGAGTTTGTGACTTTCAAAGGCAACAAGGTGGTCTTCCTGTGAGAGAACGCCCCCGACGGTATAATCAGAGGCATCCGTTTGTACTTCAAATGGCTTGGAGTAGTCTAGGAGTTGAAGCACCTGTTCTTGTGTGATCGATGTCTTTAGTTCAGCAAAGGCTTTCTTGCAGTGTTTCGACCAACACAAATGGTGATCTTTCTTTAGCTAGTCCGTGAAAGGGGCAGCTTTTTGTAAATACCCTTGGACAAAACGCCTATAATAGTTGGAGAGACCCAAGAAAGCTCGCAATTGTTTCACTTTGGTAGGGGCCGGCCAATCTTTAATTACGCAAACCTTTTCTTGGTCTATTCGAACTAATCTACCTCCAATATGATGTCCCAAAAAGAGAATTTCCTATTGTGCAAAGGAGCACTTCTCCAGCTTGACGTATAGTTTGTTCTAGTGAAGGACCTCAAACATGGTTAGCAATTGAGTTACATGTTCAACATGTATATTGTTGTAGACCACAGTGTCATCGAGATAGATGACCGCAAAGCGATCAAGAAAGTCATGGAAAATATTATTCACAAGTGTGCAAAACGTGGCCGGTGCATTTGTGAGGCCAAAAGACATGACCAAGAACTCAAACACATCATAACAAGTAACACATGTAGTCTTGGCTTCGTCAGCATCAACAATGCGCACTTGGTAGTAACTAGAATGGAGATCCAATTTAGGGAAGTAACGGGCACTACCAAGTTGGTCAAAAAGATCCATGATGAGTAGGAGGGGATATTTGTTCTTCACTATCAATTTGTTGAACGTCTAATAGTCGACACAAAGGCACAAGCTCCCATCGTGCTTCTTTTGAAATAGAACCGGGGGACCAAAGGGGACTATAGAGGACCAGATGAAGCCCGCATGAAGCAATTCATCAAGCTGTCTTCGCAATTCCATAGGTTTAGGGGGCACCATCTGGTAGGGGGCATGGGCTAGTGGTTTCGCACCAGTCTCCAACTCAATTTGTGGTCAATGGGCCGCCATGGAGGGAAGCACTTTGGTGTAGCATCGGGCATAACGTTAGCGTAGTCAATTAAAATAGATTGAAATTTTGTCGGCAAGGGTTGATCCCTTGTGGTTGATTTTCCATATGGAGAGTCACAAGGTATGTTGGATAACCTTTCTTCAATTTGTTATCTAGTTGTAGTGAGGATAGATGTGCAATATCAGCCCTGATCTTCTGAACAACTAACACCATGCAGGGATTTGTGGCTTTGAACATGGTGACAAACCCAAATGTGGTATTGGGACAATATTCGTTTTCTACAACAATTTCATCCTAACTTGAAAGTCATCCAAGGGGACGGCCATGAGATTTGTTGTTCCGGATCACTTGCCAATCCGAATGGGAATATCTTTAGCCAACCGTGTGATAGGGTGAGCTTCACCACCTTCATTCGACTAGAATCTTTGACGAGCCTTAGCCCTACGTGTCTTGCTTCATTGTCCGATATGAAGGTGTGGGTGGCTCCCGTGTCTACCATTGCTTTTGTTGAGACACCATTCAAGTAAATCTCAATGTACATCAGACTCTTTGCTCGAGCTAATTGTTTTTCCTGAGTACCCTCAATAGTGTTAAGTAGTCTCAACGCTCCCATCTTGGGTGTTTCATCTTCGTCGCCAGAGACTTTAATATTTCCTTCAAGTTGGGCTGACTCCCTTGCAACGACAGTATTAACTGCTTTCTTTTGAGGACATTGTCAAGTAAGATGGGGTCTCCTGCACATAGTAATTATGATAATAGGCCCCTAGCACGATTGATGGGTTAGAATGGCCAAGTGTCAGAAGTGGAACTATCGGCTTTTGTCCCGAAGTCTTTGTAAAAAGGTTTCTTTCCACCAACCTTGCCCTTGCCCTTGTCCTAAGACTTACTAGGGTTACTTTGGCCCCGTTGACCTTCTTGTGGGCCTTGGTCCTTTTGAAAATATATAGGTTTTCTTGTATTGTCCATGGTAGTAAAGTCAGTAAGATTGTAAGGACCCTCATCTCTAAATCAGTTTTTGGTTTTCTTTAATTATCGGTTATCGTGAGGTTAACGTGTTTTTCTGATTTATTCAGTGGTTTCATAAATAAATAGTGTTTATGATGGTTTTAATTAAAATCAACTTTAAGATTCATGGTTTTAAGTGATTTTGAAATAAATGTGAATTTTTGGGATTTTTTTGAATTTGCACTATTTTTTCAAAAATTAGAGTTTTGGCGGGACCCCTGTGGGTGCCCCACCGTCAAAATTTTGGTTTTTATGTCAATTAAACCCAGATATCTACTTAAGATTATACAAAAAATTTTAGAATTTTCTTAGACTTAATTAGCGCTCAAATTTGTAAAATACTCATTTTTAGCCTACTTTTCCTATTTACACCCATAACTTACCCATACATACCCCAACCCTTACTATAAAAGGCCAATCCTAAGCTATTTTCATTTTTGGGAATAGGCTAAGGGGGAGAGGTCAGGCCTAATCCCCAACTAGGCCCGGAATAGAAGGTGTTTCAGGTAAGTCTACTCTAATTAAGTATTAAACCCTAGATTTCTTCTTAATCTCTTTTAAATCTACCATTTCCCCTTAGTTTCAATTCATTTTTGGACATCAAAAACTACTGATTTGTATTTTACTCCAAACCCTAGCTTTCAAAATCCGATTTTTATGTTCAACAAACCCTAGATCTAAGTTTTAATTAGGGATTTCTTTGGTAAATCAATTTTTAATGGAGTTTAATTCAAACTCTATATTTTTGTAAGGTTTTCAAGAAGAGTGACCATCAAATCCAAGCTTAATCAAGTGATAAAGTAATGGACTTTCGAGATTTCATTTTATCCATGGTAAAACTCGTGATTTTTGGCTTATTTCGAATAGAGTTACTTGATTTGGTGTGTTAATGGCATGATTAGAAAATGAAAATATTTAATCCCGATTTCTTAGGGTTTTGTATTATTATGATATGGTTTAACATTCTGGAAGTCATGAAGGACTTTTGATGATAATTAGGGTGTTAGATGTTGATTTGAAGTGTTATCAATGGTGTTTCAGTTTGAAATTGTGAAAGGAAGAAGATGGTCAGTTCTGCCTTGTTGGCATTCAAACGGCCTTCTAGGCGTTTGAACAGCAACACTGTCGAATCGACAGTTTTCTAGTTCAGCCGATCGAATGGCCTGCTCAGCGTTCAAATAGCCAAACTGTGAATTTGAATTTTTCCCGTTTATCCGATCAAACCGCTTGAAAGGTGTTCGAACGACTACACAGCAGATTTGTGTTCTAATGCATGATAT